>JAEIFR010000499.1:0-618858 GCA_018904105.1 Zaprionus tsacasi | reverse complement strand
CAAAAATTTGTTAAATTTTGTGATTTTGGCAATGGTCCCCCAGGTAAATTTTTCAGAAAAATTTTTTTTCAAAATTTAAAATCGCCTGCTTTTACTTTAAAACGATTGCGGAGGTCAATATTAGTATAAAACAAGTGTTTAAAATTGTTTTAGAGGGTACTTAATTTTTGGCCAAAAATCATGTCAAAGTCGACAAAAAATTTGACATGCAAGACCATTGACAGGACCCGTATCCTCACTTTTATCATTTCATAACTTTTTTAAAAATCAAACGATTTTCTTCGGGTAAAACATTTTTATTCATGGTTTTAGTTCTAGAATTGAATGGCTTAGTAGTTTTTGCAATTTAAAAAATTCAAAAATTTGTTAAATTTTGTGATTTTGGCAATGGTCCCCCAGATAAATTTTTTCAGAAATTTTTTTTTTCAAAATTTAAAATCGCCTGCTTTTACTTTTAAACGATTGCGGAGGTCAATATTGGTATAAAACAAGTGTTTAAAATTGTTTTAGAGGGTACTTAATTTTTGGCCAAAAATCATGTCAAAGTCGACAAAAAATTTGACATGCAAGACCATTGACAGGACCCGTATCCTCACTTTCATCATTTCATAACTTTTTTAAAAATCAAACGATTTTCTTCGGGTAAAGCATTTTATTCATGGTTTTAGTTCTAGAATTGAATGGCTTAGTAGTTTTTGCAATTTAAAAAATTCAAAAATTTGTTAAATTTTGTGATTTTGGCAATGGTCCCCCAGGTAAATTTTTTCAGAAATTTTTTTTTTCAAAATTTAAAATCGCCTGCTTTTACTTTTAAACGATTGCGGAGGTCAATATTGGTATAAAACAAGTGTTTAAAATTGTTTTAGAGGGTACTTAATTTTTGGCCAAAAATCATGTCAAAGTCGACAAAAAATTTGACATGCAAGACCATTGACAGGACCCGTATCCTCACTTTCATCATTTCATAACTTTTTTAAAAATCAAACGATTTTCTTCGGGTAAAGCATTTTATTCATGGTTTTAGTTCTAGAATTGAATGGCTTAGTAGTTTTTGCAATTTAAAAAATTCAAAAATTTTTTAGATTTTGACAATGGTCCCCCAGGTAAATTTTTTCAGAAATTTTTTTTTTCAAAATTTAAAATCGCCTGCTTTTACTTTTAAACGATTGCGGAGGTCAATATTAGTATAAAACAAGTGTTTAAAATTGTTTTAGAGGGTACTTAATTTTTGGCCAAAAATCATGTCAAAGTCGACAAAAAATTTAACATGCAAGACCATTGACAGGACCCGTATCCTCACTTTCATCATTTCATAACTTTTTTAAAAATCAAACGATTTTCTTCGGGTAAAGCATTTTATTCATGGTTTTAGTTCTAGAATTGAATGGCTTAGTAGTTTTTGCAATTTAAAAAATTCCAAAAATTTTTTAAATTTTGTGATTTTGGCAATGGTCCCCCAGATAAATTTTTTCAGAAATTTTTTTTTCAAAATTTAAAATCGCCTGCTTTTACTTTTAAACGATTGCGGAGGTCAATATTAGTATAAAACAAGTGTTTAAAATTGTTTTAGAGGGTACTTAATTTTTGGCCAAAAATCATGTCAAAGTCGACAAAAAATTTGACATGCAAGACCATTGACAGGACCCGTATCCTCACTTTCATCATTTCATAACTTTTTTAAAAATCAAACGATTTTCTTCGGGTAAAGCATTTTATTCATGGTTTTAGTTCTAGAATTGAATGGCTTAGTAGTTTTTGGAATTTAAAAAATTCAAAAATTTTTTAGATTTTGTGATTTTGGCAATGGTCCCCCAGGTAAATTTTTTCAGAAATTTTTTTTTTCAATATTTAAAATCGCCTGCTTTTACTTTTAAACGATTGCGGAGGTCAATATTAGTATAAAACAAGTGTTTAAAATTGTTTTAGAGGGTACTTAATTTTTGGCCAAAAATCATGTCAAAGTCGACAAAAAATTTGACATGCAAGACCATTGACAGGACCCGTATCCTCACTTTTATCATTTCATAACTTTTTTAAAAATCAAACGATTTTCTTCGGGTAAAGCATTTTATTCATGGTTTTAGTTCTAGAATTGAATGGCTTAGTAGTTTTTGCAATTTAAAAAATTCCAAAAATTTTTTAAATTTTGTGATTTTGGCAATGGTCCCCCAGATAAATTTTTTCAGAAATTTTTTTTTCAAAATTTAAAATCGCCTGCTTTTACTTTTAAACGATTGCGGAGGTCAATATTAGTATAAAACAAGTGTTTAAAATTGTTTTAGAGGGTACTTAATTTTTGGCCAAAAATCATGTCAAAGTCGACAAAAAATTTGACATGCAAGACCATTGACAGGACCCGTATCCTCACTTTTATCATTTCATAACTTTTTTAAAAATCAAACGATTTTCTTCGGGTAAAGCATTTTATTCATGGTTTTAGTTCTAGAATTGAATGGCTTAGTAGTTTTTGCAATTTAAAATATTCAAAAATTTTTTAGATTTTGTGATTTTGGCAATGGTCCCCCAGGTAAATTTTTTCAGAAATTTTTTTTTCAAAATTTAAAATCGCCTGCTTTTACTTTTAAACGATTGCGGAGGTCAATATTGGTATAAAACAAGTGTTTAAAATTGTTTTAGAGGGTACTTAATTTTTGGCCAAAAATCATGTCAAAGTCGACAAAAAATTTGACATGCAAGACCATTGACAGGACCCGTATCCTCACTTTTATCATTTCATAACTTTTTTAAAAATCAAACGATTTTCTTCGGGTAAAGCATTTTATTCATGGTTTTAGTTCTAGAATTGAATGGCTTAGTAGTTTTTGCAATTTAAAATATTCAAAAATTTTTTAGATTTTGTGATTTTGGCAATGGTCCCCCAGGTAAATTTTTTCAGAAATTTTTTTTTTCAAAATTTAAAATCGCCTGCTTTTACTTTTAAACGATTGCGGAGGTCAATATTGGTATAAAACAAGTGTTTAAAATTGTTTTAGAGGGTACTTAATTTTTGGCCAAAAATCATGTCAAAGTCGACAACAAATTTGACATGCAAGACCATTGACAGGACCCGTATCCTCACTTTCATCATTTCATAACTTTTTTAAAAATCAAACGATTTTCTTCGGGTAAAGCATTTTATTCATGGTTTTAGTTCTAGAATTGAATGGCTTAGTAGTTTTTGCAATTTAAAAAATTCAACAATTTTTTAGATTTTGTGATTTTGACAATGGTCCCCCAGGTAAATTTTTTCAGAAATTTTTTTTTTCAAAATTTAAAATCGCCTGCTTTTACTTTTAAACGATTGCGGAGGTCAATATTAGTATAAAACAAGTGTTTAAAATTGTTTTAGAGGGTACTTAATTTTTGGCCAAAAATCATGTCAAAGTCGACAACAAATTTGACATGCAAGACCATTGACAGGACCCGTATCCTCACTTTCATCATTTCATAACTTTTTTAAAAATCAAACGATTTTCTTCGGGTAAAGCATTTTATTCATGGTTTTAGTTCTAGAATTGAATGGCTTAGTAGTTTTTGCAATTTAAAAAATTCAAAAATTTTTTAGATTTTGTGATTTTGGCAATGGTCCCCCAGGTAAATTTTTTCAGAAATTTTTTTTTTCAAAATTTAAAATCGCCTGCTTTTACTTTTAAACGATTGCGGAGGTCAATATTGGTATAAAACAAGTGTTTAAAATTGTTTTAGAGGGTACTTAATTTTTGGCCAAAAATCATGTCAAAGTCGACAAAAAATTTGACATGCAAGACCATTGACAGGACCCGTATCCTCACTTTCATCATTTCATAACTTTTTTAAAAATCAAACGATTTTCTTCGGGTAAAGCATTTTATTCATGGTTTTAGTTCTAGAATTGAATGGCTTAGTAGTTTTTGCAATTTAAAAAATTCAAAAATTTTTTAGATTTTGTGATTTTGGCAATGGTCCCCCAGGTAAATTTTTTCAGAAATTTTTTTTTCAAAATTTAAAATCGCCTGCTTTTACTTTTAAACGATTGCGGAGGTCAATATTGGTATAAAACAAGTGTTTAAAATTGTTTTAGAGGGTACTTAATTTTTGCCCAAAAAATCATGTCAAAGTCGACAACAAATTTGACATGCAAGACCATTGACAGGACCCGTATCCTCACTTTCATCATTTCATAACTTTTTTAAAAATCAAACGATTTTCTTCGGGTAAAGCATTTTATTCATGGTTTTAGTTCTAGAATTGAATGGCTTAGTAGTTCTTGCAATTTAAAAAATTCAAAAATTTTTTAGATTTTGTGATTTTGGCAATGGTCCCCCAGGTAAATTTTTTCAGAAATTTTTTTTTCAAAATTTAAAATCGCCTGCTTTTACTTTTAAACGATTGCGGAGGTCAATATTGGTATAAAACAAGTGTTTAAAATTGTTTTAGAGGGTACTTAATTTTTGGCCAAAAATCATGTCAAAGTCGACAAAAAATTTGACATGCAAGACCATTGACAGGACCCGTATCCTCACTTTCATCATTTCATAACTTTTTTAAAAAATCAAACGATTTTCTTCGGGTAAAGCATTTTATTCATGGTTTTAGTTCTAGAATTGAATGGCTTAGTAGTTTTTGCAATTTAAAAAATTCAAACATTTTTTTAGATTTTGTGATTTTGGCAATGGTCCCCCAGGTAAATTTTTTCAGAAATTTTTTTTTTCAAAATTTAAAATCGCCTGCTTTTACTTTTAAACGATTGCGGAGGTCAATATTGGTATAAAACAAGTGTTTAAAATTGTTTTAGAGGGTACTTAATTTTTGGCCAAAAATCATGTCAAAGTCGACAAAAAATTTGACATGCAAGACCATTGACAGGACCCGTATCCTCACTTTCATCATTTCATAACTTTTTTAAAAATCAAACGATTTTCTTCGGGTAAAGCATTTTATTCGTGGTTTTAGTTCTAGAATTGAATGGCTTAGTAGTTTTTGCAATTTAAAATATTCAAAAATTTTTTAGATTTTGTGATTTTGGCAATGGTCCCCCAGGTAAATTTTTTCAGAAATTTTTTTTTTTTCAAAATTTAAAATCGCCTGCTTTTACTTTTAAACGATTGCGGAGGTCAATATTAGTATAAAACAAGTGTTTAAAATTGTTTTAGAGGGTACTTAATTTTTGGCCAAAAATCATGTCAAAGTCGACAAAAAATTTGACATGCAAGACCATTGACAGGACCCGTATCCTCACTTTCATCATTTCATAACTTTTTTAAAAATCAAACGATTTTCTTCGGGTAAAGCATTTTATTCGTGGTTTTAGTTCTAGAATTGAATGGCTTAGTAGTTTTTGCAATTTAAAAAAATCCAAAAATTTGTTAAATTTTGTGATTTTGGCAATGGTCCCCCAGGTAAATTTTTTCAGAAATTTTTTTTTTCAAAATTTAAAATCGCCTGCTTTTACTTTTAAACGATTTCGGAGGTCAATATTAGTATAAAACAAGTGTTTAAAATTGTTTTAGAGGGTACTTAATTTTTGGCCAAAAATCATGTCAAAGTCGACAAAAAATTTGACATGCAAGACCATTGACAGGACCCGTATCCTCACTTTCATCATTTTATAACTTTTTTAAAAATTAAACGATTTTCTTCGGGTAAAGCATTTTATTCATGGTTTTAGTTCTATAATTGAATGGCTTAGTAGTTTTTGCAATTTAAAAGATTCCAAAATTTTTTTAAATTTTGTGATTTTGGCAATGGTCCCCCAGGTAAATTTTTTTTTTTTTAAATTTAAAATCGCCTGCTTTTACTTTTAAACGATTGCGGAGGTCAATATTAGTATAAAACAAGTGTTTAAAATTGTTTTAGAGGGTACTTAATTTTTGGCCAAAAATCATGTCAAAGTCGACAAAAAATTTGACATGCAAGACCATTGACAGGACCCGTATCCTCACTTTCATCATTTCATAACTTTTTTAAAAATCAAACGATTTTCTTCGGGTAAAGCATTTTATTCATGGTTTTAGTTCTATAATTGAATGGCTTAGTAGTTTTTGCAATTTAAAAAATTCCAAAAATTTGTTAAATTTTGTGATTTTGGCAATGGTCCCCCAGGTAAATTTTTTCAGAAATTTTTTTTTTCAAAATTTAAAATCGCCTGCTTTTACTTTTAAATGATTTCGGAGGTCAATATTAGTATAAAACAAGTGTTTAAAATTGTTTTAGAGGGTACTTAATTTTTGGCCAAAAATCATGTCAAAGTCGACAACAAATTTGACATGCAAGACCATTGACAGGACCCGTATCCTCACTTTCATCATTTCATAACTTTTTTAAAAATCAAACGATTTTCTTCGGGTAAAGCATTTTATTCATGGTTTTAGTTCTAGAATTGAATGGCTTAGTAGTTTTGGAATTTAAAAAATTCAAAAATTTTTTAGATTTTGTGATTTTGGCAATGGTCCCCCAGGTAAATTTTTCAGAAATTTTTTTTTTCAAAATTTAAAATCGCCTGCTTTTACTTTTAAACGATTGCGGAGGTCAATATTGGTATAAAACAAGTGTTTAAAATTGTTTTAGAGGGTACTTAATTTTTGGCCAAAAATCATGTCAAAGTCGACAACAAATTTGACATGCAAGACCATTGACAGGACCCGTATCCTCACTTTCATCATTTCATAACTTTTTTAAAAATCAAACGATTTTCTTCGGGTAAAGCATTTTATTCATGGTTTTAGTTCTAGAATTGAATGGCTTAGTAGTTTTTGCAATTTAAAAAATTCAACAATTTTTTAGATTTTGTGATTTTGACAATGGTCCCCCAGGTAAATTTTTCAGAAATTTTTTTTTCAAAATTTAAAATCGCCTGCTTTTACTTTTAAACGATTGCGGAGGTCAATATTAGTATAAAACAAGTGTTTAAAATTGTTTTAGAGGGTACTTAATTTTTGGCCAAAAATCATGTCAAAGTCGACAAAAAATTTGACATGCAAGACCATTGACAGGACCCGTATCCTCACTTTCATCATTTCATAACTTTTTTAAAAATCAAACGATTTTCTTCGGGTAAAGCATTTTATTCATGGTTTTAGTTCTAGAATTGAATGGCTTAGTAGTTTTTGCAATTTAAAAAATTCAAAAATTTTTTAGATTTTGTGATTTTGGCAATGGTCCCCCAGGTAAATTTTTTCAGAAATTTTTTTTTTCAAAATTTAAAATCGCCTGCTTTTACTTTTAAACGATTGCGGAGGTCAATATTGGTATAAAACAAGTGTTTAAAATTGTTTTAGAGGGTACTTAATTTTTGGCCAAAAATCATGTCAAAGTCGACAAAAAATTTGACATGCAAGACCATTGACAGGACCCGTATCCTCACTTTCATCATTTCATAACTTTTTTAAAAATCAAACGATTTTCTTCGGGTAAAGCATTTTATTCATGGTTTTAGTTCTAGAATTGAATGGCTTAGTAGTTTTTGGAATTTAAAAAATTCAAAAATTTTTTAGATTTTGTGATTTTGGCAATGGTCCCCCAGGTAAATTTTTTCAGAAATTTTTTTTTTCAAAATTTAAAATCGCCTGCTTTTACTTTTAAACGATTGCGGAGGTCAATATTGGTATAAAACAAGTGTTTAAAATTGTTTTAGAGGGTACTTAATTTTTGGCCAAAAATCATGTCAAAGTCGACAACAAATTTGACATGCAAGACCATTGACAGGACCCGTATCCTCACTTTCATCATTTCATAACTTTTTTAAAAATCAAACGATTTTCTTCGGGTAAAGCATTTTATTCATGGTTTTAGTTCTAGAATTGAATGGCTTAGTAGTTTTTGCAATTTAAAAAATTCAAAAATTTTTTAGATTTTGTGATTTTGGCAATGGTCCCCCAGGTAAATTTTTTCAGAAATTTTTTTTTTCAAAATTTAAAATCGCCTGCTTTTACTTTTAAACGATTGCGGAGGTCAATATTGGTATAAAACAAGTGTTTAAAATTGTTTTAGAGGGTACTTAATTTTTGGCCAAAAATCATGTCAAAGTCGACAAAAAATTTGACATGCAAGACCATTGACAGGACCCGTATCCTCACTTTCATCATTTCATAACTTTTTTAAAAATCAAACGATTTTCTTCGGGTAAAGCATTTTATTCATGGTTTTAGTTCTAGAATTGAATGGCTTAGTAGTTTTTGCAATTTAAAAAATTCAAAAATTTTTTAGATTTTGTGATTTTGGCAATGGTCCCCCAGGTAAATTTTTCAGAAATTTTTTTTTTCAAAATTTAAAATCGCCTGCTTTTACTTTTAAACGATTGCGGAGGTCAATATTGGTATAAAACAAGTGTTTAAAATTGTTTTAGAGGGTACTTAATTTTTGGCCAAAAATCATGTCAAAGTCGACAAAAAATTTGACATGCAAGACCATTGACAGGACCCGTATCCTCACTTTCATCATTTCATAACTTTTTTAAAAATCAAACGATTTTCTTCGGGTAAAGCATTTTATTCATGGTTTTAGTTCTAGAATTGAATGGCTTAGTAGTTTTTGCAATTTAAAATATTCAAAAATTTTTTAGATTTTGTGATTTTGGCAATGGTCCCCCAGGTAAATTTTTTCAGAAATTTTTTTTTTTCAAAATTTAAAATCGCCTGCTTTTACTTTTAAACGATTGCGGAGGTCAATATTAGTATAAAACAAGTGTTTAAAATTGTTTTAGAGGGTACTTAATTTTTGGCCAAAAATCATGTCAAAGTCGACAAAAAATTTGACATGCAAGACCATTGACAGGACCCGTATCCTCACTTTCATCATTTCATAACTTTTTTAAAAATCAAACGATTTTCTTCGGGTAAAGCATTTTATTCGTGGTTTTAGTTCTAGAATTGAATGGCTTAGTAGTTTTTGCAATTTAAAAAATTCAAAAATTTGTTAAATTTTGTGATTTTGGCAATGGTCCCCCAGGTAAATTTTTTCAGAAATTTTTTTTTTCAAAATTTAAAATCGCCTGCTTTTACTTTTAAACGATTTCGGAGGTCAATATTAGTATAAAACAAGTGTTTAAAATTGTTTTAGAGGGTACTTAATTTTTGGCCAAAAATCATGTCAAAGTCGACAAAAAATTTGACATGCAAGACCATTGACAGGACCCGTATCCTCACTTTCATCATTTCATAACTTTTTTAAAAATCAAACGATTTTCTTCGGGTAAAGCATTTTATTCATGGTTTTAGTTCTATAATTGAATGGCTTAGTAGTTTTTGCAATTTAAAAAATTCCAAAAATTTGTTAAATTTTGTGATTTTGGCAATGGTCCCCCAGGTAAATTTTTTCAGAAAAATTTTTTTTTCAAAATTTAAAATCGCCTGCTTTTACTTTAAAACGATTGCGGAGGTCAATATTAGTATAAAACAAGTGTTTAAAATTGTTTTAGAGGGTACTTAATTTTTGGCCAAAAATCATGTCAAAGTCGACAAAAAATTTGACATGCAAGACCATTGACAGGACCCGTATCCTCACTTTCATCATTTTATAACTTTTTTAAAAATTAAACGATTTTCTTCGGGTAAAGCATTTTATTCATGGTTTTAGTTCTATAATTGAATGGCTTAGTAGTTTTTGCAATTTAAAAGATTCCAAAATTTTTTAAATTTTGTGATTTTGGCAATGGTCCCCCAGGTAAATTTTTTTTTTAATTTTTTCAAAATTTAAAATCGCCTGCTTTTACTTTTAAACGATTGCGGAGGTCAATATTAGTATAAAACAAGTGTTTAAAATTGTTTTAGAGGGTACTTAATTTTTGGCCAAAAATCATGTCAAAGTCGACAAAAAATTTGACATGCAAGACCATTGACAGGACCCGTATCCTCACTTTCATCATTTCATAACTTTTTTAAAAATCAAACGATTTTCTTCGGGTAAAGCATTTTATTCATGGTTTTAGTTCTAGAATTGAATGGCTTAGTAGTTTTTGCAATTTAAAAAATTCCAAAAATTTGTTAAATTTTGTGATTTTGGCAATGGTCCCCCAGGTAAATTTTTTCAGAAATTTTTTTTTCAAAATTTAAAATCGCCTGCTTTTACTTTTAAACGATTGCGGAGGTCAATATTAGTATAAAACAAGTGTTTAAAATTGTTTTAGAGGGTACTTAATTTTTGGCCAAAAATCATGTCAAAGTCGACAAAAAATTTGACATGCAAGACCATTGACAGGACCCGTATCCTCACTTTCATCATTTCATAACTTTTTTAAAAATCAAACGATTTTCTTCGGGTAAAGCATTTTATTCATGGTTTTAGTTCTAGAATTGAATGGCTTAGTAGTTTTTGCAATTTAAAAATTCCAAAAATTTGTTAAATTTTGTGATTTTGGCAATGGTCCCCCAGGTAAATTTTTTCAGAAAATTTTTTTTTCAAAATTTAAAATCGCCTGCTTTTACTTTTAAACGATTGCGGAGGTCAATATTAGTATAAAACAAGTGTTTAAAATTGTTTTAGAGGGTACTTAATTTTTGGCCAAAAATCATGTCAAAGTCGACAAAAAATTTGACATGCAAGACCATTGACAGGACCCGTATCCTCACTTTCATCATTTCATAACTTTTTTAAAAATCAAACGATTTTCTTCGGGTAAAGCATTTTATTCATGGTTTTAGTTCTAGAATTGAATGGCTTAGTAGTTTTTGCAATTTAAAAAATTCAAAAATTTTTTAGATTTTGTGATTTTGGCAATGGTCCCCCAGGTAAATTTTTTCAGAAATTTTTTTTTTTCAAAATTTAAAATCGCCTGCTTTTACTTTTAAACGATTGCGGAGGTCAATATTAGTATAAAACAAGTGTTTAAAATTGTTTTAGAGGGTACTTAATTTTTGGCCAAAAATCATGTCAAAGTCGACAAAAAATTTGACATGCAAGACCATTGACAGGACCCGTATCCTCACTTTCATCATTTCATAACTTTTTTAAAAATCAAACGATTTTCTTCGGGTAAAGCATTTTATTCATGGTTTTAGTTCTAGAATTGAATGGCTTAGTAGTTTTTGCAATTTAAAAAATTCCAAAAATTTGTTAAATTTTGTGATTTTGGCAATGGTCCCCCAGGTAAATTTTTTCAGAAATTTTTTTTTTAAAATTTAAAATCGCCTGCTTTTACTTTTAAACGATTGCGGAGGTCAATATTGGTATAAAACAAGTGTTTAAAATTGTTTTAGAGGGTACTTAATTTTTGGCCAAAAATCATGTCAAAGTCGACAAAAAATTTGACATGCAAGACCATTGACAGGACCCGTATCCTCACTTTCATCATTTCATAACTTTTTTAAAAATCAAACGATTTTCTTCGGGTAAAGCATTTTATTCATGGTTTTAGTTCTAGAATTGAATGGCTTAGTAGTTTTTGCAATTTAAAAAATTCAAAAATTTGTTAAATTTTGTGATTTTGGCAATGGTCCCCCAGGTAAATTTTTTCAGAAATTTTTTTTTCAAAATTTAAAATCGCCTGCTTTTACTTTTAAAACGATTGCGGAGGTCAATATTAGTATAAAACAAGTGTTTAAAATTGTTTTAGAGGGTACTTAATTTTTGGCCAAAAATCATGTCAAAGTCGACAAAAAATTTGACATGCAAGACCATTGACAGGACCCGTATCCTCACTTTCATCATTTCATAACTTTTTTAAAAATCAAACGATTTTCTTCGGGTAAAGCATTTTATTCATGGTTTTAGTTCTAGAATTGAATGGCTTAGTAGTTTTTGCAATTTAAAAAATTCAAAAATTTTTTAAATTTTGTGATTTTGGCAATGGTCCCCCAGGTAAATTTTTTTTAATTTTTTTTCAAAATTTAAAATCGCCTGCTTTTACTTTTAAACGATTGCGGAGGTCAATATTAGTATAAAACAAGTGTTTAAAATTGTTTTAGAGGGTACTTAATTTTTGGCCAAAAATCATGTCAAAGTCGACAAAAAATTTGACATGCAAGACCATTGACAGGACCCGTATCCTCACTTTCATCATTTCATAACTTTTTTAAAAATCAAACGATTTTCTTCGGGTAAAGCATTTTATTCATGGTTTTAGTTCTAGAATTGAATGGCTTAGTAGTTTTTGCAATTTAAAAAATTCCAAAAATTTTTTAAATTTTGTGATTTTGGCAATGGTCCCCCAGGTAAATTTTTTCAGAAATTTTTTTTTTTCAATTTAAAATCGCCTGCTTTTACTTTTAAACGATTGCGGAGGTCAATATTGGTATAAAACAAGTGTTTAAAATTGTTTTAGAGGGTACTTAATTTTTGGCCAAAAATCATGTCAAAGTCGACAAAAAATTTGACATGCAAGACCATTGACAGGACCCGTATCCTCACTTTCATCATTTCATAACTTTTTTAAAAATCAAACGATTTTCTTCGGGTAAAGCATTTTATTCATGGTTTTAGTTCTAGAATTGAATGGCTTAGTAGTTTTTGCAATTTAAAAAATTCAAAAATTTTTTAGATTTTGTGATTTTGGCAATGGTCCCCCAGGTAAATTTTTTCAGAAATTTTTTTTTTCAAAATTTAAAATCGCCTGCTTTTACTTTTAAACGATTGCGGAGGTCAATATTGGTATAAAACAAGTGTTTAAAATTGTTTTAGAGGGTACTTAATTTTTGGCCAAAAATCATGTCAAAGTCGACAAAAAATTTGACATGCAAGACCATTGACAGGACCCGTATCCTCACTTTCATCATTTCATAACTTTTTTAAAAATCAAACGATTTTCTTCGGGTAAAGCATTTTATTCATGGTTTTAGTTCTAGAATTGAATGGCTTAGTAGTTTTTGCAATTTAAAAAATTCAAACATTTTTTTAGATTTTGTGATATTGGCAATGGTCCCCCAGGTAAATTTTTTCAGAAATTTTTTTTTTCAAAATTTAAAATCGCCTGCTTTTACTTTTAAACGATTGCTGAGGTCAATATTAGTATAAAACAAGTGTTTAAAATTGTTTTAGAGGGTACTTAATTTTTGGCCAAAAATCATGTCAAAGTCGACAAAAAATTTGACATGCAAGACCATTGACAGGACCCGTATCCTCACTTTCATCATTTCATAACTTTTTTAAAAATCAAACGATTTTCTTCGGGTAAAGCATTTTATTCATGGTTTTAGTTCTAGAATTGAATGGCTTAGTAGTTTTTGCAATTTAAAAAATTCCAAAAATTTGTTAAATTTTGTGATTTTGGCAATGGTCCCCCAGGTAAATTTTTTCAGAAAAATTTTTTTTCAAAATTTAAAATCGCCTGCTTTTACTTTTAAAACGATTGCGGAGGTCAATATTAGTATAAAACAAGTGTTTAAAATTGTTTTAGAGGGTACTTAATTTTTGGCCAAAAATCATGTCAAAGTCGACAACAAATTTGACATGCAAGACCATTGACAGGACCCGTATCCTCACTTTCATCACTTCATAACTTTTTTAAAAATTAAACGATTTTCTTCGGGTAAAGCATTTTATTCATGGTTTTAGTTCTAGAATTGAATGGCTTAGTAGTTTTTGCAATTTAAAAATTCCAAAATTTTTTTAAATTTTGTGATTTTGGCAATGGTCCCCCAGGTAAATTTTTTTTTAATTTTTTTTCAAAATTTAAAATCGCCTGCTTTTACTTTTAAACGATTGCGGAGGTCAATATTAGTATAAAACAAGTGTTTAAAATTGTTTTAGAGGGTACTTAATTTTTGGCCAAAAATCATGTCAAAGTCGACAAAAAATTTGACATGCAAGACCATTGACAGGACCCGTATCCTCACTTTCATCATTTCATAACTTTTTTAAAAATCAAACGATTTTCTTCGGGTAAAGCATTTTATTCATGGTTTTAGTTCTATAATTGAATGGCTTAGTAGTTTTTGCAATTTAAAAAATTCCAAAAATTTTTAAATTTTGTGATTTTGGCAATGGTCCCCCAGGTAAATTTTTTCAGAAATTTTTTTTTTTAAATTTAAAATCGCCTGCTTTTACTTTTAAACGATTGCGGAGGTCAATATTAGTATAAAACAAGTGTTTAAAATTGTTTTAGAGGGTACTTAATTTTTGGCCAAAAATCATGTCAAAGTCGACAAAAAATTTGACATGCAAGACCATTGACAGGACCCGTATCCTCACTTTCATCATTTCATAACTTTTTTAAAAATCAAACGATTTTCTTCGGGTAAAGCATTTTATTCATGGTTTTAGTTCTAGAATTGAATGGCTTAGTAGTTTTTGCAATTTAAAAAATTCCAAAAATTTTTTAAATTTTGTGATTTTGGCAATGGTCCCCCAGGTAAATTTTTTCAGAAATTTTTTTTTCAAAATTTAAAATCGCCTGCTTTTACTTTTAAAACGATTGCGGAGGTCAATATTAGTATAAAACAAGTGTTTAAAATTGTTTTAGAGGGTACTTAATTTTTGGCCAAAAATCATGTCAAAGTCGACAAAAAATTTGACATGCAAGACCATTGACAGGACCCGTATCCTCACTTTCATCATTTCATAACTTTTTTAAAAATCAAACGATTTTCTTCGGGTAAAGCATTTTATTCATGGTTTTAGTTCTAGAATTGAATGGCTTAGTAGTTTTTGCAATTTAAAATATTCAAAAATTTTTTAGATTTTGTGATTTTGGCAATGGTCCCCCAGGTAAATTTTTTCAGAAATTTTTTTTTTTCAAAATTTAAAATCGCCTGCTTTTACTTTTAAACGATTGCGGAGGTCAATATTAGTATAAAACAAGTGTTTAAAATTGTTTTAGAGGGTACTTAATTTTTGGCCAAAAATCATGTCAAAGTCGACAAAAAATTTGACATGCAAGACCATTGACAGGACCCGTATCCTCACTTTCATCATTTCATAACTTTTTTAAAAATCAAACGATTTTCTTCGGGTAAAGCATTTTATTCATGGTTTTAGTTCTAGAATTGAATGGCTTAGTAGTTTTTGCAATTTAAAAAATTCCAAAAATTTGTTAAATTTTGTGATTTTGGCAATGGTCCCCCAGGTAAATTTTTTCAGAAATTTTTTTTTTCAAAATTTAAAATCGCCTGCTTTTACTTTTAAACGATTTCGGAGGTCAATATTAGTATAAAACAAGTGTTTAAAATTGTTTTAGAGGGTACTTAATTTTTGGCCAAAAATCATGTCAAAGTCGACAAAAAATTTGACATGCAAGACCATTGACAGGACCCGTATCCTCACTTTCATCATTTCATAACTTTTTTAAAAATCAAACGATTTTCTTCGGGTAAAGCATTTTATTCATGGTTTTAGTTCTATAATTGAATGGCTTAGTAGTTTTTGCAATTTAAAAAATTCCAAAAATTTGTTAAATTTTGTGATTTTGGCAATGGTCCCCCAGGTAAATTTTTTCAGAAAAATTTTTTTTTCAAAATTTAAAATCGCCTGCTTTTACTTTAAAACGATTGCGGAGGTCAATATTAGTATAAAACAAGTGTTTAAAATTGTTTTAGAGGGTACTTAATTTTTGGCCAAAAATCATGTCAAAGTCGACAAAAAATTTGACATGCAAGACCATTGACAGGACCCGTATCCTCACTTTCATCATTTTATAACTTTTTTAAAAATCAAACGATTTTCTTCGGGTAAAGCATTTTATTCATGGTTTTAGTTCTATAATTGAATGGCTTAGTAGTTTTTGCAATTTAAAAGATTCCAAAATTTTTTTAAATTTTGTGATTTTGGCAATGGTCCCCCAGGTAAATTTTTTTTTTTTTAAATTTAAAATCGCCTGCTTTTACTTTTAAACGATTGCGGAGGTCAATATTAGTATAAAACAAGTGTTTAAAATTGTTTTAGAGGGTACTTAATTTTTGGCCAAAAATCATGTCAAAGTCGACAAAAAATTTGACATGCAAGACCATTGACAGGACCCGTATCCTCACTTTCATCATTTCATAACTTTTTTAAAAATCAAACGATTTTCTTCGGGTAAAGCATTTTATTCATGGTTTTAGTTCTAGAATTGAATGGCTTAGTAGTTTTTGCAATTTAAAATATTCAAAAATTTTTTAGATTTTGTGATTTTGGCAATGGTCCCCCAGGTAAATTTTTTCAGAAAATTTTTTTTTTTCAAAATTTAAAATCGCCTGCTTTTACTTTTAAACGATTGCGGAGGTCAATATTAGTATAAAACAAGTGTTTAAAATTGTTTTAGAGGGTACTTAATTTTTGGCCAAAAATCATGTCAAAGTCGACAAAAAATTTGACATGCAAGACCATTGACAGGACCCGTATCCTCACTTTCATCATTTCATAACTTTTTTAAAAATAAAACGATTTTCTTCGGGTAAAGCATTTTATTCATGGTTTTAGTTATAGAATTGAATGGCTTAGTAGTTTTTGCAATTTAAAAAATTCAAAAATTTTTTAGATTTTGTGATTTTGGCAATGGTCCCCCAGGTAAATTTTTTCAGAAATTTTTTTTTTTCAAAATTTAAAATCGCCTGCTTTTACTTTTAAACGATTGCGGAGGTCAATATTAGTATAAAACAAGTGTTTAAAATTGTTTTAGAGGGTACTTAATTTTTGGCCAAAAATCATGTCAAAGTCGACAAAAAAATTTGACATGCAAGACCATTGACAGGACCCGTATCCTCACTTTCATCATTTCATAACTTTTTTAAAAATCAAACGATTTTCTTCGGGTAAAGCATTTTATTCATGGTTTTAGTTCTAGAATTGAATGGCTTAGTAGTTTTTGCAATTTAACAAATTCAAAATAATTTTTAAATTTTGTGATTTTGGTAATGCCCCCCTTGTAAATTTTTCAACAAAAATTTTTTTTTTTAATTTAAAATCTTATTAGTTTTGCAATATAAAAATTTCAACAATTCAATGTTCGATAAAAAGCATCGATTAACAACGTTTCGATATGGTGAATGAGAGATAGTGGGGAAACGGATAAAGGGCTTATCTCAGGGGTCTCTGCACATAATTGATGTTTTTGAGTGGTTAATTTTCAGCATTTTCTTGGATTCGGCTCTGAGGCTTATCAAAATCATTAGCAGCAAGAAAAATGACTGAAACAAAAGGCAAAGTGTGTAATTTTTATGGCCAGCTCACACAAACACACACACACACACTCGCTCGCTTGCAGAGGTAACACAATTTAACACCGCTGCCAATGTAGCCATCAGGCGGCATGCAATGTTCGGCTAACGAGCAAAAACAACAACAACAACAACAACAACAAGTTCTGCCGCTGCTGCTGCCGTTGTGGTAATCAATTTTAAAATTTATGACAAAATTTGCAGCTTTAAATTATGCCATTAAGCACGGCATGTAACTCATATCGTCAGGCGGCAACGCGTTGGCTTGAAACAAGAAAAAGCTGAAGGAGAAACATGTTAACTGCTTTCTTGTGTGTGTCCGTGCCTGCTGTGTGCCTGTGTATGTGTGTGTGTGTGTTCGCGTGTGCCTGCTGTGCGTGAGTGTGTGTGTGCATGCAATGGCGTTTGCATTATACGCTCGTATTTCGCCACATTCAACAACGCTGCAGAGTTGACGGGTGCCATAACTCATGCCCCGATGCCGGAGCCAGTCGAGAGTCCGACACCGACTCCAGCTCCAACTCCAGCTCCAGCTATGAGTCCGAGTTGTTGCAATTACAACTGGACACCACATGCTACAGCTGCCATGTGCTCATGTCTGTGTCCGTGTGTGGATGTGTGTGTGTGTGTGTGTGTCGGCGTGTGTGTTAAATATTGCAATTTATCACGCAAATGCGTTTTTCAATTTTAACATGCCGCCAGGCATCATAAAAACGTTACAAACCTACAATATGAGCCAACACACACACAGAGAGCGGCAGCACAACAGAGAGTGTGAGAGAGAGAGAGTAAAAAACTAAAGGGAAGTGGCAAATCCACCACACGCTGCCCACGTTGATGACGGCTCACGTATCGTTGAGTTGAGGTTCCTAGGCTTACAAGTTGATGCGAGTGGGAGGGGGTGTTGGAGCAGAGAGAGAAAGAGAGGGCAAGGTGTCGTGTGCCTGGGCAGCTGACACAGCTGAAAAGACAAGATGAGAGCGGCAGTCACTCAAAGAGGGCAGGCAAAAGAGAAAGAGAGAGAGCGCAATTGTTACAGCTGCCCAACGAGATAAGCTCATAAACCACGCCAACATAGATCATGCAACTCTCTCTCTGTTATTGATGAGCTGCAAAAGTATCGATAACAGAATTAATTTGAAATGAGGGACAAACATAGATCATGCAACTCTCTCTCTGTTATTGTTGAGCTGCAAAAGTAGCGATAACAGGAACAAACAATGTCTATATTTTTTCTAGTTATCTATCGATAAACATTGATATTTTTTAACAGTTGAGCTGCGATAGCAGTGAAAGAGAAATCAAAGCAATTCAAATATTTTATTGATACTTACGTCAGCTCTCGAGTCACAAATAAAACGTTGACATGAATGCAAATTCGGCGCTGTCCGAATACCCCGATTTGGGTACTCAATTAATAGCCGACTTGCTCTACGTGGCACCCCAATTAGCTATGCACAATTTGGTATCACATCAGGCAGGGGGACCAATGCGGGGTGTTGCATCTCACTCTTTCTTCGCTTTTGGCAAATGTTGGAAATGTTGTGAGAAAGACATGGACATACTTAGTTAGGACCTGCCACCAGGCACCACCAGGCGACGACTAACGATGTTGTCTGCCACCATGTTGCCACATTCGTAGCGTTCCGTTCCGTTCCGTTCGTCGGGGCACTTGTCATCTGTCATCTGGTTACTCGACTGTCGTCTGGCGGTGATAAATGAGGGAGCGGGGGGAGTTAGGGGTAGTCAGCTTAATCGTGCACTCAACACCTGGAGGCAACCGGGGCAACTGGGGCACCTCAGTCAGTGACATGCATTAGGTAACTAGCAATTTGCAAAATCAAATCGAAAATCGAAACGATATTCGATAAAGACATAAAAGACAAGTCGATAGTTTTATTGCAGATCTTAAGGTGGTGCTTGTGGTAAGTGAACCACTTTATGTGTTGAAGGTTTCTCTCTGCGCTTTTGTTTCCGATTTTTTCCACTCGGAAATCTGATCTCATCTGGCTCACCGAGACAAGGGTGTGTCAATGATGACTAAATATTTCTTTGTTTATCATAAATATTTGTCGATGTTTTTTTTTTTTGGTTTTTATTGTTTTCCAGTCGAAAATCTGTTGTCGCCTAAACGAACACACAATCTACGATAGGAGTATATGCATAATATGCAAATATAGATATACATCAGCGGCGCCACTAATGAAGTTTGTTATAAAATTTTATGGCACTCTTAAAATATTGTATTTTAATGATTAGTCCAAGCCCAAAAACAGTCGACTTAATGTATTCCCCACTAAATGTAAAGTGGGCGATGAATTCGTATTCGAATACCGTTTATAAACAACTCAAATAATGATGATAATAACCGTATACTATGATATACTCTACTTACTTTGACTGTTGAAAGATCGAATAAATTTCGTAAACATTTTCTTTTTAATTAGCATAGACAGGTTGTTACAAGTTTAGCTTGAAAAATCATTTATTTAAGCTAATCTTACAAACGGATATAGTTATGGTTATGGTTAGTGAGGTTAAATTTGCAGTTTAGATTATTTAGCAGAAAAATCATAAAAATCAAATTTAGAAACACAATTGCCGAGAAAGTGTTATAATATTCATGCAGATACTCTAGATATTTCAATATTTTTATGGCAGCAATTTTGCCCACTTAGTTTTAATTCCAGTTCAAGGCAATTTTTAATTGAATAAATAAATTTGAAAATCTATTTTCACATAAGTTGTTCAGTATCTCAACTGATTTAATTGACAGAGTATTCAGATATTCGGTAACCTTCTTATGCAAACTAATGTCCGCGCATTTTGCTTGTTAATCGATGCGCTTTTTGTCATTTCACAGAATTTAAATATTAAATTAACACAATATTTAATGTCAACAAAAGTCGTGAGCATCATAAAATTGTTTAAAATATTTTTATGCGAATTTATGTGTTGCGTTAATATATTTATATATTTTGTTTGGCTTTTTAATTTGGCATTTCGTTCGTACATATTATTTGAAATTTATCTCTTGAGAAACCGCAACATTTCGGCGGCATTTTTGTGTGAATCGTTTCCTCGGACAAATTGAAATGTGTTAATATAAAACGCTATGCATAATTTAAATAGTCTTTTATTTTTTTTTTAGGCAAAACGTTACTAATAAACCTGCACAACAAAGCGAATTAGACAGCAAGAAATGAACAATACGAAAAGAGCGCAGGATGAGTCAGCAGTAGTTTGCGGGACTTTTGAATACCCTACACCTAGAATATTAGATCTGTTTATTCATATATTTTCATAGTATTTTCATACTCAGATACCCCTTAATTTTTATAACTTTTATATCGTACAGACTGCTCGTAGTTCCAATTCATGATCGAACTGTCAAGAGTCATTAGAATCAAGCTGAGATGCCTAACAGATGTGCCATAACTTATGCTAATTGCCTGCGAAATGTAAATTAGCGACTAAGCTTACTATACAACAATAGATCTATAATTTAGCAAGCTGTCCGACTTGAATATACCGATCGGTTTGTCCTCTACCTCCGCCTTGATCTACGAAGTGCCCATTGAGTCTATTTTTTGCGAGCTGCTTTGTGTTCAATCAAATGGGACCGTAACACAATGGATAAACCTATACATAATACGTATATAATATATACTTATATGGGGAGTATTGTACTTGTCAATATTGCCAAGCACAATGAGAATTAATAAGCAAATTTATACTACTACAATGAACTCAACGATTTAATTTACGATCTGGACAACAAAAGTATCGACTGTTGTGAACCGAAGATGAATGTAAACAAAGGCAAAAGTTAACGTTTATTTATTGTTTCTTGATTGGTTACATTTTTTAAATCTCTTGACAGCTTTTTGCCATGATATTAACATATACGTCAAAACTTTCTTCTACTGTATTATGTACATTTATATGAAGATATTCGGAGAATATAAAGTAATTGTTAAAATAAAATTGTAATAAGGTTTATCAAATTAATTAGTATAAGAAATTTGAATGAGCCATAGAAAAATAGAAAATGGTAGTAAATTTGATGAAAAAGATTATTTATGTATTTATTATTATTTGTTTTTTTTTTAAAACCCTCCCCCCCAAATAATTAGCCATTTTAGCGAAGTGGTACTTTTATTGAACTACGCTTATCGTGTCTATTTGCAGTTTTATGCTAATTAGTCGGTTGTTTTGCCAAAGCGTAGTTTTGATAGGGCTGATGGAATCCCACGAATTCGATTGTGCTTATCCGAACTAAACATCGCCATATTTTAGTTAATTACTTTGGCTAATTTTTAATGCGGTCAAATTAATTAGCCAATTGCAGTTGTTGCTGTTATGTCATGTATTTTATGTAATGTTCGGTTAATTCGGATCCAGATGCAACAGAGACCGACTGTTGCGGCTTATAAATGTAACTGTCAGTTGTCATAATTTATAGAATAACTGTCACAGCTGCAACACCTCCGAACATGATTCCCTCCAGCTTTTTCTGCTGTTGCTCCTCCACTTGGAGAGGCCCGAAAATGTATCGTAATCATAGCGTCAACATATTTGATTTATGCGCACAGTTTATTTCTCAAGCAAATTTTTATTTATACCCAGTGTGGGGTAGGATGGGGTTTAATAGGCCGGTGGTGAAGTGAAGAACATGTGTAACAGGTTGAATGTAGTTTTTAACTATCTCACAAATAAATAAACTATCTATGGGAAGAGAAGAGTAAGTTAGTTTATACTTTTAACTAATTAAAAATTATAAAATACAATTTAAATAAAGAAAGTCATAAATTTTGCATAAGCTTTAAGAAAATTAAGATTAAAGGAATTTGCAGAGGTTTCTTCGCTTGACGCTCACACAGAGTACAGGGTATTTCACAGTCGAAACATTAGCAGTTGGCTGGATTTTTTCTATATGTTGAGCACGCTCTTTACGCTCTTGGGAGCCGCCAAATAAGAGAGCTACGAGAGGTCTGCAGTGCCAAGTTTGGGTGGTTGGATTGCTGGATAGGTGAGGCCCCGGCTTGGGGTACGCCGTCTCCGTCACCAAGCTGGAAACTTCCAGTTGCGCGACAGTTGATTATGATTAAGTGCCAAGCCAAAAGCCAAAGCTGAATATCATATTCCGTGTTTTGTCATAAATAATTTTAATACACTTGCAGAATTAACATACTTTGACTGGCACCTAAGGGAAATGATATATGCACGGACTCTCTGAACACCTGAGGATAAAAAGTTAAGTCTTACATGCTTTAATTGATTGTATTAATAAATTAGAAGAATTAAGACTAATTGAATAATTGGAGTAATATAAGTGAAATAATTAAATGAACAAAACATTATGGAAATATTTGAAAATTATAAAAATGGAAATCAACAAACTTAATAACATATATGCTTGTCCAACAATATTATATAATTAATTTTTAAAGGGTATTTAAAGTTCTTTATCGCTGTATCAGCATCATATTTCCCCATTTATTATACCACGAGACTTAAAACAGTTTTGTTGCTACGGAAACAGACAAACCGGAAGTTGTATGCAAATATTCATGGCATTGTCATATTTCTCTCCTATCCTCCATGATATTTCTCTCTTTCGCTCCTGCCCATACATATCTCTGGACACAATTGCCATTTGAAGTCATTTGTTTCAGTTCTCTCTTCACATTCGGCTTTGCCCAAACACAAATCAAAGCTAAATGGCATTCATAAATCAATCAATCGCACTATTGACAGGTAGTCGGAGCGCGTCAGTCTGATTGACGAACGTTGTCTTTGAAAGTTTATTAAAAAGAAAATTCAAACAATATGTTATTAACAGCTGCATACTCTTGGAATTCGAAAAATCACAAGTGAGATACCTTTTTCTGGTTACTTATGAAATTTTTACTAAATTATAGTTGATTCTAACATTTACAGGAACAGCAATATATTCCTTTTATTCTTTTTTCTAGATACTTATGAAGTATTTTGATGAAATATTTATTAAATCATAGTTGATTTTCCAATTAAAGTGAATATTTAATATATTCTTTCTAGAACTGATTTTTAATAATTTATTTGAAATTATTATTTTATGTAATCAACTTCGCAGCGACTTCATAAGGTTTCAAAATTTTGTCAGGGTATTAGCCAGTCGCCCATCGCATCGCTGCTTGTTTTCTTGGCAACGGCAGCAGCCGGCTGTCAGATTGATTTATGCGCAGTGCTTGACATATATAAATGGGCTGCGCTGTAAATAAAATGCGCATTGAAATATTAAAATGTTCGGTTGTTCGCATGCAAATGCCTCAGTCCGTACCATGTATAACTAATATGGTTTTAGCAATTGCCGATAATTAAGCAGCGAATAGGTTTAATTGAATACCATGTGTCTAGATCGGCACCTAAAATACTAAAAGTCAAACCAGAGAGATATCTGTCTAATGCGAGTCGTAGATACCCTTTACGCAACATTAACTATTGCTTTAAAATATCGACAAATCGATCATATGTATCTAAACCTAAGCTTGTCAATATGAGCTAGCTTATTCTCTGTTCTAGTTAGATTATAATATCTGCAAAATGCAACTGGGAATTCGTGTATCGTAAATCTTGATATTCTCAAAAAGTATTTTTTTTTATGTATGTATGATATATTTCGGATAAATTCTTAGCTAATCTCGCACAGCTATATATTTTGTGCAAATGATGTTGTTCAATTAAGCGCCGTGAATATAATGTTTATGGTTGTGCTGGTCGGCAATCATAACTCAAACATGTTGACTATAATTTATGGCTTTAAAACGAGCCGCCGTGCCGTGACATGACGTAATTTAAGCATTAAGTAGAATGAATATATCATATAGTGCATATTTGTTATGCAAAAGTAAGCCAGAAATACAGAAAGAGAGACAGAGATGGAAACAAAATTAAAAAAATAAAGAAAAATATGTACGAATATTGTTCCGAAAACAAAGCATAAATCTGTCAACACGCAATGCCATAAAAATTGTGTCACAATTAATAATTATACGTATTCTGTCTCTTTTCGCTCTCTATCTCTCTCTCTCTTTTTCTTTCAGTTAATCTTTTGTTTCTTTTCCCTGTAGCGGGAGCGGCAGTTGGTCTTGGGTATTGCAATTAAAAAATCGATTAATAATGCTAATCGATAATTTATGTTCCTTTACAGATTTTTGATAAACGATTTATACAATTTATGGACGAAGAGAGAGTCTAATTTGCATGTTGAGGCTACTAAAATTATCGAAATCGATTGAAGTGCAAGATATCGATAAGTGTTGCTTAGGAATTTAAATTCGGGCTTTTTTTTTTTCTTTGGATTAATGAACTAGTTCATAACAAATTGATATTCACTTTAAAAGCTTAATATACAACATTATTTCAAAAGTTAATTAAATTTGAGCACTTTTGAACTAGTTCCATTAAATTTTGTCCTTGGTAAATTCAGAATGAACTAACTCAAGTGTAAGCTGCCCGCCTGTGGAGCACTGGTGAACTGGTTCACTCAAATTTAGAGCACATTCTATCATTAGCTGCCAAATCTAAAAGGGGCCTCGCTCCCCAGAGTCACTCGTTCAATTTCGCGTGGGCGCAGTTCAATTTGTGTGCGCGTTGGGCAATCAGGAGAGAGAGAGAGAGAGACAGAGATGTTAATTTAAAAATTTCTCACTCACACACACACACGCACCTCCCACTAAAGTGTTCACGCTCGATTAATAAATTAAATTGAAAGACACACGAATAGTAGAAACATTTCCGAGGCGAGATGGGTAAATACTAGTGGCAACATTATTTTCCTTGAGAAATGTCGCGACAAGCTAATAAAAATATTTTCTTTCCACTTTTTATTTTGTTTTTGTTTTTGTTTTTTTTGTGTGTGTGCTTTTATTTTTGTTTATTATCCATCCGCTAATAAAAATTAATTTGAAAATACTTTTAACCATTGTATGGGGGCACGTCGTGCAACGTGTTGGCGTTGTTAAATATCTTAAGATTCTTATTTATTTGTTTTCCTAATGTGTGCTTTCATTTTTTGTTTCTGTTTTGTTATTTTCTTGTACATATTATATCATTCTGCCTAAATTTAAACGTTAATGCCAAGTACAATCTGTTTTCCTTTATGTGCCTTATTTACGATCCGAAAAGTCTCGCATCGCATACACAAAACTTAACCCAGCGGATTATGAGTTGATGAAACACAAAGCGCTAAGTGTTTGTGATTTATGAATATTGCGGCATTATTCCTCTTAAGATATGAGTTCGTGTCAAGTCGAAATACTTTTCAAATTCCCAAGACATTTGATGGCCAATGAGTCCGTTGTATTTATGTACCCTCTCTAGAGAGAAAGGCGTGAAAATCATCAGTGAAAACAGAAAGATCTTGTATATGAATAAATCTCACTGATCCCTTGATACGTACGCAATTTGTATATCATACTATTTAAATGTTATTTATGATCTTTCGCTTAGAAGTCTTACAACTCTATAAGCGACTTACATACATCTATATCATCTGTATATCATCATATATCGCCGTGCAACGACTGATGTTTTGATTAGCTAATATTCAACAGGCAAATTGCCTGGCAGATTATGCCGATAATTTACAGTTTCCGCAATTTATGAACGCTCTTAAGTAAAATATTTTCCATGTTTCAAATACATAAATCTGTCGTATTCAATTTTCTCGAAATTCTCTTATGAAATTTATCGCAATTTATGCCTACGCCATTATAAACGTGCCTATATACATATATATGAATATATGTATATAGTATTTCTGGGATCAAATCGGAATTCATTTCGTACGGGCCATTCCCACACACAAAAGCCATAAACAACTTAAGTGAAACCGTTGAGGGCCATTAACTAAAATCCGCCTGCTTATTTAAAACACAAACAGCTGTGCCAACAATTTGTCAGCTATGAATTTATAAAGCGACACGCAGATCAGAAAAACATATACTATATACTAGCAGATAGAGAGAGAGAGAGGAGTCTGGAGATCTCATTATTATTTTTTACTCACCAAGAGTCGCTGATATTAAAAGAGACTTAACCTGCGTACAGTCAGTCAAAATCGTTTTCTCACTCATTTTTTTTATGGCCAAATATTTATGTCACATAAATTTTCGTTACCCCTTTATGACAGTTCCACAGTCCTTCCCTCCCCATCCACCTCTGGCTCCCTCCTCCTCTCGAGTCGTCGCAAAACGCCACACGACGCAAGAGATCAAAGAGACTGTCGACCACTTTGATTGTCGTGCGTTATAAATAATGTTGAAATATTATTTTTTTTTTTCGAATTTCTGAATCTCAAAATTCTTGTGTCTTATGATTTGTTACCGGTGACATGAGTAATTAATTCTGACATTTGTGCTAACAGCTTATAATAAAGCATTTAAGAGCCCTCAGTTTCGAGTGTTTCCCCAAGTTCTCTGACAGCTGCAGCCTTTGTATTTTGCCCCGATATTGTAATCTTTTTATGAAGTATGCGCATTCAAAAGGTAACGGATTGGTATTATGAACTTTAAATATGTGTATAACTGATATATAATTTAATATAATTTTTTCAAGTTTATAAGCAAGTAAAATATATGAGTGAAGAGCCTAAAGCGATAAATGATATCGATTGTCAGTCAGTTGGCGGCAATTAGGATTGCCAGACATTTTAACTATATTTTAACTATATTACTATTTAACTTTGTATAATTTTAATTTATAGTTACCTTTTCGAGTTCAATAAAAATACTAGATATAACTCCAATTTCTTTACTGCAAATATTTTATGCTAATAACTTTTTAGATAGATGCACTCTGCACCTGCATAGTATAGTATTTATTTTGCATTTGAATATTGCAGATTATTTGCGATTTTTTACTCAGGTCAACAGTTTGGCCCCCTCCCTCGCCCCTCTTCGAGTGCACAATAAATTATTCAAACAGAGATTTGTTTGAAGTGTGTGTGGTGCGGCAGTTTTTGAAAAATTCGTAAATTTATTTACAGTTCCAGTTGCACTGTGCATGCATAAAAGATCTTTCGAAAATGTTGACAACCAATTGAGCTTGGTGTGGGGACAGGTTTAGTTCTGTTTTTTTTTTTTATCATTCATTCAGTTCATAAATATTTAAATAATCCCATGCAACAACATGCTCAAGAGGTGTGTCCAGTTATGATAGATTCGGTATGAAAATGGGAGTTTGCAATTCGAGCTGCATATTAATGAGTTTATTGCAATATGCACATGGTAAACTTGAAGTTTGTTTGGTCGAATTAAAAGAAAACCGAATAATATGAAAGAAGAACTAGTTCAATTTGCAATTTTATTGAATACTTCTCTAACATTACACATACTTTTTAGGATCTCAAAGCTGCAGACATTCCGAAATTCCTGCAGCTTCTTCAAACACCTAATAAGCACCTTCTGCTGGAATCTTTCTATCCACATTAAATTGAGCCTTTATTTTTAGCTACACATATCTGGCAATTACTATATACAAGTTCCCAATGTGAACCCCTTCGAAAATGGGCACATACCTTGCCTTGCCTTGCCTCGCCTTGCATTGCAAATCTCGAACGGGCAATTAAGTGTAGAGAGCGGAGAAACCAACCTACTCGCATATTATCTCTACAAGCCTAATGACTCTTAACCATATAGAGATTATGACGCCTCGCAACGTGCTGCACTCGTTGGAGCCGAGTTAAAGGCCATTATACAATTGATCTGATATAGAAATCTTGTTAAACGACAGGCGGAGGGGCAGAAAGACAGCCGGACAGACGAGCAGACAAGCAGACAGACAGACGGACAGACAGGCAGACAGGCAGACAGACAGACAGACAGACAGAAGGGAGCTCGAAAGTGCAAGCGATTCGATTTTGTTCTCCATTGTTGTTCTCTCTCTCTCTCAGTCTCTTTTTCTCTTTCTGTTGTTGTTGTTTAGAGGCAGCGTAAAACAAACAATAAAATTAAATAATTACAAGTCGTGAGTGAATTTCACGCGAAACCAAATGCTGATGCACACACGTTGATAATGCCAAAGAGAGTCAGGGAGAGACCCAGAGAACCAGCACCAGACAGAACCGAGCAGGCGATATAGAGAGACAAAGAGAGAGAGGGTAGACGAGATGAGAAGTATGGAGAGTATGCGAAATATGCGCGACGGATGCCAATGCCGATGCCTTTGACCACTTGGACAAAGCTCGTTTTATATCGATGACAATGTCGCCAAATAAGTGCCAACAGCAGCTGCAGCTGCAGCTCCTCCTCCTGGCTCCTCCTCGCCTGGAGGCAGTGGCAGTTCCAGTGAGCACAACGATCCAACGATCCAGCAACTCAACTCAGACAAAATCAAAACACACGCACCAAAAACAATTCATGGCCTGATGTGACCACCGTATGGGATCGCATTGCCGGCATAAAAGGAACCCACTGAATTCCAGGAACATGTTAAACGATGTCGAGCATTTAAGAGGGAGATGGGAGAGAGAGAGAGAGAGAGAGAGAGAGAGAGACTCAAAGTGTAATGTATTTCTTGCTGAGCAATCTCTTTCTCAATCTCTTGTACTCTTCCCTCTTGCATAGCATGCGAAGTATCTGCAGAAGCGAATAGACCACGTTAACTTGAGGTCGCCTTCTCTGCCCGTCAATGTGGCCAACTGCATCCAAAGATGGCAACTCGATAAGCTTGATAGACTTGTTAGAGTCATGTAAGTCTGCTTGCTGCGGCTAAATGGGTCTTCAGTTCCAATGCATATTTGGCTAACAATCTGCGTATCTTACCAACGATATGCAAGATAATTTCTTGAAATTTGTGTATAGTCTGTTCAGAGAGTCTATTATTGTAGGGGGTAGTTATTTATGCCTATCTCAGCTGGACAACAGAAGCTAAATTGGGAATAAGGAAAGATAATTGCGAGATCTATCGAACTACAGGGCATTATCTAAATGATATATCAATTTTAACTTTGTTTAAAGTGAACTAATTTAATAACCATATTCGATTCTACTTTTTCTGCTCCACAATATGGATTTCATTTTAAAAATATAATTGTGATATTTAAAACACATTTTACAAACTATATATATTGAATATAAATAATTAATCTTGCAAAATAAAATATATTAGTCAAGTTATACGTGTTCATACAGACATTTTACAATTTTGAGAAGCGAAAACATAGAAAAGGTAAGAGAAGAAAGATCACAAATTATTTACATATTTTATTTCAAGATATTTCCAACGTTAGTGCTCTCAAAATAACTGCTTAAAAGATATAACCCTATAGGAAATTATATTAGCTATTATCTTATGATGAATTTCGAGAAGTAAATTGCTAAAAGGCAACTCGGAACTAATACTAAGTATTCGACAATAGAAAATCAATTAGCGGCACTTGTTGTCTCATTGCGATAATAGTCTCCGGTGTGTAATTCACTTAATTGATTACAAATTAAAAATGCATTTAATTAGCACGCTAGTCGTATTTTATTTGCTCTAATTAAACGATTCAAATTGCAATGCAATTCAATTACGGGTTGTGCACATACTAACTCTATATGTAGTACATACATGGTATCGTATAGTAAGTAGGAGAAGTCAAGCTTGAACCGGTTTGGTGCCGTGAATCCGATACGATCTTGATAGTGGGTCTAGCACAATGTTGCAACTCTCCCTCTCCCTCTCTCCCTCTCTCTCTTGGCACATAACTCATCGGAGTCATCAATTCTGTTCTGTGAAACAACATCGACAAAATATATGTATCTTTTGCCACCCGATTTTCGGGAAGGGGCTGAGCTTGGGTGCTGATGGACGACGAGTCTAGCTTTTGGCAAGATATACCTCTGTACCTGTGTTCCATCTGGTTAATAAATTATAAGCCAAAGCCAAAGCTGACTGCAGCTGCTGATGAGTAAGCTTCTGCTGCTCCAGCTCCAGCTCCAGCTCCAGCTCCCGCTCCTGCTCCTGCTCCTCCCCACCCACTGTACTTGCCTCCCTGAGGCAATAAATCAAAAGCAACTCCTCCATCTGCAATTGTCTGCCCGTCTGTCAGACTCCCAGTATGTCTGTCTGTCTGCCTGTCTCTCCGTCTGTCTGTCTGTCTGTCCGTCTGTCTGTCCGTCTGTCTGTCTGTCTCTACTGAGTGCAGCCTGCACTTGTAAGCAATGAAAATTTATGCATGGTTTCACATTTCTTCGAGTTATCATTTGTTACCTAAATTATGCATGTTGAGTGGCAGGTTTTGCTGGCGAATTACTACGGACGATTAGCCCTGGGTAAAGTGGTCAGCACTCGACATTCACTATTCACTATTCAGCATCAGTATTCAGTATTCAGTTCTCTGTATTCGTTATTTATCCTTGGCCCTAACTAGCTTTCAACCGATTTGTACAGGTATTCCCTTGTTATGTTGTCGCTTGAATTTCCTTCAACTGTTCTATTTGCTGATAAATCTTATCTTTTAGAGTGACCATATGTATTTAATTTTAATGTGACCATCTCATCTTATATGTGTAAATTAATTAAGTTTATTTATTCTCCTCAGAAGTCACAAATCTGTTTATGTTGCAATTTTAGAGTGACCATAATACGTTTAGAGTAACCATACATACATAAACTTGAGCTAAATAATAAGAGTTACCTTTCATTTAATTTTTAAAAATACATATCGCTTATATTATGCTGTTAGAGTGACCATATTACGTGGTAAAATAAAAATAAATTGAATTATGAATTATGATTATGATAGTTGTACTAATAATTTCAAAATATTATTATATTTAAATCTTGATTATTATGTTAGTTTAGTCAAAGCAAAAACAAGGGAATACCTCTATTGTATATTCTAACCACTGTCAGTTTGCAATTATGGCCCATGCATTAGAAGTATGGAATCTGCACGAGTACATACTGAAGAGGTAATCAGTTATGTTTTCTATGGGATTACAGGTGAACGTACACACACACCACACACACACACACACACACACTCACACACACACACACATGCATTTCAATTATGTAAATTGGCAAATATGATGACAATCATGAAATAATCTCACAGATAGATTACCTTTTTAGCTGGCATTATGCAGATACTTCCAACTAATTTGTAAATTCTAATTACAATATTTGTGTACAGCATTTCCATGGAAAATGCCCGCAAATTGTTTACAAATTGTGGCATTTATACGAAATCATTTGGCCAGCTTAGTTTCGGCCAGGTATGGTATGGAAAATGTGTTTGGATTGTGCCAAATGAGCATTTTAATATGATTATTATTTATTTTTGTAATTTACTGCTACAACTATAAAGTGGTAGAGATTGAGGTTAAGGGAAGTACAGACTTATATATATATATAATTATGAATGAGATAATTTCTAGCGTATAATATGAATATGTAGGTAAATAGACGTACCAGTTATTAAGGTAGTGGAAACGTATACAATTATCTGTATTATAAATACAAATTTTAAAATACAATTTCTACTTCTAGTAATACCTGAAATTCTTAATAAAATAAATATTTAACTCTTTAAAATACCATAAGGGTAGCTGCTACCTTATTTATATATAATTAGATATTAATATATAATTTATAATTAGTTAATATTAAAATTGAATTAATATATCATTAAATTAAGATTAATATATCATTTATTATGCTTACTTTAAGAGAAGAATGATAAAATTCTAGTAGTAACTAAAATTCTAAATAAAATAAATATTTAACTCCTTAAATTTGCATAAGGGTAGCTTCTACCCTATTTATACATAATTATAGAGCGCTTTATTTTGCTCTGTTTACAAAGTGTTCGAATTACTGTGATAAAGTTTCCACCTTTAACTAGATAAGATCAACAGATTATTATAACATACAAACATATATCACAAATTGCTATTGATGTGCCAAGAACAGGTTACATTCAACTTTGAAAGTCCCCATTGTATTGGTAGTACAACAGACCCGCCAGTTGTCAGATCAAATTCACATCAAAAGCGGCCCGAATCAGGTGAGAATTGTATTTATGGTATGTCGTGTAGTATGTGCCCAGTTAGTCAGTTAGTCAGTTAGTTAGTTAGTTAGTTAGCATATTAGCGGCGACAGTTACGACTCGACGACGCGACGGTCGATAGGTAATAATTAACCGACCTACTGCTAGTCTACAACTAGACTGTAGCTATACTTATGGCATGCACTGTGTTACGAACGGGCTGCCCCGGCTCAAAGGCCTGTGTCAACGATATTTATCATGCGCTTACATTGTCATTAATAATGCCGCCGGCTTAAGGCGTAGGGAGAGGCAGTATGTGAGAGACAGAGAGAGAGGGAGATAGGGAGAGAAAGAGATAGCTGGCAGCGCGAGTGAAGTGTACAAATTGCAATATCTATGCAAATTTATAACAAATAATTACTGACAGCAATATTTCATTAATAATTGCAAGTACTGTGCACACCACACACACACACACTGCACACACACTCGCACAACATTTTCTAGATAATATTGCAAAAGCGAAACGTTGCCGGACTGTGCAGATTGGCCGAGGCACAGTGAGGCAATTAAGCTGATGACGTTGATAAAAATCAACAGCGGCTGCAAAACGGCGAGAGGCTGCTCTGTTCGTTCCTCTGGCAGTTGCTATAATTTATAGCAAACGCGTTGCGAACACTAAGGAAATGATCTCTATATACATACATACCATATACATACATATCTCTCGGCATCTCAGTGTAGAGCAGGTCGCATGTGGATGATGATATATGAGTGTCAGGCTGGCAAGTGACATCCAGTTTATCCCATTTCCATTCACAATTCGAATGCAAATGAATAAATAGAACACTAAGTAATAAATATTACATTGTTGACCTTGTGATCTGTGGGAAACTGACGCGGATGACTTAATATACTTATCACATATCAGCGAAAAATGCACGAAACAACATAAGTATTTCATGTTTAAAGATATAAGATATATCTACATACTATATTTCATGTTTTAAGATTTTAAATTTGCATTTTTTGAGTAATTAATAATATTATGTGCATTTCTTGCCTTGCAACTTTTTATTCTCAATGAATTCCATTGAAAAGTTGACTTTATGTTTGTATGAACACGTAAAACTCGGTAAGTTGCTGAGCTAGGAACTCCAAATTTGGTATAAAGTTTTCTGTATGCCATACGTAGCTCAAGCTTGAGTCAAATTTTGTATGCCATGCCCAGCAATACCATAAATCGATAATTTAACTTGGAAATCGATTATCGAACTGTTATTAAAGGTATCTTTGAGTAACTTGTTGTTAACTGTTAGATAAATAATATATTGATTATTCATAATAAAATTTAAATAAATCAAAACGTACCGACTGCTTTCATTGAATAGTTAGGATTCCTTTAATAACGTAATAATGCAGTGGACGTTAATTGAATCGCTGCAAAGGGACTGTGCCTATAGGAATACTCTCCCCCTGGCTCCCAGTCCCCAAATGATTGCCCAACATTGCGCAGGGATAATGCCCAAATCGTTGACGGGCGCGCGTGCTACGTGGAACCCATAAAATCGTGGCATATATTGTCGTACCTGAAATTTACGTGCGACACGACAGCAAAACTGATGACAAGCGAGGATTGGGAGCAGGGGGTGGTCAAGGAAGAGTACATGGAGTGTCAAACTGCCAGCGAAATTCTTGACAACATTGCAGAGAGAAAGAGACAGAGAGAGAGACAGTGAGAGTGAGAGTAAAAGAGACAGCAGATCATATTTAAAATGCATAACGTTGTTGACCACGTTGACCAAAGCCAGAGTGAGAGGCAATTGGCCACGCATTCTCCATGCCATACCTGATCCCGTCCTGCTTGCTCAGCCCTTGCACCCTGTATCCCTGCCACGCCCCCTCCTTCCTACTCCTCCGCCCCGCTGGGGGCCTGTCAAATAGCTTCATGGCGGTCGGCTGCGACGATTGCGTGCTCCGTCCACGGCAGCGTCGTGTGAGCAGCCTCAACACCTTCCAACGAGCATCATCATCATCATCATCATCGTCGTCGTTTACCTGCACATCAACACCAACACCAACATCATCATCATCGTCATCGTCATCGGCAACATCATCGTCATCGTCGCTGTCGTCGATAAATGCATTTGCCAGTTCTGCATACAAACTGTTGCTAAATTTATTTATATGTAATGTCCCCTCATGCATATTTAATGTCCACGCATTTTCGTCTTCCACAAAGAGCAGAAAAAACACACAGAGCTGTAAAAAAATATGAACTACATAGTGGTACACATAAAGATACTCTGTAAAAGAGATTTCGACATGAAATTTCCAATAAAATGTTTCAAAGAGCTAAAGTTGTTGATGGTATCATAAGATTAAAAAATAATTATAATAACACGATAAGAAGAACAATAAACAAAAACTATATAAATGTTGCTAACTTCGACTCGGAACTGAATAATCAATTTAAAAATGTATAAAATATTTATAATAATAAATAATAATGCATTTTCAACTGTTAAATTTTTCCAAATAATTTATTAAGTTATAATCAAATTTTCTAAAATTTCCAAATTAGTTAAAATTCTAAAACAATATTTGCTATATTTCCAGACATCAGTATAGCCCCTCAGAGTCATGGCATGACTACAGGGTGTACGTGTAAAAAGATAAAATGCATTTGCCTGTGCTACCCAGGCTCGACCCCAGGGCCAGACATCGTTCCGTTTGGAGGTGCCAGCCTGCCCGCCCCCCCTTCCCGCCTGCCTGCCTGCTCACAAGTAGCACCAACTTCTGTTGTATGTTTATCTGCTTCTGGTCTTCTTTGGTCTCCATTGATGATGGGACCTACCATACCTACCCATCGCTACCCGATCCCGAGACCGAACCCGAACCCGAAGCAAGTAAGTAGCTGTCTCTGGCTTGTTTTGGCTTGTAGCCGTTTGCGATTGCCACGATCTGTGTCTGTCTTCGTGCCTCGTGCCTCGTGTCTCTGACCCACTCTGGGTATCGGTATCGGGTTTGTGTCCTCTGCTGACTCTGCAAAGATATGGCAATACGTGTCTGCTGATCAAGCATTTTTATTTTTTTTTTCTCTCTCTTGAGTGTTTTATGCATTTATGCGATTAGCTCGGCTTGTCAAAGTTCTTGTTAAAAGAGAAAAGCGTTACTACATGTGTATAAATATATGATATAATGCAGGAGGTATATGAGCGATAGTTTTAAAACTTTATTAAACTAGATTATTAGCTTAAATTGAGTGGATTAAACTAGCATACTATTAGAAAATATGAAAGAATTAATAGTCAGTAGTTTTCTATGATTTTGCAAGTTACAGAGCTACAATTAGTATTCCAGATTACATTTATTTATGTTCAGTAAGTAAGTAAATTTCATAAGTATAACAATACTAACTTTCCATCAGTTATGTTTTAAAAGGGGCCCCCTCTGACATTACGCATACGCAACGTGTGCGCCCGAGAATTGTCTAATCCTCCGTTTAAAAAAATGTCGAACGTGTGTGTCGAACTTTAGCGATAACCTGACAAATTGTAACACCATCAAATTGGGGTCAACTATCCAGAGCGGCCGCCCTCTCCATTCGTCTGGATGTCACTCAAATGAATGTAAATATATATTTCTCCCAACCTCCACCTCCTTTACCTTCTTCTATTCGCACTCGTAAACACTTGTAGAACTCTCTCCCCCATGGATTCCCATATGTAACTCCCGTTTGCCATATTACAAATCTCTCTCTCTCTCTGTCTCTCTGTATCTCCCCCTGCCTATGCCGACCGTACAGGAGACCCATAAATCAAAATGACATGACCAACCAACTCTGGGCATTAATATTTCAACACCATAAATGCGGCGTCAATTCGCACATGGATAAAGAAGGAGAGTAGAAGAAGAAGAGAGGAAGAAGAAGGCTGAGGCGACTGTCAGACGAGGATGATGATGATGATGATGACGATGATGACGATGATGATGGAGGACAGGAACACACTGACGATTGCTGCAAACTGTGCATAATAAATAAATATGGCCTGTAACGACGACGGACAACATCAAACTCCCGTGGTATGAGTAGTCAGTCCCATCCTCTCTTAGGCCCCCCCTATACGATTTGCATCTAAGTTTTGAAAGCTAGAGATGGGTGGAATGAAAATATTGATGAAAATAGATTAATATTAATTCTAGAACATTATAAAATTTAAATATATGATTTAAAGGTTTTCTAGAATAGAAAATGATTTATTGAAATGATAATATAATAAAGTATTTAAATAAAGCAAATACTATTTTCGCTATACGATATATTTTCCTAGTTATTTTTGGACAATCTAAAACGATAGATCCTGCAAAAAAATGATCTAAATTAATTCTTATTAAGATAAATTTATAAATCATGTTTTAAACTAAAAGCTTCTTGGTGAAAAATTCTTTAGAAATTCTATTTTTTTTGCAATATTTTTCGTTAGCATAGCTCGTGTCACGCCCGATAGCACGACACGCTCTCATCTCTATGCTGAGGCTCAAATCAAATGAAGACAAGCGTTCAAAGACAAGATGAGATACGCTCGACTAATTATGGAAATGTCATCAGATATTTCTGGGCTGGGCGCATTTTGTGGGGTCTGCAACAAAATATATATATACTTGCAGTTCTCTCTCTCTCTCTGTGTGTGTGTGTGTGTGCGTGTGTGTGTGAGTGTGCATAATGTGCGCATAATTTGCTGGTAATGCATCAACACATGCGACAATTTCAGCTGCACTCGCATGGTAATTTATAAAAAGGGATTTTCTTGTTTTCCTTTTTCAGCAAGAAATTAAAATTTAACATGCCAGGCAGAGCGACAGGGACAGACAGACAGACAGACAGATAGGCAGACAGAGAGACAGACAGACAGACAAACAGACAGAGAGACATTGGTTAAGACAGCCAGCGACGCCTTTTAAGTGACAAAAGTTCAGCTCGTGGGTGGCAAAGCCAGACATCAGACATACTATACATATATAGTACATACATATAACGCCCCGGTACCCTCTACCGTTCCCGTTCCCCTTCTCGCCCCATTCCTGTCCCGTTCCAGGCCTGTCCTCTGGCCCCCGTACACACAATGATATATGGTTTTGTCGGCTGTCATTTGGCTTTGGAAATTATTGTTGTGGCTTGCACTCTGTTTGCCAGGCTTGTCTTATAAGTACTCTGCACTCTGTACATGCATGTAGGTGCTCTCCCTACCTACTTCCCCCTTGTTTCAGCTATCTATATCTTTCTGTGCGTAGGATAGAAGCAGTTGATCTGCAAAAATTATTGTCATCGTTGCGTATAAACTGGATATATATAAGGCGCTGCACTTGGGTTGGGAAATGAATTATGAATTGGGAAAATATTGTAGTATTTTGAAAGAATTAAATTGAGTTATCATTGAAGATATGGAGAGCAGTTTACACTAGATATGGAAAGTATACATACACATTTATATTATAATATTATATATAATATATAAATAGTGGGAAAATTCATTTATTCATTTCAAGAGAAAAGATATTAGTTTTTATAAAGATTTTCAGCAATTTTAAAACTCAAGATAGCCAACTTCTCTGGGCTATATACACCTATATCATTTACCTCACTTTTCTTAGTATATTATAGAACCTAAGTGAAAAAGTTGATGAGAAATTATGTTACTTACTTGAACCATATTTTCCAGACCATCTTTATGAGTATTTGTGTTGAATTTGAATGAGTTACGATCGGAACTAATGCACTAGAGCACCTTCATGGGGCGGGGAGGGTTCCTCGTTAGTTTGCAACAGACTCTTTAATAGCTACTTGAGGCCATTGCAACGACATAATTTATATTATACCGTTTTTTTTCTTTTTATTCGCCACACCATTTCCTTTTCCCGTTTTATCAGTGGCGATTTCTCATCTCCATTATACGAACTGAGATGGGGGAAATAAATTTGCAAACGGTAGAAGAAATATTTTTTCTCGAAAAATTCCCAGCCGATTAATTTTAGTAGCTACTGTACGCTGCTTCTTCCCCCCCCCCTTCTTCTTCTTCTTCGCTTTGTGGCCAACTCTCGGTATTGGTAGTCGAGGCTGACAAGTTCAGTAGCGCAGGGGCTGTGACAGAGGGGGGGGGGACTGTCAGAGGCAGGGGAGGGGGTTGCTACAGGTTTGGTTCAATGATAAATGGACGCGGCCAGCGAGAACTATAATGGCCACCGCGGCGGCTTTCACCTGGCGCGATGGTAAAAAAAATTAAAAAAAAAAGAAACATGTAAACCACAATGTAGAGGGGCACTGCACGACTGCCACATACCCTGCTCTCGATTTGTTTGCTTTACTCAGGCTGAGACTAACCTGCAGGCTAGTTTATAGGGTATTGAAAAACGATATGTTCCATTCAGTATGGGACGCTACACAGTTACGATGCTTGTCAGAAGCACTGAACGTGAACATCACTTATATGTTGGCTATGGGTGGCAACCCTACCCCTTTCTCTCTCGCTCTCTCTCTCTCTCACTCTCGCCTCTACCTGCGATTCTCGGCTCTATGTGGCGAAATGGACATTTATGAAAGAATTATTGATGCCAACGCCCATATGTGTGTGAGTGTGTGTGTCTGCCTCCCCCACTCCCCCTCTCTGTGTGTGTGTGTGCCAAGGTTTATGGCATATTTTTTATGACTTCACCCCCTTTGCAGGGCTGCTGGTGGACAGTACGGGTCATTCCCAGTGCGGGTAGCCAAATGCCAAACCGTATAACACAATAAATTGTCAGGTAGTCGAGCTGCGAGCTGTCAAAGTGCAAGGGCAGGCACTGTGAAATATATAGTATAACCCCCTCTTTCCTCCTCCTCTCAGCTATTCCAACTCCTGGTAACGAAAATTTTAATTTATCGACGCCATATGTGGGCAGTGAGCAGAGTAACTATTGGACCTTCTCCTGCAATGGCTTCGAGCAGCCCTTAAGTTCCACTGCCCGCCGAGTACACATCGGGTAACTTCTTTTCGGTGGAAATATAAAATTTGATTTACTGCCCTGGACCGTCGCGGCAGCCAACTTCCGTGCCGTACCGTGCCCACCCACGCCCTACTCCGCCCAACCCCGCCCCTTCCTCCCCTCTCCGATTCCTGGGCATAATTCAGCGGCAAACGTAGCTGAATGTTATGATTTGTGGGTCTCTGGTTTATTGGCTCGAGACTCGGTTCCTGCCCTCTCTCTCTCTCTCGCTCTCTCTCTCTCTACTACTCTCGCTACCTTAAAGCCATTTAGATAAGGCGTGGAGGGGGAAGAAGTTGTGCTTTCTACTCCAATTTACAAATATATCCTGACTGTAACTTAATCCGCAAGAGCGAGACATCTTTAACCTGTTCCTTAACTACAGAATTTTTTCTAGAAAAAAGAAAGCATTTTTAACTGCTGGTTAAATTTAACCAAGAGTTTCTTCAGCTTCTTAAGCACCCTATTTAATCGAAAGAATTTTATATAAATCTCTTTCTAAAGTACAGCACATATGACACCTAAAGAAACACGTAAATTGCACAAATTTATTAACTGCAAGTTAAATTTAACTGTCAGTTAAGTTTTTCATAGCGTACCATATTAAAAGGACCATTTCCCTTTTGCCATATCATAATTTAAGTGGTATAGTTTTCTTTATATAACTAGAAACTCCACAAACCAAATGCATACTAGTTAATTGCCGGTTAAACTTAACTTAAGGTTTAACCAGCACATACCAAAATTAACCAATATGCTATGAGTTGGAAAATAAACTATTATATCATTTAACAGACCTTCAAAAACTTCTAATAGATGGACTTTGAGCAACCCAAATCACTCTTAACTGCCAGTTAAACTTAACCATCAGTTAAAAGTACCCCATCATGTTCCCCGAATAAAATATTGATTCGACATTGAGTTTTTCTTTGATTTATTGATTTGTGTAGTGACTTAAGTGAACGTTAAAATAGTGTTCATAATTACATATACATATATAGTACATATCCAGATACATATAGAGTACATTTAGAGTTATATACGCTATAATAATAATGTACAAGAGTTTTACAACTTTAAGTTTTTGGACAATCTTTTCATTTCATAATTGGTTTCTCAATTCATCAGTATCAGATATAGTACATTCACTATATATCTGTATATATGTATATATATTTTGTGAATTTAATAAATAACTTTAAAATTACCATAAGCATAGATGGGACAGGCAGACATGGAGACATAGAGCGGACATGCTTATCCCTGTCCCTGTCCTTGAATAGAATCTTTTGTCAAGTTTTGCGGTCGCGCCTAAAGCTAACTGTAAACATTTGTATGTAGCTATAGTACATTAGATCACTAGCTTTTCGTTTCACGAGTGAGTTGAACCCCCTTCCCTACCCCGATCCCGATCCTTAGCTTACTACGGATGCGATGAGCCCATACGCGGTCCGTATAACGAGTAGGGTGCAAAGTACTGCGCCAATGCTGGATGCGGCGGTAGTCCGGGCAGACCCGGAGGTCCCAACGAGGGCGGTAGCATCGATGGCTTCCCATATGGATGATAACGTGCCGCAGCGGAGAGCGGACTTAGCGGCGGAGTGGGATAGGTGCGCTGGAAAAGCGGATGATTCGGTGGTATTCCGCCTGCTGCTGCTGCACTCAGCACCGCATCCGGTACGGAGGCCGTGTGGGTGCGCAAGTGCTGGAAAAGATCATCGGAGGTGCCAAAGCGTTTGCCACAATACGCAGCATCGCTGCCAATCCAGGAGCACACATACGGCAGCTGGGATGCGGCTGCCAATGCGGCGAGCTGTGCATGATAGGAGGACGCAGCTGCTGCAGCCGCTGCCGCTGCTCCTGCACTGGCGCTGCCCACACTGGACTTGCCCGCAACGCCACCCGGACCGCCTGCCACCTCGCACTGTGGGCACCCGGCGGGACAAGGTTGACCCGCCGCCTTGTTGATGTAGTGCGGACTGGCCGGGCAGCCGGTACAGTAGGGATCACGGCAGACGTTCGGTGCGGACGCCATCATGGCCGACGGTTCCGTGAGGCCCTTGAGGCGGGCGTAGTTCAGATACGGATTCATGGCCGATGCCTTGAACATGGCATGGTGCGGTGACATCAGTGAGCTGGCCGTCATCAAGTCCATGGGGTAGGGGGAGCCATAGCCTGCGAAGAAAAAAAAAAGAAAAGAATGAGGTTAGGTTTATGATTGATTTAGAAAAGAGAGCGAAAGAAACCTATTTAAGCATATTTGAGTTTAAATATGCAATTTTAATATGATTGAGATGGTTTATTTAAAAAACATAAGATTATAGCTGGAATATTCTTGAAATTCTTATCTGAAATTCATATAAGAAGGATCTTAGGCATATAATTATATATAATCGTAGTTTTTACATTTTTGATCGCCTCTTGCAATTTCCCTTAAAATTTGATAACTGTAACATATAATACTGCTGTGGGATCAGATGCAATATGCATTTTTATATCTACTACTTGTATATGGTATACCATATTTCTCTAATAAATGTTGAGTTATATATGAAATAGGAATGGATATTATATCATTCTTCTATGTAAAATATTTTAAAATAATGATATATAATAAATTTTGTTGAATTTGAAGAAAAACAAAAATCTAAGTTTTATATAATATTATTCTGCTATGAAATATCTACTACAACTTCAAAGATATATATTATATATTTGTATGTATTAAACTCTTTAATTTGAATTATTTGAAAGAGGCTTCATATAAAAGATTTCGTAAGGAACTCGACTATTAAGAGGGTTTGTCTATGCCTAGGCAAAGCTTCAACTGTCTACACTGATCTTATAGACATTGTAGGCTATCCAAATAAAGTATTTTCCCACTGCTTTCTACACTGAAAAACCAATTCAAAAATCATCTTTCTAGTTACCCAAATCCTCCACGAATCTCTGCTTAAAGAGATTTCCGTAATTCCCCCGGGCAAATCGCAATTCATTGCGCCACTGACCTCGCTTTGACACTCACCTGGCGGATAGTAGGAGGCTGCTGCAGGATTGGCCTGCTGGCTGGCCGCATGCAAAGCCTTCACGTAGCTGGCCTCCTTGGCGGCGGCTGCAAAGGCTGCCTCCTGCAGGCGACTGGAGCTGGAGCTGCTGCTGGCTGCACTGGGGCTGTGCAGGGCGGCGGACTCTTTGGAATTGCTGCGTATTGGATGCGCGGATGACTGCACGGGGCTGCCGTTTAGCTGGGGGCCCAGTGTGGTGGGCGTGCGACGCAGTGAGGCGGAGGCAGAGGCAGAGGCAGAGATAGAGGCGGCAGAGGCGGTGGCATTGAGATGCGCATTCGAGGGCGACTCTCGTTGGGAGCTGCTGGCACTTTGGTTCGAATCGCAGCGCTGCTGCTGCTGCTGTTGCTGCTGTTGTCCATTCGCTTTGGGCGTCTTCACACGTTGGTTACCCATTATGTTGTTGTTGTTGTTGTTGTTGCTGTGGCTGCTGCTGAGATTTGTGGCGCCGCAATCGTTGTTGTTGGCCTCGTAGGGCTTAAAGGTGCTGGGGGTTTTGCTGTGCGCCATCGGCAGCTGCTGCTGCTGCTGCTGCGGCTGAAGCTGCTGCTGCTCCACGGAGCCGGTGCTAACGCTGGATGAATGACTGCTCACGGGCGAGGATTTATCGCGTGCACTGCTGCTGCTGCTGCTCTCCAGCTGCCCCAGGCTGCCCAGTCCGTTGCCAGTTAACCCGCCTCCTCCTCCGCCTCCGCCTGCTGTGCCGCCTTTGGGCAATTGCTTTGTGGACTTCTCAATGTTTGCCGCCAGCAGTTTGGGATTTGTGGTGTCTGCCCCGATGGCGCTGCATGTTTGCGCCAAAAGCGCCAACGGGCTGCTTTTGTTATCCAGCTAAAAGAGAGAGAAAGAGCAGAGGATCGAGAATTATTAACCAAGTCGTTACATATGCAAAAGACAGCCCAGAGTTCCCTCTATGGGTTCCTTTTTATTTTTCTTTTATCTCTTTTTTTTTCTCCTCTTTTTTATTATTTTCTCATTTTCAATATATCGTGCCTCGCGCGGCGGCATCAGATAAGGAGACAAGGGCAACTGTCGCCGCCGCCGTTTGCCACTTTCGTGCTCGTCTTTTTCTTGTTGTTGTTGTTGTTGTACACTTTGTTCCCTAAACACTTCCTCGACCAACCCGACCAAACTCAACCGACTCGAACTGCACGCCGTTTCGCCTGATCCTTATCAACTCGCAATACTCTCGCGCGATCATGCCATACCTCAGTTTCAGTTTTGTTTCGGACTTGTCTGCGAATTTATTCCCCGGTTATCCCTCCCCTTTGGTAGAGTCATAAGTAAGCAGGTCATAAATATGCTCAACATAAGCAAATAAAGGGGACTTATGAGACCATTAAAACGTTTGCAAAACTAAATAGATGAGAAAAAGTACGACATACATAAATACCCTTAGTACCTCAGGGCAAAAGAGGAGAGATCTTTAAAAATGCATTGTATGACTTGTGTTACATTAGAAGTAAACTACTTCCAAAGAAATTTCAAAAAAAGCTTCTCGAAAAAGCTCTTTAATATTACAAAGCTTTTGCAATATAAAGAATATTTTAAAATAATTGCTAGAAATTTTTAAGATCTTGTGTGCACTGTAAAAAATATTATAAAATATTGGATTCTTAAGGGTTCAATAAAAAATGATCTTTTAAAAGCTTCCTCTTTGCATAATACAGTTAAGTGCATATACAACGTATGTATGATCATAGTTTATGATATTAAAATATAAAGTGTCTTTATATAATCATATGATACGATTGTATAATTCCAATATATATAAAAAATATGTATTGAAATAATTAAAAAATCATTGAAAGCTTCTGTTTATGTTTCAGGAGCTTAAAAGCTCAATGATCAAGGTACCTAAATATATATATTTTAAGCATATTCAATATATTCGAATACTCGATTATATAACTTCCGAAAACCTCTGCATGTCTTTTGATTTTAACCAACCCCTTTCAGACACCCTATCTAGTCGAGTTTTTCTTGTTTTGTTTTTTTTATGTGGTGCGTAATTGCACTAGGGTTTGATTAGGAGTGTTTAATCAGTTTTACGAGTCGGGCTATTTGTCATCCATGGAGTCAAGTCATAATTCTTCGATTGCTGCAATTAATTTAATGAAATTGCCCATAATAAAATCGGATCGTAAAAAATGACAACATGATATTCTAGCAAAGAGTGATGATGAGTTGGCAAATATATATATAGTATATACTTACTAATATATATTTCAACTGAAAAGTGAAAATTGCGATTCACGATCCGTTGTGGATAGAAAGAGAGAAAAGCAGGGCGAAGTGCATATAAATGAAATGAATATTACCCACTCACAGTTGGTGCCATAAAACTTGAACATGGTTTTTGCAATAAAATCCCATTCGCCGCATGCCATAAATTATGGCACGTTAAGAGAGAGAGAGCGAGAGAGAGAGAGAGGGAGAGCTAACACCGAAACTGAGCAAAGAGTTGAGCGTCATAATTCATGGGGCAACTAACAAAGACCCGACGCACATTGGGAATAATGACGTACAGCTTATGTATTTAGTGTGAGAGTGTGTGTGACTTTGTGTGTGTGTGTCTGTGTGTTTGTGTATGTAATTACGCCCATGCCCAACTGGCGCAAGTCATAAACTACAAAATATTGAAGCTTTTATAGCACTCAATGGGCTGCCATAAATTATTATGATACTATTGTAAAAATGGCAAATTTCTTATCGGTACTTAAGCGCTGCACACCTCACCCCAGCCCAGTTCCCGTACCCTCCCATATTCCGTATTCCCTAATGGTGCCATGGGGAATGGGGAATGGAGCATGGGGCTTGTACCATGTCAATAGGGAGCGTATTTAAGGCGAAACCGCATATCAAGCCCATTTGAGCACGATTATGATGAAATTTGCGTTATGATTTAAGTTTGAAATTTCAGTGAATCACACTATATACTATATAGTTTAAAAGTGGGAAAAGTTTAGGACGGGAAATTTCTAAAAACCAAAAAATATCCAATAAGTTTGCTTTTACTTTACTTTTTTAATGAAATGATAGGGCAAATATAATGTCGAAAATAGTTAAAGTTCTTTCTCATAACACTCTTAAATTTTTGGCAGTGTATTCGCTAGTTAACCAAGTAGGATTCTGTTAGATCTCTATTCTATTGTCGGTTCGCTCGCACTCGTTGGGGTAGTCCAAAAACACAGTCATCGCGTACCATATTTAGTTTATTTCAACACTTTATTAATTATGGCAGCCCCATTCTGTCTGGTTTTGTTTTTCTTTAGCACAATTAGTCATAATTTATAGTATATGGGACACATGTTGATAAACTATCCGTATTGATTTTTGATATTCTTGTCGCACATTTTCACGTTGTTTTCTGATTTAGTTTATTATAGATTGATACGATGTATGGGTACAGATAGGCCATGCCATATGGAGATTGTTTGATTTATGACTTAACTGCGAATCGTTTGTTTTTTTTTTTTTGTAGGCTTACGAACGATTCAACTAAGCTAATACAATAGACATGGGTAAAGCTCTGCCCAAACTAATTAAGAGACCCTGGCAAAAAGGCAATAAATAAACAATTATGACGCACTTTATCGGGCATAAAAAGCGAATGGGTGACGCCTCGAAAAAAATGAAGATAAACGTGCTAAATTTATTAATATGCAACAACAACAATAACAACTAACTAACACTTAATTAGCACGTTTAAAAAAAATAAAAAAAAAATAACACAAAATTTCCTCTGGCTTTTTGCATCCGTTTACAAATTATGAATATCGTGTTAATTAAAATGTTACACCTTCGTGAAACATGTGTATGTGTGTGTGTGTTGGCTACATTTAAAATACAATAACAAGCAAATACTACTAACAACAATAATAACAACAATAACAATCATAATGCGGCCAATGGGCGGAAAGGTTCGACTTGGCATCGCAGCATTTATTTATTTTTTTATTTATTTATTTATTTAGTTATGCCTTTTGCACAATCGAGTCACAGTCGCTTGTTAAATGCGGCAAATTTAATTAGACACTAAAAACTAAACACAGAGTAGCAGGCTAACACCTTCAACTCCCCCCTCCCTCTCCCACCCCCAACCCGCGCTCTTTTAGCGAGTCTTCAGTGTGTTGTGTCATGATTTACTACTGCAAACGGCTTAAGCTGTTAATTTATTGTTTACAGTGTGTGTGTATATGTGTTTGTGTGTGTGTGCGTGTCTAAGTTCTTTGCGCTTCGGCACACATTCTGAAAATCAAGTATACGCAACGTGTTTGCGACGTTTTCATTGGAATCATCAAGTTTATTTCTTGCATTTTACACTGATCATAAAGTTTCAAGTATCATACGAAATTTCCAACTAAGAAAAAGTTGTGCCATTATCGTATATATCGATATCGTATATCATTCTTTTTACCTATAAAACAGGTTGCATTTATGCGTAACTCAAAGTGTCTTTTGTCTATAGTTATTACTATCGCTTGATCTTGAATTACTTATTGAATTATTTATTTATTTTAAGTAATTTCATATATTTTCCTTTTTTTTTTTAATAAAATAAAGTAAATTTATTATAAATATATATATTATATCAAAAATGTTATTATTATTACCGTTTCAAATATTTATTATTATTAGATTTATGTATAAAATAATAAGTTTCGCGTTTTTCCCTCTAATTTTATTTCTTATTATATTTACTGAAGCTATTTTTAGCTTTAGCTTATTTAATTGTTCTCCATAAATTCCCCACTTTCTTTCTTAGATTCCCCCTGTCTCTGCTGCTCTGTCTTAACTCTCAATGCAAAGCATTCATCATACTTGTGTGTTTAGTTATTATTTACACAGTATTTTTTTTGGGACTGTCGATTCAAATGATTCAAGTATGAAAAAGCGACAATAAATAAATGGAGAGAAAACAGACACACACGCACACACACACACACACACACACACGGTAAATGTGTCACATTCACATTTGATAATGCCCTAAGCCAGCCTGGGGTGAGATATGACACATCGACACACTTTAGAAGGCGAATATGCACTCGAAACAATATTAAGTATCCGCACTGGCAGCCGCAAGCGAGTTGAGGGGGGGAAACAATTACGAATAGGCACGCGAAGAAGCGGAAGGAGAGAGGGGGGGGAGGGAGATCGGCTGAATACACTTGAAGCCACTCAAAAAATCATACTTTATGTTAATATGACAAACAAAATGTTGAAACTTTTGAAACAATGATGACAATGACAGCTCAGCTCAGCTCGAAAAAAAAGAGGATGAAACGAAGCTGCGGTGGCTGCGAGATGAGTTCAATTGAATACACTCATCGAACACTCGTTCAGAGCGGGGGGTACAATTGTCAGATACCCATTCAGGCAGATAGACACACTGACAGACAGCCTGAACTGTTGTTTGTTGTTTTTGAAATTGAAATTTGATGGCTGCTTTTGAGGGCTTTGAAGTTTTGCCGAACTTTGCGCTATATGTACGGTTAGATAAAGCTCATCTAATACGCATTTCGGATATGTAAATCACGTGTATAAACTTGAGATGATTCTTGAGCTCCATAACTTGAGAATCTTATAAAGTTTAAGCAATATGGAAATGATGGAAAGTAAAAAAATATAAAATGGTAGTGTAATACTAAAGAGCTGCTTTGTAATATTAGAATTTTTGAAATAATATTATTATATAAAAAGAATGAATTGTTTTATCGTAATACTTAGGTATTTTATATAATATTATATTTGTTATATTTTTAAATTATTATTTAAAGTTCTACTGAAGTTTCTAAAAATTTTAAGAAGATAAAATCATTTATAAAAATATATATCTACAGGAAAGGTCTACTAGCTTAGAGCTCAAAGATCTGTGAAAGTATTTCTCAATTCACAAGTTAGATTGTTAAACAAAAAGTGGCTGGAACTGCCAATAGCTGATAATCCGCAAACTAGAAGCATTCAAATGATTTATACATATATCTAGATATCATATATATGTAGATGAGGGGAAGGGCTGGAGCTGGGGCTGGCGCCTGGCACAAGGCAATAAAACTTATCTATGTTCATAATGCAATTCAGAGGGTCGCTACGAGTCGTTCGTCCGCCCCCGGGCATAATTTTTCTTTTTCTTCTTTCGCTGTCTCCTTTTCTCTTTCTCTTTCTCCTTCATCCGCTGTAAAATGCAATTTCCAAAGATGCTGCCTTAGAACGCTCAGGATGCTGCTTCCTGTGCACGACGACGACGACGACGACGACGACGATGTGCGATACAAAAATAGCTGCTATAAATATGAATTACAGGATAAGCATAAAAACCGGAAATTGTGCTACGTCGCCATCGCCATCGCCATCGCCATCTCCTTTCGCTTTGCATAAGCCCCCAGCGAAGTTGCCGTCGCGGTCTCTGAAGGCGCTTTTGCAGTTTTGTTGCGAATTATAAAATAAGCGATAAAAATTGTATAAAACTGGCAGACGTTCCCACTGTGCATGTGTGTGTGTGTGTGGACTGTACTTATGAGTATTTTATCCATTATCTCATTGCCTGTTAACACCTTTTTGTGCGGTTTCGTTGGTGCTAATAAATTTGCTTGCCTTGGCGGGGCGCAAAAGAACCAAAGAAATTTACATAAATGCTCTTAAAATACATTTTTCGTATAAAGATTGTAATTTTTTTTCATCTTCTTCTTCTTATTTTTTCTTGCCTTGGCGAAGAACAATAAACATAAATTGTAATCTAAGCTGAGGGAATTGAGTTCTCTAGGAATTTCATTTATTTTTTTTTTTTCACGCGAATTCTCTTGGGTTATGTCGCAAGTTTTGATTCATGTTCTCAACAGCAACGAAAAATTCATAAAGTATTTTTCAGAATTTTACACATATCATCGTATGTATGTAGTATCATATCATATGGCAGGGGACAAGCGCAGTGGAGCGCTAAATACGCTACTTGTCAAAGGCAAACTGAGAGTGGCCTCATGTACCGAATTACAAATGCGAATGCGATTCGAATACGAGTTGAATACGAGTGTGAGTGTGAGTGTGAGTGCGAGTGCGAGTGCGAGTGCAATCCAATATGCCTGTAGTTTATTTAGACGGCACACAAACGCTGTCACATTAACTGTCAACTCTTGTGCAGCTGCGGAGCTGTGACACTTGTCATATTGACAGCTGACAGCGTCATTTGACTGTCAAACGCGGCGGCCCCAGCAAATTCGCTCAGCGAAACGAAAGAAGCAGCAGCAGAGAGAGGAAAAGAGAGAGAGAGAGGAGAAGGAGAGCAGCGCAACGGGAATACACTATCGAGTCTATCGATAGTTGCAAGTGCAGCGATAACTGCGTGTGTGGATTATAAGTATGTTATATCGATATAATCGATAAGTGCAGCTTGTTGCTAATAATAAATTAGAAATATATCGATATATATAAATATGATTAATATATTATAAATATTGCATTATGCCTATATCAAACGATATATAAAATAATATATTGTACTTATATAAAAACTGTGGTATATCTATTATGTATTATACTATTATTTAATAGTTATCATCTTAAAATATATCGATATGCATATGAAAAATAATAAAGCAATCGGGTTAGGTAGATTTGAAGAAGTTTTATCGCAACTATAATCGTTTAAATTGAGAATAATATTTTATTTTTACTACTATTTTTATAATCATTATTATTATTTGGAATCTCATTATTATAGCTACTATTTTTTGTAAATATATATATATTATTACTTGCATTTTTACGCATTTCTTGTAGAGCAAGAGTTATCGAGTTAACTATTTAATCTTTGCTACAATCTTTAATCTCTTACTTATCGATCTTATGATCTGCTAATTTCACTATTCGCACTACCCGCAGTAAGTGTATCTCGAGTTGTTTATGCCTGCCCGCAGGGGGCTGGTCGCATGGGGAGCAACGCAGGCAGCCAGGCAGGCAGCGTGTGGCAATGTGCTCTTGGCGTTGCCACTTAATTTGACGACACACACACACACACACACACATATGGTACACTTGGCTTTAGACAGTGTTGCAATTTTAGCCATTGCACTGGCCCCAACAACGGCAACAACAACGGCAACAAAACTGTCAGCCGTATCATTGCAATTGTCGCAGTTGCTGTTGAAAATTGCATTGTTGTTGCTGCTGTTGTTGCTGCTGTTGTTGCTGTTGCTGTTGCTGCTGCTGTTGTTGCTGCTGTTGCTGCTGCTGCTGCTGTGTGCGCTTTGAGTGACACATTAATGCCATTTTCATGTGTCACTCTTTCTTTCGTTTGGGCTTAGTTCCCCCTCTGTTAGATCTCATGTCAGACTTTTGTCAACATTACGTGTCCATTTAGTTGTCAGTTAACAAATGTTGTTGCTGTTGTTGTTGTTGCTGCTGCTGCTGTTGCTGTGGTTGCTGCTGCTGCTGTTCGCTTGTCGCTTAACCTTTTCTTTTTTATGGCCATTTTTTGTTGCCTTCTGTTTGTTTATGCCAACAATTTCATTGTTGTTTTTGTGCTTTTTTTTGCATGCACTCTCTCTCTCTCTCTCTCTCTCTGCTGCTGCTGCTGTCGTCTTGGCCAGTTTATTTGGCTTTGGCGCAGGTGCGCTAATTACCAAACTGCTCAATTTGTGTTTTGCATTTTTTTCTATTTCTCAATTGTTTTGCAAATTCTTGAAATAAATTTGAACGACACACATTGCGTATACGCAATGTAATTAACCTTGCCTGGCTGTGGCTTCAAATTAATTGCCACATCACACACACACACACACATACACTCGCACACTCGCACACTCGCACTTATTGCCCCTTGTCAACGCCCATTTTTAGCATATTCCATTATGCGGCTCATCATTCATTGCGCCCCGTCTAAAAGCAAATGCTGCAAAACAGCCAAAAAACAGAAAAAAACGGCTAAACCGTTTGGTATTTGCTTTTACTTGCAGCCAACAACAAACAGCTCAAGGTTCTTGGCCAGCTGCCCCCGGTCTGTTCTTTTCTCGCTGTGTAATTTTTCGGCAATCTGTGTTTATCAATCATACGCAACGTGAGCAACTGTCACGCCCTCATAACGCTCATAGCATATCAATCGTGGGCGTTACATTTCCCGCCAGCTCCTTCAGATATCGTGTAAATATATATGCAAATAGGCAAGGCACAAATATTTGTATATCAAGCGATATCTATATATTTATTAAGGTTCTATAAAACGATCGTAGGGAAAAATGGAAATGTTTTCAATTTACTTTTAGCTTATCATTATTTGACTTTCTTACGACATTGAAACATTACAGGAATTTTAAAATGAACTTTATTATGCCTAGGTAAATATTTAAACTATACAAAGATTGAGTAAGATATCATTTATTTCTTAAAAAGTTCTTTTCAATTATTAGCAAGATTTTACTTCGCTTTAAACCTTTTTTATTAAAATATTTTTCCAGTATAAATAAATAAAATAAAAAGAAACTTATTCAGCAAATTCTCAAGATATTTTCCAACTGTTTTTTGCTTCGATTCAATATGAAATTGATGTGCGTGGTTTTTTTTCTGTTTTATTTGCTACCCCATTTAGCCAGAAAGTGCTGCGGCAGCTGTTGCAATTTGCATAAACTGAATTTGAACTCTCTGTCCCACTGTCCGTCCCTCCCACTCTTCCTCTTATGTGACTGTGCGGCTGTCATTCTGTCAACTGATTGACTGCCAGCGCCTACGTATGGCATTCATTAATTCTCACTTTTGTATAATAATAATAATGCGAAAGCAGCTCTCGGCTCGACTTGCATATAAATTCCCACTGTCAGACACTGTGGGACAGACAGCGAGACTTGTGCTCAATTTAATTTTATTTTTATGAAAAAGAAAAAGAGAAACAAAAAAAAAGAAACATAGCACAGTCGCTGTGCGAATTTAAGCTGACAGCTGACTAAATTAATTTGACAATAATTAGCATTTCAAGTTGTCAGCGTTAATGAATTCCGCCGCGATGTGTCGCGCTAATATCGACGCCGAATATGCCAGAGCAAAATATGCCGCATATGCATAGCGCAGCAACACAAGGGGCGGTTCAGCTGCATTTTGGCGCCCCAGCAGGGCGGCAGTGTTGGTAAATGTTTAGCAGAAAATCAGTGTTTTATTATGAAATAAAGCTAAAGAGGGTATGAATAAATAAATACAAAATTTTCAAAAAATAATTTTAATAATATATAATTTTAATTATAATAACTGTTCTAATTTACTAGGAAAATAAAAATTAAATATTGTTTGTAATATTTATTCGCATAATTAATTAAGTGTTTGTTTTAAGCTTGACAAATAGTGTATTGATATTTATCGACAAAAGAATATCGCTTTGAATACATTTACATACTGAGAAAAAGGCTAGTTTTAATGGCCTGCAAGAAAAAAAGGCTGCTTTGGCAACACTGTTTGCAATCGGCGGTGGCTGCAGGCGGCGACATGTCGCTCGTAATAAATCCAATGACACTTTATAATTTCAGCGGCCAATGCAGCACGACTCTCCCCCCCTCCCCCCCCTGTCACTGTCAGCCCCTCTCTCTCTCTCCTCTCTGCACTCAGCACTCTCTCAGCTTGCAGCATGTCAGTGTTGTCGCTGTCATCCGTTGCCTTGGGCGCTGTCAAAATGCCAACGGGCGACTCGTGAACCACAGAGAGAGAGAGGGAGAGAGAGGGCGGAGCAGAGTGGGCGGGGGCAACGAGTTGAGGTGTCATTCGCATTCGCATTTGCGGCGCGTTAATTACGTGTTATTTATAATTATGCGCTCTACACACGCGTTGACAACTCTTGTCAGCAATACGCTGGGCTACCCTTCGTACCTCGTGCTTCCCCTTCCCCCCACCTTCCCCGCGGCACCTGCTGCATTTGCGATTATTCATCATTTATTTTCCTGATGATTATGTTCGTTTCTTGTTTTTCTTTTATTTTCTTTTATTTTTGGGGTTGCGTGTTTCGGTTTTACTGCAAGTCAATTTACATTTCTCTTAATGTAACCATCAATTTTTCCCCCATTTTTCTATTGTTTATTGTTTTTCACTTCATTTGCAATTTTTATTTGGACTTAATTAACTTTCTAAACATTTCGCTGCGATTTCCGCATGCAACATGCTACAGTGGTTATTGCCTAATATGTACAGGCGAGTAGGCAGATCTAGAAATTTAATGAGGATCGATAACGATAACAGAGAGATTCTGAACTGGCAAATTAAAGATAAAAAAAAATCTATATAATTTTCCAAAATCATTTTAAGTATTTTATGATGAGCAGAGGGTTGTATGATGATCTAGGGTTGCCTTACTCCCAATTGGTTTCACCTGAGAACCCTGCACTGTAATCGCTTGGGACTAGTTGACTAAAAATACTAGAATAGATAAATAATACTGTTGGAAATAAATACTGTTGTTGCACTTCCGCTTCGCTTTTCAATCGAAACAGCGACAGGTTGAGACAGACTGGGACAGGCTGCCCGTGTTAAAGCGTGTTAGAGAGACTCCCCTCTCCTCGAGACCGGAAACAGGGCGAGAACTGACAGTTTTGTGTTGCACAACACTGTTTTCTTTTGCTCGCACTACGCTTTTGCCTTTTTCTTCCTTTAATTTATAATACTAGAGATACAAATACAGATTCGCATGGCAAAGAAAAATTGTCTATTCCGGAACGGAAAGCGGCAGTGTGAGAATTGGCGGCTGAGTGAGTGACACGCTGACGCCCTTTGCACTGCCGTCGCGCCTCCCTCTGCCGCTCTGCCTGCTCTGTGCGTCAGTCTGCCTGTCTGTCCGTATGTCTGTCTGTCTGTCTGTCTGTCTGCCTGTCTGCTTGTCTGTTTGTCAGTCTTTCCGTCTGTTTGCCTGCTCCTGTCCATCACTTTGCATAATAAAATGCGAATATATGCGAATATAGGCAAACAGTGTGCACACACCCAACACAACAGAATAAAAAGACATTGCATTTATATGCATACACTGTCAAAAAATTAGTTTGAAAAATAAATTTAAGCAGTAAAAAATGCTGTACATGTGTCAGGGAAGAGCTAAGTGCTTAAGTAGACTTTTTTTTGCGTATAGGGTATTCTGCAGTCGTTGCTGAATTCTAACAAGTTTTTTGTATGCGCTTTTCCGTTGTATTGTGAGCCCAAAGCCCTAGGTTGATTTTTTTCGCTGCGATAAGCAAATTTCACGAAAGTACGCCAAAATAACAGACAGAGAGACAGACAGACAGAGAGACAGACAGACAGACAGACAGTCGGTCGAACAGCTATATAAATGAATTGCCTTAGTGAGGCTAATTTAAATAAGCAGGGAACAGACAGAGGGAAATGGGAAAGGAGTGAGACACGCCTCTCTTTGTGCTCCGATCTCAACACCTGATAAGCGTCATCTGGGAAAAAATTGCAACCAGGGGGGCGGTCTTAAGGGTAGGGACGACACCGATGTGAAGGCGTGAGATGCTTGTGTCGTGTGCAAAGCAAAATGCATTTTCACTTTCCAGCGGAAGATGACAATCTATTACAACGGGTGATAGGGAAAAAAACTTGTGAAACTTGCAGATAAACCATGGGAAAATTCAAGGAAATATACAAATAACAAGCATATAACTAGGAGTATATGATACCAAGCTGTGTGATTTTATTTTAGTGAAGAATCTATCTATTAAAATGGTATAGAAAAGTGAAGAAAATACCCTAATATCAAGTACAATAAAACACATATTGTTTATTTGAGTATCGATGGGAGCTATCTCTGTATACCTATCTTTCAAAAATTAAGAATTTTATATAAATTGTTATAATATTAAAGAATCTCATTATCGAAAACTCCAGAGTGAATTTTTTACACTTTCTGCTCTTTTCTCTAACCTTTTCTACACTTTCTAGATCATCTTAAAGTTTTTCTCTTTCCCTTTCCGAAGGGTAAGTAAAAGATTTGTGCACGAAACGTTAGTTTCAATTTGATATCTTGGGCAATAATTTACTTTGCAAACATTTACATTGCCTGCCATAAGTTTATGCCTTAGTTTCAGTTATAGTTTATGGTTTATGGTTTACGTGATGTGGCTGTCAACGCCAGAAGCAGCAGCAGGTCCCTGGGCCAAAATGTTTAGTTTGCTTGGCATTTGACATGACATTCATGTCATTGCGCAAAATAACAACTCTGACATAGTATTTAATTTGTTTTATTTTCGCTTTTCGCTTTTCTCTCTCGTATTTCTCGTTATTCTGTTTTTGGATTCCATCAACCTTGGAGCGTCGTAGCGTCGCCTTGAGGTGTCGCCCCGGCCAAGTCAGACCGGGTTCAAAGAGTGTCAACAGCAAATGGAATGGACAGAAGAGGAGGAGGAGACGAAGACGGGCAGCGGGTACTGCAAGTGTGGGAAATTTACTTGCGCTCACTGTGCGGCAAAAGAGCAATCAAAAAGTGTCAGCTTGACATATGTCATTTTCTATTCAAATGAACTCGCTGTCAACCTGTGATGGTGCATATTTCATGGCTTCCAATCGTAATGAATATGGATGGGGTTTTCTTTCCCCCCTCTCTCTCTCTCTCTCCCACTCTCTCTGCTCCCTCTCTACTAACTGTAGGCGTCAGTTCTTGCCACTTGACTGGGTTATTATGTGATTATTTCACTTGTTTATTTCCCTCAACTAAAATATACAACAAAATTGATTTAATTTCAGACTATCAATTAATTACGAAGATGAAATATGTTTTTTTTTTTTTTTTTAAAATGTATTAGAATAACAAAACTAGTTAGTTTACTATGCTTTCTAATTAAATTTTGTTTTATATTGATGTTTGAAAGCAGAAAATAATTTTGTAGGAAATTTACAGCATTTATCGTAATAAATAAAAAAAAATGAAGGTTTTCGGTTGCAATTGAGTTTAAAAACGATATAAGTAAGATTTATTTTGTTCTAGATATTTGTAAATTAATTTTGATTTGATATTATACACTAAAAAATATCAAAACATAAAACTTGATTTTCTAGTAGATATTATAAAGATTTAAATTGATTTCTGATTTGAAAGCATTTTCTAAAAGTTTAGTATAATTTTGTAGAGAAATAATAAATAAAATAAAAAATACTATAATTAACTTAGCATTTCTTGCAGTGTAGTGTTGAAATGAGCTCATTGAAAGTGCGTTGAACACTTTCACTTTCGTGGAACGTGTGAATTGATAGTGTGGTAAGGAGGGGGAAGGGTAGCCAAGGGGTCACTGATTGCTTGCAACACACGAAACTAATTCGAAACGCTTTCAAAATGACTGCTTAAAAATTAATGGCCCCCAATCGGAGGCAGACACACGCACACACACACACACACACACAGAGAGCGAGATTGAGATTGAGATACATTGAGCAGGCGACGCTCAAGTGGCGCCAATTAAAATGATTAACATCGATAGAATTGTGCGTCGTTTCAAAGTGTCGCCCCCCAAAAGACATATAGATAGAGACAGACCGAAGAAAACTATAAATAAATATACAGAAAAATGTTGAGGCGACGCTGTGATAAGACATATGGGATACACTAAAGTTGTTTTGCCGCATAATTGATGTGATTGAGATTGATTGTTTATTTGTTTTGCCTGCTTTGATTGAAAGCCAAACCAATCCCCGAAAAAGTCAAACTATCGTCGCGTCGCGTCGCGTCGCGTCGCGTCGCGTCTCGTCTCTGCTCTGGCGCCAGACGCACATTCCGCGCTCTTGAGTGTTGACCGTTTTGGGACTTATCAATATTACATTCCCCCCTCCTCCTGCAATGCCCTTTCCCCCCTCATAAACACATAAATACTGCCAGCGTCGCATGTATGTGCCGTTTCGGGCTTTGTGCAGGCTTCTTTTGAATTTATTCTCTATTATTGTAGGGTTTTTTTTTTTTTTTTTTTTGGGGGGCTTCAAAAGCAATTTGTGCGTGTTTAGTGTCAGCTGTGGTTGTTGTTGTTGTTGTTGCTTTTGTTGTTTTTATTGTTGTATTGAGAGCTCTGCATTTATTTATCGTTTTGTGGCAATCACTCATACGCCCCGTAGGCCAAACTTAATGATTGATACCATTTGAAAATCACTTAAGATACCGCAGATTACAATACAACCCGCTTGCCATCGGAAATGGTCAGTACCCTCTTGGGGGTAGGGGGAATCAATTTGCCTTGGCGCAGGCTTTAAAACTCATTTTCAACACGAGAGAACACATTCTTATCACCTTGATTAGTTTCGTCTTCGCACTTGCCTTGAGTAATTAGAGCAAAAAGCCCAGTATAATATTTTAAACCTTCTTTTCCGGTCGCAAAGTTGACCATGTCTGCCTTTTGAAAAACCTTACCAGGTGGGTGTACAGTGTATAATTATATTATAATTTCTCTAGGTATTTCGTATGACAATTACGAAAAGATTTAAAAAAAACATTATATTTTCTATATAAATGTTTTTATTATTTATTTTACTTTCGAGACATTATTCCCTACCTTCTAATATAATAGTATTCATTTTTATAATAGTATTCCTTTTATTTTTTTGTTTTACTTCTAGAAATTCCCCAATTTTAGAGTTCATAAGAAAACCACAAATAGTTCCCAATCAATCTGCGGTTATGCGATGCAAATGCGTCAGCCACAGCTCGGAATGGGCCATAAATTTGGAAATACATTGTATACTATACCAGATACTACATAGTATGGTATGGTATGGCATCTGCCTGGTAAACGGGCTCCTCGCGGCTCTCGCAAATTGACAGTTATCAGCGGTCACATTAATATGATTATTTCTATATTAATTTATTGGTTAATTTGTTGCCGCATTTTACGATTATTGGCCTCGCTGTTTGTGTTAAGTCTCTTTCCCCCTCCCCTCCCCTCCCCACCCCTGCTGCTGCCACCTCTTACGACCAGTTCGATTATCGCAGGCCATAACTTGCGTACTATATTGTTGTTGGTATGGGAGTCTCGTAATGCCCGACGCTAAAAACGGGTTATTATTTTGCATTTAAGAAGCAGTTTCAATTCATTACCATAGTTAGGGGCTCGCGTGCATTTAAATGAATTCATTGGGGCGCAGTTGGCGCGTTTGGCATGAAAATCAAGTGACAGCGGAATGGGCTTTTGGAATGGGTATTTCACTAAGGCGTCAATGGCACGATTGACGGCTCAAGAGTTTTTATTGATAAATGCCTTTTGATTGCCCCCGCACAGTGGGGCAAAGAGAAGAGACGAGAGAGAGAGAGAGAGAGAAGAAATATGCCGAATAAAGAGAAATACTAAATATACTCAAAAAACAACAACAACAACACAATCGACAATAACAATAAAATATGGTCACTGTTTTTTTCCTCCTCCTCCTCCTCCTCCTCCTCCTCCAACTCGTCTCATTAATTTCTGTTGGCACTGTGGGCCGCATGGCGTTTTATTTATAGTTGCTTATTAACGAAATTGATCGTTAAAAAATTATGAGTGCCATAAAAATGCTACAAAACTCGAGTATTACTTAATGACATACTCTCTGCTTAATATCGCCCCGAATATGGAATTTATTTTCGGTTAACACTCCTAATCGATTTATTATCGTTTGAAAAGTTCGATTTCTCGCTGTTCTTCATCGCATTAGGCTAGTCTAAACATAGTTTCAAGTAGGTAGTACATGGATCAAGTTCCTGCAATGTGATAAGACTCGAGAGCTGCATAAAAATACTTTTATTGTAATCGATTAGTGGTTCGATAACTCTACAAATCTACACCCTATTTAAATTTCATTCTATGTATTGTAGAGATCAATTGTATCAAGTAATATCGATGCTTTTATCGATAGAGACGATAAAGAATCGGTAGAACTCAAGAGTTGTCTAATAATAATTTAAATGTAATCGATAACTTATAAAGCTTTACATATTTTTTATAATTATCTTTAATTGTCTAAAGACTTATCGATAACTCTATGAATGTACAGTATCAATAGGTTTCTACATAGATTAATATTTCCATAGCTTATAGGACCCTAGAAAATTGAAATTTCATTTAATTTGTTTTACAGATCAATTGTCTCAAGAAATATCGATGCCAATTGACACTATCGATAGGTTTCAATAGTCATGCATATGAAAACCAATTTCAGTTTGTAGTTCAATTGAACTGCTGAACTTGTTCCAATCTGTGCAATCTGTTCAATTGTTTCTCTCAGAGATATTATCGATCGTTACGATAATTATAGTGTAGCATACCATATACAACGATGCGAGAGTTACTCAAGCTGTCAGCCTACAAGTCCAGTTTAATTTCTGACTATTTTGCAAGCCAATTAAACGCTGTGTGTAGTATATTGTTATTTCTTTTTCCCCAAGATTTTACAGAGGACAGAGTGAGAGAGAGGGGGAGGGGGGACAGACAGTTAGGATATTCCGAGAATTAATTAACACTTTAGGCCAAAACTATTATTTGTATGCACGAAAAATTAACATGACAGCTCGAGACATGGCAATTTATCACTAACATGCTGGGGCAATCCATTGTTGTTGTTGCTGTTGTTGCTCTGTTGCCATTGTTGTTGTCGCTCTGCTGCCGCTGCCGCTGCTGTTAGTCTCTGCTGTTGATGACACTTTAATTAGAGCCACACGCAAACACAAAGAGAGACGGGCACACAGGCGACTGCAGCAGCAGCAGCAACAACAACAAACCGAGCCGAACTTGACTGAACTCAACCGAACTGAGCTAAGCTCGCTCGCTCTCTCTCTCTTTCGACTCACACTCAAGCTAGTCTTGCTCTCTTTTGCTGCTTGCGCTGCGCCAGAGAGTGTGAGAGCGGATGAGAGCGCGTGAGCGCGCGCTTTGACTCATGTCAAGCGCACACTTTAACTGCCAGCGTTGCCACTGTCCGTTAACGTCTGACGCTGACTGTGACGTCTCGGCTGCGCTGCCTCTGCCGCTGCCGCTGCCACTGCCGTTGACTGGTGACTGCTCAAACGGTTTTACAGTGGTTAACTGAAATGAATGTCTGACTGCATAAATGGCTGCTTGACTGACACATTTAATTATATTAATGATGTTTGCGGTCAGCTGACATTTGCACTTTATACTTTATTTACATTTTTTTTTTTTTTGCCAGCAAACTGACTGGATGAACAGAACCGACTTTCACGCTGTTTTGTTGTTTTTTTTTTGACTTATTGCCCAACACTGAGAACACGACGTCGCATATTAGTTTCCATTTTCATATCCATTATTTTCGACATGCGTTGCCAGTTCCTTCACTCGTTTCATTTCGTTTTAGTTCATTTTTCACATGCGACAGAGACGGCCAATTATCAACAGTGAAATTGCGTGTGTGTGCGGGGCAACGTTGTCAATTTTCACTGTTTCTTACTGTCCGTCCGTCTGGGCGCCACAAAAAAACAAATGATGACACTGACAGCTGTCAAGCTTAGTTTATTTGATTTTATTATAATTAATAGCGGGCAGGCATCATTAATCATTGAATAATTTATAGATATTCGCAGGTAGTATTTACATATGTACACTCATACCCACACACAATCGTAAAGTCGTTTGGCAACACACACACACACACACGAGACTAGAAAGGCGAAAGGGTTAGTCAGCCAAGAGAGTCGCGTCAATAAATTTAGCTAAGATGACAGCGATATAAATTATAAATCGTGCATAATTAATATAGAAAACGGCATTAAAATGTTCGAAACGTTAATTCCATGTGTTACACACACACATACACGAGAACCTGTAGTTGTATAGGAAATTCAATATTTTACAAGTTAATTTCAACAGGTTCAAGCTAATTATTAATATATTTACTTTGTTAGTTAATTTACTACTTTTTAGCAACTATACTTAGTTGGGATTATTTTAAAAAAATAAACTAATTTTTAAATTTAGAATTTAGCTTGATAAAAATGTTTTATTTATTGATGAACTAGTTCCATTCCTGTGCAATTGCCTGGAACTGAGCTTAGCACCTTCAATGGAACTAGTTCACAGTAGGAAGCTCTACAAATTTATAGATTCATATAAATTTCTATCTTTTATCTTTTGTTTTGCTTTACATTACATTACCCCTCTCTCTCTCTCTCTCTCTCTCACAACTCTGACAGCTTGGAACTACCGAAAGTGCTGAGTTAAGTAACGAATCAAGTGCTTAGCTGCATTTAAATGAATGCACTCATCCATTCACACTCGAAGAATTCGCTTCCGTTGCTTATGCGAATATTTACTCACAAATTAAAATGAAAATTTATTGCTACCCGCCAGGAGGAAAGAGAGAGAGAGAGGGAGACCGCAACAGCAGCGCAGAGACTTTGACTCTGATTAACTGCCATAGCTCTCTCTCTCTCTCTCTCTCTCTCTGTTGCACTCTGTGTGCGTGTGTGGAGAATTGCATTTGTTTTCTGTCATTATAAATTCAAATTTGGTGCGCCATAAATACGTTCGAGCACAGTGTGCAGCGTTGCAGGCGCCAGAGAACGGGCGCGCGAGAGAGAGAGAGAGAGAGAGAGAGAGTGCGGGCGAGAGAGTAAGACATTGAGTCGACTCAATTCGCTGCGGAAAGTGCCTAAGTTAGTTTAATGCGGACGAGCATAAATAAGTTTTATGCGCAGATATTGGAGAATTTATAGCGCCCCGATTTCGATTTCGATTCCAAATCCGAAATTGTCTATTTGCTGTTGCCTCTTCTTCTTGTTTGTTATTTCTTTTCTTCTGCCAATTGCCAATTGCCACATTGCCAATTTGCCGCACAGCGTCAGCGATTTTCGCACAGTGTAAGCACAGTGGGGCGATAACTAGCGGGGGAGTCGGAAAAAACAATAAACAATAAATTCACCTGTGTGTGTGTGTGTGTGTGTGTGTGTGGCGAGTGCAGTAATTGCTTTTCTGTCGACATTTGTATTATTTATGAAATATCAAGCGTTAATAAATAATGTCAACTTATTTGGTCTCGTGTCAGATAGTCAGATATACCACATATCATATATAGTATACCGTATACCCGGACAGTATAAGCCTCCCATATCAGCTCGATTGTGATATATTGCACAGCAGATAAATAGAGCAAACAGTGTCGAGTCGATTCGATTCGAGTTGAGTTCACTTTGCACCTCAATTCCGAATAAATTCCGACTCGTAGAATTATTATGATAAATGATCTGTGGGCTGTGCGGGTGGTAAGGGGGGAGGTAAAGCACTTGCAGGGGAAGAAAATAGTGCAAGTTTGCAAAGAAAATTGAGATTCAAGTGGATGGAATGTTCTTAAGTTACGTAGAAAAGAAAATAAGCTTAAGAAAGGGATCTTTTTCTGGTTTTCTTGGGGAAAATTATCACATTAAAACCCATAAAAGTAAAAATATTGTGTATTTTTTGGGTAAAATTTGAGGATGAAATGTTTTTTAATTTTATTTCATACTTTTTTTTTGTTTTTTAGATCAAATCACAATTATGAATCAAAATTGAACTTTATTCTTTGCCTTCTTATCAAGATCTGTTGGTGGCTTCTTCAGCTCTTTGTATATATCGTGTATATCGATGAAACTGTTAAGATTCTGTCATTAAAGAGCCCGAAAACTAAGATTTTGTTGATTTATTATTTTACCCAAAATAAAATTGGCATTAGAGCTGAGCTGAAGATTTGGGAATATTCTTAAGTAAATAAAAGACAGAGTTTCAGGATAAAGAACTAGAAAGAATTAAGGAATACATTTGGGGAAGGATAAAACAGCACACTGGCTTATTATAATAGTTTTTGAGTCAATACGGAACGATCTCTTTGTCTTAACCCTTTTAATATGATATCTAGGTAGGATTCCTTTAGTTCTTTAACCCAACCCAAGATCGTGTTGGGTTTTTTTACCGTTACACTTACCGCTGTCGGGGCTGCCGCTGCTGTCATATAGTCGGGCCGTAGATAGTGATGATTGCTGGACTGCAGCATTTTGTTGTAGTTTGTTAAATCCACTTTGAAGGCTGTGTTGGTTCTTTGGTTGCTGAGCAGGAGGCGGAGGGGGAGCGGCAGAGGCTACTTGACGGCGCAGTGTGACCGTGTGTGGCGTGGCGTGGCGAGTTAACGGTAAATGCCAATTTACTGCGGCGTGGCTTGGCTTGGCTTGGCGTCGCGTGCTGCCAACTCGTGTGAAAAGCGGCGCCTGCGCCTCGCTGCCGATTAAGCCGTTGCTGCTGCTGCTGCTGCTGTTGTTGTTGTTGTTGTTGCAGTTGCAGCTGCTGCTGTTGTTGCAGGTGTTTAATTGTTGTTGTTGTTGTTGTTGCTGTAGCTGCCAGTTAATTTATATCATTAATATTTCAATGGGGTTTTATGCGTCGAATTGTGACTTTCACGCCAGCGGCATATTAATTCGATTCCCCGTTGTTATTGTTATTGTTGTTGTTGTTGTTAATGTTAATTGTGTAATAAATTGATTAAGTATTATAATTGCAGCAGCTTAACATTTATGATTATTTACATTCATTTGCGCACGTTATGATAATCCCATTTCGCCTATTCGAAATTCGCCAAAGAATGCAGCAACAATTTCAGCTATTAAATTACTTTCTCCCTCTCTCTCTCTCTCTCTCTCTCTCTCCCTCTTCTTTCTTCTTTGGTTTGTTTGTGGTTTCGCACGTCTGGACAACGTGTGCTGGGAATGGGCGGGATAAAGTTCTGACTCGATTTTCGAAAATATTTCAAATATTTTCATATATTTTATTTTGAAATTTCTTTCTTTTGTTTCATGTATGTTTTCAGTCTAAGTATAAAGCACCTTGTGGGAACATGACACAGCATATATAGATCAAATTTGAGAAATATAATTTATTTGAATTTCTCTCCTTTTTTTTGGGTATTTTTTAAAAAATTAATTCAAAACTGCACATACATCACGTGTATATTTTTTACGTATTTTTCAGCGCGACACGAGATAAGCAACAATTTCACGCACACACACACACACGCTACGTTTTCACAGTCCGTTCCGTTCGCAGCGCACGTACGTACTTTAACGTGGAAATAACAGAATTCGACTAAAAATCTATAAACAACATTCATGCTCATTCATGTTTCGCTTCGCTCCGCGCCGCGCGGCGCTGCTCTGCTCTGCGTCTGTGTATTGGCACTCGCGTCGCTGCTACCGAAACCAGTTCAGTCGCTCTCTCCCGCTCTCGGCGTTTTCGTTTTCGTTTTCAACAAGTGTGCTTTTGTTGTTGTCTGGCATGCGCACGCGGAGAGCGACGGAGCGAGAGCGCGAGTACGAAAGCACAAGAGAGCAAACTACATAGAGAGAGAGAGAGAGAGGCAGCTGAGCGCCACTCTTTGCTGAGCGCGCATGCTTGTTGCTGAGAGCATGGCGAAATAGTAGTAGAAATGGCATTTAGTAGTAGATTTTTAGTAGTTAAAAAATAAAACAAATATATTAATTAAATAATAAATAAATATTATTATATAGATATGCTAATTATTTAACTAAAATAATTTTAGATAAATTACGTAATGTTTCAAGTATTTATTTATGCTTTCGCTCACTCTCGCACACTCACACACACACACACGCTCGCACTCTGCGTCGTTCATTGGATGATCGACGCTTTTGTGTAGCCATTTTGGTTTTTTTTTTCACGCTCTTGTTGTTGTGTGGTTTGTGTCTGTGTGTTGAGCAATATTGAGAGCACACACACACACACACGCAAACGGCGTCGGCCATAATTGTTTACAAGTTGCGGCGAGCAGGTGGGCGGCAGTGGTGGCGGAAATGTGTGCAAGAGTTATGTGGTCAGATAAAGTACGAGAGCAGGAGAGAGCGCGAGAGCGGGAGAGCGAGTGCGTGAGTGAGTGAGTTTGTGATGAGAGCGACTGATGAATGGAGCGATTTCGAGTGGTTAGAGTTGGGCTTAGGCTGCATTTGAGAGAGCAAATCGTCGTAAACACAAAACAGCTGGTCGGGAGAGACAGAAAGCGAGATAGAGAGGCGACGCAGCAAGGACTAACGGAAACGCAATAAATTCCCGTTGGCCTCAAAATGAAATTTATGGCTAACTGAAGATTTTCTATTTCAGATTTGCGATCGATAGACATGAGTTAGGAATGGTAAATATTGTAGAACGCACTTAAAATATCGATATTTGGAAAATATTCAAAGAAAATACATAAATAAATTATTTAAATATAAATAAAACTATCTTATATCTAAGTTATAACAGATTTACATATTTATTGCCTCAGCCAGTTAATCGAGCCGCATTAAAGCATCGTATACCGCAGAGTTTTGAAAAGCTTCCTACTTCATTTTAACATTTTATTACAGCTCTTTTGTTTTAAGTTAGCCAAACAATGGGGAATCATAAACCGAACACCTACCCATTTTCCATAACACAATGCCCCAATCTCCAGGCTTGAGATCATAAAAAGCTCGTAAAATGTGCCTCTCAAAAATACCATCTTATTTTTTTCCTCGTATACGGATCAAAGAGGTGTTTATCATCTGTTTTTGCTGGCGCTTCCAGTTGACTCTCTAAACAGATTTCCATATTTGCATATTAAGCCATTCACTGTATTGATATTTATACGATTGTCGTCTTCCAAATAGGTATTGTCTGGCTCCAATTAGGCGCGTCATAAAGCCCCCGTCTGATCGATATAATGCTGTGATCATTAGCAGAACTTTTGAGAATCAATGAGAGTGTTGTGCGACGATGGGATACCGTAGGCGATCGATTCTATTTAACTTTTTATTTCTTTTTAAAATCGAAATACTTTTTAGGCATTTTTATGATGCTAGAAAGCTGTAGAGTTTCTTTTTTTTATAGTTCTGTTGCAATTTAAGATCGTTTTTATTTTTGGAGATTGTTTTATTGCACTAAACTAATGTTGTATTTACTTAAATATTTCTACAATCATTCTTTCTTAACTTTAATTAATTTAAAATATTTTTATTTAGCTTATTTACTAGTTACAGTTATTTATTTCCATGTCCAAACAAATTATTTAATCGTGTTTTCATAGTTTCTTGTTCGATTGATTTGGATTGCATTGCCATTTATAATAGATTAAATTTAATTCTATTTAATTGTTCCGCCACAAACAATTCAGCTTTCAATTAAGCACCGCAGAATGCTTATAGCTCTCCCTCTTACTCTCTCTCTCTCTCTCTCACTCCCTCTCTCTGTATTTGTGTGTGTTTGTTAACCACAAAATTAAGTGGCTAACTGAATTTGCGGCCACACACACACACACACACACACACGTGTGTGCGTGGCTGGGAAAAAAGGTTTCACAGACTGAAAATCCCCAGAAGACAAATAAGGGACTGGGCCGGAAAACACTCTGCTTGTGTTTTTCGTTAACATTTTAGCAGTTCATTTATGCGGGCGACACACAGTAAAAAAACAAACCAAACCCTCCCCTTGATAGAGGGGGAAATGAGAGGCCGGAAAAGACAGTTTAGGTAGAGCACAAAAATGGCCATGCTGAAGTGGATCCATTGTGCAGACTCCTCGCTCCTTTTTGCTCATTTTGCACCATCGCAGGCTTAACAATTGTTTGCTCATTGTTCCAGGGATTATATTTCATTTATTGACGAGACTTGACCAATTGTTTTGTTAAACCTATTTCATAGCATTCTTTTAAAAATGGTTGAAATTACTGCAAGTTACTTAAATTACACTAGTATATTATATATTATACTTATTCATTATTTAATATGACAATTTAAATTAAATATTTATTTACCTTTAAAAAAATATACAGAACAACTCAAAGTTATTTATAATAAGACACAGCTCTATAGAAAACATGGCAACATAATAATAATACTTATATATATATATTTAGTCTTCTTTTTTTTTTTTTTGTTATCCCGTTCTTTGGCTTTACTTTGCAGCGTTAATCTTGACTAATTCACGCTAAAGCTCTACTCCAAACTTGTTGCCCTGGCCAACGGTTTTAGTTAAGCAAATATTTTCATATATTTTTTTTCTTCTTCTAATTTCTCTCAGTGTTCTGTTTGCACACGGTTCTAAGGGGTCTCTCGGTGTGGGTCGCTTTATCGTGCCACCCGCAACTCGACTGCAGTTAAACTGCCAAGCACTTTTAGCCTTTTTTTGCTGCTTCACCTCCTACCTAGGGTGTGTGTGTGTGTGTGTGTTCGCACTTTGTGTGTGTGTGTGTGTGTGTTGTAGTATGAATTATGTGCGCTGCACACTTTTTAACCCTTGGCATATTTTACAAGCTGCTTTTCTCTAATAAACATACAAACGCACTTATTGTTAGTGTGTGTGGAGAGTGTGTGTGTGTGTGTGTGTGTGTGTGTGTGTGTGGTGTAAGTTCACATGTCGTCGACTCAAGTGCGCTGGCGAGTTCATAAATTTGCCCACTGGGGCGTATGAGTAATGTGCAAGGAGTGTAACTTTGAGGCAGCGCACTGGTGTGTGAGTGTGAGTGTGTGAGTGTGTGTATGAGTGAGTGTGTGTGTGAGTGTGTGGTTTTATTTACTGAGTGATCAAAAAAGGAAAAACGAGAAAACTGCACGAGGGGCCAGAGGGCAGCAGGCAACATATGTCGGCATCAATTACATATATATATTTTTAATATAAAATATATTTTATTCCCTCTCTTCTCTCCACTCATTCCTTGTCTCTCTCTCTCTTGACTTGCAGCAGTCTCAAGTTTTACAGCTTGAAGGACATTCGACCTGCGTGAGTTTTTTATTTTTAAGCTTTATAATTTCTTTGCTTCTTGTACGATTGTTTTGAAATATGTAGGATTGCTTTATATAATATTTATCTATGTGCATGCTGAAGTAGAGCGATGTAGCTTCAATACTACGCTTAATAATTGCATATAAAGTTTATATAATATTCATCAATCGAAGGCAGGCAGGCACGTTTCAGCTAGTTGTCTCCACAGAGTCAGATACTCTCTCTCCCTGCACATATATCTCCCACTTCCTACTCAGTTCCTGCGGCATCTTTGCAATCACAATAACTTCTAATTGCTGCCCCTCCCCCCTGCCCCTGTGGCACCTGCTACACGCTCCGTTGCCTTGACAATACCATTAGCGTAATGGAGATCATTTTAGCCCGGAGTCGTTTAGCCCGGTTAGTTAGTTAGATAGTTGCGCGCATCCGGTCAGCCCGATGACGTTTATCATAATTGCGCAGCATTTGCATGCGGCGAAAGGAAGCGAAAGGAAATATATATAATAGAGCAGAGTGGAGTATGAAAAAAAAAAAAATCAGCTCACTTTTCATTTTGCCAACACCCTCCCCTTTTGCTCCCCTTCTCCTCATGCTGCTGCTGCTGTTGCTGTTGTCGCTGCTGCTGTTGCTGTCACCGCCTCTCAAGCGGCAACAGCAACTGTCGCCGTTGCAGTCACTTCATGTCGCAACGCATTAGAATATGTTGCAGCCAGGTTCACCCCTCCCCTCTTCCTACCTCCTCCCTCCCCTCCCTGCAACAGTTGCAGTTGAATATGCAAAATGCAGGCGCGCGCGAATTTTTACCTTATGACAGCTGCTGCTGCTGCTGTTGTTGCTGTTGCTGCTGTTGTTGCTGCTGTTGCTGCTGCTGCTGTTGTTGTTGCTGTTGTTGCTGCCATTGCTGCTGCTGTTGCTGCTGGTTGAAAAATATGCTGCTGTCGCTGTTTTTGCTGCTGCTGCTGCTGCTGCTGCTGCTGCTGCTGTCACACTCACATGTTCGTTACGTGTTCTGCTCTGTCACTCTACGCACATGCTGCAGGCCATGACTCGCACACTCACATACTCACACGAGTGCACTCACATTCGCATTCGCATTCGTACTCGCAGCGGCGCCCCAAACAAATGTCAGCTGTAAAAATCATAAATTTAATGCAAAATGCAAAATGCAAAAAAGTTGCGCTTCGTTGCGCTTTTACTCTTGACAGGTGACCCTCCTCAGGCCCCTCTCCCCCTCCCCCTCTCAACCCTCTGCCACTGCTCTACCCTCTCTAAGCGTAAAGCTCTTCGACTATGATATATGCTCGCAACACTCGCAAGTCTTCCTCTCTCTCTCTAGGATATTTATCACCCGAACGCGTATTTCCTTCGATTGTTCAATTTAAAATGCTGCGAATGTGCAAGAAGAAGCATAATAAATCGTTGCAAATACCCTATGTATGCAGATTAGGGTATGTCAGATAAGATGTCTAAGATTCTCAATCACATTAATAGGGTATATCAAGAAGATCAGTACGATCATTATTAAACAACTTAAGGCAGTGCTAGTAGCGTATTTACTAGTGCTACAGGGTATTTCGCACTCTATATGTTGACTTAATATTGCTGGCACTTAAGTAGCATGTTTCAACCGAAATTACAGAGTATCTTTAGGTGGATCAGTGTTTTATATAGTTGCTTATTGTTGAGTTATTGTTATTAATATTATGCAACATTGTACTGCTTCAGTTTTAATTGCAGGGTATACTCAAATCGGATTGAGTCAACTGCTTAATACTATCTAAAAATGCTAAATAAATTTAAACAATATTACAAGGTATAATACGCTCATATTTAGTTAATCTTACTACAAAATAGTGTGCTAAAATTTCATGGAATTGCACTGTCATTCTGTACAATTAATTAGTCTCAGTTACAGGGTGTTGGTTAGCCAAGTTTCAACTTGAAGTTGGCTGCGCTAAATACATAAATTGCGTGGCACTTGGACCCGCCTCTCATGTCGTTTCACCCCCTCTCAGCCCCCTCCCTCCTAGACTAAGCTAGTTAATGGCATTAGTCTAAACTGAAGTCATAACATAAACATAAACACAACATAAATTCCAATCAATGCGAAACTAATGTGCTAATGACAAGGCAAAAGAGTTGCCAAACTCAATAAATTGTCGCAGCGACAATCGGACAATCGGACAGTCGGACAATCGGACAATCGAATGCTTCGTCGTCGTGTCGGGATCGGCATCAGATCAGAGACTTCGCTGCCCATAAATGATGTCACGCTCTGTCTAAGCTCTTGTTAATGTGGGCGCTCTATTGTTGTTGTTATTGTTGTTGTTGTTGTTTTTGTTGTTGTTGTTATCGTTATCGTTATTGTTATTGTTGTTGCTATCGTTATTGTTGCTGCTTTTGTCAGAGACTAAAAGCATTTGATTTCTATTCGATTTGCTGCTGCCTTTTTGTAAATTGTTTACATTTTGCCTTGGGCTTTCATTAGGCAACACATACGTATATATATATTTATATATATATATATATATATATGACATACAGACAGAGCGACAGATTTTTATATTAATTGCAAAATCATGCAAATCACTGGCTACAAATTATACATATATAAGAAAAAAGAGAAGCGAACTGAGATCGCCGAGATGGAAATTAATTGCCGCTATCAGCGCATTTTAACACAGATTCTGTATTAGATATGCCAGCAAAAGCAACAACAAAAACAATAAAAAACAACAACAAAAGCTGCAAATATTTTTAAATGCTTTTTGGGATTTTTTTTTCTTTCTAAATTTGTTATTAATTAACAATCATTTACAAAAAACAATGAGCGCGCAGTGAGACGGAAGAAATCTGCGGTTGCTTTGTGGATACGTTTTAATTTATATCTTATTCGAAAAAAATATACATCGATATCTGCTGACAATATATCGATATATGGCAGACAATGGCAGCCCAAGTGAATTGATGAGCGTATTTAGTGTGCCTGATGCCATCAGATTCGCTTTCTACGAAATTAATCAGTTGATTAAGCTCTTTTATTAGTCTGTATTCTATCTTCAAAGTGTGTGTTTAATGTGTGTTTAATGTTCAATATCATCGTAAAGCTGGGCTACATACAGACTTCTATCTGCGGTTGCATTATTCATGGAAATACTTTGTACAATTATCGCTAATTTCAAGAATTAATTATTACGCTTTTTTATTAGACTACAAGTATATTATGCGCTTAAAATAAGTATTTTATCATATTATAGGGAAGACATATTCATAAGAATTTCATTTTAATAATAATATCAATATCGATATCAATATTAATTATTTCTGCGGTTTAATTTCAAGTTTTAATGGTATTTCTATTTAATTCTTCTCTCTGTTTTTTTTTCTTTGATATAATATTTTTGCTTATCTCTTCTATGTATAAGCCTTTCTCCCGAGACTTCTAAACCTTTTTTTTCCTTTTGTAGACTAGCAGACATTTCTTTCTTCTATATCCTCTCTTTTCAGTTCTGCCAATTCTTTCTCTTTTGTCTCCTTTTAAATTCAATTCCCATCAGAGTACAGGGTATCTCGTGTGCCTCTAATGAGCCCTCAAAACTCGCCAAGTGTTGGTAATATCCATTTGCAACATTCTTGGCTAACAACATCGCTACAACAACTACAACAATGTTGCTGGAAATAATTCAGTCCCCCGGCGCGGCCTGTGCAATTATCAATGGAGCGAGAGTTCACTCCGATGGCGAAGGGGTTATTGTTTTGAGCCGATTTTAACAGTTAAATTAACTCATTAGGCGGCGAACACGATGGGGCCTACAATGTAGCTAAGAACAGGCGAGTACTCCTCCCTCTCTCTCTCTCTTTCTGCCCCTTTGGATGAGGCCCTGTCGATGCTTACCCACCCGGAAACTCAGAGTGGAAAACATAATAATCAGGCATAAACTGCACTTAGGAGCCAAGCGAAGGACGAGAGAAGAGGAAGAGGGGAGACCCAGAGGCGGGCAGCCTGCAATTTCGTTATTGGCCAAAAGCATGTCTTGGCCATCCCGGTTGGCCGGTTGATTAAAAAGTAAGTGCACGAGAGGCGCATTCGACGGTTAATTGTAAATTGGAGCAGGGAGCACAGCACACTGCGAGAGCTGGAGAGAGTCTCGGGGCCCCGGTTATAATTTCATGTTCACAAGCACATTTGCACGCACTGTAATTTACTTAAGCATTCTGCCGCTATCCATATAATCACCCCATCTCCCTCTCTCTCTCTCCCTCTCTCTCTCTCTTTCTCTCCTCTGTCCGTGTGTGTGCGAAACTCATAATTTAGGTGACACGCCCATTAACAACAGCCCAAGAGGCGCAGCAGCCTCATCAGGCATGAAGTGCGAGCAGGCATCGTTTGGGTGGCATCGCGTCAGTTGCTCCATCAGCAACAGCAGCAACAGCAACGGCAGCAACAATTGCAACAACAGCAGCAACAACAACAACAACAACATAAGCAACAACTGGCACAACGTGCCGACACAATATAAATTATATATAACATGCATTAGCGCGGCTTGGGGTGCCGAGTCTCGAGTTCAGCGGGTTCCCCCTCTGCAGATCTTCTTGTCGGTATCATGGCCCACCGATCGAGTCACGCACCTTTCGATGTTTTTCTTAAACATCGCCAGGGCGCAATCTTCTTCAAGAAGGGGGACGAGAGATAGTTTAAAACACAGTATATCGAGGGGTTCCAGGCGCATACTTTCTTGCCTTGGAGTGTATTTATATTTTCAAAGAAAAAACCTATTAAAATTTTTGAAAAATATTTTGAAAACTCGGTGGTAAGTTGAAGTTTTGATAAGTAAACACTGAAGGCAGATATATGACTCATTAGTCAGTCTCTACGAATTGTAAGCTCTCTTTCTACATGAATGCATTATGGGTTACTTAAGTAACAAAATTATAATACAAGAAAGCAATTTAATCTGTAATTTCTACGGTTCTAGATGATCGAAATCTTTTAATTCTTTTACCCAGGCTTGTTAAGAAACCTTTTAAATAACTATACCAACCTTCATAAGCATCGGTAGAGCAATTACGTAGGTTCTGAAGAAATTATAATGCTATATTTTACTTTTATTTTAGAGCATATTTCAAATAAGCTTAAATGATAAAGGTCATTTCTAGGTGAAGATTAAATCTAGCTAAAAATCTTGACCTTCTCAGAGTTTCCATAAAGTTTCTTTGCAAACCAGGTCTTAAAACAGATACGCCTCGACTACAATAGGATATACCCTACCCAGTGTTGTGCAACACTCAATATGTTGCAAGCACAAAATTCGACAGCCCTGCAGCGAAATTTGCAACAATTTTGTGAATGAAATCGACAGCGACAACAACAGAATCGGTAATTGATTTGCTGAATGTGGGCCCTGAGGATCCGATAAACTGGATTTTAATCAAGAAGTCAAATGCACAGCTGCAGGATGAGAGAGAGAGAGATGGAGAGAGAGCCCCTTAAGGTGAGAAAAACAATGCAGGTTACGGCTGCAAGCACTGACACTGTGCATAGAACATATATTTCCCTTTATATATCGATATTAGCGTGTAAAGTCGCCACATTTGAAGCATTTGCATTCAGTGGGCTCCCTCAGACGGATGTCCATGCTGGCCATTTCCGGTGAGGTCAGTCGGGTGCCATCAGGATCGTAGCAATGGGTCAGTGTGATGACCTTCTCCTTGAGGAAGCTTTCGCGACAGCAATAACACTCCTGAAATTGGGAAAAAAGAAGGAATTAGTTAGATTCGATAGCTAAATAGAAACTATCGATATAATTATCGCTTAGTGCAGGCGCTAGTACAATCGATAGCTTTGACATTTTATATAAAGGGGAAACTATCGATAGAAATAATTTTTTAATATTTAATTTATTAATATATACTTATATACGATAGTAATTTATAAATATAACTATCGGTATGCATTTGATCCTACTGCAGCTACTGTAGTTTTTGATTTTAAATAGTCTTTTGATTAATATTATGCTTTAATCCTCATTGATGTAAAGAGATATTTTTATATCGATAGTACACACGATAGTAATTGATTGCGGTATACTCACTTTCAGAAACCCCGTTGGGGTTATCACCGAGGGCTGCACCTGACTGTTGCACAGCCCCTCGCACTTGTTGACTATGACATCGGCATTGCAGGTGCGCTGCATGCGTCCCAGCTCGTCGAACTCCTCCTTGATCAGATGTATCTCGGACTTGAGGGTCTCGCAGTTCTCGTCCCCGGTGCCCTGGCTATAGCGCAGTGCCCGCAGACAGTGGGGCAGCAGGAGCGCAAGGAGCGCAAAGGCCAGCGACAGTTCCGATAGATGCATCTCTCTGAAACTGACTGTTAATCCTTCTGGCTATCGACGAGCTTTATATATAGCACCATCTATGCTACATATGATGTGGTAACATACGCAATGACTCTTTCACTGATGGAATCTTTGTGTCGCTCGCAGCGGTGGGTCCCCAGTGGAGCAGAAGGCAACCATGTTGCGGTAGGACTTTTTCTCATCAAATTTTGTGTTTGTGTTTCCCTCGTTAATTGGTGCTTAAATCGAATGACTTGACGGCGAACCAGCTGGGCGAGTCGATGAACCCATCAATGTGGTCATAACTGGAAGTTACCCCGGAGTGAGGAAGGTCAATTGGGTCGTTCGATAGCATAGCACACTATCGATAACACTATCGTTGCACAATAATCTCGAAATATGCATGCGATAGTACTCTCAATACTTTTAATATACATACTATATCTGTCAAGTTATCGGTTATGCTGCAACTTTAGTAGCTTCTCTCCGATTACCGATAACTTATCGCTCGTAAATCATGTCGTTTGCAAAGAGTCCGCAATCAGCAGACATATGTATGTATGATATATCCCTGAAAAATCATCCATATGCGCCCACAAGAAGGCATCACTCCTCAGGCAACAAGGAGGCTTACTCTCTCTCGCTCTCTCTCTTTTTCTCCCTCCCTCTCCATCTTACTGGCTACCTCCTTCCGCCCTACTTCGCATACGTAAACAAAAAGTGGCAATCGAAGGCGCAGTCTGTGCCCCAAACCGCCCTGACTAAAGGCCCAACCCAAACCCGAACCCGCATTCGACCCGTACACGGCCCTGGGCCTGGGCCTGGCTGCGCTTTGGAATCATCGAGGCAAACGCAAAAGTCTCAATGGCGCAGTAAATTATGTTTTATTATGCAATAAAGTCAACCATAAAAATGCAGCAATAAATTAAATTAACTACTAAAAATGCTGATTTTATTTTTACCCCCAGTGCAAAAGTGCCACGACTCGTCGTACTCCTGCAAAAAACTTCTGCTTCCGACGCTTTCTCCCTCTCTCTCTTTTTCTCTCTCTCTCTCTCTCTGTCTATCTGCTTGTCTGAATTGTTGGCAATTCTGTGAAATTGTTGTTGTTCGTTTAGCATTATTATCTGACTGTTTTTCCAGCAGTTTTCCAAAAGATGCATTTGAATATATATTATACACAGATCTATATAGCATATGACTCGTAATGAAACAGAAACTTAGCTTATCAAGCATCTAAAATAGCTGCAAATATGAATAACGATATATTTGCATATTCCATACCCATAAAACTTCCTTCAAGCTGATGATAACGATGGTAATCTCTCAGTGAGTATAATTCATTGAGCATTTCCCCTGACTCGTATCCAATTTATTGCCACTCCCAGGCCTGCTTGGTGAATTAGCAAATGGGCAGATTTACCCGACAGTTCATAAAGAACGGTCTAAACTTCAAAGGAACTGAACTGCCCTGGTACTGCCCGAGAGGGTGCTATGTGAGAGAGAGTACCCTGCGGCCTGCAGATGCACACGAAGCTGATAAAAAAACAACAAGAAAAAAACGTATTGAAATAAAGCAAAACAAGAACGCAATGTTTTAAATAAATAAATAAATATGACACATAAATACCAAGCGAAACAAAGCAGCAAAAAGGGAGAGACAGAGAAAGAAAGAGCGAGAGAAAAATCGCAAAAACTCCAGTAATACAAACAGAACCAGGGTCAGAGACAGAGATAGAGCCAGGGCCAGGGCCGGAGCCAGGGCGAGGCCAGGGCAGGGCAGCGAACGGGGCCGGATCCAACCGAGCGAGCGACAGGGCCGACAGTTAATTCCGCGAAAGAGGAAATTACAATTCATGCCCTTTGGCGGGACTCCATGATTATCAGATCGAATTAGTGTCTGCCCGGGTCCGGGCCCGAGCAACTGGGAGACAGGCAGCGCAATTGGGCCTGGGATCTGGAATCAGTTCGGTTCAGCTGGGTTCAGCTTGGTTCAGCTTTGTTCTGGCTTCACTACAGCTCACGTGTGAGTGTGTGCGTGTGTGTGTGTGTGAGTGTGTGTGTGCTGGGCTATCTGTGAATTGTCCTGGGGGCACATGTGCACACACACATTTTTTATTGCCGCACTTTGCAGCTTGCCCCATTTGAATGAACTTAGCATTTTCATTTGTAGCTCACCCGGATCGCTCCGGACGGGCCTGATTCTGTTTTTGTTCTTTTACCCACTTTTTGGCTTCGCCATTTCCCCCTTTCTTTCTCTCTCCCTCTCTCTCTCTCTCTTCTTCTCCATGTGTGTTAACAAACATGCGCTGGTCACGGCTGTCGCTGTCAGTGCCAGAGTTGCCCTTATTCTATTATAATCTATGGTTGTAAAGAGTCCAAGGAAAAGTTCACTTAACATAGATATTTCGATAGTATCGATAGTAGTAAAATCTATCGATAAATAAATATTTAAGAATATAAAAATAGCATTATGATCTATCTAACTATTGTTATTTGTTTTTTGCTGTGTGTTTACTTCAGAGTTTAGAGGGTATCGAGCAGTCGCACATTTCCATCATTTCGGCTTGCCCAGTTAGGGTCACCTGCCTGAAGCTGTCTTCGATATTTACTATTCACTTGCTGGGGAAAAAGTTCTGACAGACATGAACAGATTTGTAAATGGGAGAAATTTCATTCCAGCTCTTTGCTTTGGCCTTAGGGTTGTCGAGTACTGCAGAAGTTCTCAAAAAAGGAAGACAGAAAGGGATTAATGCAATGATGTGCAAACAATAAAAAAAATTGACCCTAGGTATTTTGATTTGATACCATATAAGAAAAGAAACATATTTGATAACCTGTTTCTTTTGCTAAAATATTCTATTTAGACAAGTTTTATTTACCTTAAGAACCTTAATACACTTATAGGGTTTTTAAGAAAATCTTATATTACTTTTCAATTTATTCCAAAGAACTCTTAAGTAAATATCAATCATAAGTACCAAGTATGCAAGCCTGCACTTAACTCGAAAGAAAAAAAAACACTAATGTTTCTCTCTATAGATCCCATTCATTATACTAACTAGTACCGCCTCTGCCTATGACACGACTCAACCCGATTCGACTCGACTCGCCTCGACTCGAGTCATTACGGCAAAGACATGTGTTAATTTATGTAACTTTCCCGAAATGCGATTGTGACGTTCATTAATCATTTCTGTGTGTTTCAGGTCCCTCCCCTCCCTCAGCTCGACTGGGTCCCAGCCTACCTACCTACCTACCAACCTACTCTTTTATGTTATTTTTAGTTAATTGTTTGTGCTGTAAAATGTTTATGCGTTTTGCTGGCCTACAACAACAACAACAACAACAGAAACAACAACAATCTCAGAAAACTCATAATAATAATAACGACTCTCGGTGCCTTTGGCCCCCTTTGACTAATGTGTGCCGCATGCACGTTCCGGATGATTTATTATACGCAGAGCTTTTCGAAAGGGTTTTCTTTTAGCAAATCATATCAATCATATCGAAATTAATTTTGATTACATGACAACAGACAATGTACGCTTATATATATTTGTTCAAATATATTTAGCAATATTGCACAAGATATCTGCTGAATAATGGCATTTAATGAGTTAAGTAATCCTATTTAAATTTCACATATACCTTAAAAAAGCATATTTAATCTATGTTTTCAAAAGCGTATGGTTTTTTGCATGCCTAGAAATTATCAATACACTATATATTTTCTTTATTTTATTGTATATATTTTGCTCATATTATATCATTAATTCATAGAACTTATAAGCAGAAAATAGAAAACTTAGTAGATAGCTCAAAATATATTCTTAATTTCATATTTAAAATTTTTTAAAGTTTGAAATTTCATATTATATTGAAATATGCTATTTTATTTTTATTTATTCACTTTAATTTCTTGAATGTAAGTTAATTAATCGAAACATTTAGATTCAAGAAAATATTGTCAAAATGGAAAAACTCTCTGATAAATCGCTCTATTAAATTGCAAATTTGTTTGTGAAATTTTCATTTGGCAGTTTTTGCCCGCCTTGTAGGAGAGTGTAAATGGTTTAATAACTTGTCGGCCAATATAACGCCCATACTAGAGTTATTTATTACTTCAATCTTAATGGGAGCGCTATTTTTGAGCGAAAGTTGCACTGCACAACACTGGCCAGAGGCAACACTGCATGGCAGTGCGTAAAGCAACACTGTGAGGCAGATAGAAAGAGAGAGAGAGAGAGAGAGAGAGAGCGGCAACCTGTAATCAGGCCTGAGAGTAGCCTGTTATTAGGTCGATTACAATGGGGGGATAAGCCATAAGACGAAATGCGGCATGGCTCATGTGTGGGTTACACCCCTTAGCCTACGGCCCTAGCACGACTACATTGTGGTGTTTTTAGGGGGATTTGGAGACGATGAGTTGATGGACGCCTGCGATCGTGATACATAACTGACAGCTGGGGCGTTGTACTGGCTCTGCTGCTGCTTCTTCTTCGAGGTTGCTCTCTCTCTCCCTCTCTCCCCCTTGCTCAAGTGTATTGGTCGATCATTAATCACAATACAGCACCACGATATATTCGATATATCCGCTCACTTGCCGTAGCAATGACCCATTGGAGGCTGCTCTGCGGGCCTGGGCCCGGGCCCGGGCCTGGCATTGCGCATGAGCGCGTAAACAAGCATAAATTAATATGGCAACTAATTTAATTAGCCATAAATCAACGAGTTTATTAAACAGTAGCCCCCAATCATGCCAGCCCGAGCCGTGGCCGGCAATAAACTGCCGCAAATTGGCTAATGCAAAACTGCGACCCCAGCGTAATGCCCCATGTGATTATTTATCTTACTTATGCTCCAGCTGCATGACTGTGTGTGTGTGTGGTTATGTATGTGTGCATGTGTGTGTGTGCCGCCCACAAGCAACGCGTTTACAACACTGACCCCCCTCTATCCCAGTCCCCTTCCATGGCATCCACATGCGCGGCATATGCACATTAAAAATCAGTTAAAATTCAAACACACCACAGATCCAAACACACACACACACACACAGTAGAAACACACACACATAACCATATATTAGACACACACACATACACACACACAACACGCTCATAAACAATTTTGCAGCATTCATTCAGTCGGTCAGTTGGCACAGCCCAGTGGCGGCTGCACTAGTTGGTTGAGCTGCAAGGGGGGCTGCCAAGCGTTGCCAGACCCCACGCTGTGGCCCAGTCTCCAAACCAGTCCCCCTCTCTTCCCGTTCCCCTCTCTGATTGCGGCTTCAGCTTGGACCCTGTCAGTGCGAGCATTGCCATTTGGCACATACATTTCAAACATTTATGGTTATTATAAAGCATTTAAGATTATTATTATGCCACGAGGCATCTGTTACCATGACCAACCTCCCCTTCCCGCCTTCGTCAGTCCATGTCGTTTATCCGTTTATTTTATGCATTTTGCAACTGAAATTTATTGGAATATTTACGAAAACTTGACGAATTGAGCAGTTTAGTCAAGTATCGTTTGGAAAATCAACTGGAAATTAACAAAAACGGAATTTAAAACTGTTAGGAAACTGTATAAATAAAATCATATATAAATAATTAATATTTACTGCTCTTGGAGGTGAAATAATACTGTAGAATATACTCTACTAATGTTTAAATACTACCCAACTACCCAATTATCTATGCACCTAATTTAATTCTTCCTATATAATTCATATTTAAAGCAACGATTTTCTAATGAAAATTGAAAAAATCTCTTAAGCACATATTAATATACATATTTCTAAACTCTCGGAATTTTTAAAAAATATTTAAAAGAAGGAACTTCTTGAAAAATAAAAATCCTATGAGAGTTAATAATAATACAATATTTAGTTGAATGGAACAGCAAAATTCTCATATATATCGAAATTTAGATAGGTATTTTCTAAAAGAGAAAGGTTTCTCTTGCGTATATAGTAGTACGTAGTTCTAACATCGTCTTCAATCTTCATCTGAGACTGCTTCAAGCCAGTTTCCACTGTCTTTTTCCCATATAGAGATCCAATTAAAGCAATGCGTCGAGTTAACTAATTAGTGCGGACGCCCGTAACATGTTTTGGCAGCAACGTTTGCATGATAAGTGGTCGCCTTCCTTTCGGTAACATTTCGAGAAATCAAAAAATCCGAAATCCAAAATCGAGAAACCGCCAGTTGGGAGCGGGTTGACAAATAAGTTACGCTCAATTTTGTGGCAAGCGTTTATAAACCGAGACACGCAACACATTTAGACAGCGCAGCACCTAAAGCGGGGCCATTAAAAACGCCACACTGATAAAAAATTCAAAGACCGAACCGAACTAATACCGAAAAAACTGAAAACTCAACGAAACCGAACGAGTGAATACCGAAACTGAACCCTGGCTAACTGAGCGAGTGCCATAAACTTTGAATTTTACGACGTTGTGTGGTCTCATTTGACATATTGTGGGCTTTACGATTCCGAAATTAATGACACCAACCAACCAGGCCAGGTATAAGGGGCGAATAAGTTCGATTTTAGAGGCGGGGGGAGGGCGTCCTACCGTTTTCGGGGGGCCTTCTGGCTGGTGCCATACCGGTTTGGTGTATTTTAAATACACAACACACATACACACACACTTACACAACTGGCTCATCAGTTAATAAGACACATACCCTGTTTTATGGCATTAAACGACGACAAGTGAAACATAAAATATATATTTACTTTATTTTTATGATCTTGCGAGGGGCAATCGAGGCGAATTTGCAATGCAAATGGCGTTTGCGACGAGCTTTTCTTAGTTTGGCTTCCAAATCTCGCAAGTCTATCTACTTAACAAGTGAGTTTGCCGGGCTAGCAGATACCCTAACTTAGAAAAGACTCACTTATGACAATTTTTGAAATATTAGGTATATTTACACTCAGATCATCATTAAGTTTACAGTAAATAATATGCTTACCCTATAAAATATATATTTCCAACTTCATGTAGCTACCGCTTACACCCCTCGCAGTACAGGGTATTTAACAAATTCATTGCGTTGTTTCTTGTTGGGTTTCGGCAGTCGAAATAAATCGCAATCAGCCTAATTTACGATCTGAACAACTTTACGTTCTTTGCAGCTTAAATTAAATAATTCTCGACTTAATTTGAGTACATAAATTAAGTGGAAAGTGTCGAGGTTTGGAATTTATGATCTCAAAGCATTTCGTATCGTGTAATATTCAGCTAAACTAATTTACCGACGCCCCCTAAATAAAATAAAATAAACCGATCAGAGTTATTCGAGTGCTAATTACGCTTAATTTAATACAATACGATTTTAATCGAGATTTATTGATTATCTTCAGCCTACAGTGTGTACAGCACACATATCTACTATATTCAGAATTCGAATTATCGAATAGATTTTCATTTCCTCCGATCTCGTCGGAACCTCCATAATCGCATAAAAATGAATTTTAAGAACCTTCACGCCAATTTACGACTTAATGACTTTATTTACCTCAATCGAATACGAAATTCGCGAAGAAACAATATAAAGTTCTATGAAACAATCCAGATAAAACCTGAATCGTGAAAGAACCTGCAAAACAATTTCGATTCGCTGGCATGTTTATCACCGAATAACAAAGCAGCAGTAAAAAAATACTTGAAAATAAAAATAAAATATCTGGATGGATGGAGGATACGACGTAAATAATTTCTAACCCTCAACAGGTGGTATCCTCATTTTAAACCGATCATAACTTTCTTAAAAAACAACGATTTCCACCCGGAATGTCATTTTGTTTAAGTTTTAACATGCAGAATGGTTCTACATTTAAAAATGTGCATAATGGATTTTTTGAAATTTTCCAAAATTTTGAAAATGTAGGTATGATATTTGGACAAAAATTTTTTTTTTCAACAAAATTTAAAATTGCCTGCTTTTACTTTTAATCGATTACGGAGGTTAATATTAGTATAAAACAAGTGTTTAAAATTGTTTTAGATGGTACTTAATTTTTGGCCAAAAATCATGTCAAAGTCGACAAAAAATTTGACATGCAAGACCCTCGACAGGACCCGTATCCTCACTCTCATCAGTTCATAACTTTTTTAAAAATCAAACGATTTTCTTCGGGTAAAGCATTTTATTCATGGTTTTAGTTCTAGAATAGAATGGCATTTTAAATTTTACAATTTATAAAGTTCAAAAAAATTTTGAATTTTTGAAATTTTGGCAACGGTCCCCCAGGTAAATATTTTCAGAAAATTTTTTTTTCAAAATTTAAAATCGCCTGCTTTTACTTTTAATCGATTACGGAGGTTAATATTAGTATAAAACAATTGTTTAAAATTGTTTCAGAGGGTACTTAATTTTTGGCCGAAAATCATGTCAAAGTCGACAAAAAATTTGACATGCAAGACCCTCGACAGGACCCGTATCCTCACTCTCAATAGTTCATAACTTTTTTAAAAATCAAACGATTTTCTTCGGGTAAAGCATTTTATTCATGGTTTTAGTTCTAGAATAGAATCGCATTTTAAATTTTACAATTTATAAAGTTCAAAAAAATTTTGAATTTTTGAAATTTTGGCAATGGTCCCCCAGGTAAATATTTTCAGAAAATTTTTTTTTCAAAATTTAAAATCGGCTGCTTTTTTTCTTTTAATCGATTACGGAGGTCAATATTAGTATAAAACAAGTGTTTAAAATTGTTTCAGAGGGTACTTAATTTTTGGCCGAAAATCATGTCAAAGTCGACAAAAAATTTGACATGCAAGACCCTCGACAGGACCCGTATCCTCACTCTCAATAGTTCATAACTTTTTTAAAAATCAAACGATTTTCTTCGGGTAAAGCATTTTATTCATGGTTTTAGTTCTAGAATAGAATGGCATTTTAAATTTTACAATTTATAAAGTTCAAAAAAATTTTGAATTTTTGAAATTTTGGCAATGGTCCCCCAGGTAAATATTTTCGGAACATTTTTTTTTTCAAAATTTATAATCGCCTGCTTTTACTTTTAATCGATTACGGAGGTCAATATTAGTATAAAACAAGTCTTTAAAATTGTTTCAGAGGGTACTTAATTTTTGGCCGAAAATCATGTCAAAGTCGACAAAAAATTTGACATGCAAGACCCTCGACATGACCCGTATCCTCACTCTCAACAGTTCATAACTTTTTTAAAAATCAAACGATTTTCTTCGGGTAAAGCATTTTATTCATGGTTTTAGTTCTAGAATAGAATGGCATTTTAAATTTTACAATTTATAAAGTTCAAAAAAATTTTGAATTTTTGAAATTTTGGCAATGGTCCCCCAGGTAAATATTTTCAGAAAATTTTTTTTTCAAAATTTAAAATCGCCTGCTTTTACTTTTAATCGATTACGGAGGTCAATATTAGTATAAAACAAGTGTTTAAAATTGTTTCAGAGGGTACTTAATTTTTGGCTGAAAATCATGTCAAAGTCGACAAAAAATTTGACATGCAAGACCCTCGACAGGACCCGTATCCTCACTCTCATAAGTTCATAACTTTTTTAAAAATCAAACGATTTTCTTCGGGTAAAGCATTTTATTCATGGTTTTAGTTCTAGAATAGAATGGCATTTTAAATTTTACAATTTATAAAGTTCAAAAAAATTTTGAATTTTTGAAATTTTGGCAATGGTCCCCCAGGTAAATATTTTCAGAAAATTTTTTTTTCAAAATTTAAAATCGCCTGCTTTTACTTTTAATCGATTACGGAGGTTAATATTAGTATAAAACAATTGTTTAAAATTGTTTCAGAGGGTACTTAATTTTTGGCCGAAAATCATGTCAAAGTTGACAAAAAATTTGACATGCAAGACCCTCGACAGGACCCGTATCCTCACTCTCAATAGTTCATAACTTTTTTAAAAATCAAACGATTTTCTTCGGGTAAAGCATTTTATTCATGGTTTTAGTTCTAGAATAGAATGGCATTTTAAATTTTACAATTTATAAAGTTCAAAAAAATTTTGAATTTTTGAAATTTTGGCAATGGTCCCCCAGGTAAATATTTTCAGAAAATTGTTTTTTCAAAATTTAAAATCGACTGCTTTTACTTTTAATCGATTACGGAGGTTAATATTAGTATAAAACAATTGTTTAAAATTGTTTCAGAGGGTACTTAATTTTTGGCCGAAAATCATGTCAAAGTCGACAAAAAATTTGACATGCAAGACCCTCGACAGGACCCGTATCCTCACTCTCATAAGTTCATAACTTTTTTAAAAATCAAACGATTTTCTTCGGGTAAAGCATTTTATTCATGGTTTTAGTTCTAGAATAGAATGGCATTTTAAATTTTACAATTTATAAAGTTCAAAAAAATTTTGAATTTTTGAAATTTTGGCAACGGTCCCCCAGGTAAATATTTTCAGAAAATTTTTTTTCAAAATTTAAAATCGCCTGCTTTTACTTTTAATCGATTACGGAGGTTAATATTAGTATAAAACAATTGTTTAAAATTGTTTCAGAGGGTACTTAATTTTTGGCCGAAAATCATGTCAAAGTCGACAAAAAATTTGACATGCAAGACCCTCGACAGGACCCGTATCCTCACTCTCAATAGTTCATAACTTTTTTAAAAATCAAACGATTTTCTTCGGGTAAAGCATTTTATTCATGGTTTTAGTTCTAGAATAGAATGGCATTTTAAATTTTACAATTTATAAAGTTCAAAAAAATTTTGAATTTTTGAAATTTTGGCAATGGTCCCCCAGGTAAATATTTTCAGAAAATTTTTTTTCAAAATTTAAAATCGCCTGCTTTTACTTTTAATCGATTACGGAGGTCAATATTAGTATAAAACAAGTGTTTAAAATTGTTTCAGAGGGTACTTAATTTTTGGCCGAAAATCATGTCAAAGTCGACAAAAAATTTGACATGCAAGACCCTCGACATGACCCGTATCCTCACTCTCAACAGTTCATAACTTTTTTAAAAATCAAACGATTTTCTTCGGGTAAAGCATTTTATTCATGGTTTTAGTTCTAGAATAGAATCGCATTTTAAATTTTACAATTTATAAAGTTCAAAAAAATTTTGAATTTTTGAAATTTTGGCAATGGTCCCCCAGGTAAATATTTTCAGAAAATTTTTTTTCAAAATTTAAAATCGCCTGCTTTTACTTTTAATCGATTACGGAGGTCAATATTAGTATAAAACAAGTGTTTAAAATTGTTTCAGAGGGTACTTAATTTTTGGCCGAAAATCATGTCAAAGTCGACAAAAAATTTGACATGCAAGACCCTCGACAGGACCCGTATCCTCACTCTCATAAGTTCATAACTTTTTTAAAAATCAAACGATTTTCTTCGGGTAAAGCATTTTATTCATGGTTTTAGTTCTAGAATAGAATGGCATTTTAAATTTTACAATTTATAAAGTTCAAAAAAATTTTGAATTTTTGAAATTTTGGCAACGGTCCCCCAGGTAAATATTTTCAGAAAATTTTTTTTTCAAAATTTAAAATCGCCTGCTTTTACTTTTAATCGATTACGGAGGTTAATATTAGTATAAAACAATTGTTTAAAATTGTTTCAGAGGGTACTTAATTTTTGGCCGAAAATCATGTCAAAGTCGACAAAAAATTTGACATGCAAGACCCTCGACAGGACCCGTATCCTCACTCTCAATAGTTCATAACTTTTTTAAAAATCAAACGATTTTCTTCGGGTAAAGCATTTTATTCATGGTTTTAGTTCTAGAATAGAATGGCATTTTAAATTTTACAATTTATAAAGTTCAAAAAAATTTTGAATTTTTGAAATTTTGGCAATGGTCCCCCAGGTAAATATTTTCAGAACATTTTTTTTTCAAAATTTAAAATCGCCTGCTTTTACTTTTAATCGATTACGGAGGTCAATATTAGTAGAAAACAAGTGTTTAAAATTGTTTCAGAGGGTACTTAATTTTTGGCCAAAAATCATGTCAAAGTCGACAAAAAATTTGACATGCAAGACCCTCGACATGACCCGTATCCTCACTCTCAATAGTTCATAACTTTTTTAAAAATCAAACGATTTTCATCGGGTAAAGCATTTTATTCATGGTTTTAGTTCTATAATAGAATGGCATTTTAAATTTTACAATTTATAAAGTTCAAAAAAATTTTGAATTTTTGAAATTTTGGCAATGGTCCCCCAGATAAATATTTTCGGAACATTTTTTTTTCAAAATTTATAATCGCCTGCTTTTACTTTTAATCGATTACGGAGGTCAATATTAGTATAAAACAAGTCTTTAAAATTGTTTCAGAGGGTACTTAATTTTTGGCCGAAAATCATGTCAAAGTCGACAAAAAATTTGACATGCAAGACCCTCGACATGACCCGTATCCTCACTCTCAACAGTTCATAACTTTTTTAAAAATCAAACGATTTTCTTCGGGTAAAGCATTTTATTCATGGTTTTAGTTCTAGAATAGAATCGCATTTTAAATTTTACAATTTATAAAGTTCAAAAAAATTTTGAATTTTTGAAATTTTGGCAATGGTCCCCCAGGTAAATATTTTCAGAAAATTTTTTTTTCAAAATTTAAAATCGCCTGCTTTTACTTTTAATCGATTACGGAGGTCAATATTAGTATAAAACAAGTGTTTAAAATTGTTTCAGAGGGTACTTAATTTTTGGCCGAAAATCATGTCAAAGTCGACAAAAAATTTGACATGCAAGACCCTCGACAGGACCCGTATCCTCACTCTCAATAGTTCATAACTTTTTTAAAAATCAAACGATTTTCTTCGGGTAAAGCATTTTATTCATGGTTTTAGTTCTAGAATAGAATGGCATTTTAAATTTTACAATTTATAAAGTTCAAAAAAATTTTGAATTTTTGAAATTTTGGCAATGGTCCCCCAGGTAAATATTTTCAGAAAATTGTTTTTTCAAAATTTAAAATCGACTGCTTTTACTTTTAATCGATTACGGAGGTTAATATTAGTATAAAACAATTGTTTAAAATTGTTTCAGAGGGTACTTAATTTTTGGCCGAAAATCATGTCAAAGTCGACAAAAAATTTGACATGCAAGACCCTCGACAGGACCCGTATCCTCACTCTCAATAGTTCATAACTTTTTTAAAAATCAAACGATTTTCTTCGGGTAAAGCATTTTATTCATGGTTTTAGTTCTAGAATAGAATGGCACTTTAAATTTTACAATTTATAAAGTTCAAAAAAATTTTGAATTTTTGAAATTTTGGCAATGGTCCCCCAGGTAAATATTTTCATAAAATTTTTTGTTCAAAATTTAAAATCGCCTGCTTTTACTTTTAATCGATTACGGAGGTCAATATTAGTATAAAACAAGTGTTTAAAATTGTTTCAGAGGGTACTTAATTTTTGGCCGAAAATCATGTCAAAGTCGACAAAAAATTTGACATGCAAGACCCTCGACATGACCCGTATCCTCACTCTCAACAGTTCATAACTTTTTTAAAAATCAAACGATTTTCTTCGGGTAAAGCATTTTATTCATGGTTTTAGTTCTAGAATAGAATGGCATTTTAAATTTTACAATTTATAAAGTTCAAAAAAATTTTGAATTTTTGAAATTTTGGCAATGGTCCCCCAGGTAAATATTTTCAGAAAATTTTTTTTTCAAAATTTAAAATCGCCTGCTTTTACTTTGAATCGATTACGGAGGTCAATATTAGTATAAAACAAGTGTTTAAAATTGTTTCGAGGGTACTTAATTTTTGGCCGAAAATCATGTCAAAGTTGACAAAAAATTTGACATGCAAGACCCTCGACATGACCCGTATCCTCACTCTCAACAGTTCATAACTTTTTTAAAAATCAAACGATTTTCTTCGGGTAAAGCATTTTATTCATGGTTTTAGTTCTAGAATAGAATCGCATTTTAAATTTTACAATTTATAAAGTTCAAAAAAATTTTGAATTTTTGAAATTTTGGCAATGGTCCCCCAGGTAAATATTTTCAGAAAATTTTTTTTTCAAAATTTAAAATCGCCTGCATTTACTTTTAAACGATTGCGGAGGTCAATATTAGTATATAACAAGTGTTTAAAATTGTTTTAGAGGGTACTTAATTTTTGGCCAAAAATCATGTCAAAGTCGACAAAAAATTTGACATGCAAGACCCTCGACATGACCCGTATCCTCACTCTCAACAGTTCATAACTTTTTTAAAAATCAAACGATTTTCTTCGGGTAAAGCATTTTATTCATGGTTTTAGTTCTAGAATAGAATCGCATTTTAAATTTTACAATTTATAAAGTTCAAAAAAATTTTGAATTTTTGAAATTTTGGCAATGGTCCCCCAGGTAAATATTTTCAGAAAATTTTTTTTTCAAAATTTAAAATCGCCTGCATTTACTTTTAAACGATTGCGGAGGTCAATATTAGTATATAACAAGTGTTTAAAATTGTTTTAGAGGGTACTTAATTTTTGGCCAAAAATCATGTCAAAGTCGACAAAAAATTTGACATGCAAGACCCTCGACTGGACCCGTATCCTCACTTTCATAATTTCATTATTTTTTTAAAAATCAAACGATTTTCTTCGGGTAAAGTATTTTATTCATGGTTTTAGTTCCAGAATTGAATGGCTTAGTAGTTTTTGCAATTTAAAAAATTCAAAACAAATTTTAAATTTTGTGATTTTGGCAATGGTCCCCCAGGTTAACATTTTCAGAAAACTTTCATCATTTCATAACTTTTTTAAAAATCAACTGATTTCCACGCGGAATGACATTTTGTTTATGTCTTAGCATTGATTCTACATTAAATTGCAGAATGGCTAGTTTTAAAAATTTTCGATATTATTATTTTTCAACAATATTTCTCTTTCTTAACTTTAATGCGCTTAACCGTAACCTAAGGATTTGTTTTTAATTCAATTAAGAAAGTATACATTATGAAACAAGTGTGAATTAAATAATATAATTCTATGGGATTTATAATAAAAGAATGAACGATTAGGATGGCATACTATTTAAAGCTACAAAGTAGTGTGTACATTTTAGTATAATAAGCTTAAGTACTCTAAAATCAACAAATAATGAAAGCAACACTCAATTTATAATACATTTTTAAATATCAGAGGGCGATTTATTATTTCTGCACAAATCATTACCGCTTGATCCATGAATACACCCATTTGTTTGGCTTATTGTGAAAAATTGCACTGGCTTGAAAGATTCAATCAGGCGAACAATCGAAATGAGCTCTGGGAGAATCCTTTGAATTCCAGCTAGATATTGCTATTTATCATCTCAGCATATGCCGAATAAATCCTGATTTATGCACTTAAACAAATTAAATCCTCGCATTGCCTTTGACAAGGGGTTAATTTGGGTCATCCATGGAATATGCATACGGGATGCGATGCGAATATAAATCACGATTGCCCCAGGCAAACACACACACTCACACACTTTCTTCGAGTGTCTTTTATGATATAAGGTATGCGTGTGTGTGTGTGTGTTTTAAAAAACTTTCGAGCTCTATGAATGATTTGTCCGCCAAGTTCGCTCGTAATATTTGTGCCTGATGGGCCCAGAGACACTTTCGGACTACTCCCGTTCTCTGCCGCACACATACATAAATCAGCGCTTATTTCGCAGGCAGTGTGTGTGTGTGTGTGTGTGTGTGTGTGAGTGTGTCTGCTACCCCTGTAGCCCTACAAATTGTTGAGCATGCTGCATCCTTGCGTTATCCTGTCGACTCTTCCCTCCTCCCCTACCCTACCCGGCCCATCCTGCCTTGTTGCGATATTACAAATGACTGTGGAATATTTATAAGCATCATAAATTTAATTTATGTCGCCACTGTGCCCGCCGCCGCGTTTATTGTGCGCATAATAAACGCTCCTCTCCAGCCTCCTCTGCCCTATCCTACCCTGCTCAACCTTGCCAACCCCCTCACAGTTATCCCGCTATTGAAGTAATTTATTATTTTTATACGTTTCATATACGCTTGTGTATGTGTGTGTGTGTGTTTTTGTGGCACGCATTTTATACATTACACATAAAATACTATATAGTGCGAAAATTGCAGTTGCTATTATTTTTATTTATTATATCATTTTTTTGCGTCGCGCAATGTGAATTTGTGTGGTAAGTGATAAATATGTTTCGGTTTATTTTTTTTCTTTCATTTTTTTCTGCTTTTCGGTTCAGTTTTGTTAATGGGGGTTGCTCTCTAAGTTGGACGACAGTAAATTATGCTTCAAATTGTGGAATTTGTGGACTGCGGCTCCGTGCATCTCATTTACCTTTCGCAATTGCTTTCCTTAGGCATCTGAAATGGTTTCCCGTTTTTATTTCTTTTGAAAGTTTTTGACAAAAAATAAAATAATGTTGGAATTTCAAGGGAGTTCGCTGAGACCTTAAAGTCTAGTTTAGAATACCCAAAACTTCTTAGCAAATTTAATTTGAATAATATTTAAAAAAGGAATATTCAATATTTACGTATATGGCTTCAATCTAGAATTTAAAGAAAGAGAACTTTAATAACTTAATAAATAAATAATATATTGATGATTATACAATGAAATTTTAGCAAGATTTAAAGACCAGTAAATAAAATTGATAAAGGATACGTTACAGGTAAAATATCTTGAAATCCGACCTATAGACGAGGAAAAACCTAAAGAAAATAGGAATATGATAAAGTTTTTTGAAATTTGTAAGAACTATAATCGTCATATTATTTAAATATTTAAGACACCCCCAAATTGTTAAAGATAATTTTTTTCACTTTGGAAAAATATTGCAGACTTTATTAGGATATAACAATAATATTTGGTAATCGCACTCCACGCGGCATGAGATCACGACGATCTGTAACAATTGTTGGGGTTAGTGGTAGCTGTGCTCGTGTCCCACATAGGCGTGCTCGTAGCCAGCGTGCTCGTGAGAGATCTCGTGGGCAACCTCGTGACCAGCATCGTGCTCGTAGTGAGCGTGCTCGTGCTCATGGGCGTGTCCAGTGCCGTGCTCCTGCTTCAAGGAGAAACCATGCGAGCTGGAGCCATGGTGAGCCTGGTGGCCGCCATGCGAGTGATATTCCTCATGACCATGTCCGGCATAGGCCGCGTGTCCCGAGTGTCCCGAGTGACCAGAGTAATCAGAGTGACCAGAGTGTTCCTCGAACTCAACGTGTCCGCCCTCGTAGCCGCTGTGCTGCTGGTGGTGGGCATGGTGCTCGGGCACATAGTGATGCAGCTTCTCACGGTGCACCTGCGCCTCGAATCCCTTGTGCTTGTCGGCGGTGTAGTGGACAGTGCGCTTGTGGCCATCGGCATCGATCAACTCGTAGTGTCCAGTCACCTTGTGTCCATCGCGATGCTCGCTGTGCTCCTTCACATCGCCAGTCTTGTGATCCTTGACGCCGTACTTGAAGTTGTACTCGGCATGCGAGTCATGCTGGTCGTGATGCTGGTGATGATGGGCAGCCTCCTCGTGGTGATCATCGTGAGACACCAGATGCACGGAGGCATGACTGGTGGCCGATTGATGATCACCATGGAAGGGAGCTGCCTGGATGAAGGCGGCACAGGCCAGCAGGGCGAAGGCTGCGATTAGCTACAAAAGCAGGCGAGGATCAGTAAACTCTCCTGGTGGATTCTGCCTTTTTTCTTACCTTTTGGGACATGGTGCTGCTGCAGATTGGAGTTGGTCGATCTAGCACGTGTGTTGGAAGTTGGAAACCCAAGCGAACTGTATCCAAACCAAGTTCAAGCTGCACTTTATATACCCAGCCGGCGGGGTCAACTTCGACTTGGACTCGGAACAGACTCTTTGACTTACTTTCGAATAGAGTTTTAGTTACGCCCCATTTGCGGTTCAAGTTCGTAACATTTCTGCCGCCTTTTACTTTCCAGCAATTATCCCCAGCGCGGCACAGTCTTTCCCTCTCTCTGATTCATTTAAATGTAATCCACGAATTGTAATTCATTGTACGATTTATTGTCCCATCGATGGCCAATTTAAAATGGCATTGTTTATGCCCCTCGGCATAATCCCGGCAAGCTGAGCCGAGCCGAGTCCGATGCCGATTCCAAGATGAGGCAACAAACGAGTTTGGAGCAGAAGATTTATGTGCCAGGCGCATGTCGACTCGTTGACGTCAATCAGCCTGACAAAAAGTCATCAGAATTGCCCAGAGGAGTCGCTGCCAGAGACCTGAGACCAGAGACCCTGCTGCCTGCTCCCTGTTCCTGCCGATCTCGAGGAGGTAGCTGCTGCCTGTCAGAAGTCAATCGGCTGCCGTCTGTCAATGTCGTGCCGCCTTCATCAAAGGCTCAGCTTGAGCGACGACGAGTTGACAATGGAATTGGATGTGCATGTAATCCAAATCCAAATCCAAATCCCATTCCGAAACCGAATCCAAGTCTGAAGGACTTCGACAAAGTCGCCTCAGCCCGATACAATTTGCATTTGATGCGTAAATTAGCTGCCAATTGGATAAAGAAAAGATCCTAACTTTTCATTTTGAAATATTATCTACTTTTACTTTAAAGAAAGAAAAATATATGTATTTATAAATCTAGAAAAGATTATAAATAGATTTTTAGATTTTTAGAGATAAATATCATTTTAATATATCATATATCAATATTTATTTTATCTAACTAAGCAGAATATATTTTAAATGTATTCAAGAATTAAATATATAAATAATATTGCGATGATCCTAATTATTTCTAAGGAAATATTCTAAAATTTTGTCTGCTCCAATTTGAAATTCAATATGCTGCTGCAACTTGAAATGAACTGACTATAAATCACGTTAAGGGTAGCCTAAGTTCAGCTACCAAAAAAGGAATACTTTGAAAATTTAATTTTATAATTTCAACTTATTGGGATTGTCATGACAATCCATTGTGGGCATCCCTCTGCCTTTCAAGCCCAAGTTGCGTCTCCCAGTTATCCCTTGCGATGATGTTTGAGTCGATTGTCGATTGTTGTTTGGTTGCCTTCGATTGTTGTTGCTGCTGCTGTCGGTCTCGGTGTCATTTCTGGCTGCGTTTTGTGGGCACATTTCGGCTGCTTGATTACTCATGTCAATCAGGTTTCCAAACAGCGACGACATGCTGTCAATCTTTGTGTCATGGCCGCTGAAGTTGGACAACAAGTTGGCTCGATTGTGACTTGGCCCAAAGGAGGAAGGAAGCGCAACGCAACGCGGATCGAGACGAGGCGAGTCGAGGAGGAGGAGGGGGAGCAGAAGGGAGAGGGGAATGAAATGAAAGGTAAAAATGAAGCTGAATGCCACAAAGGTGCCCGCTGCCGGAGTATCGTGACAGTGACAGTACTCGATGTTGCTGCTGTCGTTGTGTTGCTGCTGCTGCTGTTGCTGCTGTTGCTGTTGGATTGATGTGCATTGTATGTAAATTGGGCGGTCGTTTTCGCATTTGATGCCCTGTCAAGGGATAATCAACAGCAGACCGACTGACAGACTGACTGACTCAGGCAGGACATGGAGGAGAGACACAGCAGCAGCAGCAACTGTTGCCGCTGTAACTGCAACTCATTATGCAGACGCATCAATATGTTGCGCTCCCCCTTTGCACGCGGATCGCGGATCGTTGCGATCGATGGATGTGATGGGATGGGATGGGCAGCTCGCTCTGCCCGCCTGATTGCACTCCACACCATAATACTCCCCTCTATAGTATATAACGAGCGTTAAGAGATACGGCCCCAATGTACGATAATTTGCAACGAGCATTCCAGGCCCGCACGTACATAAATTTCTCTCCCTCTCTCCCTCTCTCTCTCTCTCTCGATCGATCACTGCGACGTTTTCGAAATCGAAATCGCTATCGAAATTGAAAACGATGTTGGGCTTGTTGACAGATATTCGTTTGACAGACCGTCAGCTGTCAGTGGGATCGGCGTAAACGGCTGACTGGAAGCCACCGCAAAGGGATCACAGTTTCCCGATCCGCAGGGATCCCCAGTTGGTGGATTGTGTCTCGGATTGCATTGACAGTTCGCCTTGACATCGCTCATTATCATTGCGAAGGGGTCTCTCCTACTTTTGGACATCCTTAATGCAATTTACTGCACTCTGTAGGGGAATATCTCTCTCAGATCCATAATGCAGCTGCTTAAGTTTCATAAATACACGAAATAAACGAATATCCTGCTAATTAATGCAGAAATTCAGTTGTTTGGGGGAGCTTTATTTATTTAATTGGCAGAATATTTGGTATATCATTTATTTTCCCTTACCTTTTCGCTGTAATAAGTAAATAACTATAAGAAATCTTAAGAAATATGTATTATATAGAGAGAAAGTTTAATAAACTTATTATGATTATCTATAATCATATAGTTTTTAATTCTGGAGGCCATTTAATATACTAAACTTATTTAATTACGCAATGGATTAAAGGTTTCCCCCCTTGTAATACCATTTATATGATAAACAATGTGTATCAAGTGAAATTACTAAAGATCGATTTACAGTTGAGAACAAGTGTAATTCACAATGTTTGTTTTATTTATGTGTTTATTATTAATTTGTACACGAATCCCGTGTGGTTTCCCTTTTTGCCAAAAGGGGGTGGCCTGCTACAAATAATTTATTGCATCAATTAAAACTAATGGGAGTCGATGCGAATTGAGTAATCTGGCGTATTAATAAAACGAACCCATATTCAATGCGAGTTTCTCAATTCCGTCTCCGATAGAACATAAGCAACAACTAACTGAATTCTATCTATGGCACCGCCATGACAGTCTACACTGACTGCCAGCAGTTGCTGCACATACTCGAAGAGTTGAGGGGAAAATCGTTTGTGTGCGATGACAATAAAATATCACCAGAAGAGAGATACGTAAAAAAATGTGCTACGAAATTGCAGAAATTGCAATTGAACTGCAGCAGGAGAGATAAACGAGCAGGAACTTCTGAGAGAAGTAAGTGGACTAGCAGATACCCTGCTAACATATCTAAAAGAATAATATGAGATTGATAAAAAAAAGTTTTATAAAATAAATGGTACAGGAATTCATAAAGCATATTCCTCATTTTTAAAGAGTTTTAATTATTAAAAAATTATTTTAAATTGTTATTCAGCTTAGAAATTGGAATGTTTTCAATAAATTATTTAAGCTGTTTATCGATTAATAAAGCGTTCGATTACTTTGCCTGTGCCCTTTTGAGATCTCTTTCACATATTTAATATTTTAATTTTTACTATCCTCTACCCAACTGATACTTACAGGGTATTGCAGAGACGGCTCAGCCGATTAGCTGTAATGGATAATTGCGAGAAATAAAGTAAGTAGTAGCCTGGCAGAGGGGCTGCAGCATAGAGGGGTCTCTCTCTCTCTGTCTCTCTCAGTATGCTGCATCGTTACTGTCTCGGGGGGAGTGGGGCCTGCCAGGGTTGTCCTGCTCTTGCCGTGCTGGCAGCCAAGTGTTGACAATTCTCGTCAATTACGTTGTAATGCGTCTGCCAGTGGCAGCCCTGGCACTCTGAGGCTTCATTCAGTTGCTCATTCCATCGCTAGCTCAATCCCTCAATGCGTCAATGCGTCCAGTCGCCAATTGGCATTGACGCATTGCTTGACACATTATGATGCTTGATTTGTTGTCATGGCAATTTTGCCACCATTCGCATTCGCTTCTCCTCAAATGGCCAAGCCGGCAATCTGAGTCGCCCTCTCTCTCTCTCCCTCTCTCTCGTTCTCTCTCTCTTTCTCATACTTTGTAATGCGAATTGTTCACTATGGACAAATGAGTTTGTCGCGGCCTTTTTTTGCGTTATAATTAGGCTTTTTGCTCTACTGTCTTGGCCGGAGTGAAATACTTTACAACATTGTTGGCCTTTCCAGTTATTAATGGCTAACTCTGCGCATGTCGGCATTTAACGTGTTTATCGCAATCGGAAATTGCCAATGTTTTTTTTACGTCCCCCGTTGCAGCTGCTGCATTTCTCGCCTCGCTCGAAACACTTGAGCAGGCATCTCTTGCTCTCTCGCTCACTCTCCCTCACATCTCTCGCATCTCTCGACTTCGTGGAAACGATAAAATGCACGAAATATGCCACAAAAAATGTAACTGCAAATGAATTTAATTACCACAAATTCATGAAATTAAAAGTTTTCATCATTCTTTCGTCACATTTATCGAATATCAGAGAGATATTGTTGAAGATTAACAAAAAACACGAGAGACGGTTATTTTATAATTACATAAACAAATCTCAAGGGTTATTTGATAATTATATAATATTTAAAGTATTTCCAGCAATTTTTTGTGAAATGTTTTTAGATAGAAAATTAAAATATGATTTTTTTAAGAGTTGTTATGAAAATTTAAACATATTCTCTAAAATATACCAAATATATTGAATTTTTAAACCAAATTCCACTACACTTAAGAGCATTGTATTGTATTTATATTGTCTTCAGGATTTGGATCCATTGAAAGATCTGATAGATCGATCAAATGTGGAACACTGGTAGCTGGCAGATGTAATCAAACGTGCTCATGAATGCGCCCGGAGGCCTTTCAATTAATTTTCGAAAAATCGAGAAAAAGAGAGAAAAAAAAGAAAGAAATACTCACTGTGCGTGCGCCCCCCAAAAACTCTTGGGGTGCCGGTGCCGGTGCCTTTGTACCGCAATGAAAAGAGACGAAGAAATATCTGAAAAGTCAGAGAAATAAAGCCAGTTACTTTAATGAAATACATCTGTACAAAAGCCAAGAGGCAACACACACACTCACACACACACACACACACAATTTATGATTAATCACAAGATCGATGAGAAAATTATGCTTATGACAATGGTCAAAAGAGTCAAAGAGTAGGGCGGTCCGAGCTGCGGCATTAATCTGCATTTTCTAGGCCCCAGATGAGAGATGACAAAGCGCTTATAGCGCATATAATTATCGGTTTTGCCGACAAAGATCGGAGATGGGAATAAAAAAAAAAATGAAGTGGCAGGAAATGCCACTTAATTTGTTTTTCTTCCCTCCCTGGGACCCTTCGTAATGTCTTAAGTATTAACCAACCAAAATGTCATTAATGGCAATTGCTTATAATGACTCTACGTTCATTATGAACTGCATGTCCGTTCCGTACGTGTCTTTAGAAACAATGGGTATCTTTACTGCTGATAGACCTTAATTCATAACAATTTTAAAGAAGCTCGAAGTTCTCTCCTTAATTCATTTCAAAACTGACCTTAGCTCTGCGAATCTTAACTAATTCTCAGCCACGTGTATCGATAGCAGATCGGTTTCAGCTGCGATTCGATAATCAATTAACATAAATTTTCTATCGATTCGATGCGCGCAAGTTTTGGCAATAGAAAACATGATAAAGAGCTGAGTTAATAGATGGTCTCTTTGGTATTTTGTCGACAGGTTTATAATACAAAGCGATGAGTTGAAGGACATATAGTACACACTATACAGACAGCTGTGCTAATAATCTACGCATCAATTAGTCGAGATCTGAGAGAAGTGACAAATTGCTGGGGTCGCTGAGACCGATCTGTCTGTTCCCGAAGCTATTGTTGTGCATTGGAACCGCAAGGCGAGTAGCTTGATGCATATCTGGTTACGATAATAATGCCAAAAGGTTCCGCTCATCAAATTTCACCGTGAAAAATGGAACCTAACCTAACGAATGGAAGGAGAGATTAGGGGAAGGTCGCTAGGTCGGTAGGTAGGTAGGTAGACAAGCAGATCCGGATCTGGCGCGATGTTTATCTTAATTCGTTTGTTTTCATCAAATTACAGAATTCCGTGTGATAACAATCTAAAGTTGAGTCAGTCCCTGCAGCTAATCCCTGACATGTGACAGTGGGGGTAGGCACTGCTGTCCATCAAGGATTAGATATGATCATAAATGTGCAAAGGGAAATCGGAGAGCTACCGAGAGCCCTTCAAATCCAACCCCCTTCCCTCTCTCTCTCTCTCTAAGTACCATTGTATTGCTGTCAGCAGGCTAAGCGCCCCTTTTTCTCACTTGTTGGTTTTGCCAACCAACACGAAAACCATCCAAGCAAACGTGCCAGACAACCATTGTCCTATATATACCCGACTATTTTGTCAGCTGTCTGTCTGTCTGTCTGTTCTGCCGGCTTATTTAATGCATAAACAATTATTTCCATCAGGATTTCACAAAAAGTCGACAAAGACAAACAATTCCGAATGCAATTCGAGCAAAATCCCCTGCAGAACAGCTGCCCCATTCAGAACAGGATTTCGGTTCTTCCAGTGATTAGCCAGAGGCGTAGATAGGTAGAGAGCATTCTCTCTGGATTCCATTTTTGAGTAATGAAAAACAAAAACCGCAAATATCTTTAGCACTCTAACGAATTTGGAAATGTTTCCGCTTTCTCTTGCTTTGTGCATTCCTAATTACTTTAAAAATATTTATTCGCTTCTCGAAATAGAAGTCAGAGAAGACCCAGCATGGTGTGAGATTGGGATTGAGCCTGTCCAGTCCTGGCTCGCCCAGCAGTAGGTCCTATTCGGATCGGATTACCTTGCAGCGCGCTCTCTCGCTCCATTTGGCAAATCGCCGGCTCCGCTCGCCTCGCCTCGCCTCGCCTCGTCGACCAGGCACCTAATTAGCTCCCGACCAGTGGACAAGCTATCAATTTACCACAGCTCGCATCGGATAACACAGTTCGTCCGGGTGTGTATATATGTCGGACAGATAGTCGTCGCACGGGGAATGGCATAGAGTATCTATCGAAGGCAGCACACTGAATTGTAGATACCCTTGGTTATTGTTAGGGAAATTCCATTATCCATAGCAAGGGGGAGTACTATATAATATTAAATACTAATACCTAGATAATACCATCGAGTTCCTCTACATATATCACTTCTTGCAGGACCCTCCTCTAGCTTGTCTAAGCTTAAGATAATCTTGTAATCCATCTCGATAAGATATGATCTAATCTCTAATCTCTTTGCAAATGTTCCTGCAAACCATGTAACACTCCCACGGTGAGGGTATTCAAATCGGACAAGGATTTTGCTTTTGCCCTGGCACCTTTTGCCCGTCATATGGGGGCGCTAATCTCTGCTACAGAGATTAACACACAGCAGCAAAATTTGTGTGCCGAACTGGCCAAATGACAGCCGCCAGAAGGCCCGAAATTTACGGCTTTCTGGGTAATTTGACACTCCGGAGTACGGACAGCAGAAATCGAGCCAGAGTAGGGTAGGCTAGGGTAGAGTAGAGCAGGGAAGGAGAGGGGGAGAGGGTAGGCGCAAGCAAAATTGAACTATAGCCGAGTTCGGGGCCTGCAGTCGTACTTGTGGTTAGTGTCAATTGATCACAGGCTCGCAGTCTGCAGTTGTCATTTAATTTGCTACCCAAAAGCGGTGACATTAATGAGCAAATGTGGAAGGGGGAAGGAGGAATGTGAAAAGGGGAAGGAGCAAGGAGGAAGCGTGTTTCACAGCAGTCGAGGCAATTTCATGCATGCAATTGCGACTGACAGCAGCTGATTGATATGATACAATGACAAGCAGAACTAAAAGAGTTGATTGCTACGACAACTGGTAACATACAAAAGTTAACTGATACAGTACTCATTGCAGAGCGCATTTTGTGAGTCTGTCAAGTTTTACATGGAAGAGTTTTGTTTTTCGGGCAAGTTAACGTAAGAGAAACTAAATCTATGAATATTTATATATATATATAGAGTATCTTTAACAAATGCATAGCCTCTCCGATATGCATATCATTTTTTAAAGCCAAGTTCTAATTAAGTTCAGAAAAACTCTACTATAATTGAACTACCGCGACGAGAGAGGTTTACATAGGTTTTTATTAGTTTCCCCTGTGTAATTACGAGTTGTTTTGAATGCATTCAGTTTTCATTCATATTCAGCGACTTATGCATGCTCATGTCCAACGACAAATAACAACATAAGGAAAAGCAACAAGAGGAGCTCAAATTGGATTCGTGTGTGGCAAAAATAACAAGAGAAGCGAGCACAAAACCATCCGTCATGCAGCCCTGCATACGGTCTGTCTGTCTGTCTGCCCGTCTGTCTGTCTGTCTGTCTGTTTGTCTGCCTGTCTGTTGCTCTGTCTTTCTGTGGATCGGGCGTGCATTCATATTCAATCATGTATTCAATGCAGTGCGTAGAGCAGACTGGACATGCCTCCGAGGCGGAGGCTACAAATAGGAATACGAATACGAATACGAATACGGGTACTCGTCGAGTGTGCTTAAATAAAAGACCAATGTTTGTGGAATGCTCGTTAGCTTAAGATTCGAAGTATTTCGTATTGGTAAAACACACACACTCACACACAGAGAGAAGGAAAATAAATAAAAGCAAGAGGGACGGCAAAGAAATGTTGTTAAATATTTGCATTTCGGGGGATGCATTGTTGCCAGTTGCCAGTTGCCAGTTAAGAGTTGCCAGTTGCCAGAGATGGCTGCCAGTTGCCTGCTCAATCAATAAAATGTCAGAAATGCATTGGAGAAGGCAGCAGGCAGCAGGCAGCAGGCAGCAGGCAGGAGGGGGAGAATGAGTGAGTCTGAATGACGTAGTGACTGGCGGAGCGAGTCGATTGGTTGTCCGATTTCTAGGCATGACTGATATATGGCTTGTATTGACATGGACACAGTTCTTGACTTTCATTTTGTTGGGCCATCGTCAGCGCTTTCTGCACAATGCAAACGGAGGAGGGAGGAGGCTTCATCGTGCCCTACAACATCCAACATCATGTGTCAATGTGTCAGTCAGTCAGTCAGTCAGTCAATGTTTGCATAAGTTAGTTTCAGCTCTCTGGCCTGCTGCTGCATCTCTTTGATCGCCCCTCGATTTACATAACTTGCGACCGACAAAGGCCTCAGCTCAGTCGAGGCAACTCGCCCTACCCTGCCCTGCCCTACCCTACCCTATCCTACCCCGTCTCGTTCTCAATCCCAATTCCCCAATTGGTTTGTAAATTGCTGGCGCCGTCTGAATTTTGATTTGTTTGAAATACGTTTACGCAAATATGAAAATAAATAAATAAATAAAGCCAAGTAAAAATTTTCTATACGATCTTTTGCCTTTTCGTTGGGGTGCGCCCCAAATCAGAAAATCAGATAAGCATATGGAAAAAGGCGCTCCAAGCACTTTGGTTTCCAGCTCACATATCTGCGATGGGCATAAAAAAGAAAGAAGAAGCGCAAAGTATAAAAATCGTGTACTATAAAATATCCATACATTAAACATCCCAACCAGTTGTGACACCATCAGATAATGCCGTCCATAAATTAACCTTATTGCGATGCGCGATTACAAGCAATTTACTGTTTACGCATGCCACATATAACATCTGAATCCGATTCGGATTCGGTCTCGGATTCGGGTTCCTCTCTCGGCTTTTCGGTATCGGTTTTATGTTCGTTTGCGCCTAAAGCTTCGCATTTAATGACCCATAACGTTCAGGTTGCGTTTAGCATTCCAATTCAAACTGATTCGATTCGATTGATTCATTCATAATGTGTGACATGCACATGCGAATGATCTCTCTCTCCATCTCTCTCTCACTCTCTTGACAAACTGACCAAAAGTAGAAAACGATTCAATTTAACGACAGTCGTAAAAAATTTTATATTCAACTAATTGATCGGCTGAATACATCCGGGCAATAAAAACTGTTAACACAGAAAGAGAAAGAGAGAGAGAGAGAGAGAGTCAGATTCGTCTCAAAGTCTTACCAACTAGTATAATAACTTAAGAGCTGCGATATGTCTTGTTTGATCGCGATATCTTTCAATTTGAGCAACATTTTCAAGCTTTTGTCTACATTATGTTTATATGGTATATTTCAGGCTAGTCGGCTCTTTGATGATTGAGAGTGTTTTTTATGATTATAAACTAAGATTCATGGAAGTGATTGAAAACATAAAAGACAAGATATTTTGAAAACTCTTAAGTAAATCTTTGCAACTTAAATATCTCTTTAAATAATTCTCCTATAAGCACATTATTTATCTGTTTGGTATTTAAATCCCTTGTTTCTATTTACTTTTTATTTAAAAAGAAGGTTCCCTAATCCTGCATGATGTGCAATTATCGTAGAATTCAAGTTTCAACTATATTTATTTTTTGCGAAAATATCTCTCAGTTCTCAGGAGATAATCTCTACGCCTGTCAACTGTCTCTGAATCCGTAACTAAATGCAAATGAGAAGGTCAAACTGTGTTGACAATCGTACAATACTGATAAATAGGGCGGAGCTGGATGAAAAACCTGGTACTCTGTTTATCCAGCTTAAGTGCTTAGATTTTCTGGAAGAATAACGCTGATCCCGCTTAGCAGGAGAAGGAGAGAGCGAGAGAGGAAGAGAAGTGCAATATATGCAGATATTCGTATTCGATAACTGAGAGAGAGAGGGAGGGAGGGAGAGGCGACTACTTCCGTCTCTTGTGTCAGTTGGCAATCAATTGGTTGCTGCCTCCTCCGGTAGCTGGCAGCAGATGTCGGGTCTCACATAAATTTAACCTACATGAGGGTTTAATTGGCCTGTCTGCCATAATACGCATCAACATATCAACGAGAGCTGGACTCGTTTTCCATTCAAACATCCATCTCGACGAGGACGAGTGCCATTTTGGGTATTTTGAAAAGGGAACCCTCTGCCAACGTGTGGCATTTCGGGTTTCTCTTTATTTTGTTTCTTTTACTTTTCAGAGTTTGTTCGCTTTCTTTTTTTATTTATTTTGTATTTAGAATTTGTTGTGTTTTCATTACCGGGCGGGCTGCAGCCTCATCCTAAGAAAATACACACTGTGCTCTCTTTCAACCCCGAACCGGAAAGGTTCCCGACGTATTTGTCCAGCGATATGTGCGACATTGCGACAATCCGACAATGGAACAAGCTGCAGTTGTTATTCCTGTTGCATTTAAGTACTTTGTGAAATTTCTGTCATTGTTTATTTTCTCAAGTGGCCTCCCCTGCCATCCTACCCTGCTAACCCCCTACCCTTCCCCTGTCCTCATCCAGCTATTTGTGTTTGTGTCCTGATCCTTCTGCTGGTCCTCAGCGCATATGTTCACATATTGTTCCCACTTTTCTATTTCTATTACAATTTCCCTTTTCCATTTCCCATTTCCACTTGTATTTTCTCTGATTTTCATTCATATTTTCATTGGCAACCCGAGTGGTTTCATTTATTTTGTTTATGTTGCTCACTTTGTGGCCTTCTCCATTCATCGCCAGCCCACTTCAGACCTGACGAGAGAGTGTGGTCCAAAGTGCGGGGACAATCTAACAAAAAAAAAAAAAAAACCAACTCCAGCGGAAGCTATAAATTTCGAACAGGTTCTCGAGCACTCAAAGCGCAGTAGCCCCTTAAAAGAGCAGATACTACGAAGATCTCTTTAACGATATTAAAACTGTCCAACACTTTGCGGACTTTTATGCGTTTTCCTAGCGCATTTCCACGAAATACTCAGACATGTCTTCTATCTTGAGTCTACAAAATTCGTTCATTCATAAATGCTCAGGTTAGATTATAACTCTTTCTCTTGGCCCGATAATTACTTCGAGGAACTCGTAAGACGTGTAGCAGCAATATTTTTTTACGTGTACGAAGGCGAGTACGCTGTGCACGTATTTGCTCGGAAAAATGCGACTTCATGTCGTTTTCGATTCGACGAAATTTCCAAACTGGAGGAAGACATCATTTTACTATGGCTTGTACTATCAATAATCGGGCTCGTAATCGCCGGCACGTTCGAAATTTTAGTTTTTCGGGAACGCGCCAGAAGCAATACGATTAGAGATGGAACATGCTCTGCAAGAAGTAACTATAAAATACTTATGTTTTTTTTTGGAGTTGGAATAGGTTTGATATAACTAAATATAACAAGCAGTTTTCTTAGAATATCTAAATACTCGTATTATTATATATTGTTATTATTATATTTATAAATATTTTCTAAATTTTAATCATGCTTATGAGTTTTTCCTGGTAACAGTTACAGTTACAAATAGCACTTCTTTTGTATTGAATTTGAAGTAGAAAATTCCCTTATAATCTAAAAGACTCTCTAAGAGGTTTAAGATAAAATATATTTATTGGAACTGCAGCTGTAACTATTGTTAGGGCATTAAGTGACATCTGTGACCGTGAAGAGATCACTGTGATGTGCGTTGACACATCTCTAGCTGCTCTACCTGAGTGTGTGTGTGTTGGATCGTAAGTGTTATCTGAGGCAAACAATCTGCCACACATTGCATTATCTTTTATTGTCCAAAAACTACTATATATATCGTGCTTCAGGCATCGCTTGCGGCGTCTTGCATTATTTTCAATTACTTGCGGGTACGAGGTTTCTTTTTACGATCCATGAGCGTATCAGGATCGGGATTGGGATCGGGATCGGGACTGGGACTGGGAAGAGAAAGGCACATTTGGTGTTACACTTGAAATTTATGACATCCTCTGTATGTCTTCTTCGCATTGTCTTAATGATTTGGCCCATGCTTCGCTACCCTGCTGAGCCAGCCCTACTTTCCCCTCACGTACACTCTCTCCAGCAGCCAGATATCTATCTTTATCCCTGCTCTCTCTCTCTCTCTCTCTCTCTTTCTGGCTTTGAAAGTGTTAATTGAACCATAAGCGTAACCATAAATGGATTTTATTTCCAGCTAAGGCAAAACAAGAACCCGAAACTCGAAATTTATGTGTCGTCCTCCGCGCTATACAATCGTTTTATGACCGCTTCTACTGTGTGTGTGTGTGTGTGTGTGTCTGCATTGTCCTTTTGTTTTGGTTGCTTTTGTTTCCGATGGGATTTTGTGTGTCTTTTCCGGCATGGGGTGTCATTTGGGTGGGCAAGTCCTTGCCGAAAAATCCGAGACGCTTATGCAATTTGTTGCAGTTTCCGGCAAAACTGATGCCTTGAGCCGCAGCTCGTGTTGTTTGCTCAGCCTGCCTGTCTGTCTGTCTGTCTGTCTCCCTGTCTGTCAGTCTGCCTGTCTGCTTGTCTATTATACTTCACAGTAGCTGCTGCCGGTCCTGTGCGGTTTTTAGGTAGCAGTTATCGGGAATTACATAACCTTCAGCTAATCCTTGAGCCGTGTGTGGCCTTACGCCCCATGCTTAGCAAAATGGCACGCTTATTATCTATATCATTGTTAGTTTTGAGTTTTAGCTATGTTTAAGTGCTATGATCTTCATGAAATTTGGTACACATAGAAATTATGAAAGCAGGCAACGTTTTACTGAGTTTTGTGCAAATATCTTTAAAAACGAACGAAATATACTTAAATTATCCTGGGCAACTAACTATTTGTAACTTGGCAAGGATAGAAATATAGCTAATTATTATTTCTATAAGTTAAGCTCAGTATCAAGATATTAGTTTGTAAGTTTTGAGTTTTAGCTATGTTTAAGTGCTATGATCTTGATGAAATTTGGTACACATAGAAATTATGAAAGCAGGCAACGTTTTGCTGAGTTTTGTACAAATAACTTTAAAAACAAACGAAATATACCTAAAGTATTTTAAGGCAAATAACTATTTGTAACTTGGCAAGGATAGAAATTGAATTCATATTATTTTCATATGCTGAGCTCAGCATCAAGTAAAGATATTAGTTTGTTTAGAAGGCAATGCTTAAGATATAAGTTATAGAGAGGCCTTACCCTGAGACCAATCTACCTATCCACGCTAATTCATTCCGGGAAACCTCTTGCCGACCATCGGTTTATGGCGTTTAACTAAGCTAAAAGCCTAATCACCGCGCACAGATTGCGCTGCTGCCCTTGAGAGGCGAGGTAGCTGCCAGAGTGTGTGTGTGCGAGCGTGTGTGTGTGTGTGTGTGTGTGGTGCATGCTGCATGAAGCCGACCCTGGGGCCAAGGCGTTGGGGAGCGCCCTCATCTCACGACACAAATGCCGTATAATCACTTGTCGAACTCTGCTCAATAATTAAAGGCCTGAGAGAGGCGAGATGGGGAGACAGGGAGGGGGGGAAGGCCAGCGGGGAGGGAGGAGGAACACGTTCAGTTCGCATGCAACTGGCTATTAGGGCGCTGATTTCGTTGAAACCTATCAAAATACATAACAATCAGGCAACGCCGCCGTTGCCGCCGCCAACGCGGTCGATGATGGCAACGCCATCGCTGCCATCCCACGGGACGATGATGATGATGATGATGATGATTTCAGACAGGGCCGACAGCTTCGAGTGGTTACGCTACGTAATTATATCGAGCAAACATGAAAGAGACGCTGCGCATAGACCCCAACTCCAACTGCGATTCCCGAACCCGATCCCGTTCCCGATACCCTGCGTCGCGTTGCGTCTGCCTCGGGATTCGTTGAGGCGTTGCCACAACGCATAACAATGAAAACGTTTAAGCCAACTAACGAGCGGTGTGCTGTAATCTTCGCTTCCTCGGATCTTCGTCTGCGGTGCAGCATGGGACGTTTGTGGGAGGCGCCTTTATGAAGTTTAACAAATTAATATTAAATTACGTGCCAAATTGCCAGACGAGCAGACGAGGCAACCGACCAGTCGGGCCAACACTTCGCTACCCTCTCTGCAGCAGCCACTGGAATTCTATGCAAACAGCGAAGGTTCGCAGAGTTATTAAGGTCTCTCTTTCGTGGCGAGAGGGGAGGAGGGAGGGGGAGACAGACAGCTTGGGCCATATGTCTTGCAACGGAAGTTGAAAATAAAACAGTCAATCTCCTTTTTGGCTAAGACCAAATTGGCCCATTGGCGCCGCATAGTCATCAGCGATTTAGCACACGTTTTCGACTTGGCCTTTCACTCCATCCCCCTCCTACATCCCCCTCCCCTACTTTTAATGGCATCCTTTTCGGGGTACGCTCCACACTCGGTCAGCGTTTAGGGCCGTGTGGAAATAACGGGTTTCGGTTTTGGCCATGCGAATTGATTAAAGTGAAAGGCAACGGGGCTAATAACAGGACACTCGAGGCGCTCTTCAATTAGCTGCCATTCATCAAACCGAACCCCCTTCCCTCCACGCCACTGTGTTTCTAAGTTCTCTCGCATCTTGTCTAACGTTCCAGGGTTGCCACGTCATTTGGCAGTCGCAAATTATAGTTAATTTTCATCCTTTAGACTGAAATTACTACAAATTAATAATGACGATGGAGAAGGGCATAAAATGGGGAACAGTTTGTTTTGAATGGATTGTAGAACGTAAATGAACCGTTAACAAGAACCGCAAGCGATCAATGAAATTCGAGGGAATTTTAGAAATATTTGATGGTTTTATTTGCCTGTTTGTATAGTATAGTATTATAATAATAATTATAATAATATTTTACACATAAAGCAATAATGCATATTTTACTCTTTTATTATTTATTTTAAACAGAATTTAAAGAGATTTTATTTGTCCGCTTAACGTGAAGATTTGATTAAGATAAGAATAAATATTTATTTAAAATATTTAAATATGCAGCTTATAAAATTAAAGCCATAAATAATATATCTAATATAAAATTTACCATCTTGCAACCTGAACTACTCAAATTATTCTACTTTTTGAATCTACACTGAAAAATATTTCTTTTAACTTCGTTTAAAAACACAATTAACTATCTTGCATTCTCGACTACCCTAACTATTCCCTTCTACACTGAGAATATTTGGTGTGGCTTCATCTTAACCTGCCTTCTGCCCATCTCTGCCTTCGAAAGTAGGTGCAATGCGGTTGCTCTCCCGCGGAAGTTAAGTCATTATTTCCATTTCCACTTATTCATGGTTATGATTTCCAGAAATTACAACTACTTAAGTATTGTCGTAAAAAAAGGAACATAAAATACATTAGCATTTATTAAAGCAACCATGGAAGCGTGCCGTGCCGTGCCGATTGCGCGTGTGCATCGTGCCCCTTCCCCACTCCCCCCGCCCCCTAGAGAACCACCTTAAGTGCATTTTATTTTAATTATGCCACGTAGTGTTGCAAGACAGAGAGAGAGAGAGATGGGGAGAGAGAGAGAAGTGTGTTCTGAATTTCCACGAAAATTCCATGTAATTATTATGCCTTGGCTGGGTCCAGTTTCGGTCAGGTTGGTTAAGTTGAATTCGCTTATGGGGCTCGACTTGTCAGCGAGAAAGAAAAGAAACGTGTTTGAAGCATAATTTCATAATAATTTTAATGACACCCGCCGCCGCAATGGGGCGACAACTCTGGCGCCTAGCAACGATCCCAGTTGGAAACAACTGCGTGCTGCGTGTGCCCGCTTACTTTGTATGTAGATGGATACTGCCCGATAATGCACGTGATGCCACATACCATAGTACTTCATACTATATACTACATACTATACCTTCGTCTTAGAAAGGGGGCACTACTCGGGGGCGCGCGTCTCGCCTGCTGCCACTCCCGCGTACGTGAGGGACTTGCTGCAGGTTATCTCATTATCTCATATCCCTGCCCCCTTGGAACATCATATTTTTATGGCTTCTTAGAAAACTGGGGAACCCGAAAAACAAAAAACATGAAATTTCATAAATGCCCGCACACAATTTGTACTTAATTATAATAAAAACCTATAAAATATGTCATAAAAATCCTTCTTCTTCAATTTCTTCTTGTTTTCCAGTGTGCCCAGGAAGTCAGGAGGAGTTTGAAAAAGAAAAATTTAATTTATTATTATGACACAATTTTTGTGCTATTGTTGGATTTCGTGAGTTTGTTGTGGGTGCGGAGTTTCCAGAATTTATGAGTTGAGTTTTATTACCTCTTGTATTATATGTTTATATAGCGATTTCTATTTCAGAACTGCAGACACGCGGGGGACGCGTGTAGCGCCAGATTACCTGTCCATTATTCAAATATTTTCAAGGCATTTTTTGTTATTTATGATCGAGGTAATTGCACGTTTCTCATACTAATTAGTGCGTTGCAAAGGTGTTGGCCCTGCAGCAAGACTGGAAAGGGGTAGCGCCATGTGTGGTTGGGGATTTCTGGGAAATTCTAAAACTTCAATAACTTATGGAATTCATAATGAAATTTCGCTCTTTTCTTGGTTTTGAGTAGTAAATACTAAAAATTTTTAAAAAATATTTATAAATATAAATCATTTTGTTAGATACATTTCTCGCAGTGTATGTGCTGCTGGCCTAATCGCTTAGTCTCCCAATAAGCTTTAAGCAGGTGCATCCATGCAAATATTTACCCAGCTCAAGCACAATTTAAATTACTAATAACCTAATCGCATTCCAGGACATAATTATCCCTGGGAAGGCAATAGGCGTATGACAGGGAAACAAATGCATAATCAATATGCCAACATGCCCGGAATCCAATGAAAACAATCGCAACAAGCTTGCTCAGCTGCTCCTGCTCCTCCTGCTCCTACTCCTCCTCCTCCTACTCCTCCCCTGCTTGGGGGAGTACAAATATGTATATTGGCTTAATTATCATCAATTTTGAGCAATTAAAATGTCTGTTGTGGCTGTGGAGGATCTGGGGCAGCAGGGGGCCAGCCGGGCCTAAGCCAAGAACTTGTAAAACAAGCCACAGCAAGCGGCAGCTGAAGACATCCTCGATGATAGCAAGGGGCGATAACAAGCCAGACGACGACAGGAAGGCAGCCCCAGCGACGCTTAATTAATATAAATGCAAATGGGGTGAGAGAGAGAGAGAGGGGAGGGCAGAGCAGGCGCCGAACTACGATGACAATTACTTATAGGATTTTGGTATGCCGTGTGCTATGCCATGCGGTGCTGGGGTTATCAACGAGACAGCGCTCCCGGCGCCAATAAAATGAAAATTTCCATGCGGCCACACAAATGGAATGAACAATTTCATAAGTAGCTGGCAGACAGAGAGAGAAAGCGGGAGAGAGAGAGAGGGGGAAAACCCGCAGCCAGGCTATGCACAAGTTTCCCGAAACAACTCGGTTCAACTTTGTTCGACTCGCCTCCCCTCTTCCCCGGCCTCCCCCGGGCTGCATATATAATTAGTGGCAAAGCCGTGAGGCGGGCAGGCAAGGCAACTGGGCAGGGATGGGTGTACAGGGGGGATGGGTAAATTAACGTACATAATTACAAACCCCAAACAACCATTTTGCGGCAAGCATATTAGATTTTATTAACTGTTGTCGTATAAGTCCGCCAGCCCCCTCCTAGATTTCGATTGGGAACCCACGTGCAAATGAAAATGTTTGAAACTCAATACGAGTTGGGGCTGGGCAGGTGGCAGGTGCTAATTTAGGTGATTATGAATACCAAGAAGTAGATAACAATAATAACAGAGTATATTTCGAACTGAAAGAGTAGAGATCTAGGCTAGAACCGAAGTAAGTAAGAGGGAAAACCTTCCTATATATGCAACTTCTTGATGTTATGTTCTTAAACTTTGTAGAATATTATAATTATGTACTATGAGATGATATACCAAAGATACAAACTCAAATAGTTGAAATTGAGAATCGAGTTAATACCTTCCTATATGTGCAACTACTCGATCTTATGTTCTTCAACTTTGTAGAATATTAGAATTATGTACTATAAGATGAGTTAATACCTTCCTATATGTGCAACTACCCAATCTTATGTTCTTAAACTTTGTAGAATATTAGGATTATGTACTATGAGATGATATACCAAAGATACAAACTCAAATCCATGTTCAAACTAAAATATACGAGGGTCGTTTGATAAGTCCGTGACTTTTTGTATTTGCCGCGCACCTGCTCTAAATACAACACTGCTCCTGTCAGCAGTTATCGATTAACAGCTGACTGTAAAATTTTGAGAAAGCTGCGTTTTTTGGTTTGCGTTTTATAGGCATTGAAAGCAGACGATCTCGTGAATTTTAACGAAAATGGAAAAAAGTGAATTTCGTGTGCTAATTAAGCATTATTTTTTGCGTAAAAAATCCATCACCGAAACCAAGGAAAGACTTGATAAATATTATGGGGACTCTGCACCATCAATTTCAATGGTTAAGAAATGGTTTACTGAGTTCCGTTGTGGTCGTACCAGTACAAGTGATGCCGAACGTTCAGGTCGCCCAAAAGAGGTCGTCATGCCAGAAATCGTCGACAAAATCCATGGAATGATATTGGATGATCGGAGAATGAAAGTGCGTGAGGTAGCTGAGGCTGTAGGCATCTCAACTGAACGGGTACATCACATTTTACATGAATATTTGGACATGAAAAAGCTTTCCGCGCGATGGGTGCCGCGATTGCTCACACACGACCATAAGCGCAACCGTGTGACCATTTCAAAGGAGTGTTTGGCGATGTTCAACCGCAATCCAAACGAATTTTTGCGCCGTTTCGTTACCGTAGACGAAACATGGATCCACCACACCACACCAGAGACCAAAGAACAATCAAGACAGTGGGTTTCTCCGGGTGAACGTGCACCAAAGAAGGCCAAGGTGGGTCTGTCGGCCAACAAGGTCATGGCCACAGTTTTTTGGGATGCACAAGGTATCATTCACATCGATTACCTTGAAAAGGGTAAAACGATCACCGGCGAATATTATTCAGAGCTTTTGGACAGATTCGATATTGATTTGAAGCAGAAACGACCGCATTTGGCGAAAAAAAAGTGCTGTTCCATCAGGACAATGCACGGGTGCACACGTGTGTAGTCAGCATGGCAAAATTTCATAAATTGGGCTACGAACTGCTACCCCATCCAGCATATTCTCCAGATTTAGCCCCCTGTGACTATTTTTTGTTTCCAAACATGAAGAAATGGCTCGGCGGTAAGAGATTCGGGTCAAATGAAGAGGTCATCACAGAAACAAACGACTATTTTGAGGGCCTTGAGAAAACCTATTATTTGGAAGGAATAAAACGCTTCTTTGACGAAAAAAATATATTTTATTCAAAAAGTCACGGACTTATCAAACGACCCTCGTACCTAGTTGAAGTTGAGAATCGAGGGAATACCTTCCTATATTTGCAACTACTTGATCTTATATGTATTCTTAAACTTTATAGAATATTACAATTTTGTACTATGAGATGATATACCAAAGATACAAACTCAAATCCAATTTCCAACTAAAATATACCTAGTTGAAATTAAGAAAATGTCTCAACTATTTCAAGAAAAAATGTTATACCAAATAATGCAACTGAAATCCAAGTTGAAACTATGAAATTCCTTTACTCTTGTATTTGGAAATGATTTAATTATGAAACAAACTGAAATCCTCCACTCTAGACGGGCTCACAAGCTGAGAAGTTAAGCTGCTGTCAATTATAAATCCCAGCGTAATTATATACCATGTATACTCCCTTTGAAAGGTTCTCTCTGTCTCTCTCTCTTTCTCTTGAATATAATATCGCTAAAAAATGCATTTGAATAAACGTAATCTCCGGTTGCCATTACTTACAGGGCCAAGCAACCCCGAGAAGTATACAGTAGCAGTATACCGTACCGTATCGGTAACCAGAGACGGAGAGGGGACTGAGTCGGATAATTACGAAATCCGCTTAACCTCAAACGTTGTGTAATTCAGCGTACCTGCACATACGCGCAACCCACTGTATCGTGTGGGTAGGGTAGGGTAACACTGGTGGCATGGGCAACACTGGGTAAGCTTGGGTAGCACTGGTAGCATGCTTCTAATTGTGCGCAGGGGGAGGGGTAGGGGGCATTAAGAAGCACGCTGCTTGAGCGAGAACTAAGCCGGGAACAAGGTGTAAGTACTTAGTGCGATATATACATACTTAGTCGGGGCTAGAGAGCCTAGCCTAATGCGTTCATTAGCGGAAAAGCTACCTCAAAGTGTACTCGGTGTTGCGGAAAAATGCCAGGCAAGCGATGCAAATGCCAACTGCCAACTGCCAAATTGTCGGGGTGAGATACGACGATGGTAACCCATAGTAGTCTCTCCTCTATATTCCTCCTCTTGGGGTGCTTAAATACTTAATGTGGTTGACTGAACCTTAGCGCGCATTCGGAACCAGCATACCCACTTTACGCAGGTACTTAAAGTAGTACCATATACATATCCCGACCATGTATAGCATGTAGCTTAGTTGACCCGCCTCATCCCTGGGTAGCAGGGTCTCAGCTGCGGTTACGCCCCTCGCCTTGTGGCATTTTGCTTGGTTCCTCCCACTTTTGTCACATACGCTGCGATGAGGAGCAGGTTGAGTCGAGTCCAGGCTGGGTTCCCGCTCTGGTCACACCTACAGGCACTTCCCTTCTGCCCTCTGTCGTATGGACAGTTCCGGAGCGGGGAGTTGCCCGCCAACCTGCGATGAGTTGACTCTTTCGCAGCCTATCACAAGAAGGAGTATACTCTCGAGTATACTATAAATATCCCATATAGTTATAGAAACTATAATCATGTATGTTTTCCCGCTCTCTGTTAATCCGCTTTAGGATTGTTCCTTGCTCTGAAATAGTTCACAGTTTCAATTCGCTTCCCCTCCTTATCTACCCACATCTTGCTGGCTAATCCCACATGCCCTGCAAGAGTATTCACACGTCGACTATGTAGAAATGACATTGTATCGTTTTGTTTGACATCTGCAAGGTGCAAAAAGGTTTGTTCGTCTTTCATCTCATCTCTTTTTTCTGTGGAGTCAGCCCTTTTGAATAGAACCGGCTTGTTGTAGGTAGGAACCTACTTGGCACTCATCATCATGTGTACCCAACAATTAGCAATGTGTGCGGCTTCTCGTCAGCTGCCCCGTCGAACCACTCATCCCTCTGAGCCCGCATCCCCTACGTATCCTTCTCTCTGGCCTTAACCTAATTGACTTTTAATTGCGGGTCTATTCTGTTGGCCATGTGTGTAGAAAGAGAGAGAGAGAGTGAGAGAGAGAGACAAAGGTGATAAATGAAAATTATACAGAGTGCTCTATGTAGTATTACAGACCCTACAACTGTTTACACATGTTGCTCATCGCTTCGTCTTGGTTCCTCCTCGCCTCTCCTCTTCACGGTTCTAGGGCTTCGGATCGGCTTAGGCCTAGGGTTGCCTAAGCACCTAAGCCGCATCGAGTGAAATGTGTTCCCGATATCCGGCTAAAGAGTAATTAGCGGTAAAACCCTACAAGTACCAAGTACCCTCATGGATCGGATGGGAATGTCGTAATGCTCGCCGTGTCAATTTGTTTAAGTCTCTGAAAGACTTAAGATTAGCAGGTCGCCGATGGGGATCAGCCCACTGCGACATGTTGCAAAATGTAGTTCGCTTTTAAGCCGATTCTTCACTAATTTAGTCACTTAATTAACGCTTAGATAGATAATTTAAAAAGCAAAGAAATCGATTAATCGATAGGGACTCGAGATTAGCAGGTTGTTCGTAGGAAAAAACCTTTTTCCACTTGTGTAGTTGGAATATAAGCTGAATCTTAATCAATACAAACATTAAACATATAGTTAACTATCAAATTTTGAAAAATAACCTATCGATTAATCGATAAATGACTTTTAAGAGTATAAAATATTAGAAAAGTGAGGAAAGTATAATATAACTATAATTTTCATTTACATAAATAGATGTTTTCCCAGAGTTTTAATCATATTACCCTATTTTATTTATATTCCAACTCGATATTTCCAACCTTTCGATTCCTTCAATATATCTATTCGATTTACTTCGGTTTTCTGCCATTTTCAGCACATTCTTAGCGATTCTTCTCGATTCGATGCATCAAATTAGGCGTTTGATTTGTTGGCTATAATATATACATATATTGTGGGCATATCTGGAACTATAACTGGAATTGGAACCCCGCACAGCGTGACACGCATCCGCCCCTGGTCAGCCAGGCTACATATGTTTATCAGGGTGCATCTGCTGTGGCTGCTGACAAACTGCAGAACATATGAAAACAATAATAATACTCGGACTACGAATCGGATTCGGATTCTGATTCGGTTTCGGATTCGGTTTGGGTTTCGAGGTCGCTTCGGTTTGCTTTTTCTTTTTCTTTACGGTCAACTGCAGCAAATGGAGGGCAATAAATTATGAATTCGTTTGACTTCTGCCTCCTGCCGGGAACTGCGATGAGATGTTTCGGGGTAGGGTCATTGTTTTCCCTCTATCGCTCGTGCAGCCGTTATCCTTGACCGCCCTCACAATGCGACCGTGTCCTGGCACCTACAGCAAACATGAAAGAGAGAGACAGAAAGAGAGGGAGAGGGAGAGCTGTGTCTGTTTGTGCAGCCATAATTCAGGCTGACAAGCCTAAAGCCATTAGCAAGGGCAATAAAAATGACAATAGAAGTCAATTTCCATATTGTCTGCCCAGTTTTACATTCAGATTCAGATTCAGATTCGAATTTGGATTCGCTTTGGATTCGAATTTGCCTGCATTTCTTTTCTGACATTCGCACGCCCCGTATATCGTGTCATTTGGCTGCACTCATCTAATCCAATTAGGGGTCTCCCCCATCCCCCTCCGAATATTAAAAGTGTCACATAAATCATTTGTCGATTATTATCGAAAGTGACTGGACATGGCATCCCCTCCCCCACCCGCTGCTTCTTTCGTCATTTCCGCTCCGACAACTGCCCGAATTTAGATAAACAATTACACAATGCAGACTTCCGGTCCGAGAACGACAGCGAAATGAATAAAGAGAGCAGAGAGAGACGAATAAAGACGAGAACGAGACCCGTTTCCAGAGTTGCCATCCACACGGAACTGTCGTGGCAATAATTTACAATCAGGCGACAAATCAATGTGCCACAGAGCGGGTCTAAATGTGGCCTAGTCATGGTACAGATATATGGATTTGGGTCGCACAAAACATATGGCAGATTGTTACAATATTATTGTGTTAAATTCTGTTGTCGACAGATCGAACTGAAGAGCCAAATTCAAAATTGATAGAGCAACTTTTTGTGCTGCAAATTTGACAGAAATGATGAGAGCAGTTTGTAAAATGGTTGGGTAGCTTAGGGTAGCTGATATACTATACAGTTATTAAAGAATGTTTGAAGAAATTTAATAATCGAAATTGCAAGAATTTTCTATTTGTTATACTCAATAAATTAGGAAATATTCTTCTCAAAAATTCAATTATCTTATCAAAATCAATTTCAATATTCGATATTAAAGAAAACTGTCACTGTAATATTTATTTATAACAATTGAAACTTTCATATCAAATAATATACTAGTAGTGTATTTATATATTATTCAAAAATAATCATTATATATTCAAATATATCATAAAGACTCCTTCTTCATCTTTCAAATCAAATAATATACTAGTAGAGTTCCATTTTGATGATATATAATTCTTAAATAATCATTATATATTCATACATATCATTTAGACTTCTTCCTCTTCCTTGAGTAGAGTAAATACGTCTCTAGGTTGTAATCTAACATATTTATTTCTGTATAAATTTCCATTACGATTACCGCAGTGAGTGTTAATTTCTGGATTAATTGTGTTCTTAATCTCTTGCAACAGATCCGCTCTATGAATACATTTACACGCAAGTGGCCTTCCCATGCAATGGGGAGGGGGTGGGAGAGGGAGAAGGAGAGGAATGGATATACTCACTCATTCGAACAACAACTACTTGGCCCGACTAATTTATGTTTATTCATTTTTCACACTAAATGCCATAATTTATTTCAACGGCATTCACAGTGGTTCATCCTTCTGGCCACCCTCCTCCCCTCCCCAACCCCCTTCCTTCCTGCTATATAGAATTTAATTCTTTTCGCTTTGACTGTGGCGACGCCTCATAAACAATATTAAATCCCACACTGGCAGCCACATAGCGAGAATAGTATATGTGGTATATATATCGTACATCCAATCCGAGCACGATAAAAGAAATACCCCAAGACGCCAGACAGCATATTGCTTTGGCCAACACGGGGGAAGAACCAGTCCCAACCCCAACCCCATATGGAGGCCTGAGCCCTGTGGCATGTGGGCTGTGGCCTGTGGCCCACCGAGACGCCTCCTCAATTCTAAATGTGCCATGACGTGGCGCTATTTTCGTCAGTAAGAAGAATGAAAACTCTTTTTGAAATCAGCATGCACAATGTACAGAACTGAACTAAACTAAACTAAACCCAACCCGCGTCATCTCATCGCATCTCGACGCGCCTCGACTGTCTGCACGCGCTGCAACATGACACAGAACATTTAGAAATATGACAGTTTTCAGTTTTCAAACGAAATTCACTTTATTTTTGGGGCTCCGGTCTTATGGGGAGGGTGTTCCCGGTTGCCGGATTGCGGTTTCTTTTGTGTTTTGAGAAAAATCAAGAATATTTTCAAGATATTCTCATGTCTTATTCTATTATACAAATAAAATAGAGATTATATTTCGTGGACAGGAATAGAATAACTAAACAAACCGACTTTAAAAAAGTTTAAAAAATTGCATAAAATCAATGAATTGAGTTATATATAATAAATCTTTTATCTTTATATGATTATAACACATTTCTTAAGTTCGAATCTCTATATTTTGTTTCTTTGGTACTTTTTGATTGGAAGATATTTGAGTTCATACAGACAATCGATAATAATAATCATGCATGCTCTTTGTTTTGATACAGATATAAGCACTCTATATACATTATACTCTTTTCTACCCCTTTGTACCTTATAAAGTGTACTTACAATAGATTTTCATTATTGTAGGGTATTCTTAAAAAATGAACCTCCTCTCATGGTGAGTTTAATGCGTGTTCCCATCAAATTTTCACATCGTTAGACTACCTGTAGTTGAATTAAGATTCCCAGAGACCCAGACAGCTGAGATTAGAACTGGGCGTGTGTTACAGCCTAGATTAGCTTGATCATAATAAAACGTAGGCCATCTATCTCTCTCTCTCTCTCTCTCTCCCGTACCCATTCCCGAAAATGTCCTAAATCACAATATTTCTTTCATTATCTCCCGTCGAGCACAATGGGCCAAGTTAGGGCTAAGAGTTGGTAAGCGTGTTAATAAAATTGTCATGAAAGGGCGCTCGAGAACAGCTGGAGATGCTGGCAGGACCTGGAACTGGACACAGGAGGCAGGGGAGGTCAAGAATCTGCCACAACCTGTGTGACACGCATACACAATCAGGGCGGGAATTAGGTCTAAGTCAAAAGGGAGAGAGGGAGAGAGAGAGTACATGCTGGGACAGGATTTGGCCTGTTGTCGGACTCGTAATGCAGCTGGAAGATGGTCATAAATTTAAGAATCGACTATAAAAATTTATTGCACTTTGACCACCATGAAATCATCGTTAGTTAGGCATCTACACTGTCCTACACACACGCCTATGCAATACGGAAGATTGCAGAAGAAAGGTCTCACCTGAAGGGTAGAGAGAGAGAGAGAGAGAGAGAGAGAGAAAGGTCAATGAGAAATGACATAAAGAGATAGGCGTCCCGCGGTGCGACGGGTGGAAACTTGACTTGGCAGGGATCTTACAGGGCTGTCAAAGACGGCGCAGCTCGTTTGTCACATTTAACAGATTTGTTATCCTGTCGAGTTAATGTCGGGCACACAACATGTCCTGCTCGTTCACAAGAAACGCTCAACGAGGGACCGAGAGCAGGGGAATAGTATATAGTATAGTAAAGACTGACTGGGTCTGCTCTGGGCAGGAGCAGGAGCAGGAGCAGGAGCAGAGTGTGGCAATAAAAACAAAAGATTGATGGCATTGGGCACACGTTCGATTTGTTTTCCTGTTGCTGTTGCTGTCGCTGTTGCCATGTCCTTGCCTTTAGTGCTTTGTAATGTCTTAACATTTGACACATCACTCGGATTTTCCGACCCACATCGATACATCTCCCCTCTCCCTCTCCCTCTACCTACTTACCTAACCCGGCTGAGGATATTGCTCGTTAGTTAGGGTTTCTAATAAATTTGTGCAACACATTTCTCCAGTTTTCTTGGCTTCCTTCACTGCCCTCCCCTCCCCCCTTGCTGTCGTCGCTTGTAACATTTTTATACCCTTCGACCATTGAAAATGGTCAAAAAAGGGTATACTAACTTTGTGCAATGTATGTAACAGGCATAAGGAGGCGTGGCAGACCCCACAAAGTATATATATTTTTGCTCAGGATCACTAGCCGAGTCGATTGAGACATGTCCGTCTGTCTGTCCGTCTGTCCGTCTGTCCGTCTGTCCGGCTGTCCGTCTGTCTGTTTGAGACAACGGATCTTAGCTATTAAAAAAGCTAGAGACACCAAATTTGGTATGTAGGTTCCTAAATTTCCCAAGCAGATAAAGTTTATGTTAAATGTTTGATGCCACGCCCACCGCCCCCGCAAATTGGTAATTTGTGATTATTAAGAAAACTATTAAACTTATAAAGTTCTGCTTTGGTATGTATAAAGCTATATGCCATACGAACATATTCTCCAAATAACAATTCAATCGGACCAATAACACAGAAGTTATTCAAGTCAACGTTTTCAGTACAAATGTACGAGCAGCAGCCTGCGCGCCACTTTAGCAGTTGACGTCGACGTCGACGTCACTCTTAACGTGCGTCGCTGTGAGTGTGAGCGAAAACTATAGTAGTAGAAGTATTTGTGTTTGAAATTATGAGTGTGGTTACACGTTTGTAACGGATTTTAAAAATTGGGAGAAGGGTATCCTACTGTCGGGCGCTCGACTGTAGCCATATCCACTTGTTATTTGATAACATATTGCATTTTGCCCTTCGAGTCGTTTTTTGGCTACTAAAATATTGGACTTACTCCCCACTAGCCACTCTCCGGCACAAGCTGCTGCTGCTGCTGCGTTATCCACATCCGACTCCGTCCATCCTGGTCCGTCCATCCCTGTCCGTCTGCGGCTCAACTGGCCGGTGATTTATGGCGTCTGTGTTGGTCATTCAACTGCATTTGATTTAGGTTGTAAATTGTTGTATATTGTGGCCATGTCTGCGTTTCCTGTTCCCCCTTTGCCACCCTCACTCCGGGTTCACCCTGCTCGCTTTGGTTTGTTTTCATTTTCTTGATTTGTTTTCCCTCTTGTGTGTTTCCCCGCCATCTACAGACGGAAATTTTTCGCTAATGAATTTATTGCAGTTCTGCAGCTGCCCCAGACATAGTTCCGAGTGGATTGATTTACCGATCTATTAATATTAATTATATCTGCTGCAGGCAGCCAACCCGCAGATCAAGAGAGTTAAAGCATTATGCAAAAAACACTCGATAAACGATTATTGAAATCGACATTTATCCGATAAAATGTAAATGAAACATTTGCATATCTAAATAGTTAAGGGAAGCGTGATTAGGGAGGTTAATGTATGCATCCTTCTCTATAAAGATATATTAGTTTTTATTATTCAGCATTGATTGATTAAGCAAGCTCTGAGAGATCTCTAGATATATTCAGTATTCGGAAAATAGTATTTCTTGCATTATAAAATGTTAGATCTTTCATTGATTCTAAGATCTAAGGGATCTCTAATGATCCTATTTTGCCTTGCTAGGACAGTTTGTTCCCTACATGCATCTAATCCTCTTGGAATTAAAGATCTGCTCTACTTAACCTCACAAATCGATAAGATAATAATCGGAATTTATAGAAAAAACAACCCGTGATATAATCGACTTATTATCGATTTTTTCCTTACTCTATAGTCCTTCCACTCCCCCCCTTGACACCCCCCAGTAAACCCGCATTAGTCATAAGGCTTGAAAGCAAAAACAATCGAATCGAATGAGGATTGTGTCGTGTCATTGCCAAATAATATTTCTCACGTAAAGCAACCCGGAAGAAAGCAAGTCCAAAAGGGGGACCAGGAGCAGAATGGAAGGGAGGAAGGAAGGAAGGAGAAGTGTTGCAGTGCGGAAAACCCACAGGAATGCGGAAAAAATAAGAAAAATTACACAGAAGTAAAAATGGGAGCGGGGCGGGGGTTGGGAGGGTTACAACACGTTTGGGTAGACGGAAAATCTACAATATATTGCCAACTATTATGTTATTGTGTGAACGTGCACTGATTCCGCCAGCCTGGCTTTGTCCACGTGCAATATTTCTGGCCAACCCAACCCAATCCGACTGCGGCTGCTCTGCTCTGCGTCTTATCGAGGCGTATAACATATATCATTGACACTTTGACATTGGCGAGAAAATGCCCGGGAAGCAGGAGAAGGGTAGGGAGGCAGGGAGGGCGTGGGCCATGACCGACCGGATTTTAGTACTTTTCAAAATGGCACTTAATCATGGCAGCCGCCTGGCACAGGAAAAGCGGAAACTGGCACACACACACACAGACACACCACGCGTAATCGCATGTGTTCACGCTTGAAAGGATAACGACGGGGAGAGAAGGAGCAGGGGGAGGAGCAGGAGGCTTGTGCCTCGAACTGGGACTGGCCTCCTGCCGCCGACCATCGACCAAAACGAAATAAGATTAATGACTTGGCAGCGCGGCAACTGTAGTCGTAGCTGTCTCTCCCCCTCTCTCTCACACCCTCTCCCCTCTCTCTCTCTCACACTCCCCGTGTCTGTCGCAAAAAGGACATGCTGCCTGGCATCGGATAAATTGTTTGCTACTTGGACTGTCATTAGTCGAAAAGTTTGTTTGTTATTGTGTTAAGTGTTATTTGTGCGCATATCCAAGTGTCAGGGCAATCCCTGCCAGCTCCTGCTCCTTCTCCTCCCTGATTCTTTCACTCTGCCTTATCGTTTATCACTTTCGTTTTGGGAAATTCGCAAGTCATGTTCGCCGTACCCAATGACCGCAGAATTCTATGAAATCAGCAAGGATCAGGAACGTGCAGGGGGGAGGAGAGAGAGTGAAATTATGCATACGCAGCGTGTCCGTGAAATTTGTGTCTAATGTTCGCAGCGTGACTTTCAAATACACTACCTCTCCCTCCCCCCCCCCTCTGTAGATCACGCTTGCAGCGTGTGTTAATCCTCAGCACAATTAGGATGCTGCCTCAAGTAAATATAGGGAAAATATTTGATGGAAAAGTTAAGATCGCTCGATCAAAGATCAATCACAGCGTTGAACATTGAAATTCCGCATAAATTCCAGGAAATCCACAATACGTTTTATATACACACAACTCTCGATAGACAGCTTACTCAAGGTAGGAAAGAGTAGGGGAGGAGGGGGGTACTTCCTCACATGATCATCCATCAAATGCGATTTCAAGCTGGCTGCAACAATTATTTCGTCTATTTTATTTTTAAACCAAATTAACGTGTTGTTTCTGCCTGTTTCGACCTGTGTTCTTCTTGTTCTTAATGTGTTTTTATTACGTGAACGAGAAGGAGGAGGAGGGGCAGAGAAGGGAACACGCATGCCAATGCTCAAGTTCATTTTATGGCTGCGATCCCAAGCCGAACCCTAACCCGGTATCTCTGACAGCCTCCTGCTGTGCCGCCTCGTCGCAAAGTAGTAGGCGCTGATTGATAGAACAAAGTGAAAATCAAATAAAAAACAAAACATTAAACTATGCACGGCCCTACTCCTCCCCCTACTCCTCCCCCTGATCCTCCTCCGTCGACGGATCGGCCACATTGCGGTGCCAGATCAAAGACCGCCCCGAGATCTGTAATGACAGCTTTGATCATTGTTTTGCCTTTGATTTTTTCCGGTTTACTGCACGATCTGGAGCGCCCCGACAAACAGAGTGTGCTCTCTCTCTCTCTTTCTATCTTTCTCTCTCTCTCTTGCTGTTTCCACATGTTACCTCGCACTTGCAGCATTTTATGATCAATTTCGCGCCTACTTAAGAGATTTCACTGCTTGGATCACTTTACAGTTTTGTTAAGAGGGAATTATAACACATTATTCATACATCTGTCTGTCTGTACAGTTGGCATTAGCCTAACTATGTCAGATATACGAAAATATATGTATTATATGGGGACCTAAAGAAGCATTTAATGCGATCCTTGATATTATATATAATTCGATTTATTTCTTTAATATTTGTTTCACTGATCCCTCAAATTCTCATTCACATTATATTGTTATTTATTTTATATCATATATATTGTTATATTATTATTATATATTATTAAATTATGTATTATATGAGGAAGAAGACTATATATTTTAGAATATATTTTCCCCCCTTCTCGCAATCATGAATCTTGCCAGCAATATCATCTATTAGTTCCAAATTACTACAATCAGTTGTCTTTATTTTATATCCTCCTAGTAGAAGCCTCCTAATCAGTGTAGAAACCACAAAACTGTCACTATAAGCTGATAACACAAGACAGCTGCAAATTGTTCCCCAAAATTTCTTTCTCCCCCGAGAAATTTATGGGATTTTAAAACCCCTTTTCGGTACGTGTAGAGTCTACGGAATTAGAAAAGCGCAGAGAAGTGAAGAGTTTTCGGTATAAAAATCACGTAAAATGTCGCCTCGTTTTCGATAGAATCGAGTGAACTGAGGAATATTTCGACTTAGGCACGATTCCGTCCCCGTCCCGGGGCCCTCAGCCATAAATAATGGGAGGGAGCTACACTCTATTCTGAGAACCCTTTCTCCTCCACTTCTCGCTTCTCCCCAAGAATAGGCTATCAATTTATATTTTATTGTTGGTGCAACATAAATTCCGAAAAAAAAAGAATAACCACACAATGGAGATTTATGTAATGCCTTCGCAGAAGCCGAGGCAACAATGATGATGATAAAGGTGAAGAGAGAGGGCGCGGTGCGGCTACCGTTCCCCAACAGATCCCCTAAAAGATCTCCAATGTTTCGGCTGAAGTGTAATACAAATATGTTAGTAGGTTGGCTTCTGTTGTTGTCATCGTGGTTAATAAATCAGAGGGTTCTCTACAGAGTTAAAAGTCTGTGACGCGTCCCTTGCTCTGCCAGTCGCCATAGCGTGTGGGCTCCGGTCCGCGCGGTCCGTTGATCTCCCCCGTCAGGGGATTGGTATTATTGGGCCAGGCTGGCGTTCGAGTCTGGAGATTCGGAAGTGGCGAAGCGCCCTGCTTGGCGACAATCACGATGGGCGCATTGGAGCGTAGCTTCTCCTTGAATTTCAGATAACGCTCACTGGGCTGACGTCTGGCCACGTCCTTCGTGGGCTTCTCAGCGGGTCTCATTTCCTCGGGCCGAATTTCTAAAGGTTCCACAGATGTGTGCTGGCGCGAAATGACCAGGGTATTTGTGATCTTGCGACCCAAAACACGACCGAACAGAAACATTTTAGTTAGTTAGTTCCACGTGTTAAAAATATCATCCAAATACGATTAAGCACGAGACATAGAATTACAATTTTAAAATACTCTATTGTCGACCGAAACAATAAAACATGTGTGGACTATTGATGTTATAATATCATGTGACTTGGGTTTCAAGTACAGTTAAAGTTGAAATTGACATAAATATCGTTCTTCCTACTCAATAATGTTATCGCAAGCTCGAGGATCGTGGGGGTTCATTTTATTGAGGTTAGACTTTATATTTTAAGTGAGCTGAGTTGTTTGTATCGATATATTAAATATTTTACCAATTATCGATAGTCTCATAATATATCGATAGTGTTCTAGGGTTGCTTAAATTGCTTAAGCTAATCCATCAACTATGAAGAACTTTCGTTTTAGTAAATTTAAATAGTGTCATGTTTTAACTATCGATAAATTCGATAATCCAAGCTATCGAGTTAATATGTTGCAATATCGATTTATTTTAAATTAGAGATTGAAAATCCAAGCAGAGGAAAAGAAAATATGAGATAATCGTATGATATTTCAATCAAAATATATAGAAATATTTTACTGCACTCCCCTAACTTTAACCGGGTTATTATAAACCTAAGATCTCTCATATTATGTGTACTACAACTCTCAGAATGGCATCAAATACTCCAGATAAATACTCAGTCACACACACACACACACATGGTTAAAGCGTGGAGGAAGACAACAAAAAACTCTGCGGATGCGGTCTGTTTATCCAGACAGAGGCTCGACTTGGCCTGGGACTGGGCCTGGCTGTCTGATTGGGCTGCCAGAGGAGTCAGTCGACGATGGGGCAAAAAGAAACATTTGTCTCGCTTAATTTAAACAGATTTGCGAGATTATTGTCATGCCGACGTTAAAGCAACAATTTCAATTTCGCAGGAGACTGGAGAGGAGAGAGACAGAGAGAGACAGAGAGAGAGAGAGAGGAGACTGGAGGCAATCGCTGCCAGCTGACACACGGCGAGCGACAGGAGCGAATTAACAACCTCAATTGCAGGGGCGGAGTGTGGAGTATATGAGGGGGAGGGGTGCATGAAAAGAAAGAAAGTTGCAAGTCGACAAGGAGAACGATGCAAACGCATGCGAAACTTGACAGCCGGCAACTTTTAATGTTTTCCCCCCTAAAAGAGAAGAGGAGGAGGGAGAGAGAGGGCGAGAGGGAGAGCCAACTGCGACTGCGATTCCAACTTCAATTCCAAGTCCGATTCCGAATACAATTCCGAGTGGGTTGTTTGATGCCAGAACAAATTTGCAATGTCGCTGAGATTTTGCGCCCCGGCATGACAGACACTTTGCGCAGCTCCTCCCTGGCTGCTCCCCTCCGCTCCTCCCCTCCTCTAGAGGAATGCACAGACAAGCCATATTTAAAATGCTTTGAAGTTGCACCGACTCCAACTGCAACTGCAACTGGAACTGGCAAAAGGCGTTGCCTTAGAGAGACTTGTCCCCTGTCCCCCGCTTGACAAGATCGGAGCATGAGGAGCCAAGGAACTGGGGCGTAGCTACTCTACACATGTCCGGTTTTAATTGCTGCCATCAATGAATGAAGCAGCTAACGGACACTTAACAGTTGACTGCCGCCTGACAACATGACAAACTGACAACCTGCCTGGCACACCTCTCTCTCTCTCCCTCTCCCTCTCTCTCTCCTTCTGGCGCAGAGCTAGAGCTACTTACTCATTTCCGGAAGTTTTAACAAATCCCGCAGTTTATCTTTATCGCAGCTGTGCCTGCTCCAAAGTCATTAGACTCTGTCACTCTGTCACGCCCGTCCAGTTGTCCAGCCTGTCCAGCTGTCAGTCAGCCTCTGGCTCTGTCTCTCTGTCTCCATCTCTGTCTCCATCTCCGTCTCTGTCTCTGCTGTAGCCTGATCTCAGCTGTCAGCCAGACTCACGTCAAGCTGTTTGGACAGCCCGCTGGAGTACATAATGTCAAACAGATGCCAAGCAATAGAAACAATTAGTTAACCGTATGCAAAATAATGCAACAGCGCCATCTATCGACTGGCTTTATAAGTATTATATAATATTACTATATTTACCAATCAATAGGGAAGTTATGGTGCAAGTAGATCACTTGAAGTTTGAAGTTTGGTATATAACTAGGCAATATAGTCAGCTAACTATATGCCCAAGCAGAAACTTGTATATGCAACACAATATTTTATAATCGATTCGAAACATATATTACCAATTTACTAGGGCGCTGGGCATGACAGCAAATATATAAGGTATGCTTGATATGCGTATAGCATACCTAAATCTATATACCAAATTTCATGTCTCCAGCCCATATAATAGCTGAGTTTAAAGCGTTCACACAAACACTCAGACAAGTTTTTGATCAATAAATACCCTATAATCGTTTCCTTCTTTTTAAAACACATTCTAAATTGCATTCGACACTTTTAAAAGATACTTCAAAAATTATATTTACCTTAAGTTCTTCTTCTTTTCAAATATGGAATACATTTTCGGGAAAGTATTAAAACACACGCCATAAACGCCAAAAGATTTCGCAAAATAATTTATGTAAACAATTTCCAAGGAAATAACGCTGCGAAATTATTTGAAATTTTGGAAATCGAATCGAGAATACGAGAAGAAATTACAGCAGACATTAATTAAATCGCATGATACATGTATATACAGATCGGAAGATGGGGGGGGGAGGTTCCTGTGGCTTTGATCAGCCGTCAAGTGGTTTGATCGATATGCAACAATAAAAATTCAACCGACAACTTGTTCATCTGATGAAGATCTCTGGTTGTTTTCATCAGTTGCTGCTGCTGTTGTTGTTGTTGTTGTTTGGGATGCGCATCAATCACTCGATCATGCGATCGTTCCGATGAACCGATATACCGATGAGTATCGCGTGCATAGGTATCGCTGCCGTTGCCGTTGCCCACCCATAAACTTGTTTGATCCTTTTTTATTTTACTCGGAAGAATCGTGCGTTTTCACACCGTAATAAAAATCTCAAACATGTTTGTAAAGTTGTTAGGGCTGCTGTGCGTAGCTGTGTGTGTGTGTGAGATCGGGAGAAGATCTGGAGAGATCTGCGTAGGCGGGGAGTAACATATAAATTAACATTTTGACTGCCAACTGGCGCGGCAAATGATCAAAGACACTTTGTGCCGTCATCGTTGCGTTGATCGTCGTCATCGTCGTCATCAAGCGAGGCAGCGAGGCAGCGAGGCAGCGCAGCGCAGCGCAGGCCAACTGAGGCCACGGGGCGGCACTGTGAACATCATTTCACGTTTACGATCCATCAACACGAGCCATCAAATTGTATACAAACAAACGCAGCAAAGATCAAAAGCCGTGTTCCTACACGCACACACACGCACACACACACACACACGCACACCAAGAGATCTCGAATTCATTTAAATGAAATCTGGAACTCGAGTCCCGGCACAATTGAGAGTTGCCTTTCAGCAGTCTGACAGGCAGAGAGAGAGAGAGGGAGAAAGAGACAGAGAGAGAGGGAGAATATTCATTGCAGATCATTTCTCTTCTCGTATTTTTCTCTCTCTCTCTTTTAGTAGCTCTCTCTCTCCCCCCCCCTGGCTAATTATGTACCGACGACTTGGGGAAAAGTGTGATGCATCTCTGTGAGAATTTCTCAGGCTCCCACACGGAGAGTCTGCATAATATATGTATGTATATTCATATATATATTCATGTTCGCGTATTATAAATTTCTAATGCATATTCTCAAGTACATTTATGATTTAATAAGAAAGGAATAGAGATGAGAGTAAAGATCATATAAGTTTAAATACCTTAAATGATTTTTTACAGTAAAAACTAAATATATATATATAGAAAATAAGTATTATTACTAGAGAAATATTTTTATATTTCAATATTCCTATCAATATTGAAATATTATCAATATTATTCTTAAAATCTTTTAAAATCTTTGTCACGAATATGAAATATTGTAGAAATAAACATATAGTAAAAATAATATTTAATATTAATACATTATATAATTATGAATGACTGAAAAAGAAATTGCTTTATATTATCAGAAAACTGATCTCAAATAAGTATTTTACCCAGTTGAAAACAAACCACACACTTCATCAGTTCAAATTAGAAAACAAATACAAAATGTTTCTAGTATTGCCCGCTGTGCCGTTTCAGATATCTGATACGAACCAAAAATAAATTTGGGTTATGATGAAAAAAAAAAAAAGAAAACCGAAAGCGTAACTCCATTAGCCTTATCGCATGACAGGATCGTCAGAAAGCTGAGAATTTATGTTGCCCATTGCCGTTTGCCGTTTGTCGTTTGTCGTTTATCGCTCACCGTTTGTCGGACCATAAAGCTGCCCAGATTTCAGATTTCAGACTTCAGATTCTCAGATTTAATGCCTATGAGCGGCATGTCAAATTCAATTTAACCCCCAAGATTGATGCGGACGATGCGACGTGCAACCACCGCGACGCAAAGCGACGCGTAGCGACGTGTTGAGTTTGCGAGTGTACGAAGGACCCCAATAAAGTGCAATTAGCCAGATTTATGATTATCCCTGTTATGCACAAATAATATCGGGCAATTTTAGATACGAGTCGAGTCGGGGCAGCCCGAGCAGAATTTATAACACCAAACGTAAACAACAAAGAAGACAAATCGCTTTATTCACGGCAGCCACAGAAACACCCCCTCTCGCAGCTGGGCGTGCCGTGACACCCCTTTGTTTGTGATCCTCCCTTCGCTCTGAATGAGAAATATGGGCTGACAGCATTATGCCCATAACATGCCGTACCCGTACCCCTGCCCGTACTGGGTTCCGGGGACCTTGTCGTCACCGGAGGCACATAAAATCAAATTGAAATCTGTTTGAAATTTGATATGCCTCAGCCTTAGCTTCTATATCTGTCTCTGTCTCTCTGTCTGGGTTTTGTTGCTCTTTCATCCTGATGGAGTTACCTCTATTGTGGGTTTGGTAGTACTTCCGTAGCACACTCCCAGTAGCACGCTCTCTCTCCTTCTCTTTCTCCCTCTTCGCTGAGGTAAAGGTGTCGCTAGTATTTTATTTTTTTTACAAGATGGTATCAAATATTTGTAGTCGAGAAATGGGTGTATCGAAATCGAAGAAATCGATAAACAATTGAGACATGTTTTGAGAGAGTTTATGGAACTAGAAAATAATTTTAAATATTTAAAATATAATTTAAAATTATATATTTCTAATTATGGTTTCTTTATCTTAACTTTTCATCAGAAATCTGTCTGAATCTGGGTTTATCAATTGTTTCTCTTGATTATTATGCACCCCTAATACGCTTCGTTGAGTTTCCAATTAACGAAGAAGAAACTGTTTGAAGTTCTTTCAAATTATTTGAGCCTTGGGCTCAGTCTAGGCAGGATTGGGAGGTGAGGGAAGGCAGACCTGTCCTCAAGTGACAGGCAATTGCGAAACTTTTCACTTGCCAGGACACACACACACACACACACACACACCATATGCGACCATTCGAGTTGGTCCTTGCGGTACGCCTACCCTACCAGGGGCAGAACCATATGAGGCATACGAGGCTGCACCCCTGGGGGCCTGTCGGTTTGCCCTTTCGCGACGATAAGTACTACGGCTCAGTTGTTGTTTGTACATGTTATTAATTTCGCGTGAAGGCGAAAGGGGCGAGAGAGCTGTCAATGTTCTCGCTGGGGTGGATGAGGATGGATGAGAATGGGTGGGATGGGATGGTAGAGAAAACATTGCCAAAGGCAACATCGACATCGACATGGACGGGCGTGTGCTGTCAAATTTGACAAATGTTGACAAATGCTTCGAAAATAATATTTCGAAGACGCAGAGAAGCGAGAAGGGCTACGGGAATTAATACTATTTGCCTTCATTAGTGTGGCCTGAGGCGGGCGGGGAGGGGTGTAAGTGTTTACTACTCTCGATATTTACGCTTCGATATATCATCGATATACGTCACATCGAGTTGTATCTCTATCTCTCTCTCTCTCTCGCTTCGTCCTGTCAAATCAATCATCCTTCTCTGGTTCACTTCGCTTTTCCTTTTTGCTTCGCTTTTTTTATGTTTTTTCTTTTTCTTCTTTTTTTTGCCAACCTTTTGTTATTGACATAAAGCCGACCCATAATTTTTCATAGCATTGCACACGCATGACATTAATTTTGTTGACAGTTTTCTTTTATTTTTCGTATGTCGTTTTTCGCCTCGTTCCTTTGTACTCATTTCCCTTCAGAGCTGTCAGCACGCATTTACATGTGTCATGGCTCTTGTGGACCAACGCCCCGCACCAGGGGCTGAGGCAGGGAGGGGGGGGCTCTTTACGTGAGTGCGGATTTTGTGGTTGACTCTGGTTGAACTCTTTTTGAAAGCAGGCAAAAATACCCTGTAGATTTTTTTTGCAATCTCCAGACACTTTTCATATTTGTGAATACACTTATATGGTCAAAGTGAATCATAAGCGAGTGTTAAAGCATTTTAAAAAGGTATTCGATATTTAGAAATTTTGTATATATTTTATTGAATTTAATAACTAAACATATCTTTATTAAATTACTCTGCAATTGATATCAGATCGTTTATATTTTCTAAATTTTAATAAATAAAACTGATCTTATCTTATCCATATTTGTTAGTGTATTCGATCTTTGTGCATTCGATTTTTCTTGTTGTAAGAAAATTCATGTCTCTTACGGGTCTTTGCATATGAACAATTACGAATTTGACATTTATGTCAAATGGCGCATTCGTTTTATTCATACTTGACAAGGGTCGAAAGCTATTATACCACGCAGCAGATAGATTTAAGGTATACCAGTTCGGGTTAAAGTGGGATAAGTGTATGGGAAGAGGCAACAAACGAGCCTGCTCAACTGTAAAATACCCAATACGAGGTAGCCTAGAAAATTTAAGCTAGAAATTTATTTATTTAAAGCTTGCTTTACATTCTTGTATGTATGAATACCTATTATGATTTTTAAAGTAAACTTAGAAACGTGATTCTGTATAGAACTATAATAATATACTTTACCTTATAATATAAGATCAATAGCTTGTCAAAACTAGTAGTATATTTAATGTAAAAGAGTATTTACATATTCTCTAGGGTATTTCGCTGTTTTAAAAGATATTATAATTATTTTAGCATCCTGCTGAGTGTGCTCTCGAATTTGTACATTTCTCACCTGTTTACACAGTCGAAATAATTAATTATGTTGCCATCCATCCGGTGTATATCTTAATACGCAGGCAGGCATTGAAATCGATACCCGATCGAGACAGGTTCGTAAAACACCCACTTGAAGTTTCGACACCAAAAAACACTCGAAATGGCCACTGGGGAATTCGAAGACGAAAATGAATATTGACGATGAATACGCTGAGTATAATGAAATAGCAACATGACATCCGACATGCATAATTTACAAGATTAACGATATGAAAATTGAATTCGAAGCTACTAAAAATGTCGAATATAATCTCAAAACAGAGAAAAAACAGAAAAACAGAAAAAGTTTTAGCTTGTTTTCTTATTTATTGCCCAGGGTGTGCGAGTGTGTGTATCTCTGTCTGTGTGTGGAAATGGAACACCATTTAAGTCATTTAAATTTTATAGTCAAATAATTTTTACGGCATTTCGAAATCAGGTATTTATAGGTTTAAGTGAGCGACCTCAAAAACCCGATGCCACTTTAAACATCGAACTACGCCTTAATGACTCATTAGCTAAGCCCCAGCTATATATACATATATATATTTATATATATATATGTGTGTGTGTGTGTGTGTGTGTGTCGTACTCCTCTAACGACAGCGCTGTGTGTCAACTGTCCCCAGTAATTGTCACATTTTGTCAGCTTCCCATATTTGATTTGGGTTCACAGTAGTCGCCCCAGTCCCCTCTCTCTCTCTCTTGGCTCTTTTATGACAATTTTAATGCAATTTTCTAAAATAAAATGTATTTTTTATGACTCTTTTCGAGAGTCAGCGCACCCCTGGGAGCTGCCAGACCTGCGGGATAGATAGATAGAGAGAGAGAGAGACCTGTCAGCCTTTACGATTGCCTTTCATTTCTGTTGTCTATTATGGCTGTGTTCGCTTTTATCTTCGCTTTGATTTTTATATCGTTTATTTGCTCTTCCTCTGTCTCTCCCTCTCTCTCTCTCTCTCTGTCAAAGTTTATATTTTTATTTGTTTCGACAGTAAACTTGATGTGTTTATGACACGCCTTGACAGTAAGTAGCTGACGCGGCTACTGGCGGTACATGTTGACCTTTTTTATAACCATCATTCCGGGGGTCTATCCTCGTCTCCATCCCCGATCCCGTCACACATGTGTCTGGGTAAGCGCCCACTTATCATGCCATAATGGGGCAATCCATGCATAGTCGCTCTCTGATTGAAAAGCCAACTACACTGGCCTACACAACACAACAACACGACAACAGAAATTTGATGTTTGTTGTTATGGCGAGTCGAGGGATTAGTCTAAAAAGACCATGTAAATAGATGTATAGTATTCCTAGGCATAAATAAGATTAGAGTCAGTCGAGATTACTCTAAAGAGATACAAATTAGTATTAGCATCTGATTGAAATTGAGTAAATCTCAAGATTCCACTTGGAATTAAAAGATTAGAGAGAATAATGTCAAAGAAACTTTCGTAAATATGCTAACATTACGACAGGTCTATAGTAGCTTTAAATTTTAAGATAATATTATGAATAATTTGGAAAAGATAAACTCGAAAGCATTTCAAAGATTTTGGATATACTAATAAATAATAAATCAATGAGATATTAGGTTAATCTTAAGTTTTCATTTGATTCAATAGAATAAGAGCTCTAATATATATTTGAAGTCTCCCATAGCTCTAGGATTAAAGACAAAAACAAGAAGAAAGAAATATATATGAGAAAAAAATATATTTAAAAGATGGTGAGGACAAAAAGGAATTATAGAATTGTTTGAAATTAAGGGAATCTCAAGATACTAGTATAATCATAAAATAAGAGATATAAGATTAAATAAGTACGGGGAATTTAAAAGGAAACATAAGTAAACATTATAAAAAGATAAATATTAATTATAATATAATATAGTTTATTGAAATAAAAGTTAACTAAGCAAATGGGACTTATTTAACATATTCGAGAAACTTCGTTAATATAATTTACCTAGCGCTTCGGGGGCAACCCAGAGTTGGATGAGATATACATATATTTCAGCTGGTTTCCGGCATATCCGAAAGCACAAAAGCCAAATCAATATAAATGCGATGGGTACTGTCAAAACCGTCAAGCGGTAAAAACAGAAAACTCCAGAAAAAAGAGAAGAGAACGAGAAAGTAAAAACCTCAATGCGGGGAGGAGTACGGACAAGGACTTTGGGTGAGTTAGCAGCGACTCCGGCACAGAAGTTGCCCCTTGAGAGGCGAAGGAGAAGGCAAGAAAAACCGCAAAATTGAAAATACATCAAAGTTGTCTGCGGCAAGGCAGCCAAAAAAAAAGTAGGAGAAGAATGAGGGAGCACAACAAGAGGCGAATTGGGAAACAGGCGAAGAGAAGAACAGGCGAAGAGGAGAACATATTCAATAACGAGAGATGTCAAAAAGCCATCATAAACAGATGACATTTCCCATATTGAGTGGCGAAAGTAAAATTTAATAATAATACGGAAAACGAACTGAGAGGAGAGTGGGGCGTGGAGAGAGACGAAGGCAGGGGCTCGCAAGGGGGGCGGCAGCAACACGTCAACAACGAAAATTGACATAAACACTCACACATGTTTGGGCCACGTCTACGTCTCTGTCGGCGTCTTTGCCTTTGTCTCCGTCTTCGTCTCTGTCTCCTTCTCCCTCTCCTTCTCTGTCTCCCTTTCCTTCTCCATCTCTGTTTCCATTGGCGCACTGAGGCACCCTGTCGTGCGGAATGTATAGCAAAAATGTCAATATGTTGTTGGGGTTGTCAGGCCTGTCATGTCACACTGGCGCCCTCTACACACGCCCCTGCTTCTGCCTGACCACCCCTTGCCCCCTCCTACGCCTTGCCACATGCTAAACGTGTCTTAGTTTCATGCACATAATTGAAAGCTAGCTAAATTAATTTCAATGCGAGGCGCCAACAACAAACGATCCACAGTGAGCCAACGTACCTGGCCAGGCCACAGTAACCGGTTACACCTGCCCCCTGCCACCTGCCCCCTGAGTTGCAAGTAACTTTTCACACATGACTGCTTCATGTTTTGTGGACACTGTGCAGGGGGAGGGGAGGGGCCAGCAGGGTCATGTAGGGCAGCTCGTTAACAGGAGCTTCGCAGCTAGTTATAAGTCACCTCATCATCATCATCATCATCATCATCATCATCATCGTCATCATTATCATCATCGTCAGCGTCAGCGTTCGCGTTTGAACATTTCCCATGACATTTTTGACAGGTTTCGTCTAACACGCAACAAACCCACAAAACACTTTGTACCTGTGCCGCCCCCTTGTACCTCCCCCCGAACTGAGTGCCCTGCCCTACTCTGTATCCGTTTGACATACGACGTTTATCAATGACATTTTGGTCAGCGCAGGTAATGGGAAATGGCATTGATTTAAATGAGTTTTGGCCATGTGGTTTACAGTTAACTGTGGCCCCAAGTTATGGCCGGATATGGACTGTACTACTTGCTCGGCACCTTTGGCACACCTCAGCAACTCCATTATCCATTATCTTTGACCCCATCCGAGCAGGTGTCAAGTGGTTAAAGAGCTGCTGCTTTGTATTCCATATGAGGTAATTAAGTTATGTTTCTTAGGGCTATAATAAATTATAATAATTAAAAGGTTAGAAAAAATGAGAACTCTTAAAAGTATTATTATCTTAAGTATTTTCCCTATATTCTCAAGGAGAAAGTCTACCAACTTTGCATAGAAGAGAGGAAATTTTCATATAAAATAAATCTTAAATATTTCTCAGGAGCTTCAGCTGTTGAAATAAGTCGAAAGAAGGCTTTATACGCCCCTATACCATCATTGTGACTTCTCAATATTTTTGAAAAGATTCCGAAAATTGTAATTAGTTTAGTAAGTTTTAAAATATTACGATATATTAGATATTTTAGTTGATTGATTAAATTGATTTTCAATGGATTTCAAATCAATGGGACTTAGGGTTGCGGTCAAATCATTAGGGACTTAGGGTTTCGGTCTGATGAACCCTTCAATCAAAAAAAAACCTCAATCGATTGTCAATCTTCTCTCTGCCCTCACTAATTTAATTGACTTTCGCAGGGCTGCGAGAGGAGTTCAGTGAGTTGTGTCTCTCATGTGCCCTCACTCATCATCTGCCCGCCTTCGGTATGGTCATTTAAGATCCTGCCATATGTCGCTTCCTCTGCCTCTCGGATGGCCCTGAGCCACTTTTCGCCACTAATAAACCAAGTGACCGTAACGAAGCATCCCAAATTTACGAGCATACCGAGAACGTGCTCTGCTCCGGGGGGTTGCTTATCCTGCCCATCCCTGGCCACAGTCTCTATTAAAAGTATGTATATCAGTGCTCCTAATGGCGCTACGTGTGAATGGCGAAGAGGCGTGGCTGGGGGGAAGGCGGGAACATGCTCGATGTGGGTTGACTCCTGCTGACAGACGGTCGTAAAAAACAAAAGGTTCTGCAAGAGACACACAAAAGTCGCAAAAGCAGCCATGGTTAAGCCCCAATGCTTTGGCTAAATGTTCGATAATTTTGGCCGCAATTGCACTTTTATGACATTTCATGGATCATGTGTGTCCCCCTCCCCTTCCCTGTCCCCTTCCCTGCTCCCTGCTTGCAGGACATAAATTGTAACAAGCTTTGCCATGCTTTGCCTCGCTTTATCTCTCCTCGTAATGCCATAAACTGCGTCTTGCAATAGTCCCCAGCTGTCGTCGTATCCCCCTCCCCTTGCCATCCCCTACCCGATCCCTCCCCTCTTGCCACTCCCCAAGGCTTTTAATAACTATTTCTATTACACTTGGCACACACAGCACGCAGGCCATAAATGTAATATAAAACGCCTGGCAACGCTTTGTACTTATCTATGTGCCCATTCCCCCATTCCCAATCCCGGTATAAACTACCATGATAATCTTACAGTTTGGATAAGAAAATCCCTTTGCTTCACTGCAATATCAAGTGCGAAGATTTAAGAAAAGCATGAAGTATGTGCTTTCAATGGAAGCAACTTCATTTGCACTGATTTCTATGCAGAAAGAGTTGAGGATTCATAATTTAATGATATTGCATTTCTTTTTTCCTCAAGTTATTTTTAAAGTTTAAACTCTTTTGCAAGAGAGAAGGTTCTTTAAACAGTTTATACAATATACACAAGAAATTTGAGCTTTGCTGGATTTCTGATTTGATTTCTTCGTTGATTTCTTGATTTCCCAAGTGATCTTAAATGTGTAAACTATTTTAAATGAGTGCAAGTTCTTTAAACAGTTTATACAGTAAACACACAAAATTTAAGCACGATTTGATTATCAAATATTATGATAAACCCTCTAAAAGTTTCCACACGTCTCAACAGGTTATCCACGCTCATCAGAACCGAATCAGGGCCCATTGTGTGAGCCCTATAATCACAGTTCAATATGTTAAACATAGTTATAGCATATAGTTTTGGGTATTTCACTCTAATTAGTAGTATTCTTCGAGAGCGACCCTCCCCATGAGGTCGGGCAATTAGCGGGCGATTGTGAAAACTGCGCTGGGAGTCAAGTCAAGTCTGGTCGAGTCTTTTGGGTCGACTCTATATGAATATTAGATGAACAATAATTCTTCTCGCTCTCCCTCTTCTTCCTCTCCTATATATCTGCACTAATTTAATATAATTTATAACGGTTCTATCAGATAAATCAAGATCATGTATGATATAAGGCCTTCCTCTCTCTCCATCTCCCCGCAGCAGCTGCTGCTGCTGGATTCATACGTATGTCTCCTAACTCACACACAAAGAGCTTGACTCATGTCACTTGAGGATTTATTCCTTCCTTTGGCTTCCGCGCGTAACTTGGTAGAACCCAATGGGGGCAATCGCTGCCTGAACTGGCGGCCTTTTGTTGCGCATGTGCGGCCCCCTTTGATGTGCAAACATTATTAAAAAGCCAATAAAACATTTAAAAACAGCTTGAAATTTTTCATTGTTGGCGTTTGCACTGTCTTCCCTCACTCTCTCTCTCTCTCTGCTTCATTCTTTCCCTCGCTTCTTTTTTTCTTTTTTTTTTTGGGGGCAATTGAGAGCGAAGACAACGCAAAATCCAAAGACGACGACGCGGCTTATTAATGCGACAAGGGCAGACAATTTAATATCTTGCATATCCCTTGGCCAGATCGAGCTGATGCTCCTCCTGCTCCTGCTCCTGCTCCTGCTCCTCCTGCTTCTCGGCATGTCAACAATCAGCGAACAATCACATTTTGTTTGCTGTCAATGTGACAGGCAGCAATATTTATTTTAAATCACCGACAACGCAGCGTGTCTTATAAGAAGTTCCCCTGCTATCCTTACTCCTCACCAGGTTGATTGCTTCCCGTTTATTTAGGCTGTCAGGGAGGCAGTGAACCAGGGAGGCAGTGAACCAGGGAGGCAGCTACTGTTTGTCTTTAGCTTCCAATTCGTTTGAATCGTCTCTGGCTCAGCGACATTCAGTCAGCCGCATGCCATCATCCAAAATGAAATACAAATATCTTTGACAGCTACTGTGGAGTCAGTGCGTGAGTGAGACAGATGGAGAAAGAGAGAGAGAGAGAGAGAGAGAGGGAGAGAGCAGGCCGACTTTGAAGTCGTCGACGAGGATGCCCATCATTCGTTCGTCTTCTTTGCTTTTGTCATGTCAACGCAGCAGCAGCAGCTTCTGCAGTTTTAAATCTCATCCAGTCAGTCAGTCAGTCAGTCAGTCAGTCAGTCACGCAGTCAATCCGTCTGTCTGTCTGTCTGTCTCTCTGCCAGTTAGGGGGCCCATGCAGTTAGTCATCCAGTCAGCAGTTTTGGTAGCTCGTCATTTCCTTTTCGGCTGTTTGCATCCAACCAATTGTGTGTGTGTCCGCGTGTGTGTGTGTGTGTGTGACACACATTCCTTTTGGCCAACAGAAGCCACTGCCATACGGCAATACTTCAAAGGACTTCTTGATGCCAGACATGCGGTTTCTCTGGCCAGTCAAAACGCCAAAATAGCCCGACATTCACTGAACTGAGTCCTAAAACAATAGACAAAAGGCCAACAAAAACAGTTAAGACAGTGTGTGTGTGTGTGTGTGACCTTGTGGCATTTCGGGAAAGAACCGAGAACATATGTCCCCGCCCTGTAGGCTATAGACTGGATGCTAATGCTAATCACATCGATTGTTTTGCCAGACACAAAAGTGATTTGAATTATTTTACGGGTATTGATTTTAGGCGCAGTTGCCTGGAAGAGGCCTTTGGAAGGGGCATCTAAAAATTTTTAAATTCATATATTAATTCTTGACGTTGCTGGCAACTCTGAATGTGTTTTATATGGCAAAGGTGTCATATCTTCAATGAGAATGAGGAAATCCTAAGAGTCTCTAAGGTTTTACTTCATATGGGAGAATTTTCCGAGCTGACAAACAGTTATAATAATTCTGGGTATAGTTTAACATATATACTTATATGTCGTATAGTTTTAATATTAAACTATATATAATGACACATATAAATATCTGACACGCTTGCGATTATACAGCTGCAAAATAACTCTGGAAAAAATAAAAAAAAATACTCAAATCAACTGAACAAGTCATTAATGGCAACACAGAATGTTTCACACACACCTACACACACACACACACACGTACACACACCTGAGTTGGGGGCACACCCAAGTGGCAATCAAATATCACTCATACGCCACATGAATTATTCAAAGCGAGAGAAGAAACAAAACAAATGCAAATGCCCATAAAATTATACAATTACAAAATATTAAAACTAAATTATGGTTAATCATTTCGAGACCAGAAAGAGAGAGAAAGAGAGAGAGCGGCATTATTTATATTTACATTTAAATGCAAAATATAAACAATTATTTAAACGAACCGAAACCGAAAAATCCCCATCAAAGTTAACAGCTCGAAAAGGAAAGCATTATGTGCCGACAAAGCGCCGATGCCGACGCCGTTGCTTTCCATCTCTGTCTGGCAGCAGCGATAATTTCCATATATCAAAGAACCATAATAAAAAAGGGGCACGTTTCCACCGACGAAATTCATTCATTTCTATGCAAAGAGCGGATCGGATCGGCCCATAAAGACTCCAACAATTTCATAGCTCGCTCGCTCGCTCGCGCGTTTCTTCGGTTCGTTTGCCTCAATGGCATAGTTTATGATTATTGCATCGAATCCGAATCCGAATCCGAACCCGAATCGGCCACGTCGCGCAGGTAACAGAGTGAGAGAGGGAGAGAGCGATTAGTAGACGCCCTTTGAACTCTCGCCGACCCAAAGTATTATGCATTTTTAATTAGTGAGGCGGGCAACGTGTTGATAATCATTGAATTTATCACCTGTGAATGCAACGCTACCGCGACACGACTACCCTACCTTCCTAAGACCCTACTCTATCGATTAGACCCACCAGTAACTACCTGCAAAGTGCCTGAGGATTAACCTATGCAGCCCAAGGGAAAAACCCAGTGTAGAACCCCATCTCTAGTTAATCGATCAAACGCCATATCTAGTTAATCGATCTAACTCCATCTCTAGTTAATCGATTTAACTCCATCTCTAGCTAATCGATCAATCTTCATTTTGATCAATTAACATATATTTATTATCTGCTAAAGATTAATATAAATAATTATCATTGTCATTAACACAATATTAATGTTTATTTCAATGAAACAAACTAAATAAATTCGTATCAATATACTATCGCTTATTGTATCGATAGTTTTGCAAAACTAAGGAACTATAATCCCATCTCTAGCCAGTTTTGCCAGTTTGGGCTCTTGACTATTTTGGTAGAATTCATTAGACAGTCCCAACATCAACATCTCATCCAGTGTGGCAGCCATTGTTGTTGTTATCGTTATTGTTGTTGTTGTTATCGATGTCAAAGTGTCTCTTTGCTTGTCATATAAAGTTGTGTGTCAGTTGTGTCAGTTGTGTCGGGCTGTCATTTAATGTCACGTCAATCACGTGAGTTCCACATGGCAAGTTTTCCATAGAGCAACATCATTTTGGTGGTTGTAGAGTTAGTTATGCCTCAAAATGGTCGGCCATATAACTGTAATTAGCCTGAGCTAAATGGTTAGATCCAGCCCCCCCAAACATGAAATATCTAATTGGATTTAAGTGACTGATGAGGGGTAGTTGGATTGGTAATTGGGAGCGACATGTTTAACAGTTCTGTCAAAGCATGAAAACTTGAATAGATCCCAAAATGGGAATAAGGCAGAAGAGAAAGTTTTTAGATTACTTATATGATTATTGCTATTTTCTTAATGGACAAAATTTTACTATGTATAATCGACTATACTTAGGGTAATTATTAATGTTTATTTTACTTAAACAAAAGGCAAAAAATACATTTCAAAAATCCCAAACAATTGACTAATTATAGAACTGAATACCTTGCAGGGTTTCAAGTTAATTTCAGGTTAGTATAGGACAGTAGAAAGGCAAGTTTGTGATGTTCCTTTTTTCTTTTTTTTAAATATAGAAAATGGCAACTGTTTTCGTTTCTATGGAAGGTTTGGGAAACTCCTCAAATTTGCCATTTAGCACGTTCAACAATAAATGTGTCAGTCGTGTATTATTTGTTTATTTGACAACTTGTATGCTCATTATCCCTTGTTAGGCACACAAACTGCCAGGATTCCCCTGCTAATTTGTGTCACCCAAACCTAGGAAGGAAAGAAAGAAACAAAGACCGAAAAAAAGAAAGAATCAGAGAAAAAGTGCCGCAAAAATTATGAAGAAAAATTGCAAGCAAAAATATTTGCACACTGAAAGATCAGAGAGAGAACACGGTTCTTCTTGCTTAGGTAGGCGGTACGAGGTCTTTGAAGTTATGTGATCCTCGTTTTGTCTTCGGGATTCGATGGAACCCCGCTGTGTGTGTGTCTCTTCTTTCACCTTGTTGACAACGAGCTCAAGGTCCGCCCGAACTAACAATTGTTTCGCATGTGTGTGCCCTTTATAAGGCTCGACGTCTTTGGTATGCATATTTCTAGGAAGCTCCGATTCGGAAGTGCCAGAGCGACGACTCTTTGACATAGCCGACCTGAAACCAAGAACTGAAAACTGAGATTTATAACGGGGCGTGGGAACTTATCACGGCAGGAGCGGGTGGCACTTTTCACTCTGCTCTCTTCGACTTTAATACGAATTAAATGGTTCAGAGATTAGATATGAGGGGTGAAATGATACTTTGGATAAAAAGACACGTCATTATATAAAGTAGACAAGCACATCTGCTGTTGCTGCTGGTTTGGGCAAGGGTTTGGCCCCCGGGGTTGCAGATAAATGCGCAGATAATGCGACACTTGAAATGTTACAAAGTTTGTGATAGTGCACTGGAAAATACCCTGTAGCTACGACTGTATGGCATGGATTGGCATGAAATTACACAAGTGTATAGATAATATATCATAGAAAATGCATTTTAAATATTATAATTATAGCTTAAGAAATAATGTTTCTAGCTGCTTTTTCTTTGAAGACTAAAATATCTAGTTGTCTGCAGAGTATAGACTGAATCTGCTAGCTCTAGGGGCACATGATCTCTGAAATTCAAGTAGTACAACCCCTTTTCGCATGCTTATAGGGTATGTGAAGGATTGAGCCCTTGGCATAAGCAGTCAACTGAAGCATTAAGGCTTTGTTAGGGGATTTATGACATCAAACACAAAGAAGCAACGCGCGGATTTATACGCAAGCCAAATATTTTGTATCCAAACTTGAGAGTTTAATTGTTTTCACAGTTGCAACTGAGCAATTTTTTTTTTTTTTGGAAATTGAATCATGACGAAGGTATAGTATGGTAACATAGGGTGGGGAAGGTTGTCAGTCACTTGAGTCATTGAAAACCGCTCTTAAGTGCCGGTACTCGGTTTTATATATATTTATTTTTTTCTATTTTTATTTTATTTGTTCGTAACCCTTATCCTGGGAATGCTTTTGATTCGCCTCTGCATTCGAAAAGGGGTGTTTCAGGGTTTCTTGGGATTGGGGTACGATGGGTTCTCTTGGACTGTTTTCCTTGCAATTTCTGCTAAAGCGTCGCGAACTTGACACATTGTTACCGTGTTGCAAGACGTTTCACGGGGTTTCCGCTGTACAGAACCCTCTGCGAGGGGTACCCCTCGAGTCTGATAATGCTCCGTGTAGATGTGAGTGTATATCATTAACTCAAGAGTTGCCGGCACTCGCGATTTGATTGCGTTTGTTCTGCCTCTCTCTCTCTTCTTCCCCTTCTCCTCCTCCTTCGAAAAGAAATCCTATTTCGAGTATTTCTCAAGTACTTTAAGAAGCACGGAAATTGCTTGAAAGCAAAATACAAAAAAAATGCGTTTTACTTTTATTCATTTTCTCATTTTTTTTGTCAGCCAAGAGCACCCTCTATAGGACGTGTGTGTGAGAGCTCTTTGATATTGTAAACCTCTCGAAGGAGTCGTCTTTCTATTGGATTCGTGAGCTACGGAAATTGTGCGAAATCAGACGCAAGTATCGTATACTGGGATCCCTTTCATCCTATCCGAATACGCGAAAAAATTTATATTATTGCAAATATTTTGAAGAGATTTATTGATCGGTATTTCGAGAGACCTTAATCAGTAAAATGGCATGGTTACCTTACCTAAGGTTTCTTATTTCTTCCTCAATATATGATACAGTTTATATGTGATATCTTCAAAATAATACCATTTATTTATTTTTTTATTTCGGATTTAAAAACGTGATAATGATAATTTCTAATAAATATTTCTCGAGAAATCTCTTCTATATTGAGAATAATGAAGAGTTCTGCATGAGCTTCAGTTCTTTCGCTTTATAAGTAAGTTTAATCTTCTGCAGCCATGTGATATTTAAGATTTGCAGATAAATGTATATTCTCAATCGATTTTATATGTACATAAAATGATATGAAATTAAGTTGAGCCAATGGAAAAATATTTAACAATGCGATGAAGCTGCAAAAAGCGATAGTAGGGAATGAAAATGTAAATATTTGTGGAAAATGATTTTCTTGCGAACACACACACACACGCTTGCTGACTGTGTGTGTGTGTGTGTGCTGTTGTCGTTATTATTGAGAAATTAATCGGTTAATTAAGCTCTTTCGATAAGCGCATTAACCTCTTGACGCGCTGAGCGAATGTGTATAGAGTGGGGCAGAGAGAGAGAGAGAGAGAGATGGACAGAGAGAGAGAGAGATAAAGAGAATGGGGAGAGGGGGAGAAAGGCACCTGTAATTAACCACACCCTGGCAAAAAGATGGTACACGTTTGCATTGTATACATAAACTGGGCGCAATCTTGTCCAGGCGCAGGCAGACAAACAGACAGACAGACAGAGGGACAGACAGACATACGGACGGACGGGCAGGCAGGCAGGCAATGGCAATGGCAATAAATTACACAGCTGCTGATGGATGTCACTTGGCGACATAATCACTGTCAGCGCAATGAGATAGACAGAGAAAGGGACAGTGACAGCTAGAGAGAGAGAGAGAGGAGAGAGGGATAGAAAGAGAGAGAGGGGGCACTTGAGTGAAGCAGACAGGCAACTAACGAGCCAGACTCCTCTCGCATTGTTTATAATTCATAAAGCAATTTTGCATGCCGCATCTCCCACAAAATGCGAGCCATATGCAAATGCAGCTGACAGGCAGCACTACCCAGTACCCTCTCCCCCCTCTGCCCCTCCTCAGTACACCTCTGCACTGCACGCCACTGGTTTGGGCAGTGGCCAAGGCAACTTATCACGCGGCACACACACACACAGACACACATCTGTTTGGTCATCATTGAACACGTTGCGTGCGTGGAGTCGCAGCTCGTTCCCGCTGCGGATCCTCTCGCAGTTGAAGCCACCCGGTGCAGCCGTTGCCTCCAGCCATGTCATTCATTCATTTTGCAGCTTGGCTTTCAGGCATCCATCAGGCAGCGCTGCTGCTCCTGCTGCTGCTGATGCTGCCAGTGTGTCAGTCAGTCAGTCCGTCTGGCAGTCTGGCAGTCTGAGAGTTCCGTCTGGCAGTTGCTGCCGTTGTTGCTCTTTCTCTTTTGGCCAAAAACAAAGCCAACAAGGCCTTGATTACACTATATCCTACTGGCCAGTGCGTACCTGCCTCTCTTTCTCTCCCTCTCTCTCTCTCTCTGTCTCTGTCTCTCCCTGCTGTCTCTGGGTTGTTTTGCAATGCACGCGAGATTAACTCTTGCCCCTGACATTAACGAATGAGAGCCAACAGCATCTGACAGTCAAATGTCAGTTAGCTGCTGTTCCCTGCCCATTCGCCAGTCTCTCAGTCTCCCGACCAGTCTCCCGTCCAATCTCCCAGCCAGTCTCCAGTTGCATTTACAGTCGAGTATGCTCCTCGTCCACGCACAGCTCTAGGTAGCTTCTCAGCCACTGCTCCCCCTCGTTCTACTCCTGCTCCTGCTCCTCCCACATCCATCTGCATCTATGGATGCAGCTGCTGCAGCTACTGTGGTCAGCTGCGTCTGCCTGTCGAGCTTGTTGCCAGTGCTGCTCATAATTCACAAATAGCCCAGCAAAGTTGTCGCTACTCAACCCAATCCCAATCCCAATTGCAATCCTAACAAGCGCTCATCTAAATTGTGGCAGGCAAGAGTGGCGACTGGCAAATACCCTGTATTATATATAATATATAAATTTATTTCATGTAATTTATTTATACATTTATTTAGCTAGGTATTTTAAATGGGTCTCAGTTTGGGCTTGAATTTCTTATACTCTAACAGAGACAGGTACCACTCCCCGATCCCATTAGATATACAATATATACGAACATATAAACGAATATACTGCCTATATACTGAATCGCTGGCAAGTCCTGCCTGACTATCCCATACATCTGCCCGTATGCCTCTTCGAACGTCTTTTCCTACGTACGTCTGTCTATCCGCCTGTCAGATACGTTTCTCTGTCTGTTTGAACACGAAATATTCACTCAGTTTTTAAGCTATACTACTGAAACTTGGTATACAGGCTTCTCATTACTGCAGGCTTTATATAAGTCGAAATAACTGCTAAAATATTGACAGATTCTTAAGATAATGTAAAGTTTCCTTTAAATTTTCGCTCTCTCCAGTTCCTTATGGCTCTGGCCAAAAGATTATACCCAAAACGAATGCTAAACAGTTTCCCAAGGTTATAGATAAATGTTAGACGGATTTTTGTATTATATTCTAACTGATTTATGTCAGAGACAAACATATAAAGAGACGGAACTCTGCTTTGGATTGATGGAATACAGTTAATTAGAAATTCAATCGTTTTACTGTCAGTACATCAACGCTTCGTGCCACGCCTCGTCAACTGTCTGTGGCACACAAAAATAAATAAGGAACCCCCTCTATATACCCTCTACCCCTCCCCGGCGAACACATTTGCCCCGTGGCCTGACTTTGGCACGACTTTGACTTTGGCCTGGCTCTGACTCTGACTCTGACTCGGGCTCTGTTTGTGGCTCAGGCTGCGGCTCTGGCTGTGACTCCCTTGTCAGTTCGGGCTGCAGGCTGTAAGCAAGGACGCGCATAAGGATGGCAGGACAGGAGGAGGGGGGCGTGGCTGGGCTGGGCTGGGCAGGAGTGCGCTGATACCCAAGACATAGTGGCAACGTAATTTGAAATGAAAATTAATGACATGCAATCAATTTTGCTAGTCGTCGTTATTTGTTATTTTGATGACTTGGCTTGTACACACTCGTTACCCCGCTCCCGCTCTCCCTCTCTTTCTCTCTCTCTCAACCTCTCTCCCTCACTCCTAGGCAGCACTTACGCCCATGATCCTAGCTAGGAAACCCACTCGGAGTTGCATTTCTTGTGCCTGAAATTGAAGCAAGAAGCTCGAGCTTGATTTTGATGTATAGTGTAAAGGCCACATAACTCGCAACCCCTCTCTCCCCTCTCTCCCCTCTCTCTCTCTCTCTCTCTCACTCTCTCTCTCTCTCTCAGTCTGCTTGGCTCACTCATTTGTCAAAAGCAAAACAATTGGGAGCACGAAAATGAAATATGAACGACGTCAAGAGAGACAGAGAGAGAGGGAGAGAGGGGAGAGACAGAGTGTCAGAGGGGGGATCAGAGGAAGAAGGTCCCTCCCAGCCGCAATATGCTTAACTTGCGGTTATTTATTGTCTGGCATTTATAGTTCAGGCCAGCTCAGTGGAATAAAGCCAGCTCCGACCCATTTCCCCCTCATCCTTTCATATTTACCAAGCGTTTCCTTTCGTGAAACCAGAGAGAGAGAAGACAGAGACAGAAATAGAGTGAGAGGGAGAAGTAAAAACCCAGTCGAACTTTCGCTTGATTCGTATCGACATATTTCGCCCGCATTTTGTATTCCGCCTGTCAACGCCATAAGTTCCGAAAACCCACTCCGAAACGCTCTCTCTCTCCTCCCCTCTCTCTCTCTCTCTTTCTGTGCTGCTGTCGCCTGCGCTGAGTGAAGGACTGTCTGGCTGATTGACGTGAGCTTACGTAGTACGTCTCCACCCCATCCCAACCCATCCCATTCCATTCCATTGCGGGCTGATTGATGTGCGCCAGCAAAAAAGTTGGCACTTGCTTTGCCGTTGTCGATTACACAGCCGAAACAGTTCCGAAAAACTTGGTATACCCCCAAATACCCGCCCCTCCAAAGTGCCTGCAGAAAAAACACTAACCGAAATAAGTCATCGCGTGCAGCGCAGACATCAAGTCAAACTTAAGATTGATTAGTTATTGAAAACATTGAAACGGCACAGCTGGGAAAATACTCAAGCTGTTGGGAAGACTAACGAGGATACCCTGTAAATCAAAGAAGTTTATCGCAGTACTAATTACCCTTTATAACACTGAGTTTTCAATATTTTGTTGAGTATTTCTGAAATCTATATGGCATATTATTTAAATTATATTTTACAAATTGTTTTTCTTTACTTTTTCAATTTTTTGTTAATTTCAAATATATATATCGATATTTTTAGACACTGTACTTAATTTTCAATATTTAAAAATTTAATTTGAATACAAAAATATATATCATATAATTTAATAAATTATATTAATTAATAATTATTATTATACATACTCAAAATTTTTAAGACTGTAATTTCCTATCCTAAATTTGTCAGCTTGAAAAAAGAACAACCCCAACAGTCTTCCTTGAGTTCCTTAATTTCTGTAAATACCTAAGAAATTTCGCCAAGTGTAATCTCTCTTGCGTTGTGGGTTTTCTATATCCACACGGAACCCAAATAAGTCATAATGATTTTTGATCGATGTGTCAAGACCAAGGCGTCATCGAATCATTAACGTGCAGGGGTGGGGGGTAGCCCAACCCAACCCTGTAGCTACCCCCGGCTGGAGGGTAGACAAGTCCGCCCCCACCTGCTCAGCCGACTCCCAACTGCCGACTCCCTGTGCATAATCATTTTCAATAAATAATTTTTTCCCAGTATTTCATTTTTTTTTCCTTTTTTGTTTGTCATAATGACAGCATGACAGGATAAATTACTGCCAAATGAATGAGGCAAAATAAGTCTTAAGCGACACACGCGTACAGTGCGGGGAGGGGGGAGGGAGAAGGAGGGTGCCGCCCACTCGCGTTGCTGGCAAAAGGCAAACATAATTTTTTGTTGTGTAATTTACCACCAACGCGGCACTGGTCGAGGGGGGAGGAGAGGGAGAAGGAACTGCAACCCGCATGGGTAAAATTAATAGGCATAATAATTTTTTGACAGCGCAGCCCAAGGATAACGCACTGCAGCAGAGTGCGGGCCAGAGGCGTAGGCGGGAGGGGGCGGTGGTGCGAGTCATCAGAGTCCTCAGTGGTCTCGCAGCTCGCTTTGACGGGGCGGTAATTTTTTTTTACCCAGTGACTTGACTGACAGGCAGGTTGATGATAAATGATGTCGCTGATGTTGGTCGCAGTTAAGCGAGCAGGGGCGTAGAGGGGGGCAGGCAAGCAGAGCTGCTGCTGCCACGTCATGGAGGCAATCATTTGGACTCGTCGCTCGCCGCTCTATCACTTTAACTGACAGTCGCTCGTCAGAGTCTCGGGATGATTACTCTGATGACGTTGCCACATCGGCTGAGACAGAGACAGAGATAGAGCACACTCACTCATATTCACGCATGTATTGTGCGCACTCATCGCGCACTCGCTCCTGGTATAGCACACCATATACCAAAACTCTCTACTTCCATCTCGAAAATCGTGTAATTAATTGACGAAATGTGGCTTGACACTGAGCGATTGGCTTCCTCTCTTTCTATCTCTCTCTCTCTCTCTCTCAGTTACGATCCAAACAAGTAAACAATATAATATGCTATAGTACTATATACTATATGCAGCATATGGGTCTTGGTATTTGCCAAGTCATCAGGATCTAATTTATCAGCCTGTTTTTCGGGCCTATTTTCTTGCTGTGATGTGTCAATTTAAAGTGTGAGAAAATTGGTTGGGTTTGTCTACGATGATGAATGACGACGATGACCAGGAACGTAATTAGTTTGCCGCATGCTGGTTCCAAGATATAAAGCGAATATGAATTTATTAGAAAACCAACTAAGGAACAAGTTGAAAAGCCAGAAAAACTCCATAAATTGCCTAATAAAAGTCTTTACTTATTATACTATCGTCTTAAAAATTATTTTGATACTAACTTGAGCTAGGCGCTTTACTAAGACGTATTGTCGTTGAATTTGATAACTCTAGCTCTTTTAGTTTCAGAGATATAGCTGTTCATACAAACAAAAAGAAGATTTGCTGCTTGGGAATGATATTAGCAACGTTTGAGCCTTATAGATTGAGCCGACTGATTTGTAGACTCTTCTTCAAGCAATATAGACTAAAACTGATCACAATCTGGCTTGAGTTCAGGAATATATATATATAGAAATGTAATAACTTATAGTGTGTAGAGATCCTGATTTATGGCCAACTCGTTGTATCCCTTGTCTGGGTTCATAAATCAGGCAACTGTTGGTTTTTAGGATCCACACATATTATTTTAGGTGAGCGAACAAATTGAATAATGTGTGTGTGTATTTGTAAGTTCCCTACATAGAACTTCTTTGACCTTTTGTCCCGGGTTCGCATAGCTCAATTAGAGAGTTTCACTTTTGGCGGAAATGTGTGTCCCCTCTCCCTTTCTCCCCCTCCCTCTCTCTGTCGGAATGTCGAACAAATTCCTAAGCTTTTTGTTCCGAGTGCAAACTGGAAAACTCGCATAATGCTCGCTCTCTCTCTCTCTCACTCTCAGTGTGCGAGTGAGAGCACAAATCAAGTTCAATTGTTACTTGCGACCCCAGAGCAAAGTTCGTAGAGTTTGCCAGGGCTGGGCGCGAGGAACAATGGAACAAAGCTCATAAATAAAACAATTGACTAAAAACATAAATCAAACACTTAATACAATAGTTTCCGCTTTTATTATTATTATGTGGTCGGATTTGAGACTCGACTCGACTCTACTCGGGGCAACTCGACGACTCGGGGCGACTGCGCACTCGCATAAAATAGTCATAAATTAAAATAACAGTAAAATAAAGCATTCACGAGTGTGCGAATAAACGGGTGCGGGTACTCGCCAAATTAGCATACAAACTGTGTCTGCAGCGCGCCACATGGAGGGAGCCCAGGTGAAGTTGCCTTATATATATACATATGTATATATATATAGTATATGGGGCAGTTAATCATAAATGCCCGGCGACATGCAACATCAAAGAGGTTGGCTAGCAGGAGAGGGGAGGGGAGAGGGGGCCGATCTTGATCATGATGATGATGATGGCTCTCTGTGGTCTGTTGGCCAAAGCGCAGGCAGAGTTGGCTTGCATGTTGTTAACTAGTTAATAATATGGCTTATAAAGTGGCCACCTTTGTGTGACAAGCTGGCCACACACACACACACACACACACAGGCAGCTGCATAACTGTAAAATCATAAACTTTGGCGGCACAAATTGCTGTGAGCTAACTAAGCCAAGTTAGTAGACTTCTCTCCCCCCTGCCTTTTGGCAGACATTTTTCATTTCATTGTGTAATTTATGACCAGCACTTTTCCAGCCTCACCCCCTACCCCCTTTCCCCCTCTGGCTGCAATCAGCCAAGCGTTAATCGTCGTTTGACTCGTACTCACTGTAGGCCCAACAATGGCATAACTCGCCACACAACCAGGTCGAAACCAGTGGCGTAGGGAAGGGGGTAACTGGAACCGAGACTGCCACTTTGTCGCATTGTGTCGTGTGGCTGCTACTGTTTTCATTATTATTGTTATTATTATTGTAATTTGGCGACTTCCAACTGCCAACTGCCTAAGCGACTTCCCGCGTTGCCAACTCCACCAGACTTGGCCTGCTCCGACTCGCCTCGACTTCAGCCCAGGCCCAACCACGTTGACAGCGTGTCATTTCGTATCGTTTTGTTTAGTCATAGTTATAACATGGTTCTCCCCCCTCTCTCCCTCTCTCACTCACTCCCCACTGTATACTGTATATAGTCTCTTTCTTGTGGTCTCTTTCGTATGGCGTATTTCATAATTAATTGTGAAATTATACATAGTCATATGCAAAAATGCTCGACAGTCATAATTTTTCTGCGCCTGTCATTTTTGTATACCCTGCAATGGCATTAGGGTACTGCAGGTGCAAGTAGTCAACATGTTACCTTGGAAATTTTGAAGAAATTGCGTAGTATATGAAGTCAGTTTGCAAATGATATCATTTAGCTTAGATTTAAAAAAAGATTATCATTTTTAAATCATATTATAAGTTATTACACACTTTATTTATTATATATTTCTTGAAAAAATTAAATAATAAAATATGATACTCTTCAGATAAGCTCAGAAAAGCAACTTTTACTAGCTTAAATATATTTTCTTGAAGATTATCATTTTTAAATCATATTATAAATTGTCACACACTCTATTTAAATGCAAGTTTGAAAAATCTCTAAATAAAATATTATATATAATATATTAAAATATTCAATAATTAAATATGATATGATACTCTTCAGATAAGCTCAGGTAAGCAACTTTTACTAGCTGAAATATCTTTTTTAGAACTATCTCTCTCTCTTATTTCCAGCTGGCGAGTAGGGTATCTCAGGTTCGTTGAGTCCTTCTCATACTTCGCTCACTACGGAGTTCTTGGTATTTATTCTGCGCTGTGTCGGCTTTGCCTTTCATTTTATTTCGCGCATATTTGAATACGGGTTTACGGGGCCATGCTGCATAACTAATCAGCTCAGAATAATGTAGAGCTCTCTCACAATTCATACAAATTAATTGGTCTCGCTGCCCCATTCAATGGGGCGTGTCTGAAACGAGGGGAAGGGGGAACTGCAAAAGCGACTCATGCAAACGGAAGGAACTACTTGCGGGCCACGTTCCTCGACGCGTCGACAGCCACTTCTTGGCAGGCACACATGCATAAGGTATACTTCATATGGTATATGGTATATGCTATCGGGGTCTGGGTACAGTTAGAAGTCGCTGGCAGTGCAGGCAGGTCGGAAGCGCAGTCAACACCTGCGAAAAACTCGCACAGTGCATGACGTCAGTCAGTTAACATTCGAGTATATCCTGCGCAGAGGCGTAGTCGGAGAGGGGATCGTTGCCGTGTCAGCTGTCAATTTGTGTTTGATATGCCACACACACACACACACAAAATCACAACAAATAAATGGCAATTGACAGCGACAAGTGCATGGCTTCCACCCCCTCTCATTCTACTCCCCTGTGTTTGTGTGGGGTCAATTGAACCACCCTGTGCGAGGCAGATCCCCTTCGATTCTCAGCTCGTAGCTCGCTAAATGTCCGTGTTAAGACACTTTATTTGTCTTACTTATTTATGTTTATGTCTTTTCACTTGCCACGCCTCCCCCTCGCTCCCACTTACGCCCCCACAAGCTGTGCTAAATTAGGCACACGTCCACTTGGGATAGGCCACCATTTTGGGGCACCTATGCATCCATTTGCCACACAGCAGCCGTGGCAGCAGCTGTGCCTAATTTATTTCTCTGGACGTGCCCCCACTCGTAACGCCTCGCCCCGACTCGTACCGCCCCCCGCTTCGCATTGCCCGCGTCTCGAACCAATCCACAGTCGGAGATTTATTTCATTCTGAAGCACATTAAAATTTTACAAATTGCTTGAATCAAATAAATTGCCGCGTTTATGGTGATAAATTGGACAAGACATCGATGTGAAAGTTTTAATTCAAGTGCGGTCGCTCTCAGAGATTCGGATAGACGCGGATTCCGAGAATTTCCCGAAAAGAGAGCCTACAAATTTATTGCTATTTAATCAACACTGTGTTGGAATTAAGTTTCCAATCTTCACATAACTTAAAGGTATTCGGATAAGGAGAAAGAGAGAGAGAGTGAGAGAACTGATTAATATATTATATAATATTTACTATATCTCCTATAAAATATAATAGCTTAAGATACAATCATTCAAAATCCATTTTTAAGGAAGATCTCACAGTTTAAGCAATTTACAGTCGATCAACAGTTAGAAAATAAATTACAGGGTATCAGTGAGCGTAATCCGTATTTATAACATCAATCATAATATATCAAAGCGTAGAAATAACTTTTAATTACTTTGTTTTATATGTTAATATTTTTTTTTAATTTTTTTTATATTCAAGAATATATATTATTCCATATTTATCCCTCTATTATTTCTGCCATTTTTAAAACTTTATAATAGTCAAGCTGAGACTATATTTATTCACTTCGATACTCTAAAGCGACCACTCCAGATGCTCTACAGAACCCACCCATTTCTTTTATGCTCTATAAGAACCCGTACAGAGCGCCTTTAACCCCGATAATGATATTCTATTTGCGAATCGCCTACTTGATGGAAATTTATGGCAGTGCGAGAGTTGAAATATGTTTCCTTCCGGGAAAAAGGGGTTCGTTTACTTCTTCGGGTTGTTACTCTGCCTGCACACCCTACATTTAAATGGCAATAATTGTTATTTTAATATTTATGACAGCAAATAAATTCCACGACTGTCAGTTACCCAAAGCCGAAGCGCAGTTAGGAATTATTCCGGTAGAGAGGGGAGGGGAGGAGAAAGACAGTACCCAAATTTCATAGTTCATTATCAAATTTGTTATGCATACTTTTCGAGTGGAGATGGAGAATTGTCGTGCTGTTATTCTTGCACAACCCTTACTGAACCCGTTCCCATTCTCAGTTCCGAGTTGCGAGTTACGAGTTACGAGTTGCCAGTTCCCAGGCCTGATAAGTGAAGTTGACTTATTTGTAAACCTTTATTGCACTGGGTTCTTTTCATGTCTTTCAGTTGCATTTTATGGCATTTTCAGCATATGCTTTGCCACAACAAAAAACCACATTTAACTCTTTCTTACCCTTTATATCTTTTCTCTCTCTTTCACTCTCCCCTCTCCACACTCTTCCTGCGCATAATTAATGCTGTCATCTTGTGCATATTTAACTCAATTACTTCCGCGCTTCCACACTGCAAGTGGACGTCTCTCCCTCTCTCTCTCTCTCTTTGATAGGGGCCCATCATCATCGTGTGTCGAGCATGTCGGGAACTAATTCATTTTGTTTCTTTATGCGATAGTTTGGGTCTCATTCGGGTTCGGGCAGCAGCTTCTGGAGAGCGGGACTCATTAAAAGAAATTGCTTTATTGGCGAAATTTACATACAAAGTATTATGCTGGCCATGTCTCCCGATGTCAGCCCATTAGGTTTCCTTATTCATTATGCAAAAGACTTGAAGACATTGTGGACCCTGGAACGAGCATCGTTTCATGCTGGTAGATTCTTATCGAGTGTGTAGACTGCGCGAACAAAGTGCTTGCCCGAATACGGGAGAAGAAAGAGAGAGAGAGAGAAACATCTAATTTTCGAGCAGAAGCGATTAGTACTAGTTGAGATATTTAAATTTTTATTGAAATTGAATTTTAAACGAGGTGATTATAATAAATTGTTTCAAGAACTAATGAGGTTTTCAACTTATAGAAAGGGACAAAGAAATAATATGAATTTTATTTAGTATATGGTAAGGAATACCAATAATAATAATAATATAAATATAACAATAAAATTAATTATAAATAATCTACTTCAATAAAGATTTCTTCAACTTTATAAGTTACTTTTCAAAAAGAAATATCTCTCTGATTTTATAATTGATTATATTTAGTTACAATTGAAACAAATGATCTGTTTTTTATGAATTTTATTTTACGTAAAATTTTTTTTATGTTTTCGATCTGATTTCCATTTTTCCCTTACCCACATCAATTAGAGGGGCAAATTGTCAATTGAGGCAGCTGTCGAAGTGTGTGAATACTTTCCCATTTCAAGATATACAAATATGATATTGCTCCAGTGATATTCGAGTAATCAGTGGAAATGTTGAGCTGAGGAATGTCAAATGTCAGTGATAAGAAGCAGAAGCAGAGACAAGCGAGTACAATGTGCACATTAATGAAAAATCAAGATAGCATTTTCTTCTTTCTACTTTCTTTTCTTTTCTTTTTTTCAAAAATATGACAACAACAACAGCAGCAGGAAAAAATCCGTCAGAAACAACAGTAGCTGGAAAAAAGCAGCAGCTACAACAATAAGCAGAAGAAGAGGAAGAAACAGCAAGAAGAGTAAAGGGAAAAAGGAATAAACCAAGGAACAACACAGCAGTTGACAACTGTCAGTGTCAGAGAAAGAGAAAGAGAGTGAGAGAGAGGGAGAGCTGCCAGTGCCAGTGACACTGTTGCTTCTTGCTGTCTTTTGTTTCTATTTTCCCATTCCTCCTCTCCTCCTTTTGTGCTCCTCCCATTATGCTGCTCCTGCTCCGTCATCAGCGGGTATACCGCATACCCCATGCAGCTTGCACTGTGCTTCCAAAGAAACCCAAAGATAAATGTAAATTCTCACATTGCAGGCTTCTGGTTTCTTTTGTAATCAGCTAATGGTTTATGGATCCAGTCCTGGGGGTACAGTCTTAATGATATTTCGATTATCTTTCCCTAGAAATATCATATAATATTGAGTTTCAAAAGATTGTTATATAAGGAACATTTACAATAGTTCTTTATTAAATTGAATGACAAATTGTAACAGTAATTCCATTATATAACTCTACTTGCTTTCAACTGTCATACAGCCAGCTTTTATTGAAATATTCCTTCATTATGTAGGGAATATATATCTGTACAAATAGAAGATATACAAAAAGAATCACATGGAAAATATAAAAAAAGGAAAGACATTTCAAGCGCCTTCTTAGGCATTTACTCTATTTATTTATTACTCCAAAACTTCATGTTGGCATACTTCAGATATTTTATGATAACTTTATATATATTTCTCCAGTCTTATAGCGCATTGCAGAGTCGTTTAGAGCTCAAGCAACTTTTCCTTCTCATTCTGTTGCTCTCCGCATTTTTCAATGTTTGCTGTTGACATTAGTCCTTGCCGTCTGTCTGTCTCTCTGTCTGTCTGTCTGCTTGTCTCTCTGTCTCTCTGTCTGTCTGTCTGCTTGTCTGTCCTGCTGTCAAAAGTGTCCTGTCAGCCGCTGCGTCACATGCAACTTCTCAGTGCCACAAAAGACTCGTAGTAAATGTCATTTTGCCAGTTCTGCATGGGAAGGGAGGAGGAGCGGGATGAGACTGGGAAGGAGACTGGGTCTGGAGCATGACATTTTATGATTGCATTTGTCTGATCTGTGGATGACGAGTGGCCGAGTGTGTGTGTTAACTTAGCTCACAAAAAAAGACAACGAGAGTTACGAGGGGCCATAAATAAAATTAACCCAAATTAAACACAGACAATTAATTACAGCAGCTGCGTGGCCAGATTTCACAGCAAATTAACACCACAAATATGACGGACAGACAGACAGACTGACAGACCGAGTGTCATAGGGTCTGACAGTGAGAGAGAGAGGGAGAGAAACATTAGAGCAGTGCGACAGTTTAACTGACCGTTAATTTGCATTCAAATGATACGAGAGCGAAGCATGCGACAAATTCCAGAACGATTCTACGGATTTTCCTCACAACAAGACGCTTTCCCAAGCGAGTGTGAGCGTGTATGCTTGTGTGTGTGCCACATTTGCATATTTCTGACATATTTTTGTACAAATTTCAAAGCAGCTTGACCATTTTCTCGCCCCTCTCCCTCCCCTCTCTCATACGATTTTCGGGTGTGTTACAATTTTTACTTGATGCCACAAAATGTTCACAGTTGATTTATATAACGAGCGTGTGTGTTGTGTGTGTGTGTGGTGTGTTGTGTGTGTGTGCGAACATAAAGGCAGGGCGCAAAATTCGTATAGCAATATGAAAATATTTCTTTTCATGTTTTATCGCACATTTTTCTTCATTTTGTGGCTCTCTGCCGTTTACAGCGCATTAAAATTTACTTGAACGCTCGTAAATTTCCCATTTCGCATTCTCTTTCTTCCTTTCTTTGGGGCAAAAATCCATGTAATAATCGTAAAAATCGTGATGAAACAAATTTTGGCCAGCTTGTTTCTCTCCTCTCCACGTACCGCCCCGTTTGATTGTGTTTTCATAATGCACCAAAAGTATTTCCTCTTGAAAAACTGCTGCAGCATATTTTGGACCTAACAAGTTCCCATTATTATCCCACTGCATCAAGTTAAGATCTCATCTTTTTTTCCAAGTTTAGCAAATTGAAAAGTTGGACAAGAATTTTGATTAAGTTGTGCGTCGAGTGGAATCCCAACAAATCGAACATAGTTCGAAACTTGAGGGAATCATAGAGTAGAATATTTAAAAAAAAAATTCAAAAATATATATTACTTATATTTATTGCAAATTAAGTAGTTTACTATCGATTTGCAAACGATAGTTTCAAGAAATTAATAAGTTTTGCAATTTCTTGCAAATAAAATATAGTTATAGGGAATAAATAAATGTAATATGGTTATGATAATCCAACTAACTAAATTCGTGCTAACTTCTCATCGCTTTGCCTACTATCGATATATAATCGATAGTTTTGTTGATTTCACAAATTGATATCATTTCTTCCGCTTCCTGTTCGCTCATTCATAATCCAGTTGGATCTTTTATCCAGCAAACTCTCGAGAATGACAACAAAAACCAAACATATGGTGTATCCCCCTCCCCCTTTATGTCTGTGAGCTCACAATAAATTTGCTTTTAACCAGTTAGGGAAAATATCATAAAATACAAAATGAAGTACGCTCGACATGTCTCGGACGTTGTGGAATTTATGTGACAATTTTGTGCAGGATAAATGGCCGCACACACACACACAGACACACACGGAACCGGATTCTGACTCTGACTCGGTCGGACTCTGGTCAAGCAGTTGGAGGCAAAGAGGAATCGCTTCCATATAGTCTAGGTTCCTATTTTTTCTCTTTTCAAAAATTAGTTGGGTTAAAAGGCACGCACTGTGCTGCTGCTGCTCCTGCTGCAGTGCCAGGGCGGGGTCACCAAGGAGGAGAAGTGGCCACATCCATTCCGCACTGCCCACAAAGTGGGTGCCCACTAAAAACTAACGAACTAACCTGCAGTTGGAGTAGCTGCTCTGCTCTGGGTTCTGCGACTAGATGGAGTAGGGATGTGTGGCGGGGTGTGTGGCCTGAGGGGAGGGGAGGGGGCAACTTCAGCACTTGCTCGTTGTCGGTCATGTTGCATAAATCTCATTTGGGCTTTATTTACTCTCGAAATGTTCCCGTTCAGATTGCTTCTCTGCCTTTGTTGTTGTTGTTGCTGGCAAATAAATTCATTTAGTGGCATTTAGTGCCCCCGGTTCACCTTATTGTTCGGGGTCGTCCACAGGCACCACTGGGCACGAGCTCTACTCCTCATCCCCCTTCCCCTTCCCCTGCTCCATCTCCTTCTCGTCCTGGTCGTGTGCGCTGTGTGCATTTTATGGCAGTTTCTGCGTTTTTGTGGCCAAACATGAAGTGAAAATTACACTGGCTCACACACACACACTCTAACACACACACACACACACTCTAACACACACACATGTGGAAATGTGGCGCAATTGTTTTACCCCATGTGGGAGTGTGTGTGTCTCTCTGCCTGTGTTGGGATTTGGCTTTAGTCGGCAGTTAATTTTCATATTTTCTAGCCGCACCCTCAACACCCTCCCCCTGTGTGTGTGTGTGTGTGTGTGGACATTTTGTCGTAAATAAATATAACAATTTATTTAGATTGCAATGACAGGCGGATGCTATTAAAAGCGCAATTTATGTGTCTCTCCAAGAGGAGGGAGCAGGGGGGCGGGCACTGATGGCCCTGCTCCTGCTCCCAACTCTAGCTCCAGCTTCAGTTCCTGCTGGCGGGATGTGCTTTATTATGCTGCAAGCCAAATGCATTGGGGCTTCTCAGGCACAGGTCACAGCAGCTTCAAGGCGGGGGAGCTGAGTCTCATAGAGGGCGAATAAATATATGTATATATATATATCTCTGATTAATATGGCAACTATAAATTTTAATTTATTATTTATTATCAATGTTTTCTTTATTATATACTATGCATTGCTTAATTATTATTTATTTATATGTATTATTTATTAATTATTTAAAATTTTGGAAGCTTATTATTATTTGTTCTTTTAAAATCAATTTAATTTTATAATCAATTTATTTTTGTAGCCCACTATATATTTTCCATTCTATTTTATTATTAATTAAAAAATTTAAAATAAAATAATGTTTATTTAAAATATTTGTAGTATTAAAATATTTTATTTTTTAACTTTTTAGAATTGTTAAAATATTTCCAAAATCGAATTCTTTAAAGCTTACTAAATATACAAGCATATACACATATTTTAGATAATTCCCTGTTAGAATATTCTTATAGAAAACCAGCTAAATTTCGTTTATAGAAATCCCCCAAACAATAAATAACAAACACAACCCTAACTCTCCACCTATCTCGGCTTAATAACTTAAATGCAATTTGGTACTGCCTAAGCAGGTCCCGTTTCAGGGATATAGAAATTTGATTTATGGTACCCTGCCAGACACCCATTAGAATTGAAGGGGGGAGGGGGACAGACGACAAGGCGATGGCTTGGCCTCTTCATTACTTTGCCATCTGAAATGTGAGAAGAAACCCCCCCTCCCTTTAGCAAATTGTGGTCTACTTGTTACCAAGGGCAACCGTGCGTTAAACAAACTTCCTACATTACATCTGGCCAAGCAAAGGGTTATACAGGGTATAGTCGGGGAACTCCACACACAGAGACACAGGAAGTGTAACCCCTTTTTTTTGGTCTCTGCGGGTTCTACTCGTTTCGCTTTTGTTTGCCTGAAATTGACTGATTACCCACAAAATAACCGAATTTCCGAATTTATTTATACGTAATTCGAGACATTAATAAGTTCTATCTCCCTCTCTCGCTCACTCTCACTGGAAAGCAACCCCCTTTTTCGAATGACAAAGTGTGACAGACGTTCTCGACTTTTTCCACTACTTATGTAACATTTGTTATATCAAACGACATTGCTAATTAGCTCAGAATCCAAAAGTGTGAGAAAAAAAACCTAAAGACTTTACGGGCTTAGCTACCATGTGAGAACTGAAGTTTTTCTACCAGTTTAGGGGTTTAGAAATGTGGATTTTCATCTTTATTATTTGTATAATATATAATCTTAATGTATAAATTTAGTTAATCAATCTCTTAAGATAGAGTTTTATAATAATAAGTAAGAGATATTTTCTTGAATATTGAGACTGTGGTAATTTTGTTCGGCTATATCTTAGAGACTATAAGATCTAGAGTCATGAAATTTTGTTACAATACTCTGTGAGTTATTATCATTTATTTAAGAAAGAGTTTTATAATAATAAGTAAGTAATATTGAGACTATGGTAATTTTGTTCGGCTATATCTTAGAGACTATATGATCCCGAGTCATGAAATTTTCTTACAATACTCTGTGAGTCATTATCATTTATTTAAGAAAGAGTTTTATAATAATAAGTAAGTAATATTGAGACTGGGATAATTTTGTTCGGCTAGATCTTGGAAACTATAAGACCTAGAGTCATGATATTTTGTTACAATTTTCTGTGAATTATTATCTCTTGTATAATATTTAAAAATATATTTTAAATGCAGAGATAGATTATTTTAAATTTATTTCAGCAACTGCCCGGAGATATAGGCCAGCTGTGTCTTTTAAATCGAACCGTTCCTTCGATTATTTTAATGCTCTTTGAGTGGTTTGTTCCTCACACTTCTTAGGAGCACTTCCTTTTGTGCACACACAGTTTGGGCACAATCAATAGACCTCAAGAAGTTATCGCATTAGCCTCACCTCAACTCACGAAGTGGAGGCGGGGCGTGGCACAAAGGGCAGACAGCCCCCATGTAGTTCAGCGACATTACTTCTGCTTAGTTTAGCAAAACGATGGCCCGTTCCAGAGTTCCTGAGGGTCTTTGGGTCTTGGGTCGAGTCGAGTCGAGTCGAGAGTTGGCGGTGAAAGCATCGTTTTCATTTCATTTAAAATGCTGTCAGCACGTAACCCCAACCCCAAGAGCCTCTCTCTCTCACTCACTCACGCTGTTTCCCTCTCTTTCCCTCTTTCACTCTGTGTCTTTCAATGTCTTCATGTCCTTTTTTTATGGCACTTTCAACGCGTCATTGAGTGCGCCGCGGCGCGTAGTCATCAGCCTGAGGATGGAAATGGATGGAGCAGGGTAGGGTGCAGGGTAGGGCAGGGTAGTGCAGGGTAGTGCAGGGTAGTGTAGGGTTTAGTGTAGAGTTTTCCGTATGCTGTGTAGAGTGTGGAGTGGTCGTTGAGGCTGAAAATGAAGACGCTTCGAAGAGAAAGAAAGACGTCGCCGTCTCGAGTGTGTGTGTGTGTGTTTGTGTGTGTGCGAGGTGTGTGCGTTTATAATCAAATTAGAAGCGAAGCGTAAGATCAAAGCGGCCAGCGATGCATAGAGGGATAGAGAGGGGGATAGAGAGGGGGAAAGAGAGTGAAAAGTAGGCGCGACATAATGCCTGAACTGTCGAAAACACAAGCTGCCACAAATTTTGAAATATGACGAGGGGCTGCCCCTGCTGCAGCCCGCGACTGACAACTTGAAGTGGAAATGACTCTGAACTCGCGCGACTCGCTCCTCGGGCTGAAGAAGACGTCTCATTAATGACAACAAGGACGGCCCGCGACAGCAGAGACCCAACTCTCCAGGTTCAGGTCCAAGACCGCAGCCCAAAAGGAAAGGTGTATTATACACTCAACTCATCTCGACTCGACTCACTCCAACCTCGAATACGACTTCGACTGCGTCTTCAGCTGAGACTGAGGATGGGGCTGGGACTGAGGCTGAGGCTGAGGCTGTCAATTCAAGTTCTTTTCGTGCTGTGTTTGTGTTGAATTGTTCCGCTCAAGTGGTTGGCGGCGAGCACTTCCTCGAAGGATCATGGCGCTGCCACATATAATTGAAAACGAGAAGAAGGCACCACGAAATTGCTCTCGACGTGGCTGACATTTAAAGTTGATTATGAGTGCCGCCCCACGTTGGCCCAGGATGATGATGATGATGATGATGCTGGGTCTGGAACTGGGACCGTGCTGGCGACAGGTTAAATGTTTTCATTATGAATCGTTGAGCTGAGCTGCCGGCAGTTTTTCATAATTGGAGACGCATTCGAGTGCCCTCGAGTGTTGTTCCAAGCGCTGTAGTTGCTGCTCCTGCTCCAGCTCCTCCTCCTCCTCCTCCCCTCCAGCAGCAAACTAAATTGAGTTCTAGGTAGTCGAACAGGCTCTCAAGTGTTAGCTTCATGCTCAACCCCGTCTCCTGCTCCCTATCGCCCCACGCTTTCTTTTTTTTGCTCTCGAAGTCGGCGACCTGCTCAATTAATTCCTCGAATTGTTCAGTCCGAGTGTTTTATGGCTTCCTTCGACACTTGGCACGACAATACTGTACAGGGTACACATGTCAGATCCCAACATCAATTATCCCCTTGTCCCATCGAGCCAATTTTGTGCTTGAGAACCTTCTCAAGTGCGGTACCTCTAACAGATGCTTTCTCCGAGTTCTCATTATCGTAGGTTGAAAGGAATCCGTGTACTAAGTATATATACATCTTATATAGGGTATATGTGAGATAGAGATATTAATATACACAGCTAAAGTAGGGTATTTAATGTTTTTTAAGGTATTAAAGTGTTTGGGAACTTCTACAAGAGTAAAAGCTTGAACTGACCGCAGAATATATATCATATTTAGTATAAGTTCAACTTAGTATAGATAGTTTTTAATATAGACTGGAAATTGTGCTCTAGAGGATCTTAAGACTTTCTTAAAGAGAAGAAGAAAGCAGTACCTTTTCTTATTTATCTTCAAAAGCTATAAATAGACAGACAGATATAGAAACAGACAGAAATTAATATACACAGATAACGAAATAAATGTACTGCAATTTAGACTTATAAAGGTGCTAGGAACTTTTCAGGAACTAAAACATTGATTATAATATAAAAAAAATATAATTTAAAAGCTGTGCATATAGACAGATAATGATATACATAGATATAGGAATGAGTTTACTGTACTTTTGTATTGCCTAGGTGCCTAGCACCCTTTCCATGGCTTACAATCGTGCTTAGGACCTTCTACATGCCAAGTTTCCTCGGGTAATCAACCTAATCCACTCAGCGGCAAGTTGTGACTCCATTTAATTTAGTTAGTCGTAAAACGGGGCTCCAGTCAGACTGTTTCTTCTAAAAATCAACTGTGATTTATGCTACATCAAAGAGAGCCGTACCGGGTGAGGAAGGGGGAGAGGGAGAGGGAGAGGGTGCTCAGGCTTTGCACGGACACGTGACGTGATAAGCGGCACATCAATAAATTAACACAAAAAGCGACTGAGCTGAGGCGTGGACTGAGAGGGAGGGAGAGGGGGAGAGGGTTGTGCTGCAGGACCCCGTTTAAAAAACAAACATGCCACGCATAACTGATGAAACTGCCATGTGTGGAAGAGGGGGGAGGGGAGGAGGAACCTTTACAGCCCGCAATAAAAACTAAATTATCCTTTCTCGTTCACGTTTCACGTCGGGGCTCAAGTGCGATGCGAACTGGCATGAAAAACGAATCCACAAGATGCCGCCAACAGGCAGCAGGCAGCAACATGTTGTCCAGGCCAACTGACAGGCAGGACAGACAGACAGACAGAGAGACAGAGAGAGCAAGAGGGAGACAGACAGGAAGACAGAGAGCGCAACAGGCAGACAGACAGTTCTCGGCGAGGGCGACCCACGCACTATTTAATTTAGTACAAAATTATTATGCGCAACATTAGCACTCGCTTGGGTCGGGCAGGGGCAGGGACAGGGTAAGGGGCAGGGGCAGGGGCAGGAACATGGCAATGGGTCTTACAGTCGGTCTGGGTCGAGGTCTCACTACGTCTGCATCTCTCGACTCGAGCTGCGAAGCGTGAGGTGCCTCAAATGAAGTGTGAATTCTGCTGTCAGTCTGTCATTTCCACAGAGAGAGAAGGAGAGAGAGAGAGTGAGAGAGAGAGAGAGACGCACCGAGTGCAGTCATCTTTTAGTACAACTCTACCCGCATCTTCATTTCCTTTTTACGCTTTTTTCCGCTTTTGTTCTGCGGCAACGCAAGGATTTCTGCGGCCGTGACGAAGTTAGGGAACCCCCAAGGGTTTTTGTACTTGTTTCTTAAAGTAACTATGCAACCGATTGTTATGAAATTTTATATGAATATTATGTATTATATTTATAAACAAACAGGCAAAAGAAAAATGCGTATTAGAATAGCTAGAACTGAAATAAATGCGATTTAAAGTGTATATCCTGTTTATAAATTTACTTTATTCATATAGAAATTATATATATTAATTATTTAATAAAGGTTTTTGTACTTGTTTCTTGAGGTAAATATGCAAGCGATTTTTATGAAATTTTATATAAATATTATGTAGATACTTATAAACAAACAGTCAAAAAAAATGCGTATTAGAATAGCTAGAATTGAAATAAATGCGTTTTAAAGTGTATAACATGCTTATAGTACGCCAATAGTAGGTATTTTCATTATTTAATAATAACATTATAAAATATATTGCTTTAATCGATTTCCTATGCACTTCTGGCATTTTCACATATTTTTCCTGTCTGAACTCTACTCTACTCTATATAGCAGCTCGATAAAGTCTGTGGCAACTAACGGTGCTGGCGAGAAACGCGTCATCAACAACTGTCAGGGCCAAGCGGGCAAATAAATGACGCGTGACTGTCAGACTGGAATCGGGAATGAGGATGAGGACGAGGAAGAGCCAAGCAGGATGAGTGGCCTGTTCGCTGGCTCTGGCTCAGCGTGTTGCAAATGAAACAATGCCAAGGACAAGACAGAGGGTTAGTAAGCAAGGCAGAGAGAGAGAGGGAGAGAGAGATAGAGGGAGAGTGAGAGAGAGAGAGCACTCTTGACAAATGCGTCGTAAAATGAGCAATTATCACGTGCGGCACGCTGAGGCAGCTGAGCAGGAACTGAGTAACTTGCAGGACAATTAAAAACCAAACACAGAACGTCAATAAAATTATTTGTCAAAATGTCAAGGAGAGAGGAGTGAGACAGAGAGGTAGAGAGAGAGAGAGAGGGGGCAGAAGAAGTGTCAACTCTGGTGGCAGGCCATATTAATGATGGCCATAAATCAAGGACAATGAGTGACTGCCTGCCTGCCTCTGCCTGTTTCTGGCCAGGCTCAGGCTCGTTGTCCTTGATTGACCGTACTGCGCCGTGTCAAGATGCGAGAGAGAGAGAGGGAGAGTCTACAAAATTAGCCACGCCGTCAAGTAAATCAATAAACAGACGACTCCGGCGACTTTGCCACGGATCATAAAACTCAACGTGGCCCATAAAACAACAACGAGGCGAGCCATGGCAGCATCGATAGATTTCCATGATGTATGGACCATAATTTACGTGCTCCTTATCAACACAAGAACACAGCAAGAAAGGAAGAGAGAGAGACAGAGAGTAGGAACTGAGCGTATTCCTTATGGATGACTATATCCTGTGCCCCAGCAAAGCGCCAGTTGGGCGACCTGGGACCTCTCTCTCTATCTCTCTCTCTCTCGTAACTCTCAAACTGGGGACCTGCCTGGGCTGTTAAATTGTGAAGGTCGTAAACATTTTTATGGCCGCCCATAAATATTTGACGCAGCTGAGCGGCGGCGCTTGGGAAAAAAAGGATGCGCATTTGTTTCTCCAGGATTTCGTTGTTCCCACTGATTTTTATGGCCTTCTTAAAACTGCTCTCTCCCTCTCTCTCCATCTCTCTCTCTCTCTTTCTCTCTATCGTAACATTATGTTGTCATTCGGCTCGCGTTGCGATTACTTCATTAAATGCCTCAAGGTTGCGGTTTTCCGATCGCAGACCTCATAAAGATCCTTAACTATATTGTATCGTATTGTCTTTTTACGATCGTCTCCTTGAGGTGTTTCGTAATATTATTACAGCTGAAGACGTGTTTACAGTGTGGCAGTAAAATCGAAATGTGTTTGGACTTGGAATTATTTCCATAACTCGTATAAAAATAGGCAAAGTTTTTATTTTTAATTGAGAAATTCAATAAAAATTCATGTCTTTAGGAAATTCTAGATTTTAATGGCTTTTTTGGCATGTCTAAATTTCCTCTGGCAGTGTATTGTTTCGTTTGGATACCATAGCGATTACAGCTGGAAAACTATCGATGATTGGAACATTCGATAGTTCCGCTAGTTTTTAATGCAATATTTAATAGTATCGCGGTAGTGCTGGATGAAAGTGAGTAAAGTATAGACAAAAATATATCACATGATCTGGATGGTATGTGAGTAAGGGTCCCCCCTGTAAAATTTTCAGACAATTTTTTTTTTCAAAATTTAAAATCGCCTGCTTTTACTTTTAATCGATAGCGGGGGTCAATATTAGTATAAAACAAGTGTTTAAAATTGTTTTAGAGGGTACTTAATTTTTGGCCAAAAATCATGTCAAAGTCGACAAAAAATTTGACATGCAAGACCCTCGACAGGACCCGTATCCTCACTTTCATCACTTCATAACTTTTTTAAAAATCAAACGATTTTCTTCGGGTAAAGCATTTTATTCATGGTTTTAGTTCTAGAATTTAATGGCTTAATAAAAACTTGCAATTTAAAAACTTAAAAAAATTTTTTCAATTTTGTGATTTTGGCAATGGTCCCCCAGGTAAATATTTTCAGAAAATTTTTTTTTCAAAATTTAAAATCGCCTGCTTCTACTTTTAATCGATTGCGGGGGTCAATATTAGTATAAAACAAGTGTTTAAAATTGTTTTAGAGGGTACCTAATTTTTGGCCAAAAATCATGTCAAAGTCGACAAAAAATTTTACATGCAAGACCCTCGACAGGACCCGTATCCTCACTTTCATCACTTCATAACTTTTTTAAAAATCAAACGATTTTCTTCGGGTAAAGCATTTTATTCATGGTTTTAGTTCTAGAATTTAATGGTTTAATAAAAACTTGCAATTTAAAAACTTAAAAAAAATTTTAAATTTTGTGATTTTGGCAATGGTCCCCCAGGTAAATATTTTCAGAAAATTTTTTTTTCAAAATTTAAAATCGCCTGCTTTTACTTTTAATCGATTGCGGGGGTCAATATTAGTATAAAACAAGTGTTTAAAATTGTTTTAGAGGGTACTTAATTTTTGGCCAAAAATCATGTCAAAGTCGACAAAAAATTTGACATGCAAGACCCTCGACAGGACCCGTATCCTCACTTTCATCACTTCATAACTTTTTTAAAAATCAAACGATTTTCTTCGGGTAAAGCATTTTATTCATGGTTTTAGTTCTAGAATTTAATGGTTTAATAAAAACTTGCAATTTAAAAACTTAAAAAAATTTTAAATTTTGTGATTTTGGCAATGGTCCCCCAGGTAAATATTTTCAGAAAATTTTTTTTTCAAAATTTAAAATCGCCTGCTTTTACTTTTAATCGATTGCGGGGGTCAATATTAGTATAAAACAAGTGTTTAAAATTGTTTTAGAGGGTACTTAATTTTTGGCCAAAAATCATGTCAAAGTCGAAAAAAAATTTGACATGCAAGACCCTTGGCAGGACCAGTATCCTCACTTTCATCATTTCATAACTTTTTTAAAAATCAAACGATTTTCTTCGGGTAAAGCATTTTATTCATGGTTTTAGTTCTAGAATTTAATGGTTTAATAAAAACTTGCAATTTAAAAACTTAAAAAAATTTTAAATTTTGTGATTTTGGCAATGGTCCCCCAGGTAAATATTTTCAGAAAATTTTTTTTTCAAAATTTAAAATCGCCTGCTTCTACTTTTAATCGATTGCGGGGGTCAATATTAGTATAAAACAAGTGTTTAAAATTGTTTTAGAGGGTACCTAATTTTTGCCCAAAAATCATGTCAAAGTCGACAAAAAATTTTACATGCAAGACCCTCGACAGGACCCGTATCCTCACTTTCATCACTTCATAACTTTTTTAAAAATCAAACGATTTTCTTCGGGTAAAGCATTTTATTCATGGTTTTAGTTCTAGAATTTAATGGTTTAATAAAAACTTGCAATTTAAAAACTTAAAAAAATTTTAAATTTTGTGATTTTGGCAATGGTCCCCCAGGTAAATATTTTCAGAAAATTTTTTTTCAAAATTTAAAATCGCCTGCTTCTACTTTTAATCGATTGCGGGGGTCAATATTAGTATAAAACAAGTGTTTAAAATTGTTTTAGAGGGTACTTAATTTTTGGCCAAAAATCACGTCAAAGTCTACAAAAAATTTGACATGCAAGACCCTCGACAGGACCCGTATCCTCACTTTCATCATTTCATAACTTTTTTAAAAATCAAACGATTTTCTTCGGGTAAAGCATTTTATTCATGGTTTTAGTTATAGAAATTAATGGATTAGTAGTTTTTGCAATTTGAAAAATTCAAAAAAATGTTTAAATATTGTGATTTTTGTAATGGTAAAAATTTTCAGAACATTTATTTTCAAAATTTAAAATCGCCTTTTTACTTTTAATCGATTGCGGAGATTAGTATAAAACAACTGTTTAAAATTCTTAGATCATAGTGTATATTCTAGACTTTTCGATGCGTTATGACAAAGGACTCTGTGTGTTTTTTATCGTAGTAAAATGCTTAAAAAGCCATGGACTGCCATTAGTTTAATCTGTTTCTGGACATGTATGATTTACTGCTCTACAGTTTACCCCTCGAAAAATAAAAATTGCTACCCTAGCGCGTTCGTCGAGGTATTCAGCGATTTTGTAGGCAATTAATACCCAATAGCGATGGTAATAAAATTTATATTGTCAATTTATCATTGAGATTCCTCTGCACGTGTCACATTTGTTTTTTACCCAAAAAAAGAAACTGCATTGTTTTTTGTGCCTTGATTGTTTTTTTTTTTGTGCGCTTTATTTGCTCATTCAATGGCAACAATGCAGCCATTAATTTGCTGTATTAATCCAGGGTTGTCGCTGGGCAGGCAGCTCGACAGGCGGGCAGGCGGGGAGGGAACGAGGGTTGGGCAAAGTCGGTTTGCAGATATTCTAAAGAACCTTTTCTCGTGCATTACCGTAAAATTTCAATGTCAACGCTGGCAGGGGGCAATTTCTCTTTGTTAGTCACTCTCTCCCCCCTCTGCCCTCTCTTTCTGTGTGTGTGTGTTTTTTTCTGGTCGTTACTATTACGAGATAAATTGTTGTCGATAAATTATCGACAGTCGGTAGCTCTGCTTGTTACTTCTCCTCTGCCTCATTCTCTCTCCACTTCCCTACTCCATTCATCATGCTGCCGCTGCTGCTGCTGGTGGTGGCTGAGCCGCCCAGGGGGCATGCCGGATGTGTATCCCTGCTGGAGAATACCTCGCTTTTTATGTGGGCCTCTTTCTCTCTCCCGTGTGTGTGTTGCCTGCGCTCTACTGAATTTATTGCAGTTTGTTTTTCAATTTTTTTAAATGGCCAGGATTTTCGGGCCTTTGGGATCTCTCTTTGGTCTCATTGAGTTATTGTGTCGCAGAGCGACATCAATCGAGTATTCCCCATAATTGCGCCACAATCGATACCTTCGATACTATCGCACAGATGTGACCGATAGTCGTTCGATAGTTGTTTCTATTCTTTTTTTTATGACAAATCCGATTCACTTTGAGGGCGTTATTTTCCTCCCACTTAACTAGTCCCATATATAGCTTCATATACCTTGCCGCATATTGCCGCAGATAATGTCGAATTTATTGCATCATTTTGAGCTTCTTGCTACGCAACTTTTATGTTTTCCAACCCTCCCAGCTGTAATACCCTTGCCAAAGGGTATGATGAACAATTTTTTTGTTTTTCCTGCAAATGTGGAAAATGTTGCCTTGAATATCTACTGTATTTAGTGTCGGATCTAATTGAAATTTGAGAAATAGTTGCATATAGAGTAAATCTGTATATATATCCCAGCAGAAAGCCCTAACTGCAGTACTTTGCTCAATAATCGCAATTTAAAGTTTTGCGTGGCACTTGAGCACGGCAGCAATTGTTTGGTATAAGCATCAACTACGCATGATATAGAGGAAACTGTATGCTAAATTTCATATCTCTAGCTTTTACTATAGCTGAGATCTGCGTGTTCAAACAGACAGAAAAACGTTTAAATCGAGTTTCTTAATGTTTCTTCACTTTTTACGCCTGTTACAAACATAGTAAACTCCTTTTTAGAGGTTTTGACGATTTCGATTGAATTTTTACAGGGTATTGCTGCTTCGGCAGTACTCTTCCTTGTTGTTACTGTTGTTGGCGTAGTTGTTATTGTTGTGCATAAATCAAAAGGTAAATGGCTGCATTTTTATGACTGCCTTTTGCGCCATTGCCATCGCCATCGTCGTCGCCATTGCCATCGTCTGCGTCGTCGTCGTCGCCGTCGTCGTCGTTGTCGGCGTCGTTTGCCTCTTGCGCTGCGCTGCGCTTCGCTTTTATCACACAAACATTTCCAGTGATAATAAATGCCATAAAAATGAAGAAATATGTGGTTAATTTTATGTGCTGCCTCCTTTTTATATTCCTCGCAAACATAAATGTTTTCGCGGCTACAAATTTTCGCTCTGCAGAAGCGACTGCTCTGCTCAGCGCTTTTACTACATCCATCCCTGCGTGTAATTTATAATATTTTGTGTTATTTATGTATGTGCCGCCTCCACTTCTCCCTCTCTCTCTCCCTCTCTCTCTCTGCCCCGCCCCGTCCTGCATTCGCCTTGCTAGTAAATAATTCACATGCACGCTGGAAATTTATGAGGCTGACAAAGTAGCCGTAAAAATATGAATTACTTACCTACCTACGGGTGGGTACTCACTCACACTCAGACACTCACACTCACCTCGGGTCCTCGCACCTCGTACCTTTCTTACACCTGCATATTTATTTTGCCATTTAACGCAAATGAAGCAAACTAAACAGAAAACGCGACCCGAAACCACAAATTGCACTTGAGCCGATGCCGATGCCATTGCCTATGGCAGGCTAACACGCTCTCTAACCTAATAAATCCATCATATTCCTTGAACCTGGCGACCTTGCTGGCGTCCAGGTAATGCCAGAGTTCAGTCCCATGCGCGTATTTCCCATCGCTAATCGGGAATGTAATCCACTTCGCCGTCTAATCTGACAAATTTGCACAGATTTTTCGGATTTTAATTTACTTAAGTGCGGCCAAGACAACAGCTGGAATTGTTCTTCGGATATTATGTTTATAAATCGCAGGATTATAAGGTATTTTGTAGATAACTAGAGTATAGAACTTAAGTTTCGGTACTTGACTCATTCTATATTGAATTTTAAGAGGAGTCTCTAGGAACTATATTACATTTTGAAAATGTGAGCAACATTTTGTTACTTTAATTGCAAATATTCTAAGGGAAAACTCAAGGAACTTTTAATAAAAGAGATTACAAAAATTATAAAGGGAATATCTAATTTAAAATAACTACATAGTAGCTGATATGCATATTTTCATTAATAACTAACATTTCTTTAATATTTCTAGCCCTGTCACGATATAGAAGTTGCTTTATTTGGAAACTACTTGCAGTATTTTAATGAAATTTGGAATGTACACGCAGTAAAGGTAAAGAAAGGTATATGTTAAATAAAAAAATGCATTTGATCAACTATAAGTGAGAAAATCAAGAATTTCTTAAGTTATGCCATGTGATTCTTATAGATCGTGCTTAGTTAAGGATAAAAATAAGGATGAACCTAGAGTCCCCATACTTCTTTTTAATGAGATACACTTAGCTGTTTTACGCATTAAAATTGAAATATACAATTATAATTCCCAAGTATTTAATGGATTTTTGGAATTCGCATGCAAAACTCGTGTGTTAATTGCGAATTGTGGTGTGAGAGATAGGGGTGGAGAGTGGGAGAGAGAGAGAGTGAAAAAGGCTTAACAGCTGAACAGGCCGCAAGCGAAAAGTTGGCTAACTAACACGCTGGGAAAAACCGCTAACAAGCGCGCTGGCGTTGTTCCATTAAGAATGCAGCGAATTCGGCGAATTCAGACGTCAAGGCATTAAAAAGTTTGGAAACTGCAGCTCGCTCTCTCTCTCTCTCTCTCTCTTCCACTTTCGTCCGACAAACGGCTCATCTGCTTGTGTGGTGTAGATTAATTAAGCCACACACACACGAAGATAGACTCTCTCTCACACATTTGTCATGCGATTACCAGATGACAAAACATGTGAAAAATTGTTTGGTACAACTTTGACACGACGACAAAACAACGATTTCCACTTAAACAACAAACAGAAGCTCTTGTGGAAAACAAACCGCAGCAGAGAGCAGAGAGAACCGAGAAGTTAATCGAAAAACGCTAAACAAAGGCCAAAGCGCAGGCAGAGCAGCAACACCAACAGCGACTGCGGCAGAGGCAAAGGCAGCGCTAGAGTGGAAGCCATTGTCGAAGCAGCAAGAGAGAGAGAATGAGAGCGGCAAACAAATTAATTTTTATATGACATTAAAACGAGCGAAGCGAGGCGATGGTGATGGCATATAAAAATAAGCAGAGGGGGGCAGCAGAAGCAGAAGCCGAAGCCAAAGCCAAAGCAGAGGCAGTGGCAGAAGAGAGTGGAGCAGAAGGAGCAGAGTGGTTAAGTGTTGAGTGACTGAGAAACAAATCTCGGCAAAGACAATGCGACTGAGCGTTGAATTGCCTGGTGTTGACAGCTCACTGAGAGTGAGTGAGAGAGAGAGCCAACGTAGTGGGAGAGCCGTGGCAGTGTGTGTGTGTTAGTGCACTGCAGTAGCGCGTGACATATGTGTGAAGATAAAATTAATGTGCGCGTCAAAGGCGAACTTCCGCGGACAGCCGAGGCAGCAGCAAGAAAAAACGAGAAAAACGAGAGAGACCCAAAAGAGCGCCACGCTCACGCTCAACTGTTGCTCTCGCTGCAGTGTTGCCGAGTTGCAAAGTGCTGCCCGAGTGCGAGAGCGAGAGAGTGCTGCCGAAGCAACAAGATGAAAAAAAACCTGCTTGTTCAGTTTATGGCTTCCATTGCATGGCGCATGCGATGTGATTGGGCAAAAAGTACGCCATATTTGAAAATTACACACATTGCAGCTCGCTCGCACCACACGTGCTTGACTCTTTCAACGCACACACTCTAGCGGCTGTGCAGCGCTGCCGACCGGTTCTGAGCGCGAGAGAGCAGAGAGCACAACCGAACCAGCCGAAAAGAGAGCGAGCGTACGTGAGAGCGCACAAGTGCGAGCGCAGCCGAACCCGAACCGAACACGAGCAACGGAACGAGAGCAACCGCTGCGCTTCACGCTGCGGCTAGTCTTGCCACAGCGAATTTCGTTAGATTCAGTTCGAGTTTAGCCTTCGATGCGTTCAGACGTGTTCGGAAAAAACTAAAAACGGAAAGCAAAAAGTAAACTCTGCCCTCAACAAGAGCAAAATAAAAAAACAAACACAGTCTCTGCCAGAACTCTTCGCACAGCTGTCGTTCGAGTCGAGTGTCGAGAGTGAAATACAAGTGAAAATCGCCAGTTTTGGCTTGAATTCAGTGAACGCAAGTGAATTTCCTCCTGCAGCGAGAAATTCCAAACTAAAGTGTGAAAAAATATAAAAAAAATATAACATAAAATCGCTTGGATTAAATAAAACACAAATTTACCGTCGCATTCTCTGTGGATTATACAAACTCTCGCTTTTCTGTGGATTATCGTCTAAAAGCGACAACAACAGCAACAAATATGGTTGTCTTGGAAGGCGGCGGTGGTGTCGTTACCATCGGCAATAACCAATACTTGCAACCGGATTACCTGGCTCCATTGCCAACAACGGTTAGTATTCTCAAAAAGAAAAATAGAAAAACTCAAAAATAAATCAGAAATAAATGGGAAAACCAAATTTCAGAATGTAAATTTGAAAAAACAACGAGTTTTCTCAAAAAGAAATAAAGCATATCAATATTTCATTTATTTCTGCAAGCGAACTTCATAAACTTTAAATTTCAAGCAATATGTCTGATATTATACTCTTTCTGAGTTCTTGGAATTTTCAAAATGTCATAAAAATAAAATAAAGAGTTTGTTGTTTAAAATAAAATATTAATTATTTAAAAAAAATACAAATTAAAATAATATGAAAAATAATAATAAAAAATTTAGTAAACTTCAGAAATATAAATAATATTACTTGAACTTAATTTTTTTAATATCAGATTAAAAGAAAATACTCAAGGAATATAGATAATATAAAATAGAGCGTGTAAAAATAACAAGATTAAAAAAATATATAAGATATATAATGCGTGATGAATAGAAAACTAATCTGAAATTCTTTCTTCTCCTCCTCCTTCCAGATGGACGCCAAGAAGAGTCCGCTGGCGCTGCTCGCCCAGACTTGTTCACAGATCGGCGCCGACTCGTCGGCTGTGAAGCCTTTGCTGGCGATGGACAAGAACAAGAACAAAAGCGGCAGCTGCTCCTCATCGTCGACATCGTCCAGCTCCAGTTCGGACATGGCCACAGGACACAAGTCACCCAGTCAATCCATGGCCAAGTCCCCAAAGTCGAGCACACCGATCACATCGACACCCACAGCGGCGATTCCGACTCCGGCGACGGCAACAACCACATCCGGCAGCGAGGTGAAATTGGCCTTCAAACCGTACGAGACCAACGTGCTGAGCCAACAGAATCAGAACAGTTTCAAGAGCAGCAGCAGCAGCTGTGAGCCAGAGCAAGTGCGTCCCAGCTCGAAGAGTTCCATGATTGGTCAGGAGCGTGTGCCGTCGCGCAGTAAATCAAATGCCACGCCCACTGCCCTTGATGCAAAGGCTGAGGATGCCCACAATCGGAAGACAGTCTCACCCGCCGGCTCCTCGCAGCGTGGCGCCTCGCCCATCGTCCGCTCCGGCATGGAGGTGCTCAGCAATGCCAATGGCACCGCACAGCATCCCAAGGAGATGTCCAGCATGGCAGCAGCAGCGGCAGCAGCTGCAGCAGCATACAAGGCAGCCGGTCCCTATGGACTGAATCCACTCTCTGCGCTCTGCTGCCCGCCGGGCATGGAACAGCATGCGAATCCCGCTTTTCGTCCACCCTTTGCCGGTGGCTTCTCGCATCATCATGCGGCCATGCTGGCCGCAGCGGCAGCCAATGGTGGAGCAGGTGCTGGAGCCGGCGCTGGCTATCCGGGTGCACCGGGCGCAGGCCCGGCCGGAGGACAACCCAATCCCTACATCACCTACCAGCGCATCAAGACACCCGCCGGCGGTGAGGCCATTGTGCCCGTCTGCAAGGATCCCTACTGCCCCGGCTGCCCCTACTCCGCCCACACCCAACAGATGCTCATGGGCGCCCCCTGCCCGGCGGGCTGCACGCAGTGTGAGCATCAGAAATACGGCATGGCCATGGCAGCCAGTGCCGCCGCCGGTCTCTCGCCGGCTCATCCCTATTCCCAGGCAGCAGCAGCTGCGGCAGCCAATGCGGCAGCGGCACGCTCCGCTCCCTATGTCTGCAGCTGGGTGGTGGGCGATGCCTACTGCGGCAAACGCTTCCAGACCTCCGACGAACTCTTCACCCATCTGCGCACCCACACGGGCAACCTGTCGGATCCCGCCGCGGCCGCTGCCGCCCTGGCCCAGTCGCAGGCACAGTCGTTGCTGGGCACACTCTTCCCGCCGTCGGCTCTGCGTGGTGGCTACCCGACGCCCCCGCTGAGTCCCATGTCCGCTGCAGCGGCTGCAGCCCGTTATCATCCATATGGCAAGCCACCGGGCGCCATGGCAGGTGCTCCGTCTCCGTTCGGTTCCGGCGGTGCCTTCAATCCGGCTGCGGCGGCGGCTGCAGCTGCTCTGGGACCCTACTACTCCCCCTATGCCATGTATGGACAGCGCATGGGGGCGGCGCATCAGTAAGCCGGAAGGGGGGCGTGGCCACAGCAGGCTGGATACCAAATAGACAGAGAAAGGGAGCTGAAATAATTTCAATTCTATAAAGATATGATATGATGAGATAGGGAGGATCGGGATGAGGGATTAGTAGTAATACTGTGATACTAAACTGTAGATTTGTCGAGCGCTAAATTAAACTAAGTTTTTCCATTGAAAATAACAACAAAAACAACAACAACAACAACAAACAGAGACAGCAAAGTTAGGAATTATAACATTTCTGAAATATTACAAAAAGAAAGAGAAAATATCACAAAATATAAGAAATAGCACCGTGTTTTTTAATGCCAGCACAGCCGAGCTACGCTATAGCGCCAAAAGGGAAAAATAATCTTTATCGCTATAGCGACGCTACCCTGTGTCACACTACCCTAAAATCTGAATGTTGTTTCTCATGTTTGTTTTCTATTTTTTGTTTGATTGTTTTTTTTTCAATTATTATTTTTAAGCCGCGTTTGTTCTCAAAGTTCAACCAAAGTTATTTCTCATTGACTTCCAGTTCGCATACATATATAGCAGATATATATATAATAATAATATAAATATAGAATATTACATATATACTACATGTGTATCGTATCAGGTTCTGTTTATTTATGCATAACTATCATCATGTGTGTGTAAATTGTTTACCATAATTTTGCTAGCTGCTAAGTTAGGATCTAACTACCCATAATCATATGCTATGCGATTCAATAATGTCTTAAGTCAACCTAAATCTAATAATAATAATAATAATAAGAATATTAAATTGTAATAACATGAAGCGATAAAGCTAATGCAAATACACAAATACAAGAAAAATACAAAACATATTTCCAACCTAATCGTTTCTTCTTTATAAATTATAACTCTGCGATAACTCGCACTCAACAGCAAAGGGAGAGAGGGAGACAGCAACAGCAAGAAGAAGAAGAAGCAGAAGAACAACAATAATAACATATATCAACAAAAATTGCGCAGCAAATGGACGAAAAATATATAAAAAAAAGAAACAATTTTTAAAAAATACAAAAAACATTTATTGTTTTTATTGTGAGGTTATCAACCAGACAATCTGGCAACCCTGCGTACAATCGATGTTTTTGAGTTTTTCCCGCACACTGAAAATGTCAGCGATAATACACAATTTATTCCAGGAATTTTTATGAATTATAGAGGGTATTTTTTAGATTAAACAAATTTCGAACATTTTTCAAGAATTTCAACTGATTACTCAGCAGAAATCTCAATCGGAATGGGTTGGTTTTGATTATATAAAATATTGAGTAATATTATTCGACAAATCCTGCAAGGAGATTTTCTTAAATTGGGGAAGAGATTTCCGAAAATGTTATATATTCCCTTAGGAACATTTTGACAATAAAAAGTAGAAAGATGAGAAATAGAAATATGTGTAACCGGAAAATATAATATATAGATTGTCTGAGGGATGTTTAGCATCATTAAAAACTCGAAAATATTTGAGTTCCTACAAAAACAGATAAGCCACAGACGTCAAACCCATTTGCCCAGTTGATTTCTGACCCATTATAGAAAACTGATTAGAAGGTTTATTGCTCTATAGTATATACGAAACTTAGACATTAGATGAGCTTAAGATTTTGCCATAGATTCCTCAAGTGTGTCGTAACATTCCTCGGGGATCTGTGCTCCATCTGTAATCAACCTAATTGAATTAGTTAGTCGCTCTGGGCTTGTTGACACGCAACTTGATTGATAAGCCTCGGCTATTCGTCATTCCTACACAATATTTACATAAGACCCTCTGGTATTCTCTGGCTTATCGGTCGCATTCCCGCTCGGGTATTACTGTGTTTCATTCCATGTAATACACAAATAAATAAAGCGGGACTTATCAGTGCCGCCAGCAGCTTAGCGAATTAAGCCGGAAAATATATTTAATAATATAATATCAGGGGTAGCTGTAGGTGTAACTGACCTAAAAGTATTATACAGATAAGACCCAGAGAAACAGAGAGATATATATGAAATCTTATTGAGGGGATTTTAATAAAAGATATTTGGTTTCCTTCAATATCTTTCTATATCACGCTCTCGTTTATTTTCAGTTTTAATGCAATTTCCATTTCAAAGTCAAATCAGAATATGTATCTGTATCTCTCTCGATCTGAAACCGTATCGAAGCTGCAGTATTTCGTATGCCGAATGCATAATTCGAGTGATTTTTCAGTTTCTTTTTCGTTTTTTTTCGATTTGAATTTCATGAGCTAAACGGGGGCGCCACGTGGTAGGCGCGGTATTGTGTATGAGACTGAGACTGAAATTAAAAATCAATAAAAGAATCCATCAAATCAATTGGGAATGCAGAGAACGAGTCGATCGAGTCACAATCGACTGAAAATCTCACTTATTCCCAGACAATGTGACACGAGCAATCAACGCGCCCAATAACAATCGTGCGACAGTGTGCGACAGTGGGACAAATCGTTGGATCTGTGGGCTAGCCGTGTGTCGGGTGTGTATGAGTAAATTAATTGTGACAATATTCAATTGAATTGATTCGAAATTATCGCATTCAACTGTCAAACGTTCAATGCGCTTTCTTCATTCATTCAATTTTTGATTGAAATCAAAAATTGATTTCAGTTTTGGGATTCTTTTTCTTTGTGTGACTTATTTGATTCCATTTCGATTACCCTCGTAGTATGGGAATGGAAACTTGATTGGGTCAGTTTTCTAGCTAGTTTGCGAATTTGGGTCGTATTACTAAACATAAGAAAATAAATTTTATATAATTGATAAAAAAAAAAAAAAATGTAAGCAAAAGCTAAAAGAGTATTATGGCATTGTGCTCATAAAAATTTATGATTATTTAAGATAAAAAAAAGTAACACACTACACATTGTTCGATTTAATCTTTAAAGTTTTTCCATAAGATTCTGCGATATTACTACAAAATTTAATTCTTTATTATCTTGTCGAAAGTTTAGCATATACATAATATCGTTTATTTTTCGCTATTTGCAGTTTACTATAGTATATTGCTTTTTAATAAGTTTTAAATAATTTAACATTGTCCCAAATTGGATTTCCCCTTTAAAAGAGCATTTAAAATTCCTCAAATCATACAAGTTTCTCATTTCTTTTTTTTTTTTTTGACGTTTTTTGCTGTGTTTTGATTAATATTAATAATTTTTTTATTTCCCCCCATTTCTGTTGAAAGATCTGTGATCGCATTTCAGTGCCTCTGCTGAGCTGTGTTTGCCTCTGTGGCGGCGCTTGTCTTCGCAGTTTATTTCCATTTATTTTTTATTTTTTCTCGGATTTTTTTCTTCTGTTGTTCCAAATTGAATTTATTTACATGCATCATATTTCTTTTGTCGTATTCTCTGTTGTCCATGTTAAACAATTTGTTTTGTTGTCAACACTCACGAGCGACAACAACAACAACAATAATAGAGGCAACAAGAGACAAGCGAACATGGCAAGTTTTCATTATAAATAGACTCGATTTGCTTTGGTAACGGCTTACGTGGAGTCTGTCTGTATGTGTGTGTGAGAGAGAGAGTGGGAGAGAGCAACTGTTGCGAGAGAGTTGGCTCTCTTGCACTTCTTTTACAACGTCTTGTGATCTCTTCGCGCTCTGCTCAAGGCGTCTGCTTGGCTGCCTTCGTTCAACTGGCTCGTTGGTCTAGGGGTATGATTTCCGCTTAGGGTGCGGGAGGTCCCGGGTTCAAATCCCGGACGAGCCCAAGTCAAAGCAATTTTTTGTATTTTTTTTTTTATTTATTGCTAGTGTTGTATGTTTATAAATATTTTTTTTTACATATTCTCTTTAGAGACAGGGAAATCCGTTTGCGTCTTATCAACTTTATTAGATTAAACAACTTTCTAGACTCTGTAAGTAGCAATAATTTAATAAAAATTTAAAAAGTGAAAATCACTGCAAAATGTGACCGAATTTACGATGCATTTGGTGAAAATAATTGAATAGAATTGGGGTCTTGTGACTCAACTACAACTACTACTATATCTCATCGTAATCCCCATTGGGACGCGTGTGCTTTATGGGCCCCATGAAATTAACTCTAATCAATGGTTGTGATTTAATAAGATTTTCCCTCAACTATATGTCTGCGCATTAGGCGCATTATTTATGGCCCTAAAGCACTGGAAAGTCATATATGCTTGCCTGATATTACTTATGGCATCTATGGCTATATGATCGTAAAAATCATTTTATTGGCTCGCCTCGCATATAGATGGTGCGATTAAACCTAGCGAAGAGCTCACCATAATTTATAATCACAACAAGCAAGTCAATACAATGCGACGCGCGAATACCCTGCAAGAGAATATATAATATAATATATTCCAAATAAATTGGGAAATATTGTACATATATATTCCTAAGTTGCTTTTATATATTCTTAAATTATTATTATTTCTAGGTCAAGAAATCTTTTTAATATTCCCAAAATTATTATCTGTCCTATAGCGCATATAGTTCGTTGATTTTAGTAGGGAAACAATTCGATTCGATTATAAATCGTATCATATATATCGTTGGGGCTGATCGTACACACATATAACATAACATATGGAACAACTTGATTGTGGACAATTTGCGGCTGTGATTTGGAACTTCAGTTTCGAGTTGATATAGCGGGGCAGCAGATGACAACTTGACACTTGAGATCTGATGATTTATTCGAGAGGTGCCCGGTGATTTATGAGGTGTCGTTTTAGATTAGCGAATGACTCTTCGGGTTAGCCTGTCGTCTTATATAAAGCGATAAGCACAGAATTACGAAATACGCGACTATAAATGGAGGTTTTCGCTCGGTTCAGGGCGAGGTTAGCGATAAGGAAGGTAGCGCAGGGTTCACACAACATTGTAGGCAAAGCAAGGCCAGGCCAGACCGGGCTAGGGTTGTCGCAAACTTGTTGCACGCAGTGTTAGGGGCAGCTGCTGCTGAGGAGGCGCGTCGTCATAAATTACACAGCAGCTGACTGATGTCAGCGCAGTCGTCGCAGCTAATTAACGGTTTTGTTATAAATTACACCAAAAGTCATTACAATTTTCATGTTCGTCGCCCTCCTCCTCCTCGCTCCTGCACGGGACACGGAAGGGGGAAGAGGGAAACGGGACACGGTGCCACATTCGGAGCGTCAATCATGCGCGAACTGACATCAAGGGGCGAGGCAAGTCGAGGCGAGTCGAGTCGAGTCGAGTTGCAGATACATTTGTATCTTTTAGTTGCTCGAGTGCGCACAAGTGTTGCCCGCTGTCAACTGCTTGATAAGTTTTCCCTCTCTCTCGCTCTCTATCCCCTTCTCTTTCTACTCCCCCGCTGTGTTGTGACATTGTTGCTGCCGCTGCCTGTTGTTGTCTTTGGATATTTATGGCTTCCTCGTGTCATTTTCATAATGTTGCGTTTGACACTTTCCCTTTGGCTCCACTCGCCACTCCCCACACGCCTCCATGCCACGCCCCTCGCTCTATTTATTATCTCGCCTTATGTAGCATGTTGCCGTTGTTGTTATTATTATTAATTTTTTGCCTCTTTTGAATGACATTTGTAGCTGACACGACAACAACAACGCGACGACATGAGGCAACAACAGCGTCGCCTGTCAGCGGGCACTCGGTGGCCATTTATAACGGGTTAAGTACTCTGGGTGGCACTTCCGATGAAAATCTCTAAATACGATCCTCGAAATGGGAGGAAGACACATAAACATGTGTGTAGAGTAAACATAGACAGGATAAGAACTGTCATTAACTTAATCTGTCTTTAGTTGAGCCTATAATCTGATCAGATCTGAAAATAAGTTAATATAGATATAAATATAATATTTAACTGATAATATATAATATTTAACTGATCTGTAATGTTTATCAAAATTAATGAAATTCTTAAATAATTGAATAATCTTTTATAATATACATAATATATTATATAGAAATAATATATATTTAAATAATGGTCAATTAGTACAATTAAAATGATCTAAAATGAAATCAAATGAATATTTGTCGAAATTATGCACACTGTAGTTAAGTTATTATATCATTAGCTGATTTACAATAGAATAAAAATCATTATATTAAAAATGAAATATAATGAAAGTCAATTGTTGCCCAAAAATGACTCTAAATTGTTATAGAAACATGATCTATAAATGAAATTCACTCTCTGCTTGCATGATCTATATAATTGTATTAAATTATTTAATAATAAAACACGTATTAGAATTGATTTAAATGCGTAATACAATGTACAATTACCTGCCGAATTTCCAAATAATCTATTTGCTGTCTTTAAACACATTTTCCTGAGTTTTCCCTATATGGTATAAACCATTATTAGCCACACTGCATATCGCTGATCTACTGTGAATTAACGCACACTATTTCCACTCATAATTCCCAACTGTCAGTGCCGTGAATTATGACAAGGAAGTGGAGAATAAAATGAAATTAACAGTACGTAATATGCAGGCACACACACATACATATATCTTATATATGTATAAATTCCAGGTGTGTGTGTGTGATGGAGAATTTATAACCCTGCAAGGCCTTCGGTTGTAGCTGCAGTATAAATACTTCAGCTGCTGTGATTATTATTATGGCAGTACCGCCAGGCACCCTACACACCTCACACCTCAGCCGGTTGTCTTGGTACTGTCGGTACTGCCCGGACACCTACTCCACGGCGTGGAAAAGCTCAACAGCCCAGCGAGTACCTTGGCCAAGTTGTTTGGCTTATTTGACGGCTCTCGCTGACACTTCAAAGCGAATGTGCCGACTCTTTTTTTTGGGGGGAGCGAGAGAGCTCTATATATATTATTGATAGACGGGTAGTTAGATAGATAGCTGCGAGTACATATACCACATGCCAGATAGTAGGGATACCTGGTCAGTTGGTTATACGAAGTCCGACCGTACCAGGGAGCACATCATAAATAACACGGCCAGAAAAGCCCACGGTTTAATGGATTTCCTTTCCTTTCGGGGTTTCGGGAATTTTTTTTGCATAAAATCGCTTTGTTCGCAATTGTTAATTTATAAAGTCATTTCGGAAATCGGGTCAGTTCGTTGGGTTGTCAACAGCTTTGCGTCGGAAATCAGTTTCACAGCCAAAAAGCCATTAATATCTGGTTGTATATAACATATTATATATGTATGTGTATGTTTTCCAACTATGGTACGTCATAGTTCTTAATTAAGCATGTTGAATGTCAAATTTAAATGTTTATACGGGTAATTTGGAGCGACGGAATGAGCTCTATGAAAATTTTTCAAAAATATCAAATAAATATTTAATGTTTTTTTTTACGAAATATATAGCTGATAATGATAAGGTTTTTCAACTAATAAAAACATAATAAATAATAAAAAATAAAATAAAAAAATTAAAATCCGGGAATATGTCAAGTTTTTGGGAATGGAATTACTATGGGTGGTAAAAGAGGAAGGTATCAATAGTATTAGTATTAATTATGCCTATGGTAGTATTACAGTCCGGGATATATAAGTAGTAGTACAGTTGAGAAGAGGTAGATGTAGTAGTAGCAAAAGGTAGTAGTATCACAGTTGAAGAGAAGTAGAGGTAGTAGTACAGTTGAAGAGAAGTAGAGGTAGTAGAACAGTTGAGAAGAGGTAGAGGTAGTAAAAATAATACCCTTCTACTCTATGAGTAGCTGGTATACAAATTTAAGAGTCAAAGTAGTACAGTTGAAGAGAGGTAGTCGTAGCACAGTTGAGAAGAGGAAGAGGTAGTAGTAGCACAGTTGGAAAAGGTAGTAGTAGTACAGTTGAAGAGAGGTATAGGGAGTAGTAGAACAGTTTATAGTTGGTAGAGGTATTAGTAGCACAGTTGAAAGTTGGTAGAGGTCGTAGTAGTACAGTTGAAGAGAGGTAGATGTAGAGTAGCACAGTTGAGAAAAGTAGTACAGTTGAGAAGAGGTGGAGGTAGTAGTAGCACAGTTGAAAGTTTGTAGAGGTAGTAGTAGCACAGTTGAACAGAGTTAGAGGTAGTAACACAGTTAAAAAGAGGTAGAGGTAGTTGGTATAGGTAGTAGTAGTACAGTTGAAGAGAAGTAGTAGTAGTACAGTTGAGAAGAGGTAGAGGTAGTAGTAGCACAGTTGAAGATAGGTAAGTTAGATGTAGACTAGCGTAGTGTCGCCGGCAATCACTGACCCATTAGTCGCAGTATTAGTCGCAGTATTAGTCGCAGTATTAGTCGCCCTATCTCGAGCCGACAACCCGATGAGCAGGTCGCACTCTGCCTGCCTTGGCTGCTTGGCTGTTGGCCAAGTTACATGGGTACATCGCATGACAGCTACCTAATGTACCCCAAATAATCTAGAGAGCATAAATAATTCATGCACTGTCAAGATAGCCGATAGCCAAAGCCGCCTCTTAAGTGTGATATCGCCAGAAGTTGCTAAATATGGGCTTGACCTGCTGCTGCTGCTGCTGCTGTACGTGTTGCCTGTTTGCAGCTGTATCTGTATCTGTGTATGTGTCTGTGTTGTTGGCCACATTATTAAGCCAATTCAGCGGCAGCAGATAAATAAATAAAATTTGAAACATCGCCGCAACAATAAAAGGCGACAGTACACGATTTATTAAACGAAGCGGCGGCTCTGCTTGTTGTTGTTGTTGCTGCGGACCAAATGAAGAGACAGCAGCAACAACAGCAGCAACAACAGCAACAACAACAGCACAGCAGCAGCAGCAGCAGCAGCAGTGGCAGTGGCAGCAGCTGCCACCGTTGCTGCTCACATTACTCTTTTTGGCGTGGCAACGACAACAACAACACAGACTCGGATACAGCCACAGATACAGATACAGCTACGGATACAGATACAGATACATATACAGCGAAGCTACAGATACAGATACATTGGTGTATAGAAAACAAAACACACAATACTTGAGGTTGAGGTCGAAATGACTAATGACCAGCGATTATCAAGCGATAAAAGGCAAGAGAGACCACAGCAACAACAACAACAACAACAACAACAACAACAACAACAGCAACAACAACAACAACTACGATGATAATTTATTATTGTTTTAAACATTTGTGTTTCGCGCTCAAACGAGATACATTTGTCTCCTCTAGTCACCATCGCCTTTTGTTCATTAAGACAATACATTGGCGAAGGGTCTCCCGATTCCTATATGCATATAAGGGCGACACACACACACACACACACAGTCATGCATATGTATGAGCAGGCAGGTTCGTGTAGGCCAACATACTATACATATTCAAATTCTCCCTCTCTCCCTCTCTCTCCCTCTCTCTCCCTCTCTCTCTCTCTCTCCCAGACAGCGGCTGCAACTTGTAATTAGTTGGTCTTTTATAACCCGCTTATTTACTACTGTCTGAGTGTTAAATTTGTTGCTACCAGTAGCTAACACACACACACACACTCGCACACACACACTCGCACAACAGACAACAATAATAAACTTGGAGATTCATGAAAGCGGCAAGGAAAAATAAACAGGCAAAGAGACGTAAATTTGTGTCTTTCATTTCAGTATTTCATTTCTTTTGTAGCCGCAATCCCAAAGCAGCGTAAACTATCTCAAGCCACGAAAAAAAAACAAAGGTTTCCACTTAAGAGTGACGAATGGGGAATGCTCTAACCCAAGCTGGCTTCAGATAATTCTCAATATATCCACAATTTGAGCATACATAGTTATGATATATATAGCTAAAGAACTTGTCCATCTAGTTAACAAATACAGCTTTATTGGTATTTTTTAAATACTAAATTTCAATAAATAATTATAATTAAAATTTTTAATAATTTTCTCTTTAAAATATTCACATAGTTTGCATATTATATAGACTTTCTTGCATTAATCACTTAAATTAACTTCAAAATGATATATTTTATATTTATAAATTAATTATAACTTCTCTGTGATAGTAAAATAGCATAGTAGCCTAACTTAGTATTTTTTAAATACCTTGTAAATATTTCTTGCATTTAATTCCTTTTCTATAGAGTCACATATAAATTAAATAAAAAATAATTTTATATTTTAATATATTTCGAAATGTTTCCTTTGCCTCAGCATATCGAATATACCCCACGCATGCATGCATAGGGTATACTCAAACCGGGTAGCTCAGCTTGAGCGATGTTGTTTGCGTGGCTCGTTGTAAATGCGAATTGGGCGAAATTAAAAGTAAATTTATGTCTTAAGTGCCTATAAATTATATTTCTTGTTTAAATTCTATTGTTTCTGTTTGCTGGATGTTCATTTCGCTTTGTATTATATCTTTGTATCTCTGCTGCTCGACTTTCTTTTTATTTATTTTTTATTTATTTCTAAATTTTTAAATTATTCACCATGTGCCCGCAGAGACTGCGGTGCTTCATAAATTTGCTGCCTTGGCTCGCCCCCTGACATTATTTACGAGTCGCTAATGAAGCCAAGTAGTTTCCCGATGATTTGCACACAGATACCCCGAGAGAGAGAGAGAGAGAGAGAGAAAGAGAGAGATAATTCATTAATTATGAACCTGGCTGAAATGTGAAGAACTGAAGAAAGACTCGGTCGCATTTGGTTTACGACCCAGGCCCATCATCATCATCATCATCCGGCGTACTCGAGCGGCAGATTGCCTGCTCACAATTGCTCGCAATTAATTGTAAATCTGTTGAGGACAGACGGAATACCGTATATGGAATACGGAATACGGAATACCATGACTGATAAGACGCTCCACTTGAGCACATGCACAGATCCCCTGACCGAAAACACTCGAAAACAGATCAACTCACATAAATTCATTCATTCAGGGGGCATTCATTCTCCCCCTCCCCCTCGCCTTTGTTTATTGCCGAATACTTCAGTTTTCCACATTTTGTATATTTCTCTCTCTCTCTCCTCTCTCTGTATCTGTTTCTGTTTGGGATTCGGACTCGTTTTCTGGTTTCGGGTGATTTGTTATTTATTAAACACTTCGACACGAAATTTTGTGTCTCAAGATTTGTAAAACACTCTGAATTATGTAGTCCCATAGCTTTTTAATGGATCATGTCGAGCGTGGGTAACAAGAAAAAAAAAAAAACAAAGGGAGCACGATAGTTGAGTATAAACTGATGTAGAAAGTGAATAAAACCGAATACTTTATGGGCGAACAAATAAAAACAACGATAAAGTTAAGAAATAAACAATTATAAATGGTATTATATGATTATTTGAAATAATTCGAGGGAGTTTAATTTCAATGCACATAAAACGTATTTTAGTTATTATCATAAACTTAAAACGTTGTATTTTATTAATAATTATTAGGAATATTGCCCATTTATCGCTTTGTATTTAATTGAAATCGAGAAAAAGAAAGATATAGCGATATTTTGGTATAGATCACTCAATACAATTGGAAATTAAGAATTTCGCAATATTTTCCGCTAATATAATCTCTGAATTTTTGGGAATCTACAAAAACGCATTAAGATCTGTTGAAAAACAAAATGATGTGATTGAATTGATTCGCTCTTAAGATTTATGAGCAATAGGAAATATATAACATAGAAAACTAGGGGAATTTTTTGAATTCTGAAGCAGAAAAATAAAATTTCTGTTAAGATATCTATTAAAGGATTGTTTCTTGAGAATTTAGTTTTTTTTTTTGAGTTTCAGATTATTTAGTATTCAGTCTCATCTGAAGCATAGAGCATCAACTATTCGATTAGGCACAGTTAGCAACTACCGCGACTTCCATTCGACACTTTGTCACGCCACCGCATAGAGGCATCCATGCGATCCATGTGGTAGATCTGTGTTCCGATCTTTTGGAATAGAATAGAGTCGGTTTTCATAATGAGACGACATAATTGACGCTCTGTCGCCCCGTTTGACAATGTCTAATCTAAATACAAAGCAATTAAAATGGAAAATTTATGGCGTTAATGTGCCACATACACACACAGAGTTCAAGAACTGCCCCCATCCCGCCTATAGACCCCTGGTAGTACTTGTATTTTATAGGATTTAATGGTTCCGTTTTCAACTGATAATTTGTGTGGGCAATTAAAAATTTGTTTGATTCAGTCAGCTCCATATTACATCGCAAAATAGGGACTCAAGTATGCCCAGTATCTCAAGTATCTCAAGTATCTGTAGTATCTGTATTTGTAGTATCTTCCATGTGAAGTGTGTTAAAAATAGCCACAGCTCGTGAGGCTTTTGGGTTAGTATTCTTCAAGTTAAACAAAAGCAGACGCATTGCAAAATCCCCCTGACAAGTGTCAACTGGGAAGTGAGGCCCCTCCTCCCTTCCCCGTGTGTTTGCTTTTCAAACAACTTGGGGTGCAGGAGGCATAGTAAATTTTGAGGTAATATACGAGTAGTACGAGCATTTTGCGGCGACTTACCTACTTAGGCGAGAGCCAGAGATAATAAACAGCTTTGCATCTACATGGAATTTAAGAAGAAAACATTGCCGTAAAGTCTTCTAAGGGCAGACCGACAGATAGGCAGGGAGACAGACGGACAGGCAGAGGAACAGACAGACAGACAGACAGACAGACAGGCAGACAGACGGACAGACAGGCAGATAGGCAGAGGAGCAAAGAGACAGAGAGACAAATAGGCAGAGGAACAGAGAGACAGACATAGAGAGAGAAATAGAGACAGACAGACGGGGAGACAGACAGACAGACAGACAGACGGGCAGACAGATCTTTCGAGTGGGTCTCGTGAACGTGCTGCCCTGACAGCTGCTTAGACCGTACCGCATAGAGAGATATATCTAAATTTAGTAGCACATAGAGCAGATTTGGTTAGTTTGCTCTGGCTGAGATAACCCGAGCGTGCCCGGGAGATTGTGATTGTCATTATGATTGCGATTGTGATCTTGAGATTTGCAAGATCTCTGCTTGTTAAAATGTTGAGCAAGTCTGTTGATTGTCAGCTGGCACACGATTATCACTGCAGAGTATTCTATAGTATAATCTACCCGCTGTTGATTGTTGTTTGAGCAACATTTAAGGTGGATGGGTTATCAGGCCTGCCTCATATACGCCATGGCGTACGCAGCCAGCCCAACTGCGGCTATATAAGTATTATAGGGGGGGAGTAAAGCATCTAATTTATGGTATACGATGGGGATTAACAGCTTAACATCTACCTTAACTTCAGTCAGCAAAATGAGTTATAAACGGCGACAGATCATCACATATTGTTGTTGTTCCATTGTTATTCTAACTAATTTATGCCTTTGGCATAAGCGAATATAAGCAGAGGTTAGACGGAGTGTGTAATTTCAGTTAGTACTCGTAAATTCTCATCTCGTTATACTACACGATTATACGCCCAACAACATATAGTATACTCGTATAATATGTTACAATCTGCGGTCTGTTTATGGATCTTGGCAGTTTATCAAAGGTTTTAGCACACAATCATCTAATTGCTCGGAGATTTTGCGCTAAACTCTGTGATTTGCGATGTGATTTAACTGCCATACCAGGGAGGGGGAGGGGGCTACAATGGGGACGTTACAATAATATACTGGGAAGCTTTACAATCCCAAATTGGCAGCTGCTATTTAACATGTCAGTATCCAATAAAACGCGGTAGAGTGTATGCACTGAGAGAAAATGAGTCAGGAAGTTTTATTTCATATAGCTTAGCATGTCAAATATTGGTATACTTGCGGCATTTCTCAAGATATCGTTATAAAATTTTGTATATGTCACTTTTAATATATTCTTAATATTTCTTGAAAGTTTCAGCAGAGTTGGAGTATTATATCATATAGTTTTCATTGAAGTATTTTTTAAAATTGCTTACTTGCTTATTTCTGAATATATCTTGGGTTCTATTACTCTATACTAGTGCACTCTCTGTGTGTCTTTTATCTATAGCATCGTAAAAAGTAAATACTTTAGTTCTATTTTGATGGAACTCTTACGAGTGGATGAATCATCGTCATCGTATCGCTTGCAACTCGATTCGTTTAACTGGGCTATCGATATGCTCGCCCGACTTTAGCGTGGGCTCAACACGTTGCGAAATCAACTGCCTCCCCTCGCTGCCCCCTCCCCTCTGGCAACCCTCCCCTATTGCTCGTCAAAGCTGTCAGACATTTAAGCCGCCCACCTACTTCAGGCAACTCAGGGGGCATCTTGGCCAGCTGTCTGACAGTGGCACTCGGCCGTTCGTTTAATCACAGTATTAACTCTTTCGCAGAGCCGCTGTCAGTCTTGTCTCATTTTTGTGCTGCCCGAGGGGGGAGAGAGAGGCAGAGAGAGAGAGAGGGGTACACGTTATAAACACTACTGTCTTCCAACTGTCAAGTTGGTCTAAGTTTTGAGCGCAAAATACAAAATACAAAAGCCGCCTTGACAGCCGAACAGTCTCTCTGCCTCTCTCTCTCTTTCTCTGACTGTCTCCTCTTTCCCTCTCTGTTTCTGCTCATTTCTCGTCAGGCCTCGAGCTGACACGGAGCTGACCCCCCTGCCTGCCTGCCTGCCCCTAGATGATTATTATGTGTTTTGTATTCTGTCTTTTCTTGGCTTACTGACCAATGACACACACACACACACAGATACACTCTCTCTCTCTCATCTCTCTCTCTCTCTCTCTCTCTCTCTGCACATTCGTTTAGGCTTTTAAACGCTTAGGCCGACTTATGTGAGACTTAACGCGAGCGGCGCGCAAAGCCAACAGTCGGAGGAGACACTTGGACAGCTGCCGAGGAGACGCCTCAACTCGACGTCGACGGCGACGTCGGCGGCAAAACTTGAAATGAATTCGGACGCGCTTCGGATAATGAAAACGAAACGAGGCGCGCGTTCCAAGCAGAAAGCGAAAAAAAAAACAACAAAAAACTGAAGCACAAACAGAGAAAACTCAACTGAAGCAGAGGGCAAGAGATAGAGAGAGGGGCAGAGAGGGGGCGGGAGAGAGGGGAAAAAGCCCACCGTACAAACGGACAGAAGAATAAAAACGTCAAAAGTGATTTTGCGCTTTGGTCAGCAAAGTAAAATCAAAAAGTGCCGCCATCGCGACGTCACCATCAGCACCTCCGCTGCCCTATCTGCTCTACCAACTGCACCCCCTCTCTCCTGCTCTCTCCCTCTCCCGCTCCCTTGTTAACTGCCCTGTACAAGCTGACAAGCTGTAGCCATCGCCTGCTATTGCAGGGTATTACGAGGGGGAACACTTTGACATTTAATTTTTTCTTTTTTTTTTAGGCCATTTTTTGTGCTTACTTTTCGTGCGCCCTTCGGTCATTTTGGCACGTACTCTCCAAGTGCCTCTGGCAGGGACCTAAGCGCATGGCCTAAACACGATTACAGTTGACAATTTAAACGGCGGGTTCATGGCAGTACTTTAAAATATGATGATATCTGCGGCAGAAGCCGAAAATCATATAATTTATTATCGAAAACTTTTTGAGTTTCCTGTGAATACTAAAATTCTTACATATATCATTTTTATTGATTTATTTTATTTTATTAATCTTTAAATATTTTTTTTGAATATTTTGAAAATTTAAAAACATTCTTAACAATTTTCTTATAATGCTGCAAAATGTTTTAAAGCTTGGGAAATATTTTAATATATATTAGAACATATTTTTATGATTAACAGGATTTCTAAAATTTTAAAAAAAGTAATTAAATAAATCTATACATAAATCTATTAAATAGTTGACATAACTCAATGATGAAAAATATGCAGAGAATTTGAAAATATTTTAATAATAATGAATACATAATAAGTGTATAAAAAGTTGCTTAAATATTTGCTAAAAAATGATATATCTAAAAATCTATTATTTAATTCATTAATTTTTATGCCTTACCTAGTTGGAAATTAATTTGCATTGTCCATTTGATCGTGTCTCTAATTTATAAATGTAATTTCCCCTTCCAGCCCGTGTGTGGGAGGTGTGATCACTTAGGTCTAATGGGTTGTACTGCCTACTCCTCCTCCTCCTCCTCAAAAAGGGGGTCGTCAGGGGGAGGCGAAGGTTGTAATTTATTCTCATGCAAAATTGCACGCACATTTCAATTTGTTGCTGTGTATCCCATAGATTGTTTCACGTTCCTTGTTGTTGTTGTTGTTCCTCTTGTTGTTGCCGTGCTACGTGCAACGCGAAATTGTTTATAAATTATTGATTAAATGACAATGCGCTGTCAGAAATTGATTTATGGCCTGCGGGGCAGAGCGATGTGCGCTGCGATGCGCCGCTGGAGGCACGCAACCAAATTGTGTGGGCACGAAAATACATTGAAAAATTGTTAAGCAAACAATAAGCAAAAACAACACTGAAAAAAATATAAAATAATAATAATAAAAGATGGCCGACACAGACGCCGACTCTGACGCTGACGAGGCGACGTTCGCAAAGATTTATGACAGCAAATTATATGTGAAAGGGAGCTCCATAAATGCGTAGAGAGCGACGAGGCGACGCGACGCGACGCGACGTTACACAACGAGAGCCCAAAAAGACTGCAATCAGAGAGGGGAGACTAGAGAATAAACAAAGTCGCCTGTTTTTATTATTAATTTATCATTGGCATCGGCATCGAACAAAAAGTGACATTAAGTCAGTCATCAATCAAAATTACGAAATGAAAAAGCGCCGCAATAAATGAACGATAAAAGCTCCATTTCGTAGTACTTCATCTATATGGTCGCCCTGTGTCCCTTTCGAGGGGGGAAGGCTGAAGGATTTTCAATTAACGAGGCGACAAAGCATTTTGGAATCAATGAGCGGAAAGGGAAATATAAGTTGGGGAACTAGATATAATAGAGAGTAAAAAATGATTCTATACAACTTGCAGTTCCCTTGTTGCTCTCAGAGTTCTCAGAGAATCCTTCACTTTCATTCTTAACATCATTAAATATAATTTAATTTAATAATTTTATAATAATTTGTAAAATATATTCTCTCTTATTTGACCTATCTTATTTAAATTTCATACACAGTTAGATATACTAGTTTACTACGTGTCTGCTCAATTTGAGCTCAATATCTTTTAAATGCAGCTTGATAATTAAAAAAAAAAAAGAATAAAGAGAGATTAAAATTTCTTCCTAACTTGCCTCGCCTTATACTCAAGAAACCCCAATTGAGAGCGTGGCAAGGCAACCTTTTTCAAAGAACTTAAGATAATAATACCATATATGTTTTATTTGAACTCCCTCCAAAATGAAAATAGGTCTTCTTAAACTTCCAGGAAACTTGTCTATGTGCAAGCATAATAAATTTGTTTATGCCATACATAATATTTTATCCAGAAATCCGAATTTGAGCTCTTTACCTTGTAACTGGCACCTCTTCTTCTTCTTCTTCCACTTGATGTACACATATGCAAATATATCTGGGTAAAACTTCACAGTGTTTGCCCAGAAGAAGAAGAGCTCAACTTCGCTGTGATATGTGATAGGCCCCTCATGGCGAATGTGTAACTGGCAGACAGGCAGATAGTCAGAGAGAAGGAAAGAGAGAGAGGGGAGATCTAGTCAAATAGCGCTCGTATTCCGTCATTAGATTTACAAGCCGCAACTCGTAGTATCATCTGGTAGTGCAGAAGAGGTGTAAATACCCGGGATTATGTTGCCTGCGATTGCTACTGGGCTTCTGCTGGATAAACAAAGTGCTCGAAAGCGAACCCTTTTGTTGTCGTCTCCCCTCATATCATCTCGTATCGTCCCATATCGTCTCGTCTGCCTTTTCTATCCAACTGTGCAAATATTTGCCAAAGATTCAGTGTGCGTTCTGCTAGGTACATATGTGCCACGGTATCTGCAGTGTTTATCAAGTGTAACACGCGCTTTATTTGTTTTCCAACACTCACAAGTTGATTGCCAGGCAGGCAGGCAGGCAGACTCCCCGATAGAGCTACAACTCTGGCGCAACTCTATCGCGTCTCTGTTTGACTTGCCCAACCCGAGAGAGACAGAGAGAGAGAGAGAGAGACACAGAGAGATTTATATGCGTTGTGTGTACCGTAATATCCAGTTTTCACTTTTGCACTTTAGCACACTGGCCAACGAGAGTTCCTCCAACCCGTTACACCTCATTCAGCTCCCCCCCTAAACCTCCCCCTCTCCTATAGAGAGACTTGTTCAAATAAATGGAAATAAATCTGCACGTCAGACGGCGCGACGTCGTCGGCCTTTGATTTACACCATATAATGCGCATTTTTCTCGTGTTTAACAGACTTAATGTCTGTTTATAAGCAAGTTAAGGCAGCAACAACAGCAGCAGCAGCAACAGCAACAACAGCAACAACAGCAGCAACAACAGCAACAACAGCAACACCAACAGCAACAACAGCAGCAACAACAGCAACAGCAACAACAACGATAACGTCAACAACATTGAGCATTTCTTGGGTGTCGCGCTATAAAATATATTAAACAATCTGATTTATTGCTATTTGATAACCTCTTGTCTGCCCCCTCCGTCCCCGTGCCCCCCTCAGCCCCCCTCTCAGTGCCCCTGCCCTCTCTTTGTGCCCGCTAGTCGAGCGGAACAGCTCGAACGGCTGTGCAAAATGCCAGCTATAATTGCGACCATAATTTATGGTCCGCTCTTATACTTCAGATTTATAGATGCACGTTTAAACGTGTATATGGTATATGGTATACACCCCGGGCAGCCCCCCCTCACACCTCACTTCCCAACCAGCGTGATAGACCTAACGATTCTGTTTACAAACTCGACCAATTGGCGTGTCAGATTTGAATTCATCATCGGATCGATCGCGGCTACCGGAAGTGCTTTTCTACTCTCTCTCTCTCTCTCTCTACATGTCTCTCTATCTTTGTCTCTTTTTTTACTGATCTATAGAAAGCAGAAATTAAGGAAATACTTATAATTACGTATATTAATATATTTATTTGAAAGAAGTTGAGCATCAATAAGTATCGATATATTATAGAAATTACACGAATAGTTTTATAATAATTTATTTTAATTATAAATAATACCATAAACTTTTTCTTTTTCCTATAGAATTGTTGAACTTTTTTACAAGCTAGTTTTTATTTAAATTTATTTATGAATTCTCAATCTAATAATATGCTTATACTAATTTCATGGCCATATTTTCTTATCTTTTCAAGCAAAGAAAAAACAAAACTTTCCACACAATAATTTGCTCTGTTTTTCCCTCTGATCTTCTTCTTCTTCCTCTTCTTCTTTGAGCATAATTCTATCCGAACTCAGCCTTGTCGCACGTGTGCAAACTTTGCAGATTGCGTCAAGTGTCGTCGGGAATTCAGAGTTCCTTGAGCAAATATTTTGGATGAAAAGAATGAAAAACAAAATAGACCAATAGACTGGATGGGATCACTTGTTAAGATCAACAATTAGAGCTAATGTGCTGATAAAACAATGAAATATTAAAACCAACTGCTGCTGTTTGTGTGTGATAAATATTTTGCCTCGAGTGTAAATGAATATTATGATAATTTTGAAAAGAAAAAAAAAAAATAAGTATTGTAAGAATGGGCAGAGATCTTCGAAATGTTGTGATAATTATATTAACATGTAAACGAGGCAAAACATCAGTCGAGCAGCGCGATAAACAGCCCGAAATGATCGCTTAAATAGCGACAGTTTCTAGACAAATATTATTCTTAGCCACTGTCTTACAGTGCTGAGCAAAATAAATGTGCCCAGCTAATTAGCAGACACACGCGAAAGTTCATTAAGAGACTGAGGCGAGTCATGTCAAATTCGAAAGGGAAAATTATTTTGACAGACCGAGAATGAGAACCAAGATGATATAGGGGGAGGTAGGGAAAGGTGGAGGGGGGGTGCTACCACGAAGCGACGTGACTTTGGCGAAGCACAGCAAATTGTGTTAATCAACGAGCGAGGGCAATCCACAAAACGCTTTTGCATGGCTGTCAATCAAAGGCGGCGACGGCGGCGTCGGTTCGCTGTCTGGGGTTCAAGGCGTGAACCATGAACCAGCGGAACGGGGAAGGGGGAAAGGGGAACGGGGAACGAGATGGCGAACTGACAAATAGTTGGCACTAAGCGGGGGTTAAATTGGCGTTGATAATGACAGCTGAATAATTTTTATGCGGCGCGACATGGAACATCATCAAAACAATTTCACGCTACACTTCAACTCGAGAGAACTGCACAGATACAGAGACAACAAAGATACAGATACAGCTAAAGATACAAAGATACAGATACAGCTGAAGATACTCTGCCGCAAGTTTATGGAGCGTGTGTGTGGGTCGACGGCGCATAAATTAAATGTAATGTGACATTTTTACAAAATGCTCTCATTTCTCAACATATCCGGCTGAAAGGAAAACACACACACACTCACACACACACACTCGCATAAAAGAAAATGTACACGAGGAAAAGCGAGATGCGGCGAAATGAGACGCATAAATTCTCATACTCGCGTAGCCGGGCGAAATATTTCGCCTTAAATTAGCCTCAATTAAATGTTAATGCATTTTGACATATCTCTCTCTCTCTCTCTCTCTCTCTACCTCCCTCTCTCTCCTTCGGATTATACGAAAATAAATATACATATATCCACTCAGCGATGGGGACTACTCAGACGTCGCACTCGCATCACAAGTCGCACTGTGGCACTCAAGAAAAATGAGTTATGATTTGTGAATACCAAAACGAATACAGATACGAATGTGATTACCCAGCGAGGGTGCTCTGTGAGTTGCAGAGAGCAATTAGCATTGATGTAGCCGCAGCAGCTGCATCTTCATATATCATTCTATATCCTATCTGGATGCGCCATAGATCTATCTATCTGCGAACAGCTCAATGTGTTGTAAATCAACACCCATTTACGACTCTCTGAGAATATTTTAAATATTTTCCATATTCACAATTTTATTTCTTAAATACAATTTAAAAAGAATGCGTAATTATTCAGTTTAACATGATATACTCATGATAATTTACGATTTCTGTAGCGCTGGCTGAGCAAATAAATATTATTCTTTGGCCTACACTTATTTTTTTATATACTAAATATTTTTACAAAGTTTCAGAAGAATCGGTATAGTCATTTCGGTAAGAAGCGAGCATTATGTGAAAGTATAATAAATTTTATTTATTTATAATGTAATTTGTCTTGAAATCAAGCAACAAAGCAAAAGTCTTAAGCATTACCTGATATATCTTTGGTAATTTGCGATTCTTACAGCTTTATCGAATTCATATCATACTTTTAAATTTATCTATTATATTATCTTAGAATTATATATATAAAATTTCACAACAATCGCTCAAGTCATTTCGAGTCAGTTAATTGAAATACGTAAATGTTTTGGGTATATTAAAAAATCTGTAAATGTTCGGGACAATCTCAAGTGGTCAAGTTAATTCCCCAGAGGATGTCAGAGGGTTCGTCCATAAGTTAAACATAATCTACGACCTCATTTTGGTTAACCTCAGAGCGAAATCCGCAAAGGCAGCACGCCCAGCTGTCCCTTCTCTCTCTCTTCCTCTTTCTCTCTCTTTCCTTCTCCCTTCTCTCTCTCTCTCTCTCTCTGTTACCTGCATAAAGTATTCGTTTTTATAGAATTTGCGTAGTGGCCTTTTGCCTGGCTGCCTTTTGCGGTTGTCCTTTTTGCCTCCCTGCCTGCAGATGAGGCTGAGCCTGAGCTGGCTCTGGCCGCATGTCATCGTTAGTGTCTGCTTTCGGCAGGGATTTGTAATATTATGCTGTCAAGTCGAACATGCCCACTGACAGTTACCAACTGTCTGACGGGCCCGACGCTTGACTTGAGTGTGTAAGCCGACGTTGGGTTACACCCCGCAATCGGCATTGCGAATGGTAATGGGAATGGGCAGGGGAATGGGCAGGGGAATGGGTAAGGGAATAGGCATGGGAATGGATTCATAGAGCCAGCGTCTGGGCGGGCTGCCAATTACACTTTTGACGCCAAGAGGCAGGCGGCATGAGGCAGGCGGCGCAGTCGTGTGCGGGCGAGGGCCAAAGCAGCGTCGACAGCGAGTCGTCCTCGGGTCGAGTCCTGTCCCAGTCCCAGTCGCTGTCCCCGTCGCTGTCGCTGTCGGTTTCGGTTTGATGCTAACAAATAATGACATGGCAATTTGCAGATTTCACAGCATGTCGAGAAGCTTCTCTTCCCGAGGAGCACGGTAAATAGTCGCATATTCCGCTCGAGAGTTAACAAAGTCAATTGAAAGCGCGTCCCAGGGTTTCCTTAGGGGGGGCGGGGAGGTTAGCTGACATCGACAATCGGGCAACTGTCGTGCTATCGTTGTCAAGGTGCTCGCCTGATCCCCCGCCGAGGACCGCCTGCCAATGTCAGTTAGCCGAAAGTCCTGTCTGCCCCTGCCCCTCTCTCTGTCTGCCTGCCTGCCTGCTGTGCTCCGTGTGTGCCCCGGGAGAAATTCAATTGCGAGCATGGGTTAAAAGCTTGGCCATCTGACAGCAGCTCGACCCGCATTCGCAGCCCCAGGACAGTCACCCCTCCCATCCCATCCTCCACTTGGTGTGGTCGCATTCGGGTGAAGACCTCCTGCGTGTCGCCTGTCAAATTTCCTTGTCTCTGGCGAGGTCTATATGTCAGTGTGACCCTGTTTGTTTGCCTGTCTTGCGGTGTAGAGAGCCTCTACCTCTCTCTCTCTCTCTCTCCGTCTCCCTCTCTCTCTCTCTTCTCAAGACTCGCGCAGCTGCCGTGTGATTAAGTCATTAAGTCGGAGATTGATGGGCTTACGATTATTTTTGAACACACCCTGTAACCCTGTAAGCAGCCTCCTTAATTTGTATAATTTTCAGTCCTCCAACTTGGGCAGAAGATCTTCGATCGAGAGCGATGAGTTGAGAGCTCAGTTTAAGTGTATGCTATGGTCTAATCGATTTTTCGATCACTTCGGAAATGGGTTGTTTCTAGTAATCTCTGAAGTGATTATTTATACCATCTCAAAGTAAACAAAATAAATCAAATCAAGGGAAACTTGTTTGGGAAAGTTTTTAAAGGAATTATTTATACCATTAAATCATTTTTTATCGATATTTGCTATCGATATACTGAGTGCACTATGTTGAAGCTGGGGTTAGGATTGACTGACAGATGATCTATTTAAAATATGATTAGATTAAATGATTATGTATTCAAATTTTAAGCAAATTTTTAATTCATTACAAGATAAATTGTTTAATTGATATATAGGGTTCTAAAAAATATGTGACAACTCTGCCAGTTTATTTTAAAAATTTCTTACAATATTTTCTAGTGAATTTCCTAAATATTTCTCTTTTTTTTTAAAAAGAACTCTACAGATTGAGCCACTTTTCTCAAACTGCCAACGAGCACGTTCTATAAATCCGTCAGAGTTGCACTTACCATACCATACCATATATATACATATATGGTATCTGAGATGTGTGCACGTATTTCTCGCTTGTAAATTGTGGCAGGCAGCTTCCTCTTTTCGAGCCAAGTTGCCAACTGTCGTTGAATGTTTCCTTAGCCATAAAAATGCATTAAGATTAGGCCCGATGTCAGTTGGCTGAGAGGGAGCTTATAATCAATTAACTTGTGTGGAAATCACATAAATTTGTGTAACATTAAACGGGTCGCAGAGCTGTCTAGGATGGGGGGGTTGGGGATTGGGATGTGGTCCATGGTTATGGTCAACATTTCTCAAATTTTACGAGTCGCTTTTCAAATTGATAGAAACATTTGCTAAGCCACAAAAGCGCTGCCAACTCGTTTCGTATAACTTGTTTTGCCCCAAAGACTTTTGCCGACTCACCTGATTGTGCCACGCCCCCCCCCTCACCTTCCTCCTCTTTCCTTCCCTTTCCCACTTTGGAAGCCGCCGTCATGTCGTCGAATTTATTGCACTTCCTCCTCCTGCATATAATTTTCAAATTAAGTGTTGCTTCATGTAAATTGATACATTTTCAGGCGAGAGAAAGAGATAGGAGAGAGAGAGAGAGAGAGGGAGGGAGAGAGAGATTTGCATTCGAATCGTTATCGAAATCGGCATCGATTTTAATCAATTTGAGTTTGGGATTTAGCTCGAACAACCCGACAAACTGCCGATTAGTCGAGTGTCTCTTTATAATTTCATTCACAGCGTGTTTTCCTCCGTTCCGATTCATTTCGAAATTTATTTATGTGTTTCTGTATCTTTTATCTCTGTATCTGAAGCTGTATATACTGTATATAGGAGTAGATATTTTACTTATTTATATATTATATTTTGCAGTTATATTTAAAATATATGTAACTATGCTTTATTCTTTTATCTATATCTTTATATATATCGAACTTTATCTGTAGCTGAAAGTGACTGTATCCATACATGTCTGTATTATAGTATCTGTATCTTTTGCACTTTCAGATTGTATCGTATGCCTTTTATAATATTTTAAATTTTATATTAATAGATATATGTCTATATTCCTCTATATTCCTGTTAATAATCCCAAGTTTTCTATTTGTTTTTACCCAAATTGTGTGCAAGATTTTCCCATCTTTGAGTTTATGTTCCTGCGTGACTATTCCATTGTGTGTGTGTGTGTGTGTGTGTGTGTGTGTGAAGGAGCAACTCTTTTTCCACTGTCAAGTCTGACTGCGTTGTTGGTTTTCAAGCTCTTCATTTCTTCCCGATCCGCCCCTGCTCCTGCCCTGCTCCCCACTTGGCTGACAGTCACTTCCTGCGTGGGCTTCTCATCCGTCAGCCAGGACAGCGCCATCACGCCCCGCTCACTCCCTCTCTCTCTCCCTGCTGTGCTTCGCGTTGCTCGTCTCATTAGCATGTGTGCGTGTCTCCCCTCTCGCTCCTGTTCTCCTTCTCCTCCTGTCAGCTGCTCTGCCATTAATTTTGCCAGCCCACAGAGCTGGAGGGGTGAGCCTCCTCTCCCCTTGGCCACGCCCCTTCTCCGCCAGAAACTAACCTAACCTGCAGTGTAATGCGTTGTATTGTTCACGCAAAATTTATTTCCGCTGCGTCATGAACATCCTGCTGTCGTCGCCGCTGTGGGGATGTGTTGCTGTCGTTGTTGTTGCTGCTGTTGTTGTTGCTGTTGCTGCCGCTCTTGCTGTTGCTGCTGTTGTTGTTGTTAATTTACGTAATAAATACGCTTGAAAATTCTGCACGCACATGCAAAATGAATTACATCGCTTGACGTTGGCGCAGCAACAACAGCAGCAACAACAGCAGTAACAACAGCAGCAACAACAGCAGCAACAACAGCAGCAACAACAACAGCAACAACAACAGCAGCAACAACAACAGCAACTTAACTGTCACTTGTCACAGGAACGTTTCGTGGGGGCCCTGGGCAGGCTCAACAACGACAGCAGCAGCAGCAGCAACGACAGCAGCAGCAGCAGCAACGACAGCAACATCGTCCTGGCAGCGATGGCAACGTCGACGTCCTCCGTCGTCTCTCACATGTCAACGCGCGTCGCTTTGCTTGGCATTTTTGTGATGTGAAATGAAGCAACGAGGTGACAGCCGAGGGGAGTTGCTGCCGTAACTGTTGTTGCTGCTGCTGTTGTTGTTCTGCTGTTGCTGCTGCCTGCTGCTGGTTGCAGCACCAACGGCAGCAGCATAAAATGAATTACTCGCGCGAACAACAAAAACTGTCAGTGTGCTGTCAGCTAGGGGGGCGTGTTGCTGCCGTTGTGTCTTGATGTTGTTGCCGTGCCTTCACATGCGCGTGTGTGTTGGTGTGTGTGTGTGTGTGTGTGTGTGTATGCGTGAGTGTTTGAGGTGTCAGCGCATCGCATTTGAAATGCTCACACACACAAAGCAGTTGACAGCCAACAGTCAGTCAGCAGCAGCAGCAGCAGCAACGACACGCCAGCAACATGGAGCGCTAGCAGCAAGGCCAGCAACAGCAGCAACATGTTGCCGGCACAATGCGTCGCTCTGCACCGCTGTCACACTCCTGGGGTGATTATCTTACCTAAATTGCTTGTAGCAATCCACCAAATGTGACGTGTTGTCGCTGTCGACGTCGCTGCTGCTGCCGCTCTCGCTGCTGCTGCCTCTGCTGTTGCTGTCGCAATTTTCATTTTCGCACTCCATTATAAAGTAATTTTTTTACATTACTTATGCCTGTCAACGTCTGCTTTGACTGCTTTTCCTGTGTTTCCACAGCGACGCCTCGTCCTGCCGCGTATCCTGCTGCTGCTGCCGTTGCTGTTGCTGCCGCGTTGCCAGTTGGCAAAGATTAATATGTTGCCGCTGTGCCATTTCCTGGCCACACTTTGTGCTCACTTTGTTTGCCTCAGCCACAGGGGGGGAAGGGGGGGGGAGGCAGGCACTCCTCCTGCTTCAGCTCGAGTCTCTCTCTCCACTTGGCTCCGTCTCCAGTTTCAGCTCCAGCTCCAGCGTGTGTGACAGTTTGCAAATGTGATTGACAACTGACAGCGCCATATAAATTCAAAGCTTTCGCACACAGCAACAGCAGCAGCAACAGCAACAGCAGCAGCAACAGCAGCAGCAGCAGGCAGCGCGTTGACAGTCTACACAACACATGGCAGCCGCAGCACAAAGTGGATGAGGGGGCAGGGGCACAAGTGAGTGAATGACTGACTGACTGAATGAATGATGGAGTGACTGACTGACGGGCTGACTGATGGGCGGTCCAAGGCTGACTGATGGACTGACTGACTGACTGACTGATGGGCCTGGGCCTGGGCTTGGGTCTCTCTGTCTGCCTGTCTGACTGCAGTTGGGCGGGGTCTATCTAGGCATCTATCTGGCATCTGCAACAGGCACTCTCGCATAGCCCACAGCAGCAATGAATCGCAATTACGAACGTTTACTTTTGGCAGCGACTGTTCGAAGTGAAGCTTAGCGAGTGACTCGATTAAAAGGCAGGAAAAAACATGAGGATTCTGCGCTATAAATGCGATGCCAACAATCTGAAGCTTATATCATGATAGACAAAAGAGTAGTGAAGAAATACTGACTGTTTGATACCCTGTAGCAAGCTTACAATACAGATAAATACTATAAAACGCAGTTTCATAAAGTAAAACCATATTTTTGTAATTATCTTCCCCGTTTTCCAAGCCATTGTTATTAAACTTTTAGAATATGTTAAGAATGTAATATGCTAAGGTTGGACCAAATTTGATTACTGCAACTTTAAAACGTCAAGAGTTACAAGATAAAAACGATTTTCTCAAAGAGTGAGCTTATTTTTTGACATTTTAAAATAATTTCAGCTTGATAAGAGAGTTAAGTAGCAGTTTGCAAAATTTTATAGCTCCAGTTCTTCCAATAACTGAGATCTGTGTATAAATGTAGAGAGACAAACCCGTTTATTGTTCTTTCTTAGGGTATACACCTTGTAAAGTCTACTAATTGCGCTTTACATAGTCTGTCATGTATTTTTTGACTTCTTCAAGCAATGAAATATACATTTCCTCAGACAAGGGTGTTCCAATTATGATATATTTCGAAAAAGAACAAATTTGATGTTATTTTGGGCTACTCTTAGGATCGTCTCTAAGTAACTGGTCCGCTTACTCAGCTCATTTGGGGCCTTGTGTGTTTAGCTGCTTCCTGTGGAGCGTTACCTATGGTATAATTCCAATTATCATTCCGCTACTTCCGCTGGGAAGCTCGAATTGAGGTCTAATTGCTATTTAGGGCTTCCTTTTCCATTCCCAACTCTGCCAGTAATGCCCCATTATTCTGGCATCAGCCATAACTGCTGACACGGCCTGGCTCGATAATAGACTCATCAGACAATTGAGTTGAGGAGATGCCTAGGGGGAGAGAAACAGCAGGTAGTCTTGGCTACCTAGGAGACCATTTTGGTGGGACCTGTCGCTCGTGCTGACGACGACAAATGTCTCGGGCGGTTCCAACGGAAGTGACGCGCCAGAAATCGAGTGAGAAAGAAAAGAAAAACTTGATTATAAATGTGGAAGCCGTGCGGAAAATAAAACTAATAAATTGATGTTGATCGGACAAGCCAAGACAGAGAGGGAGGGGGAGAGGGAGATGGAGATGGAGATGGAGAGAGGGACAGGCGGCTGGCAATGCGACGCATCAACGACACGACACGTTGCCGGGCAATGACAATGACAAAATCAACTGAGCTGACAATGATGAAAGTGACAGCGACAATGGCGCTGAATGACAGACAGACTGAGAGGGAGAGAGAGAGAGGGAGAGAGAGAGAGAGGGAGAGACTGGCTGGGGCACTTTTCAACTGAATGACAGTGTGGAGGGAGGCGGGCTGAGGAGAGGAGGCTGAGGTGCTGCTACTCAAGTGGCAGCCGGGTCGGGCCAACTGTCTGGCATGCCGAAGATGTGGTTTGCTTTTGTTTATTCAATTTCCTAACTGAAGTTGGTAACAGGGTCTGCCCGACTAGTAGCTACCTAGCACTACACAAGCGTCTAAGCGTCTTTACTCTACTCCGTCTCTACTAATTTGCGAAATGCTTCTACCCGATTAGTCTCTACTTTTCTACTTTTCTCAGCTGAGCTAAAACACCTACCCTAGAGCTAGCGTAGAGACCTTGCTCACCCGTCTTCCGATATATCATAAAACTTGCATCTATCCGACTGATAACTCTATACCCTACTTAGACCTTAGACTAACTATCTAGCTAAACCTCCTTCAATTATTTCATTTTATTTCAGTTTCTTCCCTACCCCACCCCAAGGGTCTTTGCCTACAAGGTCTAGCCTACCCCACCCTACTCTCTAATAGGCTGTATCCCTATACCATACCTTCCCACCCATACAGGGTTCCACTCGACTAACTTGTAATCTACCTCACACAGGCTCAACTATTTCATTCAATTTGTTCTCCTCCAGCTCCACAACGTAGTCTCTCTCCCTCTCTCTCTCTCTGGCAGTATCTGTATCTGTAACTGGCATTGAATCATTTGAATCGTTTGAATCATTCACTTATTGCGACTGTTGTCACTCACTCGGCGTCGAGTTGCATGTGGCAGGCTGCACGTTGCACGATTCGTGCTACGCTTCAATGAAAACAAACTGATATTTGCCTGACACTTGAGATTGATTGTCATCCATCAAGCCAGCCGAGCCGTCGCCTCGCAACCTCACAAGCTTCCCAACTTACCAACCTACCCAACATCCATCGTCATCCTCATCGTCGTCGCATCGCATCACTTCGCCATCGTCTGTCGCCTGTCTCCTCCCGTCTCCCGTCTCCCGTCTCCTGTCTCCTGTCGTCTCGGTGAGTGATTGAAGGGCAAGGATCCGTTGTTTGCATTTCCAATTTACATGCGAATTCCCCTTCATGTCACGTCTTCAAGCGTCCCGCCCTAGCCTGCATTTACCATATATTCAATTACAGAGACTTGGAAATCCTCGGCCTGAGAACTGAGTATTGTCTTGCTGACCACAAAAGTCCTTGATTATCTCGAGAGGAGCGACAGCAGCTGCCTGCTTGGAGTTATAGCAGAAAGAAGAGGGAATAACCACAAAAAACCTAAGATCTCCAAGCAAATATATATCTTTCAATAGTCTATATTTAACTACTTTCCCAGTATAATTTATGTAGTAAAAGAAAAAGAACTTTCCCCCTATAGTTTCGGAGTTATAAGCGTTCATACAGACAGAGAGAGTTTGCCTATTCAGGCTGATTAAGCTTACTTATAGTATGTCAACTCTACGCTCAACTTCAAGTCTTGAGAGACAAATAACTCGGCTACTCTACTCTATATATAAGGCACTTAGTTCCTGGCTGATCACCCAACTAGCGTATCTGGCAGATATCCGAAATGCAAATGGGTCTGGCCAGAGACGGAGCAGGTAGCGCATAAAGAAATCGAATTCATTAAACATTAGCTCCCTGACACGATGCCGCGAGAGGCGGTCCCAGGCCGGTCTGGACCCCGGCTGGACCCTAAAACATTTAGTGTCGCAATATGCAAATGCATAAATTTGCTGTGCACAGGCGGAGAGGCACACACACACACACACACACACACACACAGAGTTGCTGTCGCGTCGTGTCGGGCAGCCGAAGACATACACACGCGATAAAGAAATTCGATTAGGCATCAATTTTAAATGAGACGCATTTCCCTCCTGCCGCGCCTGCCTGCCTGCCTCTCTGTCTGCCCGTCTGTCCGTCTGTCCGTCTGCCTGTCTGTCTGTCTGTCCGTCTGTCTGACCGCCTGCTGCGGATGCCACGTAACCTGATACGGTGACACTCGTCGACAACGCCGTCGCTGCGATGTCGCGTTGCAGCGTTGCAATCTAATTTATGACTTAATTATCGGGCCATATTTAATGTGTCCAATAAACTAGTCTACAAAATTATACCAACACATCGTTGCTTAGCCATGTTGCCCCACTGTGGCAGCCTCCCCCTGCCTTCCCTTCTTTGCTTGTGGCTTATTAGGCTTTTGCTTTATGCGTGGACAGGCAGAACTTGTATAAGCCAAGATCGTGTCTTGGCCAGCTCAGGCTGCCGCTGCTGCTGCTGCTGGTGGCCTCCTTTAGTTTTGCGGCCATCAATTTGCTTTTAAATGCAACAATTTGGTTGCCATTGCGGCGGCTCCACTGTGCGCTGTCGCCCGGTACGCTGTCTCTTCTGTCCGCCTGCCCGCCTGGTCCGACTGGTCGGCCGCGTCATCGTCACCGCATGCAGTCAACGTATTTGGGTTGGTCTCCAGCATCGACTTGGCCAACTCGTGCAACGTCTTTGGCAGCAGCTCGCGGGGCAATAAAAATTTCGTGAAGTGGCAATAAAATTCCATTTAAAATGGCAGCGATTATGTCTCAACAGACCATTAAAGTCACTCAAATGACAACTACTACTTAGCCACACTAGCACACACACACACACGCACACACACACACACACACACACACACTCCTCTGCACACTCTCCTGTCGTTTCGTTGATCGCGACATCTGATGTCGGCGCCGTTCCTTCGCGCACAGTGGGACACTCATTTAACAGCTAAAGTTATCACTCTGCGCCACTGTGCAGTGGGGGGGGGGGAGGGGGCTATGCCTTGGGAGGTAACGAAAGTGTCGCAAGAGAGCTGCAATTCCATTTGCCATGTGTCATCAGTTGCATTTCTATATTAATTGCAATAAATCAAGGAAAACAACGATATTTATCGATTACTTGGAAATTAAATAGAGTAATCAATAGGAAGGTAAGTTTAAACTGATAGTACTGTATTTCTTTAAACTTATACCAAATTTGGTAGCTCTAGCTGCCCTTATAGCCGAGTTCTCTGGGTTCACAAAGACATTTAGGTTAAACTGCTGAATGTTTCAAATTTTCTCATGCAACTTTATGTGCTTGATGCAAGGCAACTTTTCAAGCAGTCTAACTAAAGCTCGAAATATTCCAAAACTTAGTGGTATGGGGTCTCAAAAGCGACTTCCCTTAAACATGCCTTTTATATTCAATATAATACAATTTTACTGCAAAATTAAATTACCATCATCAGACATCATCAGGGTGAGAGCGCAGACAGTGGCTTCCACTCTCAGTTTCGGAATCCCTGCACATCCTTATTTCCTGCTGACTTAACATTTTATGATTTGATGGTCGTCTGGCTGCCTCATCCCTCCCTCTCCCTCTCATCACGCGGCTTGCTGGTTATGGCCAACATCCTGACGACTTCCCAGTGCATTTACGGGCCAGGGACAGGGCATCGTTTAGATAAGGCAGTCTGCTGGTGCCGGTTGAGCTGACAGGAACTAGTACCAGGAACTACATATAGTACACATTTATGTAGCTGCCATATCCATAACTCCTCGAACTTCCTTACCACGCAGCCGGCGTACTTGACGTGTCTGCAAAGATTTTCCACATGAGACTAACAAAAATGGTAAGTTAATATGCCGGGAAATTCAATACCGTAATTTGGCTTTCAAGTGGTAGAAGGGGGAGGGGGAAGAAGGAAAACCGAAAACAGAAATAACAATAACAAAACAACAAAATGTCAAGCTAAAGTTGATCCTCATTAGTGGCCACATGTCACGCGAGGAGAGAGAGAGAGAGAGAGGAACGAGGATAGGGACCGCATTTGCTGCATAATTTTCTCATTCATCATTTTTCGCCCATTTGGCTGAAGGACTCGTATTTCACACTGTCTCTCTCTCCCTCTCTTTTTCTCTCTCTCTGTCTCTGTCTCTGCCTGCCAACTCCTGTGACATGTGACAACAATGTGGCCCGTTGTCATTGTCATCGTTGTAGGTAGCTCGAGTTGTTGTTGTTGTTGTTTCTGTTGTTGTTGCTGTCACAATTTTGTTTTTCCTGTGTGGGTGTGTGTGTGCGAATGTGTGTGTGTTAGCTAGGTGTGATTTTCAACAAGTTCGTTTTTGGTTCTTCTGTTAGTTCTGTTTCTGTTTTTTTCGCCTCTGGTTGCTGGAGCGAGTGATATATTACGCTCCAAATGACACTGAGTGATGACTGACCCCAGGAACGGGCATGATGAGGATGATGATGATGAGTGAGCACCTTCAGGTCACCCATAGCCACTGTCAACGCTTCTGCCAATCGCCCTAATTCGCGCTGAGCTCTAGACAGGGTTGCCAGGGGACATGAGAGAGTGTGTGTTTGTGCTAATTGGGGAATTTCATAAAAGTTGAACTCATTATGTCATAATTCAATTTAAGTTCGGGTTAAACGTAGTACAAAGTAGACCTCAGGTTTGATTGCACCCTAAAGGTACATTTGGGAAACTGTGGCAACCCTAAGGTTTTGTATTTCAAAATGGTCTATAATATAATTAGTAATTTAATACAAATATTTTAAATTTTAGGTTGAAGTCATAACGTTCTGATTTGGTATACATAAATGTGAATACAGTATGATCATATCCTCCAAATAACAATCCGATTGGACTAAGTTTTTCAAGTCAACGTTTTCATAAACAAATAGCAAAATGCATTTTTTTTTAATTTTTCGATATTTTGAAAATTTATGAAATTTCACCAAAAAATTTTTGTTAAAAATTTTAAATCGCGAGGTTTTGATTTTAATCGATTGCGGAGGTCAAAATTAGTAATAAACAAGTGTTAAATCGATTTTAGACTATACTTAATTTTGGCCCAAAAATCATGTCGAAATGGTCAAAAAATTAGACATGTAACACACTCAACAGGCCTGGTAGCCACATTTTACAATGTTCGTAACTTTCTTAAAAATCAAACGATTTTCACGCGGAATGACATTTTGTTTATGTTTTGATTATCTGATTGATTCTACATTTAAATAATATCATAATAGACCTTTTGAAATTTTTTGATATTTTGGAAATTTAGACAATAGTCCCCCCTGTAAAATTTCAAAAAAAAATTTTTTTTCAAAATTTTAAATCGCGAGGTTTTTATTTTAATCGATTGCGGAGGTCAAAATTAGTAATAAACAAGTGTTTAAATCGATTTTAGACTATACTTAATTTTGGCCCAAAAATCATGTCGAAATGGTCAAAAAATTAGACATGTAACACACTCAACAGGCCTGGTAGCCACATTTTACAATGTTCGTAACTTTCTTAAAAATCAAAGGATTTTCACGCGGAATGACATTTTGTTTATGTTTTGATTATTTGATTGATTCTACATTTAAATAATATCATAATAGACCTTTTGAAATTTTTTGATATTTTGGAAATTTAGACAATAGTCCCCCCTGTAAAATTTCAAAAAAATTTTTTTTCAAAATTTTAAATCGCGAGGTTTTTATTTTAATCGATTGCGGAGGTCAAAATTAGTAATAAACAAGTGTTTAAATCGATTTTAGACTATACTTAATTTTGGCCCAAAAATCATGTCGAAATGGTCAAAAAATTAGACATGTAACACACTCAACAGGCCTGGTAGCCACATTTTACAATGTTCGTAACTTTCTTAAAAATCAAACGATTTTCACGCGGAATGACATTTTGTTTATGTTTTGATTATTTGATTGATTCTACATTTAAATAATATCATAATAGACCTTTTGAAATTTTTTGATATTTTGGAAATTTAGACAATAGTCCCCCCTGTAAAATTTCAAAAAAAATTTTTTTTTTCAAAATTTTAAATCGCGAGGTTTTTATTTTAATCGATTGCGGAGGTCAAAATTAGTAATAAACAAGTGTTTAAATCGATTTTAGACTATACTTAATTTTGGCCCAAAAATCATGTCGAAATGGTCAAAAAATTAGACATGTAACACACTCAACAGGCCTGGTAGCCACATTTTACAATGTTCGTAACTTTCTTAAAAATCAAACGATTTTCACGCGGAATGACATTTTGTTTATGTTTTGATTATCTGATTGATTCTACATTTAAATAATATCATAATAGACCTTTTGAAATTTTTTGATATTTTGGAAATTTAGACAATAGTCCCCCCTGTAAAATTTCAAAAAAAATTTTTTTTTTCAAAATTTTAAATCGCGAGGTTTTTATTTTAATCGATTGCGGAGGTCAAAATTAGTAATAAACAAGTGTTTAAATCGATTTTAGACTATACTTAATTTTGGCCCAAAAATCATGTCGAAATGGTCAAAAAATTAGACATGTAACACACTCAACAGGCCTGGTAGCCACATTTTACAATGTTCGTAACTTTCTTAAAAATCAAAGGATTTTCACGCGGAATGACATTTTGTTTATGTTTTGATTATTTGATTGATTCTACATTTAAATAATATCATAATAGACCTTTTGAAATTTTTTGATATTTTGGAAATTTAGACAATAGTCCCCCCTGTAAAATTTCAAAAAAAATTTTTTTCAAAATTTTAAATCGCGAGGTTTTTATTTTAATCGATTGCGGAGGTCAAAATTAGTAATAAACAAGTGTTTAAATCGATTTTAGACTATACTTAATTTTGGCCCAAAAATCATGTCGAAATGGTCAAAAAATTAGACATGTAACACACTCAACAGGCCTGGTAGCCACATTTTACAATGTTCGTAACTTTCTTAAAAATCAAAGGATTTTCACGCGGAATGACATTTTGTTTATGTTTTGATTATTTGATTGATTCTACATTTAAATAATATCATAATAGACCTTTTGAAATTTTTTGATATTTTGGAAATTTAGACAATAGTCCCCCCTGTAAAATTTCAAAAAAAAATTTTTTTTCAAAATTTTAAATCGCGAGGTTTTTATTTTAATCGATTGCGGAGGTCAAAATTAGTAATAAACAAGTGTTTAAATCGATTTTAGACTATACTTAATTTTGGCCCAAAAATCATGTCGAAATGGTCAAAAAATTAGACATGTAACACACTCAACAGGCCTGGTAGCCACATTTTACAATGTTCGTAACTTTCTTAAAAATCAAACGATTTTCACGCGGAATGACATTTTGTTTATGTTTTGATTATCTGATTGATTCTACATTTAAATAATATCATAATAGACCTTTTGAAATTTTTTGATATTTTGGAAATTTAGACAATAGTCCCCCTGTAAAATTTCAAAAAAAATTTTTTTCAAAATTTTAAATCGCGAGGTTTTTATTTTAATCGATTGCGGAGGTCAAAATTAGTAATAAACAAGTGTTTAAATCGATTTTAGACTATACTTAATTTTGGCCCAAAAATCATGTCGAAATGGTCAAAAAATTAGACATGTAACACACTCAACAGGCCTGGTAGCCACATTTTACAATGTTCGTAACTTTCTTAAAAATCAAACGATTTTCACGCGGAATGACATTTTGCTTATGTTTTGATTATCTGATTGATTCTACATTTAAATAATATCATAATAGACCTTTTGAAATTTTTTGATATTTTGGAAATTTAGACAACAGTCCCCCCTGTAAAATTTCAAAAAAATTTTTTTTTTCAAAATTTTAAATCGCGAGGTTTTTATTTTAATCGATTGCGGAGGTCAAAATTAGTAATAAACAAGTGTTTAAATCGATTTTAGACTATACTTAATTTTGGCCCAAAAATCATGTCGAAATGGTCAAAAAATTAGACATGTAACACACTCAACAGGCCTGGTAGCCACATTTTACAATGTTCGTAACTTTCTTAAAAATCAAACGATTTTCACGCGGAATGACATTTTGTTTATGTTTTGATTATTTGATTGATTCTACATTTAAATAATATCATAATAGACCTTTTGAAATTTTTTGATATTTTGGAAATTTAGACAATAGTCCCCCCTGTAAAATTTCAAAAAAATTTTTTTTTCAAAATTTTAAATCGCGAGGTTTTTATTTTAATCGATTGCGGAGGTCAAAATTAGTAATAAACAAGTGTTTAAATCGATTTTAGACTATACTTAATTTTGGCCCAAAAATCATGTCGAAATGGTCAAAAAATTAGACATGTAACACACTCAACAGGCCTGGTAGCCACATTTTACAATGTTCGTAACTTTCTTAAAAATCAAACGATTTTCACGCGGAATGACATTTTGTTTATGTTTTGATTATTTGATTGATTCTACATTTAAATAATATCATAATAGACCTTTTGAAATTTTTTGATATTTTGGAAATTTAGACAATAGTCCCCCCTGTAAAATTTCAAAAAAAATTTTTTTTCAAAATTTTAAATCGCGAGGTTTTTATTTTAATCGATTGCGGAGGTCAAAATTAGTAATAAACAAGTGTTTAAATCGATTTTAGACTATACTTAATTTTGGCCCAAAAATCATGTCGAAATGGTCAAAAAATTAGACATGTAACACACTCAACAGGCCTGGTAGCCACATTTTACAATGTTCGTAACTTTCTTAAAAATCAAACGATTTTCACGCGGAATGACATTTTGTTTATGTTTTGATTATTTGATTGATTCTACATTTAAATAATATCATAATAGACCTTTTGAAATTTTTTGATATTTTGGAAATTTAGACAATAGTCCCCCCTGTAAAATTTCAAAAAAAATTTTTTTTTTCAAAATTTTAAATCGCGAGGTTTTTATTTTAATCGATTGCGGAGGTCAAAATTAGTAATAAACAAGTGTTTAAATCGATTTTAGACTATACTTAATTTTGGCCCAAAAATCATGTCGAAATGGTCAAAAAATTAGACATGTAACACACTCAACAGGCCTGGTAGCCACATTTTACAATGTTCGTAACTTTCTTAAAAATCAAAGGATTTTCACGCGGAATGACATTTTGTTTATGTTTTGATTATTTGATTGATTCTACATTTAAATAATATCATAATAGACCTTTTGAAATTTTTTGATATTTTGGAAATTTAGACAATAGTCCCCCCTGTAAAATTTCAAAAAAAATTTTTTTTCAAAATTTTAAATCGCGAGGTTTTTATTTTAATCGATTGCGGAGGTCAAAATTAGTAATAAACAAGTGTTTAAATCGATTTTAGACTATACTTAATTTTGGCCCAAAAATCATGTCGAAATGGTCAAAAAATTAGACATGTAACACACTCAACAGGCCTGGTAGCCACATTTTACAATGTTCGTAACTTTCTTAAAAATCAAAGGATTTTCACGCGGAATGACATTTTGTTTATGTTTTGATTATCTGATTGATTCTACATTTAAATAATATCATAATAGACCTTTTGAAATTTTTTGATATTTTGGAAATTTAGACAATAGTCCCCCCTGTAAAATTTCAAAAAAATTTTTTTTCAAAATTTTAAATCGCGAGGTTTTTATTTTAATCGATTGCGGAGGTCAAAATTAGTAATAAACAAGTGTTTAAATCGATTTTAGACTATACTTAATTTTGGCCCAAAAATCATGTCGAAATGATCAAAAAATTAGACATGTAACACACTCAACAGGCCTGGTAGCCACATTTTACAATGTTCGTAACTTTCTTAAAAATCAAACGATTTTCACGCGGAATATCATTTTGTTTATGTTTTAACAAGCAGAGTGATTATACATTTAAAAAAACAGCAAAATAGATATTTTGAAATTTTTCGATATTTTGCAAATCTCTATGTAAGGGTCCCCCCTATGAATTTTCACCAAAAAAAAGTTGTTTTATTTTTCATTTCAAATCGCGAGTTTACATGAGCGATTAATCATATGTAGTCGAATTCTTTGTACAGAATTCACTGTTTTAAATTATAACACGTTTGTTACGAATTTTGGCAATCGGGTGAAGGGTATCTATGTGTCGGGTGCGCTCGACTGTAGCCTTTAAAAACTCAAAAGATTTTTTCGTATTAAATTAATTTTTTATTTTTTTCCTTTTCTTGAATTTTAAATGAATTACACTGCAGAGTACCCCTAGTAATTTGCTGGACCTTTTCCCAACAACAACATCATCGTGTTGTCGCATTTAAAATTTGAGTAGCTCTTAACTGTTGAGTTCCCTGGAGCGTTGGCAGAGTTGTCATTGCCTGCTGCGTTGTGCGATGCCATCGGGCATCTCATCCGTCTGTGCCCTGTTCCCTGTGCTCTGCTGGCAGCCAAGTGACAGATAGACAATCCTTCGGGCAGGAAGTGCCAGAGACAATGGGCGAGAGAGGGGGAGAGAAAGAGGGGGGAGAGGGAGAGCGATGCGTAAGACGAGAAGCGGAACAAAAGTTTCCCCACACCGAGCGGGCACACGGCCTTTTGTGCCTGCTTCTCTCTCGCGTTTTTATCTCTCTCTCACTCTCTCTATCTCTTTTCATATTATATTCTTCTTCCTTTTCTTCGTCTTCTGCCTGTTCTCTCTCTCTCTCTCTCTCTCTCTCTCTCTCGCCTTGATCGTAATTGTGAGTGACAACGCCTTGATGCCTGATTATGATAAATGAATTGTTAAATTGAATTAGGTGTTGCCGCGCTGCTGTCACTCAAAGCCATCCACACAGAGTTGCCACCCCGCCTGCCATTCAACGTTCTTCATTCTTTATTGTATTATCATTTTGTGTGTGTGTGTGTGTGTGTTTTTTGTTGTATTTTGCCTGAATATCTCGGCCTCTCCACAATTAAATTGCATGAAATTTGATATTTTTCAGGGTTGTCAGCTCGGGCAGCTAAAAGGGTTGCCAGGCAGTCAGACTCAAGGGCTGCGTGCTGCGGGATCGGGATCGGGTGTGCGGTTTCGGGTTCGTGTTTGCAGATGTGGCAGGGGTGAGGGGTACGGGGGACTTGGCCCCGGACAATTGTTGTCTCGCGCTTTATACAGCGTGAAAATTAGCTCAGGTTTCCCTAATGATGCCCCTGCTCGCTTCTCACTTTGTTTACTCCGCTATCCGATTCCCTGTAATTAGATGGATGAGCGTACGTTCATATGGATAATTCTGAAAGGAACTAGAGAGAGAGAGAGAGAGAGAGAGAGAGGGGGATAAGCTTATAAATAGCTGAGATTGCTTAGCAACAAACTTAGCTTTTTCTTAGAAAGTTTCTTATATAATACCCTGCCCCTTCCCTGGTTCCCTCCTTCCCTGCTTATGCCATATGCTTATACGCTACTGAATGCATATAAGATATATCTATCTCTATAAGTAACTCCCCCAGCTGTCTGAGAAATTGTTTCTTTATTTCATAAAAATATCGCATGACAGAACTAAAGTGATAAACTGCATTGGTTGCTAGCAAATATCGCATGCAATATTTTCAATAGACAGTTGACACACTTGACAGTTGAGTGTGTACACACTGGCGCACTGACAGGGTTGCACGGGAGGAGAGAAAGCTACGCAGGGCGCAGCTCAAGGCGAGCTGATGCGCTGTCCCTAAAACAGGGTTGACACCATCACAACGTAAAACATAGAGTTGCAAATCTATAGAGAGAGTGTGTGTGTGTGTGTGTGTGTGTATTTGTTGTAGTTATTTTAGCTCAGCTGCCATTGCCACTAGCCATTAATTTTCGGCCAACAGCAGCAGCAACAGCAGCAGCAACAAGAGCAACAGCAGCAACTACGACAGCAGCAACTGTTGTCGGTGTACACCCATGAGTTTGGCCTTACGTTGCGCCGCGTTACGTTACGTTACGTTGCTTCTGTTGTATGTTGTGAGCTTCTGTCGCTGTCAGCAATGCTGCTGCTGCTGTTGCTGTTGCTGTTGCTGCTGCATTCTCCTCCCACTCGCGCTGTCAGCCAACAATGCTTTCACTGTCAGAGACAGAGACAACGTGGCAGACAGAGAAAGGAAAGAGAGAGAAGAGAGGGGACAAGTTGCTGTTGCTGCTGCTGTGCAATTTGTTATGTGTCGCATTGTTGTTGCTGTGAATTTTTATATACATTTCTGCCATATTGCAACTTACGACGCTCGCTCGAGCTGTACGGGACATGTCAACAGCAACGATGCATTCTGACAGCCCAATGACATTTTCTACATTTTCGTAAATTGCTTCGATTTGTTGTTGTCGCTGCTGTTGTTGTTGCTGTTGCACAGTTGTTGCTGCTGCTGCTGCTGCTGCTGTTGCAGGCGTGTTACATGACCGCAAACCGAAGGTGTACGGCGAATAGATTACGTTGTGAATTGTTAACATGCGAGTCTACACGGATGCGACGCTCTCACGTGGCCACGTTATAATCATGTGTATCTTATGAGAAAGCTTGAGGTAATATCCTGGCCAATTCCAAGTAAATCCTAGGCAGGATTATCTTTCTTCTGACTGCAATTAATGCTCAATTCAATTAATAGGCCAAACTATAAGGTCTTTCTATTATATTTAAATTCTTAATCAAAAAAAAAAAAAAAAAATTAAAAAAACAGCAATAGAAGGCATATTGGCATCACTTTTCTACCTAAGGTAAAAATAAGATTAAGTTCTTTCTAAATTCAATGAATGCTCAATTCAATTAATAGGCCAAACTATAAGGTCTTTCTATTATATTCAAATTCGTAATAAAAAAAAAAAAAAAAAAGGCAATAAAAGAAATAAGTACAGTTGCTACCGTTCATTTATTGTTGGCATCACGTTTCTACTTAAGGGAGAAAAGAGAATACACTCAAGACACCGCAAAAATAAATGAGTATGTATATTTTATGCCATTTATGCTTAGGATACCTTCAAGAACTTGTATCAGAGTTATCTCTCAAAAGGAAAGTATCCCTCTTCCTCTCTCTCTCTCCACTCCCTCTCTCTCTCTCTATTCCTGTCTCATATATTAAATTCATTTCCCATATATCTTCTTCTTATGACACACATCACACATCAGGCAGACTCTTGCTTGATTTCGCTGGCCAACAAATCACTTGAACTGTCAGAGCTGTCAGTGGGTAACGGGTAAGTTAATCCACCCGGTTAAGCCCTTAAGACTTCCCCAAGTACGTGCAGTTGAACTCTCTATCCCGCTCTTCCCCCTCCTGCTCCCTTCCCTCTTGAAGTTGACTTTGCGCAATATTTATTGCGGCCCATCAAGTTTGAAAAAGCCGCAAGGCAAGCGGGCCAAAATATCTGCTTGTTAGCCAAGTTACGACACGAACGGCGAATGATAAGAAAATTACTGGCTACACTTATTAGACAGCAACGTGTCAGAGATAGCAGCTCCAGAGTTGGCTAACAAAAGGCCACGCCCCCTGCTACCCTTTTGGATATCCTCCCTCTCCCTCTCGGCTCTCCGGCTCTGCCATGGAAATCAGAGAGTGTAATAAATTTTAAACAATGCGGAAAATTTACGGTGATTTTCGCTGACATGCCCACTTCTGTGCGAGGGGGGGAGTTACGAGAAGGGGCGGCTAGAAGAGAGCGGGCCCTAAAGTGTTGGTAGCATGTCTAAAGAGTCGCTGCGTCGACTTCAGGCGGTATATCAAAGCGAACGCCTCCGCCCCCGACTTCGTCGTCACAAACTGTTGAAAGCGCAAAATGAAAGATATATGACTTCAAGTAGGTGTAATCACACTCACACTCACACACACACACACTCGCTCTCACACATGTGAGCTTAAAAAATTGCACTAAGTGTTTTTCAAGGGAAGCCTGCGTCGAGTCGCGTCGAGTCTCCTCGAGTCTCGTTGACTATTCCAAGCTGAGAAATTACTTTGCCGTCGCCGTTGCCGTTGCCTTTTGTTGTTGTTGCTCTCCTTGTTGTTGTTGCTGTTGTTGTTGTCTCTCTTGAAACTCGACCTATGCATAAATTGTCTTGCGCTTGGCTCAGTTCAGTTGAAGGAGAAGGCATTTAAGGGGTTCCTTTCGCTCTAGTCTTTCTACGTTACCTACCTCCTTCACCTGCTCTCTCTCCCCCTCTCTCTCTCTCCCTCTCTCTCTCTCTTTCTCTCCCTTCCTTTCTCTGGCTCTTTATTATTTTGGCCCCGGCTCGGCGCAAAGTATGCGTGAAATACGATTTATTGTTTTCGTTAAAAAGATTTATTATACGCGCTCGTCTCTCGCAAGCAGTTACCCCCGCCCCCGGCAACTCCCCTTCTACTCCTCCTTCTTCCCTACTCCCCCTTCGACAACCAACTGTGGTTGAACTTTATTTGAAAAGTTTGCAGCAAATATTCTCACTTTGAGCCGAGTTCAGTCTGCCTTCGAGTACTTCTCTCTCTCTCTCTCTCTCTCTCTCTCTGTCTCTGTCTCTGTCTGTACGCTGTCGCCTTCAGTGTCTCCTCGCCGGGCACAAACAAAAGGTTTATTGTTTTTTACTCAAGGTTATGCCGCATAATGGTTTCTACTTATTTTTTAATTGCTCCCCCCTCCCCACTGTGTTCCCTTTCCCTGTTAGTACAAACGGTTTATATAGCTTACCTTGCGAATATCTTACTTGACTTCATATTTATTGATTATAATCATAATTATTATAATTATGATAAAGAAATGATAATATGTATATGCAGAACTAGTCGTTCTAAGATACAAAAGGTATCTGCAAGATACATTTCTGTCTCCTTTTCTTGACTTAGACTTCGTTTAGTTTATGGACAGAAAAGTATCTTTTAAATACAAAAGTATCTTTTAAATACAAAAGTATCTTCAAGATACAAAAGTATCTTAGAGATACAAAATTATCTGTAACACACAAAAGTGTCTTTAAAAGCAACTTCAAGATACAAAAGTACCTTTAGATACAAATGAATCTCTAAGATACAAATTTTTCCTTGAGATACAAATGTATCTTGTGATCTTTCCTGACTATTATACACTTAGCTTATCGATAGAAAAGTATCTTCTATATACAAAAGTATCTGTAACACACAATTGTGTCTTCAAAAGTAACTTAAGGATACAAAAGTATCTTTGAAATACAAAAGTATCTCTTAAGCAGATACAAACCATGCAAAAGATACAATAAACAGTTGCAGTCGTATCTGCATATAAATAAGCCTTCCGTATATTAGATTTAGTATCTGAATGTATCTCACAGATACAAAAGTATCTAAAGTGTGCACAAGAACATGGTATCAGTTTCCCGCAAGCAAGATAGATGAACCTGCGTCCAGTCACACCAAAAACTCTCCAATCCTCCAACTTGGCGGCACAATCTTGGCCTTGCCACAATCCCAGCTGCCTCGTGGTCCACGCTGATGAGCTGCCATTTCTTGTGCCCTTTAGCCCATTATGGAGCCATCAAATGTAACGGCAGTTACAAATCCCAAGCAAACAAAACGCGGATGGCCGAAAGCGAGTTGCAACTGCAGCTGCCACTTGCCCCATGCCTCATGCCCACTTGCCAGTGGCGGCAGCTTCACTCGAGGCGCATCTATCACATTGTATGTCGCCGCCATAGCACACGCCCCCGCAATCGAAACTTTGACCCCGACCATGACAGGGGTTATGCATATAGGGGGAGGGGAGGGGGACACTATCACTCTGTTTGTGTCTGTGCAACAGCACAAATTGCAAGCACGAGACATTTATACACTTGCCATGCCGCGGGATACCCCTCTGCATCACTCCTCCTGCTCCTCCCCCTCGTCGCCACAGCCCCCACAGACGTCAGAGCATATTATTGTAAATTGAACTCAATTACCACAGACAGCAGACAAATTGAAGTGGAAATTGAGATCTTCTTTGGGCGCAGGCAAAGGCGAAGGCGCAGCGTAAAAACTTAATAAAAATGAGAAATACTCTCGGATTGCTCCTCCTGTGTGCGCATACTCACCCCCTCCCCCTCCACCCCTAAGGAACAACAACAACAACCAATTCACTTAAAAACACTTTGCTCGGGCCCAGTCTCGAAAATGTTTTAGCCCAGAAAATGTGTCTGGCAGTCTGTGAAATGTCATTTGTCAAATGCACTTTGTGTCACTGTCTGTCTGCCTGTCTGTCTGTCTGTCTGTCTGTCTGTCTGTCTGTCTGTCTGTCTGTCCTCTGTTTCTCTGCCTACTCAGCGCAGTTTTCCCTGCCCAACGCGACGCTTTTGATGTGCAACTGTCACAGACATGCGGGTGAATTTGTCTAAATTCCCAGGGAAACTAAGCAAAAGACACACTAGAGAGAGAGAGAGAGAGAGAGAGGGAGAAAGAAAGAGGGAGAGAGAGGGGGAGAGACAGTTGGCCGAGTGTTGACTAATTTATGAGTCAATTAGTCTGCTCGCTGGCCATGTATAAATTCATATCTAAATATCATTATTAATAAGTCAGTGCGTGCAGGATTGTGCTCGACTCGGGCATACCCTGTACTGAGATTTAAAATACTTACTTAAATATTAGATGAGTATGTTTTCTATTTAAATTCGCTTCCAATTTATTTATTTTGTAATATTATTTTAAATTATCCCAACTAATAATTTAATTGAAATGAAAATAAAATATACCATGCAGTTTTATAAGCACACAAAATTATACACTGTAATAAAATATAGTATAGTATATGAGACAATATATATGCTAGATATATGCATATTATTTTCAGTATACAATCTCAGACAGCGACAAAAATAATTTATGCACGCAATTAATCAACTGTTTAGGGGCTTCAAAGAGAACTATTAGAGAGAATATGGCAACTAGAGAATTTATTTATGCTGTGCTAGCTGGCACCCTATTAGAATATTCAACTGCTAGATATTATTAGATAAATTTTAGTTATACATATTGTTTTTATCTGCATTATAATGTGGTGAAAAAGATTCCATAAATATCTTTTAATATTTTAAAGAAACAATTCTGTAAAATTCTGTATAAATTCCTAGCGTAATCTTCAGTGAGTTTAGACATTTGTAGGGTATACGCTAAGGTATTAACACTTCCCCCCTCCCACACCCCTTCCTGTTCCCATTCCCTAACATTCCCATTTCCTCTGTGCAACTAATGTTGCATTGATTTTATTGTGTCTTTGGTTTATGACTCGTTGAATTTGGCACATGCCTCGTACTCATCATAAGAGCCTCAGGCTGAGGCTGAGGCTGAGGCTGCTCGGACAAGTTGCTCCACAAACGGTTGCACGCCTGCTTGGCCAATTGCATTGGCAACATTGTTGCCACTGCCGGCGAGGCGAGACGAGACGAGGCTAACGCATCGCTGAGAATTAAGTGCCCCCTTTGAAGCTGTTGCACCCGAGATTAAATGGGTTAATGTTCGGGGCGTGTGTGCAAAACTGCGAAAGTGTTCGCACTTTTCTCGCTTCTCAGTTCGCAGCTTCCGATTTACATGTGGGAAAACTAAAATTACTCCAGATTAGTTACTTGACTATTGAGCTAGTTCAAATTAACAGTTCAAGTGAATCGTGGCTGTTTTGGAACGTTTGTGGGAGGTTAATAAAATATAACTATGTCAACAGAGTGACGTGATGCACAAGTTATATATTTCTTTATTTATATTAACTACATTTGGTCACCCTAATTAGGAATTTCTAGAAAATAATTGTAATGAAAAGTAATATGGTCATCTTAATCACTAATCATGCAACCAATGGAAATCATAATATAAATTATTATTATAGAAAAGATGATTTATTTAGTGTGGTCACTCTAAGAGAAATCTGTAGCTTAATCAATATAATAATAATTAAAATCCATGCAGTATATCCTAATTATGCCAAAATGTGATAATTTTAATGTAACTGATTAAGCAACCAATGGAAATCATAATATGAATTATTATAGAAATTAGCAATTATTTGGTATGGTCCCTCTAAAAGAAAATTGCAGCTGAATCAATCAAATAAAAAATAAGATAGATGCAGTACATGAACTCTTTCAATGTTATATAGTACATTTGATATACTATGTGTGCTGTATGGTCACCCTAATTTTAATCAACTCCCCTCCCATGCTCATAAATTTCTGCAGCTGCTGCTATCGCCTAGATATCATATTGCCAAACAGTCATATTTAAGTCAATTGCACAAATTGCAACTCGTAATATTTAAGCAGCTCGAATATGGAATAAATTAAATGCCAAATCGCTTGCATAATTGCGATTTAAATAAATTCTGAAAACACTCGTGCAAAGTGCGATCCGAAAAACACTCGTTATAACAATGGCAACTAAACATCCGGCGGAGGTCACAAAAATACGAAAAACCTCATAAATAAAACGCAGCTGACACGCTGCAGGCGAAAAACAAACCGAAATCCAACCCAACTAACTGTACAGACTGGGGGGAGTCGAAACAAATATATATACCATGCCATAATAATATATAGTATTTTGCACATTTTCCACAGTTTCTGTTATTTTTTTCGGCGATAAAAACAAGTGGGGAAAATCTCTGTGCAGCGGCAATAATAACTTATAAATTTGTAAATATTTCATAAATGGCACATAAATTAACACAACTAATGCCAAACAGCGAGAGCAAAATCACAGCAACAGCAGCAGCAACAAAAACCAAAGTTGTTGCCATGATTTGTTGCACGATAATTGCAGCAGTTGCAGTTGCAGTTGCTGCTGCTGCTGTTGTTGTTGTTGCCGTTGCAGCTGCTGCTGCTGCTGCCCAAGAGTCGCAGTTGACATTTTTCCCGCTTTATCTAAATGCACTAAATAAACCGCACACACACACACACACCTGTACCGATTCGGATATAGATACCATAACCCCCTATAAGCAGACAGTTGCCCTGGAATTTATCGCTATAACGTCGAGAGTTGCAGGGGGAGAGAGGGAGAGAGCAAAAGCTGCATAAATATTTTAATATGATTTACAAGCGGATGCTGCCCCAAACTGGAAATTCTATCTTTTCTATATTATGCGATATATAATACGATATATGGCAAACTATTTTGAAAACAGGATGTTTACCACGAAGTTTGGCAACTCTTTGCGCGGTGAGCACATGAAATATGTTTAGATTTTGGATAGAATAGAGATAAGGAAACTGAAGTATTTTTTATAGTATACTAAAGTATGGTATAGAGATTAATTGTGTTAACTGCTGAACAATGAATAAATTTGTTTTATACAGTTAACGTATATTTATAGAATTTGCATACAAGTTGAACCCAATAAATCAAAATACCTAACTAAATCGTTGAACAACCTCTATGATTATTAACTGTAATTAAATGCGCTTTACAACACTGATGCAGTGATGTGTGATTAATCGATAACTATGGAAAATTAAGCGGAATTCTTGAATCGATTTAAATATATATTTTAAGCAGGTAATTAATCTTTCACTGGGTTACATCATCAACAACACATGATTAATTAAATGACTTAAATGTATTTTAAAAAATCTAACAAAACTTGCGCAGTGTTGAAAAACGATCTGATGGAATTTGAAAAATATATTGAATTGCCTAACCGATTGATTATTGATTAATTACATTTACAACAATCGAAGTTCATTGAGTGATTGCGATCAAAACAAGCCAACAGACACGAACAACAACAACAACAATAAAGGGGGGAGGGCATGGGGAATGCAATGGGATGCAATGAATCTTCCAATTCAAGTGGAAATTACCAACTGAGTGAATGAGTGAATGAATGAGTGAGTGAAAGACTAAAGAACATGTCTAATGCCCTCGCTGTTGCTCTCGTTGTTGCTGTTGTTGCTGCTGCTGTTGTTGTTGCTGCTGCTGCTGCTGCTGCCACTGATTGCTTGCATGTTGGCTCTGATGTTGCCTGTTGTAAGGCATTTGTCTGTTTGCTCGCCTCGCTTTGATCTCGTTTTTGATCTTCACTCGCTTTGATTGATCAATTAAATTCATTTGTAAACAAGTTCCAAGGGATCCCAGAGCGCCCCCTCTCTCTCTCTCTCTCTCTCTCTCTCTTTTTCCCTCCCCTCTGCTGCTGCTCTTGCTGAAGTGGCACAAGTTGAGGCCAGACTGAGATTTATATGCGCTTCTATTTCGGTGCACACTGCGACACACTGCGTCTCTACTGATTCCAGTTCCAGTTCCAGTTCACAGTTCGCAGTTCGTAGTTCACAGTTTCCCCCTCCCACTCGCTGTGTTCATTTTTATAGCTGTCACTGCGTCGCCTGTCAAGTGTCAAAAACATTTGCAACCCGTGCGCGACTTGCGACTTGCAGATGCGGATGCACTTACACCCCACCCCGCTCCGCTCCGCTCCGGCCCTGCCAACTCCACTGAGGCGCTGCCAACTCGTGCAACGTGCAACGCGCTGTGCTCTGACAATGACAGGCAAACAGAAAAATATGCGCGATGAGCAAATTCGCATTGTTCCCCAGATATAACACGACTCACTCGTCGCAACTTGCCTCGCCTCGTCTCGGGTTCTTGTTGGGTTATTGTTGGGATGTTGTGTTTGTTGGGGCTGTTGCTGCTGCTGCTGCTCTGACATAGCTGACGCCTTGATTAAACTGTCATTTAGCTTCATTTATTTTGACACAAAACTGACAAGAGGCCCCCATTCTAAGTGGCAGCTCGAAATGCATTTTCAATTTAAAATACAACAATCCCGACGTCTGACCTTATAGAGCAAGTTGTACACACACACAGAAACACACTCGACTCTGACTCGACTCGTACTTGATCTGAAAATCATTTCTATAATCATTAGTGCAATGAGTTGGGGATCTATTTTAATACCTAATCGAGGATTACGCTATCTGGGACAGCTGTAATAATGATCTGTGGGCCTTTAATAATATATGCATCAATTCAGTATTATTTGACAATGATCTCTACTTGAAATCAGCTCATATCTTTCTTATCTAGCAAGAACTCTTTCTTTAATATTTTTCAATATTTCCAGAGTTACTTTACTTGCATATATTTTAAATTTCAGATTTCTCTGACTTACTTTAAACTTTATTTCGCAACTACACTTGACAATTGTGCAAAACTAACCGAACTAGAGTTGATTATATTAAGGGGTATATATAAACCAAATTTCAGCAGCATCTACATAGGGAAAACTTATTTAATTTAATATTTAATGCATTTCCAAGGAACTAAGGTAGATATGATTATGTTAACATTTAATAATGATGTGTAAACTCTTCTTCAAGAAGTATCAGAAGTACCAGATGAATCTGACTGAGTATTCGATTTATTCCAACTCCCTTAATGCAACTCCATGCGGGGATTGGGAGGGATAGGACGGACAGGGATAGGGGGGTTAGTTAGGTGGGCTTGCCAAGTCATTCGAAAAGCAACTCATTTATGCAAACTAACAAGTGATTAAAATTCGTTTTCGCCGATATAAAGCTGTCACTAGACATAAATTACAATATGTCAGTCTCGAGAACCTTTGACTTTTATTAATGTAAACATGAAAAGCAACACGCACGCCGAACAAGCGACTGAAAAGCCGAGATAAATTCAAGCAAGACCAGAGAGACCCAGACGGAGACCCAGCCGGAGAAGCAGACCCAACCCGCCGAGTGAGAGGCAGAGGCAGACCCGACCGGTCCTCGACGTTCCTGACAGGGCCAAGGGAGTGGGGAGTGAGGAGGCTGGAACTCAAGTGTTTGTGCTGCTTGGATGCTACTCGAAGAAGATACAACACTTGGCGTTTTGCCTTTGATTATGGCACACACTCACACACTCACTCGCATTCACATTCACATTCACACACTGCGTATTTGTCTTTGTATTCATACACTCTTTGAGCTCACTTAGCGATCATATCATTTTGACATGCTTCGTGTGTTTAAGCTGTCAAATTGCCTGCTGTCTGCGGTTGCTCCCCCTCTCCCTCTCCCTCCCTCTCTCTCTCTCTCTCTCTCTCTTCTGAAGCTCAGCTCTCTACTCTGCCAAGCCTCATAGAAGCTGCATGCACTCTCCACACTCCACTCTTGCCGGCATACAACTATCTTTTTACGTTGGCCGACTTCCCCTTCCCTCCCCTCCCCTGCTCCCTCCTGCCTGCCTGCCTGGCTCTGGGCCAGACCCGGGCCTGTCTATTTGTATCTAGACAGGCACTCGGCCTTATGCCTCCTTAAGTTGACGTGTTACGCTGTCAGCGTGGAGAAAACCTCAATTTCAAGCTGTCAGTTTGTGTGTCAGCTTCAACTGACAGTTCTCCACAATGTCGTCGTTGTCTCTCTCTCTCTCTCTCTCCCTCTTCCCTCTCTGTCTTTGCCTTTGCAGACTTGCGACTGTTTGCAGATACAGATACATTTGCCGCATTCAGGCTGAGATACAGCTACAACTTCAGCTGCAGCTACCACTCGCCTAGATGGGCAGCAGCTCTACCAATGCGTTAGTTGTTATGGCCAACAACAACAACAACAACCAATTTGCTGGGCCCGCAATTAATGCTTATCGGGTTAATTTACTCGCAAATGCAGCACAGTGGGCATGGTACAGTGGGCGACACAAAGATAATTAATATAAATTTGTAAACTAGCTTTTAACACAGTTAGACAAATGCGCTGCGATTATGGCCATAATTACAGGGTATTATTATGGCGTTATGAAACCATATTGTAGCTATGCCACCCCATGGTGTTATATATATGGAAATAGATCACTCGCAACGCCCCTTGGCCTGTTATCGATACTCTATAATTATTTTGATAAGTGAATAATCGATTATTCGTATATATATTTTCTGAGTTTGATCTGATCTAGAAATTATACATATTTGATTATTAATTCAGATTTTTTATAAACATATCTAGTTTCTTCCTGACTTTCTATAGCTACGCATATGCTAATAATACAATCCATATAATTATAGATATATAATAATACTCAAGATACTTTAAAATACAATCCATGATAATACAATCCATTTAAATATCAGAACAACACTAGAGATACTTTAATGTACAATCCATATACAGTACAATCCGTATATATAAGTATATCATAACACTTAAGATACTTCAAATGATAGATAGATATAAAGCGCCTTGATATATCTAGTAGTATAGAACCTTGATACTCTTTAGTATATATAGACTGCTACTTTAGCCAACTGTCTGCCCATCGATAGTTCTGTCAATTCCTATCATAATCAGCTTACGAAAAGGTACCCACTCTCAAGTTCGAGTTCACATGGTCTCCTTAATGCCGATGCATCCGTTTTATGCTCTTTATAGTCGGAGATTCCGTCCGACTTTTTGGCATGCAATGTTCCCCGAGCGATAAATAAAGTTGTGAACATTGGCTCGATTTGTAGGGACCGAGAGGGATAGGGGGAGAGTGAGAGCAGGCACCCCTTGCTTTATAAGTGCCGCTGCCTGCAACTTCAGCTCCAGTCTCAGTCTCAACTCCAGCTCCAGCTCCAGCTCCAGCTGCCATGTCGTTGCACTGCGTCGGACACAAAAGATTTACGATTATGGCGCGACTATTAAAAAGTTTCGCCTCTCGCACACCTCTCTGAACCGAACTGAACCGAATGGAACCAACTCACTCAAGCCCACATTCAAAGTCAAAACAAAATATTGTGAACAGAGCGAGAGAGACAGAGAGATAAAGAGAGAGAGAGACAGCGGGTTCGACATTGGCATCGATTAATTATGTGCGGAATTTGGTTTATTGAGTACGAGCCGCCTTTAAATTGTCTAAAAGACCAGAGACCTGGGAGCTGTCAGTCGATCTTGATAGAGGTAGAGGGGGGCAGGAGAGGGGGGAAGGTATGGAGAGTGGTTTCAGCAACTGACTATGCCAGGTAATTTATGATCTTAACTATAATTTCAAACATTTACGCTGCGCCTGCGTGCGCTTGCAATATGACAATATCCCCGACTCGGTTGCGACTGTATTTGGACTTTATATGGACAGCAGCTGGTCAATTGAGTTGGCGTATCCCCGACTCCAAATCCGACTCCAACTCCGACTCCAACTCCGACTCCAACTGGGACTCGTCTCTCTCTCGCGGCGGCAAAGCATTTTGTACGTTTCGATTAGACTGTTAAGTTGTCAGGCTGAAATTGATTTGTGACCATGGTTGTCCCACTCGTATACCCTCTTTCCAGCACCCTCCTCCCCTCCCTTCCCTTCCCTTCCCTCGATTAGCCTGGCCCGGAGCTGTGTCACACGAAGGTGTTGCTCGTGCTCGTTTCGCCAAATGATCATAAATCGATCGTCCGAACGGGTATACCATATGTCTGTCTATATATATACGATAGTTAGGAGTAATCGCGAGTAAGACACGAGTTCGCCTGACAGCCCTGTCGTGCTACACTGCAGAAAATTACAGAGTAATAAATGTCTTTATACACGAATTGCACACATATCTCAGCTCCTAATTGAATCTGTTAACTGATTTTGCTATGGAGAGATAGATCTTTGTTAAGCCTTTTTATTTCTATAATATAAAAGGTTTTAGTTATTAATTACCCTAAGTATTTCTTAGTTACTCATATATGTTACAAGAGGTTACAGTTCTCTTTCAGTCTAAGTTCCTCTTAATTTCTTTGCCTGAGTTACGCATAGTTAGTCCAATGATATTGCTGTTTAAAGTCGAAGATATTGATAGGCTCTCTCTCTGCCTCTCTTTTAAAATATGAGGTCTAAGAAACCTCTGAAACTTACAGGAAATAAAGATTTTTAAAGAGTAAAGATATTGAAATCTGAAGACTCAAATTCTTCCCTTCAGTTTAGACATATCCCACTCTTGCAATTTCAAATAAACCCAACTCCAATTCCCTGTAATATTTGCAAACTAACCTTAAATATAAAACAATATAAAAGCAATTCATACTTTACAGAGTATCTAAGTGTCTTAAATCGTCTCAACAATTTGGCATAAATCGCGTGTTTAATCGATCACTAATCGTTCCCCGAAGTAGACACATCAGTTTCGCAGGGGATGCGATATGTCTAAAGTGTGTAGGGGATCGATAAGCTGCAACCGCACCGCGTTTGAAGTTTCATTGGGGTGGGGACTAAAGTTAGCGCCAAATTAAGTGTCACATCTAGTTTTTGTCTTATCACATATATGAAGGGGGGACGGGGGTACTGCAATCGATGATTGGCTAATCATCTTTCAAAATTCATTGCGATTACTTTTATTTTGCAGTCAGCTCGAATCTTTAATCTCTAATCTCTAATCCAGTCGTCGTTCCAGCTCGCTGAGCAGCAGGTTGTGTGACTGATGCCTGGAGGAGGGGCAGGGGCAGGGGCAGGGACAGGGGAGGGTGCTGTGTAAAAAGCTGTTTGAAGTGCCTGTCCGTTTCGATTTCTGTATCTGCATCTGTGTAGCTGCATCTGTATCTGTATCTGTAGCTGTATCTGTATCTACAACTTTGTGTGAGTGTGTTCAAAGGAGTGTGCGACGTCTTTGACGGCAACGGATTTGCGCCCTCCACCCCCGCTCGCTACGCAGGCTGAGAGGGTACTGCGTACAGGGTGCCGGGTACTGGGTAGGGGTACCCTCTGTCTGTACTGCACACAAGCCTGTGCTGCGACTATAATCTGACATTTAATTAATAATAAAGTTGACAGTTTGTTGTGAGTGACTGTGACAGTTTTAATTGAGATTTGTTTCCCCCCGCTGCGCTATGTTGGGGTCTATGTGGCCTGTGAATACACTTACCAAGCGCTGCTACCGTAATACCTGAATACTGGGCGTATCTGTAGGTTTATACTGGGCATAAAGGGCTAAAAGAGTAGATAAATATGTGTAGAATGTACACAAAAATTCTTTACAATCTTAGTTGACTGGAAACACCTTAAAGCAAGCTCTTAAGTTACGCTAAAATAGTTCAGAAATATTTTAAAAAAATTTAAAAATTTATTTTATTTGTTTATTTTATGTAAATTCAAATATTTTGTAATGCAGCTTATATAATACCGATCTAGCCAGTACTTCACGTGCTTCATCAGCTCCTTAGTGTCCATCGACTGACCAGAGCTGTCTGCTCTCGCTTTGATCTGCCCTCTCTATGAAATTGGGAGAGGGGGTAGGGGGGACAGCCTCCACAGTTTCACAAGGGTGCAGGGTATACAAATTACTTGAATAACCAAGCAGCTTCAACACAACAACAACAACAACAACAACATTGTTGCTGCCACTCAAAAGTCTCGAAGCACTTAAGTGTCGAGCGTGGGGCACACTGTCTGTATCTCTCTCTCTCTCTCTCTCTATCTCTATGTATGTGTGTGTGTATCTGTGTGTGTGTGCAGTCAACTCGATTGAGAGGCGATTAGCGCACAAAACACAAGTGGCATGTTTTGATGATGATCATCAAGCGCGTCTGATTGCCGGCAATCAAATGTTTTTTTTTTTCTATATAGCAAACTGTTATGCCCCGCAAAGGGTCGGTAGGGGGGAGATGGGTTAGTGGGTGTAGGGTAGTGCGGTCTCCAAGACAGACACGCGTAAAAACGCTTTCAAATGGCTTTTCAATTGAGTTGTTAAGCGACCCCTCCTACTCCTCCCCCTCCACCCACTGCAGCCACACCCCTGCAACAACACAGCTCACCATCGCCCCCCCTCGCACGCCACTGGCAGCTGCGCTCAATGGCGATAATTGAGTTTTATGATTGACACGACAACTTTGCTTTTTAAATTGACATAAATTTCAATATGTCGCACTGTGAACGACCCAAACTGAGCTAAAACCGCAGCGTCATGCGAATCGAAACGAAACGAATGTACATGAGTACCCGACTACAGTATTCACATTCACAATACCCCCCAAACAATTCACAATCCATCGAGCTGTGCGATCTCTCGCTCGCTCCCTGTCTCCGTGCTCGACTCTCTGTCTCAGCGATAAATTGTGCAATAAATTTCAATTACTGTTATTTCGCCGGCACACACTGAGAAGAATGACAACTGGAATGGGGAATACGTTCTCAGAGCAATTTAAAGCAATGCGACAGACCTACTCCTGATACCCTGTAATCGTGTGAAACGTCTCGCAAGAGCATTATCTCTCGCATTACGATGATTAAACCGTTTTTTTTAAGGTTAAAGCGAAGTTGAAAGAAATCTGAAACTCTGAAATCTGTAAACCTATCGAAACCTATAGTAAACTATCGTAACTTATCAAAACAATTTGAATATCCATCATATTTCTCAACTTATATTAAATTATTATAATACATATATCATATATTAGTTGATTTTAAAAAGTCAGTATCATGCTGCAATGAGATTTTGAGGTTAAATATATTCCTCACAAATCTGAAACTCTAGAAACAATAAAAACTTATCGAATATTGTTTGAATATATTACTCATGTATCTTAATTTTATTAAATATTCAATAATATTTAATTATTTTCCCAACTTACTAAGATCTTCAAGCGGTAATTGATGTATATTATATTTAAAAAACTTGTTCTGAAAATTCTTAGTATATTTTTAAAAATTTCACAAATTTAATAAGGTTTATTATGCTTGAATAATAAATTGTATTATATGTTTTAAAAACTATAGTTTTCTGACTATTGTAATATATAATATATATAATATAAAACATATTATTGAAAATATATCTCTTTTGAGTTTTTTCTTCCCTTATCCATATATATACCCCTCTCAAGTGTACTTTAAATTTGCAGGGTATTTGAATTGTCAAACCAGCGAGCTGGGCACATAAACTATTTAAGTGGTGGGGGCAGGGCAGGGCAGGGCGGGGCGTTTGTAGTATCGTACTATACCATAGCATATAGAAGGCAAAAGCCAAAGAAATATGCGCACACAAATTGTGATAAATTTTATGTTAAAGTGCATGAAATTATATGGCGACACATTTGGGCACTCATAAATTTTATTTAAACAATTTACAATTGTCATTCGGCAATTGCCCGTCGCCCTGGCTCTCCCTCAGACTATCCCTCACCCCCTCTCCCTGTCCCTCACACTCTGCTCTACGTATCTCCCTCATTATTATTGTTACTGCATTTACCCAATCGTAAATTCAGCCCGTTTCTTTTTTCTTATTTTTTTGTGACTGCGAATTGGGAATTATAGTATTTGTCTTTTATTGGCAAGTGGAAATAGTTTTTATCATCGAGCAGGGTGTTTCAATGTTTCAAAAAGATGAAAGAGTATTGTTTGAATAAAGAAATGGAATATTTAATGCAACTATAGGGATTACTTGACCACGTATTATCAAAGACAGCTTTATTCCTTATACCATTTAAGATATAAAAGCAAAAGTTGCATATATTATTATCTATATATTTATAGAGTACATAGTATGCCTTTAGGGACTTCATCCCAAAATAACTTTAAGATAAAAGAGCCACAACAGTTGAAATTAGCTTTCTGTTTTGGATTCACTTGGGTTGATATTTCTAGCAGACTGAATAAATCAGAGCATATTAAATTTCTGCTTGCCTGGCTTCTTCATAGCGCCCCCACAAGTCTTAATCATAATTTTGGGTAAAAGGAAACACAAACATTTTCAGCACCCACTCGTATTAGGGGCCTTCAAGATATGGAGTAGACAAATAAATCACCTTCAGCCATTTGTTTCCACTCGAGAGGGCACTGTGTCTCAGCTCAGTCTGTGTCTGTGCGGGCACCTTAATAATGCATGAAAGTTAATTGGCTGCCCTCGGTGCGATGGTCTCGGTCGAAACTCAATCAAATTACAACATCAAAGCAAATGTCGCCAGATACTCAGACCACAGCCCTCGCTCTCCCTGGCACCTTCTTACACATCCCGAATTCTCTGGCAACTACTTCAGTTCACTTCGTTGCCAGTTGCCAGTTGCCAGTTGCCTGTGCCAGACAGCATCGTCATGGTCTTGTTTTCAGCTCTCTCTCTCTCTCTCTCTCTCTCTCTTTCTCTGACTCTTTCTCTATCTCTGTCTCTGTCTGTTTCTGTTTCTGTCTGACAACTTACTTTGGCATTTGGCTGTCAACATGCTGTCAGACATTTAAACAATAAATGACCAAACACTTTTCATTATGTTGCTCTTTGCGGTTGCTGCCAGTAGCAGAGTCAGAGCCGGAGACGGAGTCAGAGCCAGAGCCGGAGCCAGGGCTGGATTCAGAGAGAAAAGAGATTTGTCGACTGACAGTCCAGCGGGGGAGGAGCGAGAGGCAAGCGAAATTCACTTTGATGCCCACCGACGACTACGAAATGGACAGAAATGTTGTGCGTGTGTGTGTGCTTCGATTCCCGAGTCTCGAGTCCCGAAAGCGAGCTAAAGTTTTCGACATGCGTATGCATGATTTAGACCCTGATGTGGGTCAAACAGGCAGTCGCTCCCCACCCCTCTCTGTCCACGCCCCTGTCATCTCATAGAGGTCAAAGTTTTACTGCTGTTGCCTGTCATAAAAATGTTGCCAAAATGTTGCTCAGCTCGGCAAATTTGTTGTTGCTGCCGTCGCTGTTGCTGCTGCTGCTGTTGCTTTTCATGTTGTCAGTGGCGCTGTCCATGGTCCTTTGTCGGCAACAAATAAGAAGATGGGAACCCATTTCAAAAATGTTGACACCCAGCATAGGGCAATTAAATTCATTTTTCATTCATTTCACTCTCCTCCTCCTCCGTCTGTGCCCACTGTGCGAGTCTGGACACAGTTGGCAGCCCTGTTGAAATCGGAGTGACATATTGCGCTGCACTGCGCAGTGACGTAGTGAAACGGAGGGTACTCAAAATATCCAATATTCAGCTGAATTAATTTCCATGCAGCGAGTACCTTTTGTATTTTTTTCTTCTTTATATTCAATCGTATTTATGGTTTGTATTTGCGGATTTAAATTTGATCACAGTTGGTGGAAAATTAATTGAATTCATGACTATAAATGTGAATAACTATCAATAATTGGATATAATCATCAATATTGAATTGAAACTATCAATTTAGTGCAATCAAATGCAAATATGTATTAGGTTTCCCATTTTAATGAGGCTGAAATATTTAAAACTCTCTTTTACAGTTAAAGTATTTTATTTCTGGGAAATATATAAAATGTGATGATTTTTGACGAAGTTGTCCATACTAGACGATCTATATTTCATTTAAATTTCCATGAAATTTCCTAGAATTTAAAGAAACGTTTTCCTCGATTTATTACTCCATTTTCAGCACATTTGCAGTGCATTTCAGTAAGATATATGGGATATTATGTGTGTGCGTAAATATAAGTATGTATTTACCTTATTTGTGGGGTCAGGGAATCCTGTATGTGACTCGTAAATACCTGAACGTATCCGCACTCCCCCACTCCCTCCCAATCCCCCCTCTCGAGCAATGTCAGCGGCATTTAAGTGCCTCTGGGCGAGGGCCGCATTAATGGACCCTAAACACGTTGTTGGAATTTTTCGGTCACAATGCGAGTGCGAGTGAGAAAGAGCGAGAGAGAGGGGGAGAGGGAGAACAAATTGCTTTGCACACATTAAGAAATTTCCCATTTCGATGGGACCGAACCGGGGCTGGGCAGGATCTCTTCTACGAGCTGTCGGAGCTCGTTTAACCAAGACGGCACAGACGACTCTGGAGACGGTCATAAATTCTGTTTTATTTATGAGCATTTAATTTTTGTAACATTAATTTAAACATAACTGCCAAAACATAAATTAGCTTCCGTTTCAAACTAATTATGCCGCCTGCTACAGTCACCCTCGCCGCCGCTGACTCCGCTCCTGTCCCCTCTCTCTCTCTTTGTGGCAATCGCTCAAGCATGAAAATCGTTGACTGCACAAAAGGCAGCCCACATCAGAGACACACACACACACACACACACACACACTGCAACAACAGACGCCCCCGCCTCATAAATTTAACTATATGCATATACCTGTCTCGCTCTCACTCGCACTCGCACCACACTGTGCGCGTGTTTTATCTTTTTGGCGTCCCTTCTGTCACTCCATAAGAAAGTTCCAGAGACGGAGTGTGTGAGGGGGGGAGGGAGTTACAACCTAAGTGCCGTTACACATGCAGCATGCCATGGCATGCATATAAATTTTATCCGTTTGCCGCGCTGCTCTTTGAACTGCCATCAAATTAGTTGTTCATCCAAGCAATTAACCAAAAGCGCCCCCAGAGCGCCAAAAACTAAAGTGGAAACCAAGATCAGGGCTGCACAACGATCTGTTCAAAATAATCTGAGGGAGTGAAGTTCTTTGAGAGGCCAAAAGATTTATTGGAGGTTCAAATCTGTTGAAATTACATAATATTGAAATTAAATAAACTAGAAATATGGCAAATGTTATATAAAAGTATAATAATATTTCTTGATCAAGTTTTAAGGAATTATCATTTTATTAAATTAATATTATAAATATTATTAAAGTTAAACTTCAAAAATGTATTAGATATAATATTATATTTTATCTTAATTACGAGTATATTAACATTATACTGTAAATATTATAAGAGAATTTTAGTATTATAATTTTATTTTAAAGTTAAATTTGGAAAGCTTAAAAGATCAGAATACAACATAATAAAGAACACGTTGTATAAGAAAAGATAAAGATATAATATGATATTTTAGTTTTCTAATATTTAAACAGTGTTCCTTAAGTTCTCAATACTTTTAGCCCCGACAAAAATAAAGTGTTTGAGAGTTCACAAATTACATTATAACTATCAAATTTGCTCACAATTATTCATTCGCTCAAACACTTTTCGCAGAGACTGTACATAAATCGCACAACCTTGAGTCGAGTGGACAGTTCTGGCGTGGTGTGGCGTGGCGTGGCGTGTCTCGGTTTACGGCAGCCCTGGCGAAAAGAGCCGAAAACACGCCAACATAATAATCATAAATATATCAGACAGCTAACTTTTGGCTGGCATAATAAAATCCAATTAAAAACCAAAGAAAACAATGTTTACGACCTGACAGCGTGCACTCGCTCTGGGTAGAGAAGGGGGGCAGGCGCAGGGGCGTGGGTGGCAGGGGTGCCTTGGGCCAAAAAATAAAGGGCTGACTCGACTCGATTGCGTTGAGTTATGTTAATGGCGCTGTCTGCGCCCACAAAGTGGACCGATGTTGTTATGGATCTGGCGCTTTAATGTCTACATCCTCCAAGATGCATTTCACAACAGCTGCCGAGAGAGAGAGGGAGAGAGAGAGAGCAGGACAGAGAGGGGAGGGGGGCAACTCATTATGAAGCACCGGTAGCAGGCAGAGAAAACATGCAACTTCAACGGCAACAATAATTCTCCAGCTAACACCAAATAATTCACAGACCCAGAACGACAAACAGCTGAGCTCCCCCCTCTCCCCTTTGGTCTGCCCTTGTCTACGCCACTGGCACAAGCTCTGCCAAGTGTCAGCGTAAATCTTAAAATTCACGAAGCAGAAAGTGTTGCCTTTGTGGCAATTGACTTGGCCGGCAGCAGTTGGCAGCAAGAGGTCTCCTTTGTTGTTGTTGTTGTTGTTGCCGGTTGTGGGTGTCGTGCGATACGCTCACCCACCATGTCTGGGGCGGTGTCCCAGTCCCAGTCTCGCATTCACAGGGCTTGCACTTTATTATTTATGGCTGTCGGTTTGAGTACGAATTCATTTTATTTATGAAGCAAGTCAGCCAAGCGGCCAACCAAAGCAGCCAAAACAGCCAAAACAGCCAGAAAAACACCAAACGAAAAGGCCAACTGTGCTCTAGCTCTCTTTCTCTCCCTCTCTCTATTTTCTCAAAGAAAAGGGAGTCCACAGTGTCGGTGTGTGGGTGCCAGGCCAAAAGCCTCATCCGACTAGTACCATGGGCAGAGGGCAAAACGGAGTTCAGTCTCAAAAGGATTAGCGATGATATACAGTGCGGCGAATTAGGGAAAATTTTGACAGAGTATGAAAAATAAATTGGACTTACTTTAAGAAAACTTAAGAGGGAATTTCTGAAGAATGTAAGAAAGTTATACAAAAAATCAACAAGTTTATAGTAGCAGAAAATAGATGGGATCTGCATAGATTCATTCGTGAAAGTTTAAGTAAATTTAAATCAGCACTATTTTTATAGTTCCCTATGAAGTGCAGGAATGAGATGAGTTTCTAAAGTATAAGCAATTCAGAAAGAATAATGAAAATATAATATATATGATTTGTCTAAATTAAAGTTAAGATAAAAGTTATTGGATAGATAATAAATCAAATTTTAAGTAGTTTTGTCATGCGTTTCAGAATTATATATTATGTATAAAGTATATAAAAAAATTCAGCATAAATAAAGAAATTTTTTTGGTCATCATAATCAGTTCTTCCTGGGTAAAGTCTAGAGTCTATATAATATATAATATTTAATGTAATAAAGAAAGACAGAATTATATATTTTATTTTTATCACGACAAACAACTCACTGATTCAACCCACTGTGCAAACGCCGCTAGGTATGCAGTGCCTCCGATACTTGGACCACGACTCCAGCAGGCTCTCTCATTCTCTCCCTCCTCCTCTTCCTCTCTCTATCGCTCTCTCCGGCTCTTTGGCCACTTGGCCAGGCCCATTTGGCTTGGCTAGTTACGTACGTAGCAATTTTCGTGTCGGCTAATTAGCTTTGGGTGTATTGTTTATAAATTTATGACGCATGTTAAATGGGTTTAATTAATTTATGGCTCTTTGAGCCCGACTGCACTGGATAGGGTCAGGTCGTAGGAGTCGGATAGGGCAGGTCGTACCCTCCAGACTGTTTAAGCAGAGGCCAATTGAATTTTTGCTTGTGAATTATGTTAATGTTTGAGTTCGTGTTTATGAGTTGCGGTTACTACATGTTAATTGGGTTCGCCTAGCGACAGTCCCCGTATGATGATGATGATAATGGTGGAGGAGAAAGCCATCAGGCGCATCAATTAAAACCGAAAAACTCAGCTCACTTATCACCTTCAGGATCAGCTGCTTTCGTATACCCCGCCGAGCCAGACATCTCTATTATGATCGCAGGAAATGCAACCCTCCCGCCTCTATATGCGATATGACGATTATACTCGTTTATGCTTATTTTATTCAAATGGCCCATTCCCATTTCACAGCACTCTAAACTGCTCAATTGAAAACCGTTGCGTATACCCTACACGTTGCAGGGTGCAGGGGAAATAATGGCTGTAAAAGTAACGTGTTAATTGTTTCAAGATTTGTATAAGGGATATTCGGGCTTAAAATAAAATACAAAATAAATTAAGAAGTTTTTTTAAGAATTAAATAAGCCACGCAAGCGACGCTCATAAATCATGAAAGTAATATTATATTATTTAAATAATATTATTTTACTCAAATAATTTAATAAGTATTATCTTAACTATTTTTAAGATTACAGTTTTTATGGATACATATTTACAAGACTCGAAGTTCTTTTAAGTTATGATTTATTAAACATTCTAATTATTCTTTTAAAATATTTTTAAGGATATATATATTTAAGTATATCATGAGTGCATTTAATTGTAAATTCAAAAATTCTTTAAATTGTAAATATCAATTGAAATTGAAATTTATATATAACTTACAAATATATTTAAACAATTAATAATATACATTTTTTACAATATTCTTCTACTATAATATTCTAAAATTCACCTCACTCTTTATATTATACATAATATAATTGTACAACTCCTTCTTGAAGAGCATTCCAAGTGCGGTGCTACTCGCTTCTTTTGCTCTTTCTCTCTCTTTTTCATTGTCGTCGTCATCGCACCCAGGCGCCAGGGTCGAAATGATCAATGGCCGCTAATTAGTGTGTCCTCTCTCTTGGAAAGTTTACACATGCTCCCCAGCGGCTCTACGGGTGCCACAGACAGCGGGGTATACGGTTACAAGTGTCGTCCAGGTTCAGGCTCCCTCTCTTTCCCGCTCTGCCTGTTTCTGGACTCCCCGCTGTGGGCCGCAGGTCATTTATTATTTCTGCCTCTGGCGGGGCTTGAATTTCAATCATTTTGTTGCTCTGTAGCTGCGTCGATTAGAAATTGCGATAATGCCGGGCGACATGGCGACATGGCGACAAAGTTTCGGAGCAGTGCACGCGCCTACTGTCCCGGCTCGACTCTGTAGGGACTCCTCCTGTCTGCAGTTTGTCAGAGAAGGCTTATCTGCACTTGGCTGCCAGTAAATTATGTTTTATCTGCATCGGTAGTGGGTTCGGGTTCGGGTCCAGTCACATAGAGAGAGTTTTGGGCATAAGTATTTCGGACAATACGCCGGGCTCCGGCTCCGTTGATTGATGAGCCCAGGCGCGCTAATGAGCAGCAATTAATAAAGTCATGGACGGCGCACAGGAGGTTACAGCGGGGTCAGCGTACAGCAGTGTCCAGCTGATTAATGCCCAGCAAGATAATGAGGTTTTCTCTCTCTCTCTCTCTCTCTCTCTCTATGTGGTTTTTCGGTTTGTTTGTTTGGACACTGCAGCGGCCTAATGCCATTTGATAGATGGATAGATCTGCCCCGAGAGGTTGCAGTCGTAGTCTACAAATATGGTAAATATAATATATCTCCCGCTTTATCTTAAGCTGCAGTTCTTGGTATACAAAACGCTGCTATCGCTGTTTACTTCCGATCCAGAGGCGGAGAGAGAGAGAGGGGGCAGGGGCTCTATTTGATGTTTAATCATTGTAAACTATCGAGGAGGAAATTTCGTAGAATTCATCATAATTAGGCAGCGGTTGGGGGCGCGTCCAGTGCGTGGGCGTGTAGTAATGCCAACGCTTTGAAGTCCCCGCCGACTCGTTCACCTAATTATCACACTATTTGAGGCATCATAAAGCAGACTACGTCTATGACTCCCGGCCCATCCGAACTCTCTCTGTGTGTGTGTGCGTGTGTGTGGCTAAAAACAAATAACTTGGCCCTATAGGGGTGCGTAGGCTTGTCTATTCCATAAAAACTGAAACTGAAAATAGGCGAAATAAATAAATAGACTGACTATACGAACTGCAATGTAAATGTACGTTCCGTTCCGTTCCATTCCATTCCAAATCCGTACACGATTCCATATTCCCGTATGGTTCGTAATGTCGTTCTTCTGGTGCGCATCATAAAGTCATAAAAGTGTGAAAAGCGCGGCGAGATCAAAGACCCAATGTTCTCCTCCTTCTCGATTATCGTAGTCGTTGAAGTAGAGTCCATATATTCCAGGAAAATACTTTTAAACTGTTCGAAAAAAAACCTCTTAAATGCTTTTTACGATATGATTTTCACAATAAGTTAATTAATCTGATAGTTTTCTGGTTAGAAAACATTTATGAGAATCGTATTTTATGGGGATTGCAACAATTATGGTAGAGAAATGAGTAATAAACGTTTAAGTTTAGGGAAATTTTGATTCTGAATGGGAATATATAATATAATAAGCTTTTTCCCAAATTTTCAATAATGTTTAAATTACTTCATAAGATATTAAAATAGCCAAAAGAGTTGGAAAATCTAGATTATCCATTGTAACTATTGTAAAACTGTGGATTATATGCGTAAACTTGATTTTTCGTAGTTTTATCATGTAAGCTTTCAGTTTTCGGGATATTATCACTATTTAAAGTAAAACTGGAGTGTTAAAACCTCGTGATTTGAAAACAATTCGCAATTCTCTAACTGATTCTCATTGTGTTCAGGGTGGGGAAGGTATCATTAATTCTCGCTAGAGCCGCCAAATTAGCAGTCAGTTACATCCGCTTTGGGGGCGTCAAGTTTGCAACTGGAATCTGCCTCAGGTCCGGCACACACACCTCACACACACACACCTCACACACACACACCTCACACACACACACACAACTGCAACGTTGCACATGCAAACTAATAAATTTCATTGATGTGTCTATTTTCGGTTAGCCCGGCCTGTTCTAGCCCCGCCTTCCCTCCCCCGCCTGGAACCTTCAAGTGCTGCAACGGAAGCAATTTGTAGCTACAACTGTAATTTCTATGCGGTTCTCCCTCGCCCAAAAAGACGTCGATAATTCTTAAGCAACGTCTCGAGAATCGGAAAAGTAAAAGCGTGCAAATTTCCACCGACTCCACAAGGCACAGGGCACTCCCCAGTGCCGTAGGATAGGGGGGGGGAACTCACGCTCAATTGCAGCCCATTTTATTTAACCCTTTTTATGGCCTCATTATGGCCGGGGTAGGTCGCACACAGACCATATATCTCCCGAGTTTGGCGGGGCGGTCTGGTGCAAATGAGGGCGCAACACACGGAAATGAGGCTAGGAATCAAGCAAATAAATGTTTTATAAAATGTTCGAGGCAGACACAAAGTAAGTAGCGAAATTTCCAGCACTTCCAGTTCCAGCACAACCATTAAAACCAAATTTATTGTCCGCAATGTTTTATGGCTTTACGAAAAATACTTCCAACTGGCGGCTTTACTTGGCAATTTGCTGGGGAATTGGTAAAGTCGCGAGACGATGGGCCTGCAGAGTGCAGAGACAGATATATATGATATGTACATATGTGAAGGTATTTTGTGTACTGCATAATAAGAAATAAAGACATATGAAAGGTAAAATAGAAGAGAGCGATAGATAAAGAGAGAGAGAGAGATGGTTAAGCTGTTTTCGTAAGCTTCAAAACATGTCAAAACTTATTTCGATTTTATAAACATTACAGAAGGTTGCTTTACTATGAATCTTAGAAATATTAAATATAAAGAATTACTTAAGTGTGTATTCAATTGTTTTTTAAAGAAATATTTAAGTTTTAAGCCAAAAAAGTATTTAAAAAAATATTTTTTGTTTTTAATATACTAAAAAGTATGAAATAAATTAATTTGAAAATTAATTCTAGAGTTATGCATAAAAATAGGTATAGAAAAACTTTTGGTCATATATTTTAAAGTTTATAATTGAATTAGTATTTTAAATAATATTATAATATATATATATTAATAAAATATATTGTTATTATAAACAGTATTTCAAGCTTTACAATATTAAAGTTAGAGGGTTATAGAGTTAAAGATGATTGAGTAAATTTACCTAACTTACAACTTGCATATGTATAGTTACGATAACAGACACTCTATTCCAATGTATCTCTCCTTATCTCCCTCTCACTCTCTCTCCCTTTCTATCTCTCAAGTCAAGTCAAGTCTCAGAAATCTGAAACTGTCATTCATAATGCGAGCGAAAGGGAAAGTTCCAGCGCGGTAAATTAATAGCGGGCAAAACTTTCAGACGTGATGGAGAGAGAGAGGAGCGAGAGGGAGGGAGCGAGACAGCTGCAGTTTTGGAGCATCAACAGCTTCCATGTCTGCTCCTCCCCCTGAAGGGGGGTAGGCGGTTGTTTCCTCTGTAGACGCGCAAGTTGGGGCCATAAATTGCGAGGCGCAACGCAAAATAACCGAAAAATGCAAGACAAGCTCAAGCTGCAGCAGGAGAGGAGCAGCCTCTTTAGTCTCGATGAGGATAGGGAGGGAACTGTGGGAAGGGGACTGGAACGGGGTCTGACTGTGCGATATCTAGCGCACTTTCAGCGCAACGATAAATTTCCAAGGCGAAATGTGTAAATTATAAATACGAGCAATTATTTTAACTCTACTTAACAAATTACCATGCCATAGCATATGGGGCAAAAGGTATAAATTACCGACTTTTACGACTTGCGGAAATTGTATGGCGACGACGAGCAGGTTGCGTGTGTGTGTGTGCGAGAGTGTGCGAAAGTCAGTTAAATTGTGTGTGTGTGTGTGTGTGTAGGTGATTATGCTTAATTGTGTGTATGTCAGAGGCGTCGACGTCGACTTTGGCGGTCTGCTCGAGGGGCAGCAACAGCAAAACAGCAACCGTTGCTGCTTCCTGTGTCACCTAACCAACCCCCCACACACCTCCCCCTACTCCCCACCGTACCGTGCTGTGTGGTGTAAAACTTTTCGAATCAACTTTTAAGCAGCCCAAATGACTTTGTGGCCATTTTACTCGTGTCTGCAGGTCACACTGGAGAGTAGACTGGGTTTAACAGGGTGTTCCGGTTAGGGGGGTAGGGTTGCCACTTGATAACTTGATAACTTGTGTTCTGCGGGGCCAGCACATGCGTGAAAAGGTTGCCCTGCTCAGCGTTTAATTGCAACATAGCTCGACAAGGGATTTAACAAGATATTCCAAAGAGAGAGAGAGAGAGAAGAAAGAGAGAGGGGAGAGAGAAAGTGAGAAATTTACAGACTATGTGTGGCTTAGTCACGCTTCGGAATGTGTAAATAAAAACAAATCTATGAAAATAAGAGATTAAAACTCTGAATAAATAAATAATAAAAATGCAAATTCCATTCAACTGTAAACCAAGTAAACATAACCTATAAGTTTATACAGGGTGTTCTTTTTTAACTAAATTATAGTATTACACACTATTTCAAGTGCAATTAAAAATTATAATAAAAGTAGTTCTTACAGTATTTTATATAAACTTAAAATATATACCAGTTATACTACTGTTGTTTTTATAAAGTTTATAAGCTCAAGAAATATTGGTAATATATGCAGTATATTAAATAGAATAGATGGAGAAATTCAATTTTCCCTTTTTGCATATTTTTGTTCAACTTTTCCTCTTTCCCTTCACTTTGTAGAAGGAAACTTGACTCTGTTCAGCAAAATAAATCGAGATAGGGAAAAACAGAGTTTTTTTTTTATTTTTTTTTTTTGGGAAAACAGACATCTGAATCAGCAGCGCGGCAGATTAATGATGATTACTCAAGTATGAATAATTCACGTGAAAGAGGGAGCAATTCATTATCAGATCTGTGTGCAGAACACGCCCCTTCCCCCTCTGCCCCTGCCACTGCCTGTGGCGATTATAATGAGTCGTGGAGAGCGACAGCTGCATTCATAGCCAAAGTTGTAAGTTATGTTAACGAAATGCGCTTTGGATTTGCCTTCGGCTACGGCTTTCGTCCTTTTCTTCTCCATTTTGGCTTCTTCTCTTTTTACACTGGGTCTGTTTTCGTTTCGTTTCCTTTTTTTTTTTTTTTTTGCACTGTCTTCGATGTCGTTTACACTGCGCAAAAATGTTTGGCGTTGCCGTCGTGGCAGGGGAAAGGGAAGGCGCTCGTGCAAAAATAATTTATGGAGAGCATCAACAACCCTAAGAGCTGGGGCTGCAATGATAGATGGCGTGCCAGAATGTCTGGCATGGCCTGGCAACCATGGCCAGGCAAAGGCGAAGGCGAAGTTAACCCAAAACCCAAAATATGCTGCGGGCGATATATTTCTCGCACTCACTGTCATCGCGATGCGGCTGTCGAGAGTGCAAGTGAGGAGAGACAGCTCAGAGAGAGAGAAAGAGAGAGAGGGAGAGAGAGCGACAGAGTTGCCTAGCACTTTCAAATTGAAATGTCGTTTCGGCTGGCGTTAGAATTTTTCATTGCCAATTTCTGGGCACAAGCAGAGGCACCCTGTGGCATGTGGCATGGGAAGAGGAAGGGGAACGCACAGAGTTGGCAGGAGCTGCCAAGGGCTGCCATATTTCTGCCATATTTCTCGAGAGCCAACACAAATGTCACATCAATCTTGTGACCAGTGTTGCGTAAGAAGTAAAGAAAATATTCATTTTGCTTTGGCCCCCAAAAATGAATCAACTTTCGCACTCGACCCCGGTCTCAGACCTCCCCTCTCAGACCTCCTCCTATATCGTTCCTCGTGCTGCATGCGAAATGATTAATGACCCCGACATGTTGTGCGAATTTCAAATGAAGAAAGCGAAAAATGTAGACAGTGTATACAGTGTGTACTGTATGTATGCATATGGATTGAACTATAGTTTGGGAATGCGAATTGAATCAACCTTAATTGAACGAGAAATGGAATCACAGCGCACTGAAAGAACGATTCATTATGTTTTCATTATTTCACATTGATTGATGATTTCATTTTGATCACTTGATGTTTCGAAATATTTCTAATTTAGAATACAATTCATCATTGAAATACAAATCTCTTTTTAATGCGTTTAAATTTTGAAAGAAAAAATCAATTGGCTTTAGAAATGCCCTAGTTTTTTAGATATAATCAAATCTAGATAAAGAATAATTACGAAAATATTACCAAAAATTAAAAAATTGTTTACAAATATTTACATTTTATTATTATTAACTTAGGAGAACTTCTTATTGTACTTGTGTTTAATTATAATTAATTATTATTTTCTTTTTTTGAGTTTCTTATTCTACTTTTTAGCAGATTATACTGAAATTTAAAAGATAGTTAAAATATTGAAGTATAATGAGAATAGTTAAATTAATTTATTCAGATCAGAAAGGCAGACAGTAAAAAAGGGCAGTAAAATTTCATTCCACATTTCCATAAACTGAGTACACCCATTTGCAATAGCTGATAGGGTATCTTAAAGCAGCAATTAACAGAATCTTCAAAATTTATTTGCCAAATCGAGCATTGTTTGTTTAATATGACAGGGTGCAAAAGGTCGTATAATGTTGCCCATGTTGCGCGATATCGTTGCCTTCTTTGGCGGGTTGCCACCTGCCGCCAGTCGGTGCTGCCTGTCCCTGCTTCCAGGGGGAGGGTGTCTGGTGGGGAGGGGTGTGCAACCATATAAAAATCGCGCGATTGAAGGCGCACAGAGTTGCCGCAGACAGCAAACGGCAATGCCGACAGCTGTTGGAATACCCTGTAAATCACAACATAATTGAAGGGGTATTTTGGCGTGCAGTGAGCGATGCAACTGCTGCATGTAGCAGGGTATTCACAAGTGCATCAATTACGCCGCCTTTGCCACTTGTTGCCGGCAACTGCAACTGCAGCAACACATGTTGCTGTCGGCGTCGTCGCCAACATGTTGTCGTCGTGCTGCATGCGGCGTTTCTTGTCGCTGATTAGCATCGCCATCGCCATCGCCATCGTCGCTCGTGTCAGCGCGATAAGGTCTCAGCTCCCCAGCTCCTCGCGTTCCCCTGTTCCTCGCTTGTGTTGCAGCTTGCAGCTTGCAACTTGCCTCGATTGCGCTGCCACAAATCATTGGGAAACATGATTTTTATTACGCGGCCTCCTGCACGCGGTACCTGCAACAAGGTGTGGCTCTTGCCTCATCTCATCTGGAAGCCGAGCTAACTCCCTGAGTGAGTTTCACACATGTGAGCTCGTGTTATGCGACTTACAATTAATAAAATAGCCAAAGATTTATTCATTATTGCCTGGCGGTGAATAATGGCCCCATCCCCCCTGTTACAGTGGGTCGCATGCTATGTAGGGTATTCAACCAGACAGAACCTGCTTTGCGGACTTGTATTATGTGGGAAATTGTATTTTCTGTTTTATGGTACGATAACTGAGCTCTATACGTTTCATTTGGCCGAGTTTCATTGATATATCTAACAAACTGATAGGATAGTTCATATAAATTGAAAATTAAAGTCTTCTAGTTAAAATATCGCAATGAAACTCACCATATCTGTCTTTTATTTTACCAAGTATGATATGCCAAAATTTCATTAAAATCCGACTACTATAACATATAGTTCTCTTAGCAATTTCAAAAATATTAAATATGCTACCTCAATGAACTTATAAATATGAGCAAAATTAGCAATTCGTATCGTAAGTAATGTGAACACTGATACTAAAAAGTTTGACGACAGTAGCTGCTATAAGTCCAGAGATCTACTTCGATTTTCAAGCAGGAAATATATGAAATATCTTAATTTATTTTTTTTTGATAAATCCTGGTTAACTAATTGCCCATCCGTTGATCTCTTCGATCCCATCAGATGTTAAGCACACACTCCATATACCATATACCATATACGATATATTTATATTTATGTATATATATCAATTTCAGTGAGGCAACCTAACGAGAAAGCTCCCCGCTGGGAGAGCTCCCATGAGGCAACGCGCCACAGTGAGGCAGCTGCAACGCAGGCCAAGTCCCAGTCGCCTCCTCCTGCTCCTCCTACTCCTCCCTCCCAACCCGAAGCGGATCTCATTAGCTGCTGCATTCGATGACGCCAAACAAGCCACTTAATTTCAATTTAAATGTTTACTTCTCGCTTTGCGTGTGGGGCAAAGTATTTTGTCTTCCCTACCCAAGATCACCCCAATCCCAATCCCGAATCTGTCTGTCTGTCTGTCCGTCTGTCTGTCGCGCTGTCACGCTGGCTGCCAAGATTTATTTTCGGTATTCCATGGGTCACTAAAGTGCGCTGTCAGCGCAGCAGTTGCCGCGTCCCTTCCACACAGCGACAGCTACATTAGCATCGGACCTGTTCTGGTGGTCCCATTGGGTACCCCTCCGAATCTTCGATCTCTATATCGGACCCACTCGACGCAACCCACATTAATTAGGCAAAATATTGAGACAGTGACATGTAGTGTGGCTATTGATGTTGTGCTCTCTCTCGCTCTCTCAATCTGTATTTAATCGTTATGTGTGGCTTATGCTAAGGATTTCAGATATCTTATGATTGGTAAACTATAGATCTATGATATATCTTTCATTTCGTTCTGTCTCGTGCCGAAGTTTCAACTGGAGCCGCCGCCTTTCGCCTGCCGCACTTGTTGAACGGATTGGCACGTACCAACAGCTGCAGCATGGCCCCGAAACGCTGGCTACCTTGCTTATCTGCAGGCCGATCGAGAATATATATCTTTCTATATAGTCTATGGAACTGGCAACTCACCTAGCTTGCACTGATTCTTTTTCGATTCGATACAAAACGCAATTTGTTTTGAATTTTGTTTGGTTTTCTTATTGTGTGAGACCTTTGGGGTTAGTATATCCATGTGGGAGTGTCCTACAAGTGGGGGGAGGGGAAGGGTAGAAGGTAGAGGTAGTGCAGCCTAGTTATCCTTACCGATGTTTCGCTTCGCTACACCTTCGCATCCCTGCATTTTCGAGTCGATGCTGATCTTAAGTCTCCTCACTGCGCCGGCACCACGAACTTCGGATCTCTTGTCGTCCCCCCAGTGATATAGTTCTGCGAAAGAAGGGGATTTTGAGCCGGTATGGTACAACAAGAATTTCGATTCATTTCTGTTGCCCTGACGCGCACAATTCTCCGAAGTCTTCTTCAGCTGCATCCAGTTCATCTGCAGCCGCTTGCCCTCGACAATGAGAGATTCGTAGCCATTGAGCAGGCGCCGCACATCGACACTGGCCAGCTCCTGGGGCACACTCTGATCGTTGAACTTCTGCGAGGTCTGACGCAGTGCCTCGAAACGGTGAATCAATTGTTTGATGCTGCCAACGCTCTTTCCATTCTCCATTGGGCAGGGCTCCTCCAGCTCCTCCTCGTTGCTCGCTGGCAACGTTGCATTCGCCTTAGCTGGATGAGTCACTTGATCGGGATTAATGTTACGCAATATTTCCGCTGTCTCCTCCATGAAGGTCTCCTGGCGACGACGCAGCTCCTGCAGACGCTGCTTCAGTTCATCCAGATAGGCCAGCTGCTGGGAGGTGGGGGGTTGCTTGGTGGCCATGATGATGATATCTTCAACATTCAATCGGTTTATCGCGGTTCGAGCAGATTGGGGGGGAGAGGTTGGGATTTTTTTATATATTTGAGTTTGAGAGAGACGGGGACTGTGTTCGGATTCTGATAGAAATGGAATTTGTGTATGGCATGGGAAATTCGATGTGTCACAAGGTGTATGGCCAACTGTGTGAGGCTTGAATCATTTCTAACTGTATGTAATTCATAGTGAGTCTGTATGAACGCGCTAATCTCAGTAACTATAGTAGGTAGAGACATCAAATTTGGCATAAAGTTAGCTATAGTGCTATACACAGATTAAGGTCTTTTGAAATTTTACATGCCACGCCCACAAGCCTTGCAAATCGTTAATTTAATTATAAACGCAGTTATAAAACAAAATGTAATAGGTTAAATGGGTTTAATCGTTAGATCTCTAGGGTTTGCTTCTTATTAAAGATTATACCCTAATTTAGCCTACCCCTGCTCCCACTCTCTGCCCCTTCCGCTCCCTCTTTCCCCGCCCATGCCATTTTATGAGCCTCCAAATTGAGATATCGCATGCAATTCGAATTGCCGAGTAAGTTGTAAGCGCGAACAATGGCGATTTCGGTCGGCGCTACGAGGTACCAGACATAGACATAGACTTAGCCAAACGCTGGATGGACAGTGAGTCAGGGGGGGGGGGTGCGGGGGGTCAAGTTTGGAATTTCACGAGCAAAACGTGCGGCTGCCGCCTACCACAGCTTGCGAAGAATTGACAGGAATTGCGGAACCCCCAGCCCAGTGTGCCGACCATGGTAGCTGCCGCTGCCGCTGCTGCTGCTGTTGATTTCACCCGAGGTGAGTCCGGGCTGAGTCCCGCTCCCGCTCCTCCCACTCCTGGCCAATTGTTGTTTCATATTTTAATGCCTTTTTGAGTCGGTGGGCGTGCTACGACACGATTCTGCTGCCCGATAAGCTGTTATTTTTATGTGCCGCCAGAGATCGGTAGGAGTAGGCACAGCTAGAGGTACCTGGAGGTGTCTCTACCCTCTACCCCCTACCCTACCCTACCCTACCCTAGGCTAGGTGTGGGCTGGCCTGCGACTTAAAGAAGTTGAAATTATTACAGGGCAATTGTCTTGATCGTTGATTTATGTGCGCTTTTGTTTGGCTCCTCTCTCCTTTCCCCTTCCCTCCCTGCTACCCTCCCTGCACACTGCTACCTTCTTTGGGCCAAAAATTTGTGTATTTGTTGCCGCAAGCCGAGGAACTTCATTGTGCTGCACGTGTTGCAACAACGTGTGAACCCAACGAAGACGAGCTGAACCGACTGTGATTGATGCCATTTGGCTTGGCTTCTTTTTCTTAGCGGGAATACCGCTAGTTTATGCTAAAACTTGCAGTTAATTGCAGCGCTTTGGCAATCGCTTTGCTAATACCAGTGCCACGCCCCCCCCTCGCCCAAGCCCAAATTGCCTCGAACCTAATGATTTCATCTCTCATTGAATTCGAATTTGTAGCCAAGCCATGCCACGCCATGAGGCAGCTGCAAGCTGAAGTTGTTGCCATGTGGGCGTGGCATCATCATCATACGCCCCTTTATTGCAGTCCATATTGTAGCTGCAGCCCGTTGCTGTTGATAGCCGCCGCTGTCCGTGGCGATATAACGATTTTATTATTTATTTCACCTGACAGCGCGGCCAGCAGACTCTATAAATTTCCCTAGCCGAACCCGAACCCGAAGCCGAACCGGACCTGAAACTGAACTGAACTGCATACGAACTCGTATTTATGACCCATCGCCAGGGATGCCCATATGAAAATGAAATTATTGATAAGCCTCGATTCGGTTCGGCTCGGTTCGGTTGGGTTATTTGGGATCTGCTGCTGATTGAAATACCATCGCCTCGAACAGCTTCATTTGCCCAGTCAGCGAGAGAGAGAGAGATCCCAAAATACAAATCAGCTGAGGCAGGCCCCCGAGAGGTTTTATGGCCAGGCCAACGATGACTTTAACCCAATATCCTGTTTGCAGTCATAATTCGTGAAGCCAACCAGGGTTGCAGGCGAGCTGCAGGGCTGCAAAAGCAACACAAATACTTAAGGAAATCAAGTGAAATTTACAGGAAATATTATTTTAAAATTTTACTATATATTACTATTATTTATTGTTTCAAATACTTATGGAAATTAACTGAAATTAACAGGAAATATTATTTATGATTATTTTACAATTTTACTGTATACTACGATTATTTATTGTTTTTTTTTGGGGTTTTGATTTTATTAATTTATTATTATTCTATATTTTAAACTAATATTATTTATTGTTTATTTCTTTAGGGTTTTAGAGATATTCCTATCATACTTTTCACTTAATCTAATAATTTTCGTTAGAAATATTTTCTGAAACTTCCTGTATGCAAGTATTCCGTCATATTATACGTACATATGTATGTACATATAACCCATCTTCCTCGCCTTTTAAACAAACTTCTTTCAGTTCCAAGTGCAGGCTCAGTCTCAAGACCCTCGAACCAAGCCAGAATCTGTCTGTGCATCCATTGGGGATAACTTGCACTGGGCTGGCCTGAGTGCGGGTTCGTGTCCGGGCACGACGCGTATTTTATTATGAATTGCTCTTAACGATGTTCCATTTCTCATATGCGCATTCATAAACCTTTTTCTTATTCTCGCTGCTGTAGACTCTCGAGAAGATTGCAAGCTGCCTATCTCCCTCTCCCTCTCTCTCTTCCTCTCTCTCGCTCGTTCTGAATGAATAATTGCAACAGGGTGTTGCATGCACAAGTTGCGGCACTGTGGAGTTGCCTCAATTATAGGCTTCCCTGCGGGCGCATACTGACCGCAGCGAGTGTTGTTAGCGGGCAGAGTTATTACCGACAGCTGTCGAAGCCGTAGCCCAAGCGAATAGAGTACTCATCTCTCGAGGTAGGTTCATCCAGAAGTTCCGGTATTACTCTATGCCAAACTTAAGACAACATTTCTTAATTATATTCTGATTTATTATGAACAAATCTGCAGTTACATACATTATATTGATAGAGTATTGAACGTATTTATATTGCCTACAGGGTTGCCAAGTTTCAGCAAAATCGGCAGAGTTTTAATACATTTTAAGGGCATTAAACACAAGAAAAGTAAAAAGATTTCGAAAGGTTTTTTCGAAAGTGAAGCAAGCTAAAAGTGATTACTTTGCCAATTTTGTAGGTTGCTGGCTTGGGATTCCCTTCACCCGAAAGAGAGAGAAGGGAGAGAGAGACAGGACTAAGCAGAGATGGGCAGGGGGCAGGTGTAGGGTATTTCGGTGCGGCTGTCAAAGGCGCAGCGGGCAGTAAAATCGCGGCAAATACAATTGAAAAACGGCCAGCAGAATGCAAGAGAAATATAGAGAGAGATAGGAAGAGAGGGAGATAGGGAGAGAGGGATACCCCGAGTCGTGAGTGAAGGAGTGCGGCGGCAAACACTCCACACTTGTCAACAGCGGCTCCACTGATTGTCTACCCTGGGCTGGGTATAAGCGCAGAGAGACGCCGTAGCCCAGAGTCGTGTAGAGGGGGGAGGAGGAGACTGCCAAGCCAGCTGCTCTCCGGGCAGGTACCCCGGCGCAACGGGGTCGAGGCTGTGGTGCTGTGGAGCTGTGGAACGAGACTCACGCTTATGCTCACAAATCATAAATTGCCGCCTTAAAATTTATCTTCAATTTTCGAGACCCCATGTGGTGCTTAGCGAATGGTGTTTTGAAATTTATTGCTGCATTTGCAATAAATATTGTCAGTTGGGTTCAGCGCGGGCCGCCAGACAGAGATGCCAGAGTTAGAGAGAGACAGCGAGAGACAGAGATGAACAGATGCGCAGAGTGTAGAGTGAGACAGAGAGAGACTGCTTTGGCGGCTGCTTTTTGTATGATTGCCGCTTGTAACGCCTCTCACACCAGCTACCCCACCTGCCCTTTGCCATCGGCCCCCCCTCAACCTGCCCCTGCAGCTCCCCTCCCCTCCTGCCCCTGCTGCTGCTGCATTGTTTATTGTTTTCGTGCATATTAATGTGCGTTGATTGCGAGCCGAGGGAACTGTGCGGGGAAGGGGCGGGGAGGAAGCGCAGCTCTAAGCCGAGACTGTCTACCTCCCCCCTGCCCAACTTTCCCCTCCCCCTTTGTCTATCAACCTAGGCAGTTAGCAGCTGCCATTGTCCCAGCTCACAGCGCTCTCCCTCTCCCCCTCTCTCTCTCTCTCTCTACTCCAGTCAGCTGGTTAATTTACAGCGCGCGAAATTGATTGCCCCCTCCCTGGTACGGTCCCCTGCCCCCGTCCCCGCCCCCGTCCCGGCCTGATGGAGTGTGCAATTTGTGGGGCGTGCCCCTAAATTTTGTTGGTTAATTGTGGTTTTTTCATTCGACATGAGATTAGTTTCCATCCACGCCGCAATGATCATTTATGGCCGCCACGTCGGTATTTGCCAACTTAATTGCACTCCGAGGTGTTTCTTACGAGGCGGATGGATCAGCGCCAACACGATAATATCGTAAAAGGAAAGTGCGCGATAAAGACGCGATTATTTATTGAGCTATCCAACCGAGTGAGAGAGAGAGAAAGAGAGGGAGAATGATGGCGGGGAACTAAACAAATTTCTCAAATTTAAGAGCATCATGCATGAGTTGGAGGAAGTCTATCGTAGTTGGAAACTTAAGAGGTACTCAAGCTTGACTTTGAAGAGGTATGATAATTCTTAATTCTTTCTTTTCTCAAGAAAATTTCAGTAATCCTTTCATTAAATTGGAGTTCAGTTGCGACATTTTATTTCAGAACGGGAAACCAGCTTAAGATATTATTTTAAGTACAAAATATGCTATATTATTTGATTTCTATATTATTCTGCATGATTTCTGTTTTCTATAGGATACTATTACAGAGGTATTAGATTACTATATCAAGGGTTTAAAAACCAAAACTCTTTGGAAATTGTAGTTACACTATCCCTTACTTCATTTCTTAACTTAGAAGAGACCCCCTTCAAAACTAGATTAATTGTATGCCAAGTTTAATAACCTACAAAAAAAAAGTATTTTGAAACCCCAACCTAAATACCTTCATACAGATAACCTATAAAAATATCCTTCAAAAACGTTAGTCCATTACCAACAACTGTAGCTGTCACTAAAATCATGTTATAAGAACGAAAACTAATGGTGAAACCCCACAAAAATATGATGGGTTTTCCGTCTATTTCCATGCGGTGTGGGGCTGCTTCTGAGCTGACAGAGAATTCAATATTGGAACTCCTCACCTAGTTGCATGTCAGCTCGCATTGCTGTAGCTATCAATCAATTCAGACACCAGAAATGTAATCCTCGTAACTCTAGTGACTGCCCTCCCTCTCTCTCTCTCTCACTCTCTTGCTGTCTCTATCCCTCTGCCGCCCCCTCTTTGTAGTCACTTGTATTTGTGCACACTTCCTGTCGCCACAATTTGTTTGCGCCGCTGTCAAGATGCACCCCCCTCGCTGCCCCCTTGCTAGCACGCCGCCACTGGAAACGATTGCAGACACCCATGCGATCCATTGAAGCATGTGACAGGCGGCGGGCCGAGCTCATCAATCTCGTGTCGGGGCTAAACAAAATATGCGATGTGTTCTTCACATTGCGGCAAAAAGCGAGCATCGATAAACCTGACAAGGGAACTGGCGGGGAGAGGGGAGGGGGTTGGAAACAGCAAACAAAAATTAGAAGCCAAACCCTTTTGCGGCCTAACCACACACACACACACTCGAACTCAGTAAATATTTTAGATAGGAGAGCGAGAGAGAAAAAAATTAGAAAATATGTGTTGACAGGCCTCATCAATCAGACGACACAACTTTTGACATGTCAAATGAACGAGCTGGCGCATAAATTACAACAGAACAACAACCTCGAGTGCAGACCTAACCCCCCTCTATATCTCCCCCCTTCCTATTGGTAGCCAGGGAAACATGTCGAACAGCGGCGGCGGCAATTGGAAAATCAATTTGATGACAACGTTGCGACCTAAGTATGGAATCGAGAATCGCTCTGTGGGATCTGGGCTCAAGTGCGTCGTCGTCTCTGACCCTCGTCGCTATGGCAACACTTGTACACTGAAACATTCGTTCAATCACTCAATCAATCGAGACAGTCAACTCGGTCAATCAATCAGTCGAAGCAGCACAGCCTGACAGACATTTCCACTTACAAATCGCAAACAGAAACACATGCGCCATATCTCAAAACGGAATTTCAAGGAAAATAATTCCAATTTGAGGTTATTTTGAGTTTAGACTAGGTACGACATAATACAGCAAGCGTGATGGAATAATAATAGTGTTGGGTTAGTCCCAGAGAAACTTCAACTGTGTTGCAAGTAGTTTCTTTCTCAGGGTATTCTCATTCGATATTATCTGGAAAATTTTAGAACAACTTGTATGTTTGTTGAAATTTTATAGTGGCGACCCTTACCTAAATTTTTAAAATATTGAAAAATGTCAAAATATCCATTTTGTTTTTTTTTAAATGGAGAATCACTCAGGTTGTTAAAACATGAACAAAATGTCATTCCGCGTGAAATTCGTATGTTTTTTAAAAAAGTTACGATCGATGTAAGTCGGGGTACCAGGCCTGTTGAGTATGTGACATGTCTAATTTTTGAACCACTTCGACATGATTTTTGGGCAAAAATTAAGTATCGTCTAAAATCGATTTAAACAATTGTTTAGTACTAATTTTAACCTCCGCAATCGATTAAAATGAAAAATTCGCGATTTAAAATTTTGAAAAAAAAATTTTGTTGAAATATTACAGGGGGGACCACTGGTAAATTTCCAAGATATCGAAAAATTTCAAAATATCCATTTTGCTTTTTTTTAAATGAAGAATCCCTCAGGTTGTTAAAACATGAATAAAATGTCATTCCGCGTGAAATTCGTATGATTTTTAAGAAAGTTACGATCGATGTAAGTCGGGGTACCAGGCCTGTTGAGTATGTGACATGTCTAATTTTTGAACCACTTCGACATGATTTTTGGGCAAAAATTAAGTATCGTCTAAAATCGATTTAAACAATTGTTTAGTACTAATTTTAATCTCCACAATCGATTAAAATGAAAAATTCGCGATTTAAAATTTTGAAAAAAAAAATTTTGTTGAAATATTACAGGGGGGACCACTGGTAAATTTCCAAGATATCGAAAAATTTCAAAATATCCATTTTGCTTTTTTTTAAATGAAGAATCCCTCAGGTTGTTAAAACATGAACAAAATGTCATTCCGCGTGAAATTCGTATGATTTTTAAGAAAGTTACGATCGATGTAAGTCGGGGTACCAGGCCTGTTGAGTATGTGACATGTCTAATTTTTGAACCACTTCGACATGATTTTTGGGCAAAAATTAAGTATCGTCTAAAATCGATTTAAACAATTGTTTAGTACTAATTTTAACCTCCGCAATCGATTAAAATGAAAAAATTCGCGATTTAAAATTTTGAAAAAAAAAATTTTGTTGAAATATTACAGGGGGGACCACTGGTAAATTTCCAAGATATCGAAAAATTTCAAAATATCCATTTTGCTTTTTTTTAAATGAAGAATCCCTCAGGTTGTTAAAACATGAATAAAATGTCATTCCGCGTGAATTTCGTATGATTTTTAAGAGAGTTACGATCGATGTAAGTCGGGGTACCAGGCCTGTTGAGTATGTGACATGTCTAATTTTTGAACCACTTCGACATGATTTTTGGGCAAAAATTAAGTATCGTCTAAAATCGATTTAAACAATTGTTTAGTACTAATTTTAACATCCGCAATCGATTAAAATGAAAAATTCGCGATTTAAAATTTTGAAAAAAAAAATTTTGTTGAAATATTACAGGGGGGACCACTGGTAAATTTCCAAGATATCGAAAAATTTCAAAATATCCATTTTGCTTTTTTTTAAATGAAGAATCCCTCAGGTTGTTAAAACATGAACAAAATGTCATTCCGCGTGAAATTCGTATGATTTTTAAGAAAGTTACGATCGATGTAAGTTGGGGTACCAGGCCTGTTAAGTGTGTGACATGTCTAATTTTTGAACCACTTCGATATGATTTTTGGGCAAAAATTAAGTATCGTTTAAAATCGATTTTAATAATTGTTTAGTACTAATTTTGACCTCCGCAATCGATTAAAATGAAAAATTCGCGATTTAAAATTTTGAAAAAAAAAATTTTGTTGAAATATTACAGGGGGGACCATTGTCTAAATTTCCAAGATATCGAAAAATTTCAAAATATCCATTTTACTATTTTTTAAATGGAGAATTACTCAGGTTGTTAAAACATGAACAAAATGTCATTCCGCGTGAAATTCGTATGATTTTTAAGAAAGTTACGATCGATGTAAGTCGGGGTACCAGGCCTGTTGAGTATGTGACATGTCTAATTTTTGAACCACTTCGACATGATTTTTGGGCAAAAACTAAGTATCGTCTAAAATCGATTTAAACAATTGTTTAGTACTAATTTTAACCTCCGCAATCGATTAAAATGAAAAATTCGCGATTTAAAATTTTGAAAAAAAAAATTTTGTTGAAATATTACAGGGGGGACCACTGGTAAATTTCCAAGATATCGAAAAATTTCAAAATATCCATTTTGCTTTTTTTAAATGAAGAATCCCTCAGGTTGTTAAAACATGAACAAAATGTCATTCCGCGTGAATTTCGTATGATTTTTAAGAGAGTTACGATCGATGTAAGTCGGGGTACCAGGCCTGTTGAGTATGTGACATGTCTAATTTTTGAACCACTTCGACATGATTTTTGGGCAAAAATTAAGTATCGTCTAAAATCGATTTAAACAATTGTTTAGTACTAATTTTAACCTCCGCAATCGATTAAAATGAAAAATTCGCGATTTAAAATTTTGAAAAAAAAAATTTTGTTGAAATATTACAGGGGGGACCACTGGTAAATTTCCAAGATATCGAAAAATTTCAAAATATCCATTTTGCTTTTTTTAAATGAAGAATCCCTCAGGTTGTTAAAACATGAACAAAATGTCATTCCGCGTGAAATTCGTATGATTTTTAAGAAAGTTACAATCGATGTAAGTCGGGGTACCAGGCCTGTTGAGTATAGTATGTGACATGTCTAATTTTTGAACCACTTCGACATGATTTTTGGGCCAAAATTAAGTATCGTTTAAAATCGATTTAAACAATTGTTTAGTACTAATTTTAACCTCCGCAATCGATTAAAATGAAAAATTCGCGATTTAAAATTTTGAAAAAAAAATTTTGTTGAAATATTACAGGGGGGACCATTGTCTAAATTTCCAAGATATCGAAAAATTTCAAAATATCCATTTTACTATTTTTTAAATGGAGAATTACTCAGGTTGTTAAAACATGAACAAAATGTCATTCCGCGTGAAATTCGTATGATTTTTAAGAAATTTACAATCGATGTAAGTCGGGGTACCAGGCCTGTTGAGTATAGTATGTGACATGTCTAATTTTTGAACCACTTCGACATGATTTTTGGGCCAAAATTAAGTATCGTTTAAAATCGATTTAAACAATTGTTTAGTACTAATTTTAACCTCCACAATCGATTAAAATGAAAAATTCGCGATTTAAAATTTTGAAAAAAAAATTTTGTTGAAATATTACAGGGGGGACCATTGTCTAAATTTTCAAAATATCGAATAATTTAAAAAAATAAATTTTGCCATTCTCATACAGACACATAGACGGAGACATGGCTCAATTGACTCGGCTAGTGATCCTGAGCAAGAATATATGTATATACTTTATGGGGTTTGCCATGCCTCCTTATGCCTGTTACGTACATTTTGCACAAAGTTAGTATACCCTTTTATGAAAATTTTCAATGGTCGAAAAATTCATACAGGGTATTTAATCATCGGCACCCCAAGGCATCTCGTTCCTCCTTCTTCTTCTTGTTTGTTTGTTTGCCTTTGCATTTAGCCTGCCACTGTGACAGATTTCACTTTTCTGCTTTCCGTTTGCAGTTGTTGTTGCTGAGTGCGAGTGTGAGTGCGACTGTGAGTGTGAGTGCGAGTGTGAGTGTTTTGTTTTCTTTTTTGTTTTTGTTTTTGTTAGTATTTCAGTTGGCGTTGGCAGTGACAAATCCTTTACCGTTATTTGCGTATGTTGACACTTTGACAGGCGGCGACACATGCGAGTCTCTCACGTACTCGTACACGTACCCCTCTTGCCACGCCTCGTTGCGCCTCTGGCAACACATACGTTCTCTCTCACACACTCAAGAGCCCCTATCATATTACTTGCCACAGGGCTTTTCTTTGTTGTTTTGGCCTGCGGCAAAGTTTTTAATATTTGGCGCGAGTTGGCAGTCGTGTTTGGCGTTGCCAGCTCGCGTATCGCGTTGCCAACGAACCGAACCGCACGACACATTCATTTCAATTTTCATTTTCATTTCCCATCTACCGCAGCACAAAGAGAATTTTTATACATCCTTCGTTTTTTATTGAAGTCGTTTTTTTTTTTTCATTTTTCTGTCGCTTTACAAATTTGTTTCCGGCTCAAGCGACAGCGACGATGACGGCGACGACGACGACGACATGCGTGACAGCTGTCAGTTGAGCTCTGCCAAAATATTGACAGTTATCATGCGTCATATGCAAATCACTTTGTCGGGGGCTTAACGCGACCAAGTGGGATAAAAGAGTCAACAATCTCTCTCGGCGCAGCACGTTTCCGTTGTGGTATTCCTAAGGCGGGGGAAAGGGAGCGCTTTAGAAAGATAAAGATAATAATAATGCTAACTATACAAACTAGCGATAGTAATATCGATATAGTACTATCGAATACTTTACACAAATCAAAAATAGAGCTAGTTTTCAAATGGGAAGGCATCAGTTGGGTAATTCAACTATTTCGATAGCAAATTATCGATTATTTCTCTGGTTTTCTTTATTATGTATAAAAGAAATTAATTTTCTCTTGAATTCGCTTTAATCGATAGTTTACCTAATGTTCTTACTAAAATAGAGTCAATTATTATTTTTTTTTTATCAGATTCAATACAGTTAATCTTAATTTTATTCAAATTCATAGCTCAACATTGAAAAACCTTATTGTTGACTATCGTTATTATTATAAAAAAAACTATTACAGCCGATATTAATCGATATTCGTATTAAATTAAATCAATTTTACAACCATATGCCTCAAGGCAGCATTGAAAAATCTTATCTATTGCTCAAGTTTATAACAAATTCATTTATCTTTCAAGCATCCAATTGGGCATTTCATCGGCCTGTCTCGCCTCTCGATATATATTTTTCGAGAATCCTTTACAATTAAGAACTGTCAGCAGTCTTTTGTACACACAACATTTCTGAAATCGCTTTGCAAATTCTCCGCAGTCGTCCCACTTGATTTACTGTGCTGAAAGTAATTTGGCGCTAGCTTCCCGTGCCTCGGATTCCTCCAACGATCCAACTGATCAGAGTGAGTGTGAGTGTGAATGAGTGTGAGTACTCGTTGCGATGTGCTGGCTGCCTGACAAGTTGGCATCTCTTTGTAATTGATTGGCTCGGGGGTTAGCCGGCTGACATTGCATGTCGGATTCGATTCGGGAACGCAAAGAGTGCCAAGAAGACTGAGGATCACTTGGGTTCACAGTGAAAATAAGAAAAAAAAAAAAAAAAAACAGTTGTAGCTGTACCCAGTGCGATCGAGTGGGAGGCGCAATTTGATTGATCACTAAATCGAAACGCTTGTCGAATGATCAATTGACTCGCACGAGCGATCACTAAGGTATTTCACGTTCTGTTTTCTTTCAAGATCGTATACGAACATGCAAAACAACTGGCGAAAATAAAGATTTTAATTGAAGATGATCTTTGAAATTGATTGCGAAAAGGTCGCTGCAATTGACTTGGGATTAAGTGGGGGATTTCTTCAGAATAGATACGGTATTACAATAGTAAATATCATAAACCTTATACGTATCTCATCTTTCGCCAGTGAGAGTGATCGATGAGACCGTCATAAAGCTATCCAAGTGTAATACCAGTAGGCGCCGCGTATAAACATTGAGAGAGAGAGAGGGAGTGCGAGCTGCCTATCTAAAGCAAACATCCCCGACTATATAGTAGATTTATAGTTGTATTCCCATTGCTATTGATATTGTGCAACCAGATAAAGCTGTATACCCAAGCCTAAGTCTATTTACCCAGCACAAATGTGGAGAGGAACCCGAGTTGTGAGTGATATACGAGCTGAACCCTCGCTGCGGAGAGATGTGCAGATCGCGATTAAAGCCGGAAATGATCGGGTCTCTAAAATTTATGATCTCGATGGCAATAACTCGCCGCTTATCGCGAATGCAATTTATAATACAAAATGGCAGACGAAAGCCGAACCGATCCGAGACGATGGGCAACATAATTAATATTTAGGAGCTTCTCTCTCTCTCTCTCTCTCTCTCTCTCTACACAACTCACACTCATCCTCGTGCCATACTCCGAGGAACCCTTGTCCTGGTTCTCCTCTGTGGCTTCATCAGCGATTCCAATCAGATAACATTAGCACGTCACATCACACAGCGTGCAAAAATTATTATTCATTGAATTTGTGATAAATGTGACAGGGCCCAACAGGCAGCCCGTGTCCACTCCAGCCAGGTCCAGGCCATATCCAGCTCCAGCTCCAGCTCCAGCTTCAACTTCAACTTCAGTTCTCGAGTGCAGGTTCCAGCACGACACGATGCACAATGCACACGACATACGAGGCCGCATCGAAGCTGTCAAAAATTTGTTGCAAAAGATATTATCTTGCCGCCGTGGAAAGGGGCACGTCCAAGCCAGACCAGAGCAGGCCAGACCAGGCAGCTGACTAAGCGACTGAGGGACGGACTGACTGACTGACTGACGACTGCTTTTCAGTGTAGCTCATCAATAATGACGACAAGGACGAGAAAAGAGAACGGGAATGGGAACGGGAACGGGAAGGAGAGGCAGACGTCGCTGTGGACGTGAACGAGATGAAGACGATGATGCTGAGGATGATGATGTTGTTGTTGTGGATGATGATGACCATGATCGATGATTGGCCTTTTTTGTGGCAGACGCGCAGACGTTGAGTGACGATTGCTGAGCAACGCAGCTCGAACCATAAACTATGTGCAGGCAGTGTGACCACACCCATTGACAGCCAGACATGCTGACAGAGGGAGGGGAAGGGACGTGTGCAATGTGCAGCGTTGGCAACAATTATTTGCGGAGAATCACAACATCACACACACACAAACACACATACAAATGTATCCCTGGAATGGCCACTTGATTGATGGGCTCAATAAATTGCACGACGAGCGACTGGCATTGCCAGTGTTGTTCATGTTGTTTTTACTGCTGCCGTTGCTCTCGTTGTAGCTGTCAAAGAGAGTGGGCAAAGAGAGAGCGAGAGAGCCCGATAAGAAAGGTGACAGCCGAGAACAGGACAGCTTTCGACGCAATTGGATCATTATACGCACTCGAGTCTCGAGCATGTTTAACCACCCCGTCTCCCGCTCTCTCGCTCCCACACACAAAGCTGAGCTGCATGTGCAGCAGTTAGCTTTGGTCCGTCAGCTGTCATAGCACTCAGCTTGCTGGCAATCACTCATTTTCACACTAACCTCAATATTTGCCACGCTTTCGTTGCCTGCGTTACCAACTGCGTGTTTATTTTATGTTCCGTATGATATTTAGTCTTTTAAAATTATATTAAATGTTTTATTACAGTATAATTTAATACCCTGAAATATACTATATCTTACAATGGGATTGGCGTACATTTTCGTGCCAAACAATTTTAATAGTGCATTAACAAACAATTTAGGTTATTAAAATTCTTGAAACATACGAAATACTAAGTTACTAAGTTAAACGAAATACTATAAAATTTAATTTGAAATTTAAACTATTTCTCAGAATAATTAAAACACACTTAGAACATCTCACATTCCCCTCTCTATAATCTTGTATTACTCCCCTCCTCAATCCTTCTTAACGCTTGTGCACAAAAGAATTGAGATTTATTTATAATTTTTAATTTCATGCCTCACATGCTGCGCTGTCAGGTGATTTTCTTGATTAATGAAAATGAAATGTTCTGAAGCGCGAAAGAAATGGGAAAGACTTTTCTTTCCGCACTTGATATTTTCCGGTCGAGATGTCTGTCTGTCTTTCAGTTTCTGTTTCTGTTTCTGAAAACAAAATTATGTGTTAATCTCATTTGATTTGTCATTTTCACATGACATGATTTTAGCCTGCTTTACCCCATATACATCGTGGCCTCCCTTCCTATTCCTCTTCTTCTTCTTCTACTCTATGAAATTACGGGTATCTTGTGCCGCGTGATGTATGGCAAACAAATGTTTTCTTGACACATTTATTTGTTTAATGAGACGTTGAATAATTAGCTGCGATCCCCAAGCCAAATGACTCAAATAGACTTTTCTCTACACACACACACACACACACCCTATGGTATACCTGCATGTGGCAACACAACGGAGTGCACGTCTGCAATGCTCCATACAATGATTTATAAATTATGATTGACGACTCGCCGTTGAATTGTGTGACCCGTAATAAGTACCCCTTCTCCCTCTTGCCACCCTCTCTCTCTCTCTCTCTCTCTCTCCACTCAACACACTCCACTCCTGAGGCCTGATATTTTTCTGTGTTTTGCGCGGCGCTTTTTGCTCTGCTTCGGTCATTATGGCTGACAGCGAGCCTTCAAAATGAAGAGTTTAGATTGATGGCCCACACATCAGTCAACGAGGTGGGGGAACAACAAGGCAAAAAGCAGACAACTGTAAACGAGTTGCGAGCAGCGAAGCGTAGATACCCTACACTCTGCAAAAGTTTGGTTACATCTTTTTAAAAATATTAATTACATTTTGAATTTATAAAATAATACCTTAAATTGGCAGTAATATATTCAAGAAATAAATAATTTCAATCATATATTTATTAAAAGTTTGTTGACTAATTTTTTATAATAATAAATATCAATTTTGGTAAGCATACTATAATTTGAAGAAATAAATTAATTTAAAATTAATATAAATTTAAAAGCTTAGATTTATGTGATTTATTTATTTTTATTTTAATGCAAAAACAATTAACTGAGATATCAATAATTATTATTATAATATTCAACTATTTTGCAAAACATATGTGTAATATATTATTATGTCAAAGATATTTAAATATCAGATACTTATTCATAATTATAACTAGTAAAGTTATGTGTTTTTAATTGTTGTAAGATCTAAACAGTTTGTTCATTAATCTTGTAAATTAAGCGCAGGGTATTCGAGGGTCAATACGGGCACTTCCCATGCCCCATAGCAAGCAGATTCTCTGCTGTGGCTTGTCTGGTCGCCTGTTGACATGTCACTAATTTCGAGATCTCTAAGCGTTTTTTTTTCTGTTTTGTTTTTGCCTTCGTTTTTTGGCTGCAAATTTGTGTGTGTTCCTGTTGTTGTTGTTGTAGCCTGAGCTATCCCCAACGATGATTGATGATTGATGCGTTTGCTGTACGATAGAAAAACCCTTTTCTGCGGGGCTCTCGAAGCATATTTTATGTGGAAATGTCATTTGAGTTTGGCAAAATATTAATCATCGCCAACGTGGAGCGGAGGGTCGGGTCGGGTCGGGTCTGGTCTCGGCTCTGGGAGTGATAAATGAAGTTTGCGATGGGGAAATGTGCCGGCAAAGGGTTTTTTGGGGTAATTAGTGAGGAGACTACACTACACTACACACACATTGTGGAGTAAGGGAGAGAGCTAAGCATAATGTATATGCCTTATAATGATGTGCAGTGTGCGAGGGAGAGAGACAGCAAGACAGAGAGACAGGGAGACAGAGAGAAATTAAATATGATAAAAGACCCACACACTGTCTGTCGGCATAATTAAGTATGACATGCAAAAGTATGAATTATCACTGAAATGTCAAAATGTCACAGCTGGCGAAGACAGAGACGGCGATAAAGACCATCGCAGCGATGGCAGAAAAGGGGGTAGAAGGAGGGGGGAGGGAGACGACATAGCGGAAGGCATAAATAAGACACAAGAAGCAGACCCCAGCGCAGACAGAGACAGAGACAGAGACGAACGCCGCGTGTGGGATTAACTGACTCGAAAATTTATGATATGAAAAATTACTTGTTACTCAGCAGCAGAGTGAGAAAGAAAGAGAGAGAGAGAGCAACGATTACTTTGTATATTATTTTCTTGTGTATCTTCTCTCCCTCTCTCGCTCTCTCTCTACCCTCCTCATGCACAGCGAGAAATTTGTTGCTTGAACAAATTTTCTAAAGTCTGTGCTGAAAAATTAATGTGCCCAGCTGTCATTGCAATGACAGAGATGTACCGGAATGGAATGGAAAGGCAACGATACGAAACGGAACGGGATGGGATGGGATGGGAATCGGGATGCTGAGGCGTGAGGGTTCTCTCTTTCCCTCTCTCTCTCTCTCTCTCTCTCTCGCTTGGCTGTTGTGAAAGCTTATGATAAATGATTTTGAAATGTGACAAAATGCTTACGAGTGGGATTAACAAGACCGTGTCAACGGAGACGACGACGATGACGAGGGGATATATAAGAAGAGGGTATATATAAGGATATTTGTTTGGCGACGGGTTTTTCCAAAGAGTTGTTTAGATTGTGGGCTGGCGGAGGCAGAGGCAGGGTGTCTGCAATCTCTGCTGGGATTATATTGATTACTGTAATGAAGTTGTGAGTTCTGGCAAGGAAGCGAACAAGGAAATAATCCCCTTATTAATAAGTATTCTGGAAACAATAACGAGGGAAGTATTTAAAGTTGTCTTGTGGAAATTATGATTATAATAATTTGTATGTATTTTAAGGGAGATAAAAATACTGATGCCTTGAAAAGATGGTGTTTCAAGTTACCAAGAATTTTTATTACATCAGCTGAAATCTATTAGTAACTATACACACCTACTATCTCTTTAGGAACCTGTATTTCCGAAATTTTAAACATTTGGTATACAAATTTCTTTTTATATACTGTACTATATCTGTGTATGATTTCGTAATAAGTTTTATTAAAATATATAAATCAATTAAAATATAACTTCATAAGAATATTTTAGTATTTATTTAAGATAAGTTTAATTAAAATATATAAATGAATTAAAATATAACTTCATAAGTATTTTACCTATAAAATTTCCCTGACAATAGGCCTCTCTATTCCAAATCACTTTTCATTAATAATATTCTCGAAATTCTTTCATTTCTCATATTAAAGCGCATCAAGGTCTTTGGGCGCCTTGAAAATGGATTAATTATGCCATTAGATATAGACCCAGAAAAAAAAACACCCCGAACGAGATCACATGGTCAAGAGGCAAAGCGTGGACTGACCGCAGGTCAATCAATCTGCCTGTCAATCGGCGGCACATCAAAGCGATTCCATTTCGAAAATCACACATACATTTTGAATACGATTCATGTGCGCAGTGGCGCGACGCGTCTATCGATAACACAAGCAGCCGGCAATCGAGCGATCGATGAGCGAGGCGTCGATCAAGCGCGATCAATCGCTGGGCCAAGTGCCATCAATCTTGTTAGTTTTGACGCATATTTTTTTTAAGGTAGCCGACGCCGACTGCAGCGCCAGTTGCCAGTTGCCAGTTGCCTGTCAGAGTTGCCAGTTGCCAGTTAAAAGTCGCCAGTGGACGAGGCGAACGATCGATCGATCTGGGGGTAAAGACATCATCAGTCAAGTGGCGCGACAGGGTCAATTGAGCTTGGCAGCTGCTTGATTTATGTAAGGCGAAAGGGGTTTATATAGATGGAGGGTAAACACGACATGGCACGGCACACTCGAGAGACCCTCTCGATAGAGATAATCGTGGAGAGTTACCCAAAGTTACCAACGAATGAAAATAATCCATCATATAATTAAACATATCGACAAAGTTATTACACTGTCCATAAAACGGTACTTAGAGAGGCTTGATAAGCTTGTCCCACAGCGGGACAGGTGGCTACCCTACCCCTAGCTAACCCTACCCTAGCCTAGCTCTACTGGGATGTCGTATTACTCACTTGACAAGATGGTAAACACAGATAAGACGCGCCTAATTGAAAGTATGCAACCATTTTCGGGTACCCCCCTAAAACGAAGGTAGGGTAGGGTAGGGTACTGCGGGTACTACGGGTAGTGCGGGGGAGTAGCGCCACACCTCGCTGGGCACGTCTCGTTTGTGCGTATAAATCAATTAATTTTAACTGTCGGCCAGCTGTCAAATTGTTGCTACCGGCAGCGTTTGTCTCCATGTCTCGCTGCGGGTACGGTACGGCAGGCTATTGGGTACCGGGTACTGGGTACGGGTACGGGTACTGCGTATTGGGTACGCTGTACCGAGACGAGCTACGTCTTGCAGCGAGAGCGAGTCGAGTCGAGTCAGGGAACGGCGACATGTCGAGATTTACTGAGTGATTGACGACTTTATGTGTCATTAAATACCGTTAGCAGTGACTGGCTGCCATTGTTGTTGTTGTTGTTGTTGTTGTCGTTGTTGTTGTTGTTGTGTGCGTTGCATTTAAGTCATTTTTCATGCCATGTTGCTTAGTGAAAGTCGTTCGAGTTGCTTGAAGACTTTTGCTTTATTTGTAGCTGATGTTGTTGTTGTTGTTGTTGTTGCTGCTGTTATTGTTGTTGTGCGTGTGTGCTGTGTGTTGTGTGATTAGTGGCAATTAAACACCAACTGTGTGGGCGACAGTCGTAACTAGGGGAAACGCTGCTTATCGCGATCATCTTGTCTGGTTGCATCGAAACTTGAACATATCGAACGACATTAGTGCAAATCACTTTGGAAGGCGCTGAAGAGTGTCTAGAGTGAAGTAAGCGCGACTAGAAAAATACCCTGTAAAGCAGTTTGAAGAATAAACATATATTTTTCATAATATTCTGCAATATACCTATAGAAAGCTCTTAATTTATTTATTTATTTTAAGTTTTCTTGTTTTTTTGAAAAGTTATTGCGAAAGATGGGTAGTTTCTTAGATATATGTAGTACCGCTGCATATATCAAGTTTACGATTATTTGATATCGATATCGTTATTCAAAGAGATCGGGAGTCTTTTAACTGTCTGTTTATCTATTATAATCAACAGTTTGTTTTTTTTTTTTTTTTTTTTTTTTTTTTTTTTTAATTTTATTTTATTACAGAAGATATATTTATGTAGGTATAGTAAAAATTTGATAAGATATAGAAAGTGCGTATTTATTCTAAATAATAAATAACAGTTTTAAATAATTTGTAAATCATTAAAATACTTTTAATACCCTGTTATCTTTAGCAAAACAACTCAAAAACTCAAAAGAGGATTTTATTTATTTATTTATTTTATTTGATTGTGAAGTGTGCACAATTCCTCCCAATTACAGGGTATTAATCAAATGAAATCGTACAGAAAACGAACTGAAAATCCTCAATCCAATCAAATTGAATTGAAATACCATTTATGATGACTCCTGTTAACGGGACTGCGATTCAGCTTGCCACTTTATGTGGCATGTGTGGCAAGGCAGCCCATAAAAACGAACATACTCGAAAATCCGCAAACACACACCCAACTCTGTGTGTGTGTGTGTGTGTGGCAACGTTAAGTGGCAACTCGACTTGCAGCTTATTAGCAAACTTTCTCATTGGATTATATAGTTGAATATTATAATAATCGAGTTAGATTCTTGTTGCCGTGTGTTTGACTGGGCGAGAGGCGGGTAGGGGAGTGTAGGGAAGAGGGGGAGGGGGGCCAGGGGGCATAGCTTTCATGCACAATTTCCGCTTCATGGTCGGGCATGGCCACAGAAATAAGCCCCAAGTTTACGAGCTGCAAAAGAAGAGGTTGCCGGAGTAGGATAAAGGGGGAGAGGTAGCGGGGTAGTCTATAGAGAGAGGGGAGTGGGGGTGGGTTAGACGCCATCAGCGTGCTGGTTGGCATAAAAAAGTGGGCAACTTTTTAGGGCGACGAGGAAATACTTTGCTAAATTGCTTGGGCAGTGTCGAGTTGCCTTTTTTGCGCCCCCCTTTTCGACGCCCCTGTGCGGCAGTGTTGCTAAGCATTGTTGCCAATCCCCCAATAACATGTCTCTGTGTGTGTGTGTGTGTGTGTGTGTGTGTGTGTTTTGCTAAGGATTCAACTTGTACAAATCGTTAGCATTTCGCACGTTTATTGAGTTGTTTTTGTATGTAAATTGGTTGCATAACTTGCCAATTGTTGTTGTTGTTGTTGCCACTTCTAGTTGCCATTGTTGTTGTTGCTGCTGCTCGCATGGCTTTTTGATATGGCAAGTGTCGGACTGTGTGTGTGTGTAATGTGTGTGTGTCCAGAGTTGCCATTTGCGGGGCAGTTCCCTCTTTTTTGCCCATGGTTACTTACACTGGATTATTGTCTGTAGATTTGCAGATACTCTGCCGTTCTCAGTCTCTCTCTTTCTCTCTCTCTCTCTCTGTATGTGCCTCTCTCTCTCTCTCTCTGTGTGTCTGTCTCTATCTCTCTCTCCCTCTCTGTGTGTGCGTCTATAAACTTTGATTCCCTTAGAACGCGCCAAACGCATTCTAAAAAGTTGTTGCCACACAGTACTTTGCCTCTTGCCACATCCCACTCCCACAGTATGGCAACTCTGTCTGCGTTTGGGGTCAACTCTGGCACTGGCAACCCGTCTGCGGTTGCTCTTCTTCTTCTTGTTGTTGCTGGCATATTTGTCGTTTGCGGTGCCAACTGCAAATATTATAGCAAATTGAACTGTAAATAGTTTTATTGCCCCTAAGCCACAAGCCGACAATGCGAGAGAGAGACACAGAGATAGAGAGAGAGAGAGAGACAGGGGAGAATGCGAGAAAACGAGAATCAAAGAGATACCCTGCAGGGCGAGGGGGAAAATCGACGCTACGCATATGTATATAAATTTGATTCGTTCATTGTTTTTGCCTCTGACCCACCACAATTTCGTATGCGTATTCAGAGATTCGAACCACAAAATGAACTTGTTGAAATGAACACACACACAAACTGATTCACTTCGGGGGAAACTGTGTAAACTTGACTTTGGCAGAAGTGAATTATTTTAGAATAAATAGTAGGGGAGAATATTAAGTAAATTTAGGCTAAGGAAAAGTAAAAGAGAGTGAACTACTGATTCCAAAAATGAACTATTTACAAATTTAATGCATTATTTGTTTATAAAGTGTTGTATAATGCAAAAAAAGGAATAATATTTAAGAATTTCTGTATCAAAACATTTTAAACAGAATATTATATTTCATTAAGTGATTATAATCATTATTATGATATTAAACTGAAATTTATATTATATTAGTTCCGTTTTATTCATATTTCAATTATTTGCCACATTTTGTACTGCCTGCTCTATTAAATTCCCAACTTTCCCACCTTTCCATTCAACTCTAACCATACCAAATCCAGGCACGTACTGGGCACAACCCGTGCTCAAATCAGACTCTGAAGTCTGGCCTAGGGGTCCCTGCCATGATAAATGATTGGCAAATTAATATGAAAACCGTGAGGGTTCTGGATGGGTATGAGAATGAGAATGGGGTTGGGGAGAGGGAGAGGAACATGAAACTAATAATTCCTGTTCATAATTTGCATAGATATATCATTATTAATATTATTATTTCTTTTATTTCGAACACGCCTCGCATTTTCATCAATCACATTTTTGGGGGAGGCGTGCACAGTGGGACGACAACGTCGACATGAAAAATATGTCTACGTTCGCTGCGAGACTCGATGGAAAATTATAATTTATGAACAAATTTCGAAGAGCAACTGCAACGCGGCACTCGACATCAATCAAAAAATCTCATCGCACTGAGGCACTGACAGAGTGACAGACTGACAGATGGACAGACTGACGGGCAGAGGGAAGTACAGTGGGACAGACAGCTCGTTGTGACGGTAGCCGACTTCGTATCCGTCTCCGTCTCCATCTCTGACTGTCGACTGTGTCCAGTCGAAACTTTTATAAATGAACAACGAACTGTTCTTCCCCTACCTCCCCCCCTCCCTGACAGTCTGTTGAAAAATGTGAAAATTGTGAAAAATTCTATAAGAATCTGTTGCAAACGGAAATAGCTGGAAAACTTTATTAGATTCGTTCCACACTTCACTCGAAGCTGATGATGATGATGCTGATGATGCTGCTCTTGTTGTCAATTTGTCCGGCCTAATGATGTTTCCCGATGCCAGAACTGCCCGTAATAATGCAACGTTCTCTAATTAATGATACGATCCGACAACCCGACAACAAACTGTCTAAGCCAACTGTAACTGGAACTGGAACGGGAACGGGAACTGGAACTGCGCTCCAGAGGAAGTTCTCGTCAGGCTGCAGAATAGAGTGACACGCCAAGACGAAGGGAAAACCCGACGTAAGTGTGTGTGTGTGTCCCGCATGATTAACGAGCTTATTATATACTACTCTGCTACGATTTTCCTTGACTCACTCACACGCCCGGGGCGGAGTCAAAAGTATTCCCTTTTTTTATTTTTGGCGAAATCTCATTATTCTTCATTGTTCATTTTGATGTGTGGCAACGATTTATAAAGATCTTCGCAATGACTTGGGACAGGGAAAGTTATGGGTAATATGAGGGTTATTGCAAAAGAATACGGAAAGAGTGGATGATGGGAAAGAAGAGATTTGAAAGAGATTTGGAAAGCGAACACAAAAGTCTTAAGTTGAAGCTTGAAAATCAATGGGTAGAACAGAGCTAAAAGCAAAAATTAAGCGTAACCACATAACGCCTATATACAGGCATCTGTATACCCAATTTGATATCTATAGCTTTTACAGTTGTTGAGATCGATGCGTTCATACAGACAGAAATGGCCAAAAAATCCTTTATTACCCTTTATTGACCCTTTTTCAACAATTGGGGGGTCAATAAATTTTTATTTTATGGTGAATTAATATCAGAAATAGGGAAATATGGGAAATGTATGCTATGATCTCTTAGGATCATTCCGCATAAGAATCGGGTAACTTTAAAAATATCTTAAAATGTAAAGCATTTCAATTGGATAATTTAATCGTTTTTCTTCGATCTTTAATCGTTTTGCTATAACTGCCTTATGCAGAGATTCATCTCCCCCCCCCTCCCTCTTTCTACCTGCAATTAGTCCACACTTGGGGCTTAAGGCGCAGCCCAGTTGAACTGGAAACTGTTTGGTAATTGCAGTGAAAAGAACGCACAGATCAGAAGATGAGAATCACAGAGAGAGGAGAGAGAGGGGAGTGTGTGTGTGGAGGGAAGAGAGCCGTGTTGATAGGCTGTCAACATGTCGTATGATTAATGTGCTCCCAATGCAGTTGCAGTTGCAGTTGCAGAGAAGGCGACTTAATGAAATGATAAATTGTTGCCATGGCCAACAGAAACCAATTTCAGAGCTTAATAAACCGACCAAAAGCTTTGCGGTTTGGCCAACTCCAACTCGCTTGAACTGGCCAATACGAGAGTATGGCTCAATTAACTTGCCCCCCCCCTCTTCCTGCTGCTCCTCCTGCTGAATGCAGCAACTTTTTAGCCACGCCATGCACCATTTCCGGTCGAACGTGCAACCTGCGCCTGTGCCCGCCCCCACTTGACACGCCCTCTGACCTTTTGCGGCCGCCTGTTGTGAGTGCCATGTCCGTTGGCAGCGCCCCATTTGATTGATTGAAACTGCAGTTCCTGCCCCTTTCCCCTTGCCCCCTAGTTGCAGTTGCAAGTCGAGTTGCAGGTGCCAAGTTGCGGCCCGGTCAAGCGGACAAGCCGCAGCGACGCTCGGACAGAGGGGGGAGAGGGAGGCAAGACGGACATAGTGCACAGTTTAGCGTCAATTATCGGCGATCTTTGCACTTTGGTCAATATATGCGTGGCGATGCGAAGTGATTAAATGAGGCAACTGACTGGAGGCGTGGAGCGTATTCAATTTCGCGTGTAATAAGGTAAATTGGGAGAGTAAAGCCGTACAGATAAAGTTAAGCAAGGGGTACATCAATATTTCAGAGCAATATATATTTTTGTTTTCTATGTTTTAGTTTAGACTGTAATAAAATCTATAAACTGAGTTAAAGTGCAAGTAATAATGATTTAAAATATAAAATCCTTAAGTTTATATAACGATTTTTATAGATTTTAATATTTATATATGTATTACCATGATTACTGTTTTTATGAAAATCTATAAAGTAAGTTTGACTGCAAGAAATAATTATTTAAAATAAAAAATCCATAAGTTAATAAAAATATAACGATTTTTATAGTTTTTAATATTTACATATTATCATGATTAAAGTTTTTTTTTTAATTTTTCCTATTATTATTCCATTTGTTAATTTAATTATCAATATTTTGCATATACTTATATGGTATATTATGCAATTCGTCTCTTTAATCACATAGTTTGCAGATATGACCCCATAAGAATTTATAAATTATTTAATATATCGATACAAATCGATATAAATGCATAAAACACTCTCATATTAACATGATTACAATTTTTTAAAATATTACTTTATGTATTTTATGTATTGAATTGTTATTCCAATTGCATCATCAATATTTTGCATATAATTATATGGTATATTATGCAATTCCTGTCTTTAATTATTTAAATATTTAATATATCGATATACATCGATATAAATGCATAAATCACTCCCCCCTTCAATGTGCATTTACTTCAAAATTATGCACACACATTCAATTGAGCTGTCTCCTGCGCATGTACCTATTTAGCTGACCATGAGTGTACATATCGTATGTCCCAGTGAATTTATTGTCACGTCAGCTTGCTTGATCCGCTGTCAGTGCGAGGGAGCTTGGAGCACGGCTCAAGTGATGTGCACAAATCGTCCATTAGCCGGCATCATCCTTGGGCAAGTGGGCAGCTCATAGTACCCAGATAGTACCCACCTGGGGGTACCTGCCTGGTACCTCAGTCAATTTCCTGTGTGATTTCAAATGCAAAACTAATAACAGACGACACAGACGACTCTTGGCTTGGCCGAGATTGCCAATGCGTCATAAACATGGCCAGGAGAGGGCAACCAGGCAACTTGCTGCAGCGGCAACAACATAATAAATTAATTATATGCAACATCAACAACTCGAGCTGCCCCCCCCTCTCTCCCCCTCTCTCTCTCTCTCACTGTGTGGCATGTCGTGAGCGTGAGCCTCTATTAGCAGTCAACGTTGACGATGTACCCGCCGCAGCCAGATCTGCCCCACCGATCTCGCCACTCCCCGAGACTCCACTGGCGCGAACAAACAAGGGGCGTGGCACACATAGACACACATTGCGAATGGGGCGCATAGTTAAGCATGTGTGGCACTGCGATGGGGCGAGCCTAGACTAGCCCAGAACCAGCCCGGTACCAGCCCAGACCAGGCCAGTCAAACAGGCAATCCATCCATCAGCCGCTGGCAGACAGCAATTGCAGCAGGCTGCATACGCTAACCGAAACGGGGTCAATCGGTTGGCCCATTACGCTTGCCATCGCAACGATTAAAAATCTCTTCAAGGCGAAAAACATTAGAAAAGTGTTTGAGATCAGATACAAAAATTACATTAATTTAAATAAGTTAAGATTAGTTGAAGATTAATTAAAAAAAATAATTAAATATAGAAAATATATAATATTAAAATATATTAAAAAAATTGAAAATAAATGTGAAAATTTTTTGCCTATTTAATTTTACGACTTAAAGTATTTAAATGAAATCCCAAAATTGTTTAATTTAAATTATATCTTCTTTTTTGTTCAAATTTGTATTATAAGTTGTCAAATTTCTATATAAAATACTGAAAATACACTCTACGTATAATTGCAAACTAACTATATGAGATCAAAATTGTTTATATTAAATTATATTTTCTTTTTTATTCTCTTTTCTCAAAATTTCTATATAAAATACTGAAAATATGCTCTTCTTGTATTATTGCAAACAGTTTTTGAATAATACAGTATGAATTTCAAAATAAAAACTGTAGTTTTCGAAAGTTTAAGATTATTTCTGCACAGATAAAAAGATAAAACTCTTTTCTACTCTTTTCTACCATGTACGGTAGTTTTTCTTCAAAACATAATACAACAAAAAAAGGCATATTTTCGAAAAGATTTATAACTTATATTCCATTTAATCCTATATAATATGTATATTTAATTTAATAATACAAATAATTTAGTACTTTACCCTTACATATATGAACTTTATCAAGCTACGCGTATGTTTAACCAGTGTATAACCCATTCGACCCATCAATGTTTCCCTACATTACCGGTATAATATATCACCTCGTGCAGTTGTTGTTCTTCTCTTTCTTCTTCTTCCACAACTGCTGAGAGAGAGGGGGGATGCAGGAGAGGCTAGTCTTCTAGCGAGGGCCGCCGTCTGCGTCTCTTCTTGTGTAGACGTTCTTCTGATTGGAAAATCAAGTGTGCGCATGTTTGCCTGCTTTTAATGGGCTGCAACTCCACTAATTGCGAATGCTTGACGCATGTTGCAGGCACTCGGCTCAGACATGGACAGCAGCAACAACAGCAACAACAACAAAAACAACACTTGCAACAACTGCGACAGGCAACAGGCAGGCAGCAGGCAGGCAGGCAGGCCAAGTCGCTTAGACAGTTCAGCCAAGTCATCTGGCCAACAATCAAGTGGCAGCAGATAGACGTCTCTTGCCAAGGGGGCGGGGCGGGGCAGGGGCAGGGGGGAGGCAACTCCTCAGTTGCACAGCTCGATGCGTTGCGTGATTTTTAATTAGTTTTCTTAGAAATTAAATTGTTAATTTGATCGACGCATTTTCTGCACCGTTCCCGTTGTTAAGTGGCCGCTTGAGTTGTTGTTGTTGTTGTTCTTTCGCTCTTTGTCTACTCATTAATGCCAATTCTGGCGCGCCAGTGTTGACGCCTGCCGCAACATGACAGCAGGCCCCAACAGGGGCGTAGCAAAAGGGGGCGCACATGAATCGAGCACTTGGGGCCGATCTCCCATGCGCTAACTGGGCGATTTTATGGCCCTGTGGTGCGTGTTGCACCAACACGTAGGGTATGGGAGGGCAGGGCAATATCATAAAAATATACATACATATGTAATGTACACACCCCCCTGGCCCATAGAGATCTTGGGCTGCAGATAACGCAGAGAGGCAGAAAGACTTCAGGGAGTGCAGTTATTGAAAGTAATCACACAAGAATTGTGTTTATAAGAGAAGTAAATAAAAGAGATAGAGCCGATACACTGTTAACTGCAGATACCCTACAAGATACCCTACAAAATATCCTAAGAGATACCCTACAAGAAATATATGTAAGTTATAAGAATTTGTAGCTTATTTTATTTTTTGAACTCCTTTTCCTTTTCAATTGAAGTTTTATTTTCTTTCTTAGCCAGTCCCCTTTTTGATTTATCCTATATCCATACATTATTTAGTTTTATAACTCTTAGAGAGAAAACAGTTTTATGACATTCCCTTAGGTTTATACGCTCTTTATATTTTTTTTACCATTAGCTTAATTTACTGTACTGTATTCAGTAACGTGAATATTATAATAAAACTTAGAAATTCAATTATAAATAGTTACAATATAATAATATTATATAATATAATTATAATACATAAAACAGGCATATAACTCCCTGTTGACTGCAGCTAAAATAATATAGGTTCAAAATTGAATGTCAGGCCCAGAAATGTATAGGAATTAAGATCGCAATCGAAAAACATTCGAATGGATTAGAGGCTTATCAGTTAAGAAGTGCATAAAGTTCTAGGCTATACTTTATCCTATAAACAAAGTATTAGGTAAGTACATATATGTTCCGGATTTTATGACAGATGATGTTGTATGTGAAGCTAAGCCACACATCAGACGGGGCAGAAAAAGCCCTGAGCTTTGCTGGCTTTGACATTTCCAAGTCAATTAGACCTAGATTATCCCTACAGGGGGTAGGGGGTAAGGGATACTGTAACGCAGAGCACAGTGCAGACCATAGCCAGGGCTGCCATGGGGTTGCCGGACTATGCAAATTGGCGCAGTCGGGCAACTTTCGCCAGGCAATCAATCAACAAGCCTGTCAGGCTCAGAGCGCGCTGCTTTGTGGTTGTGCTACGATGTCGATGATGTTATCGGCCACATGTGCGTGTGTGTGTGTGTGTGTGTGTGTTGGGTGTGCACCGTGGTGCATGTGCATGTGGTGGCACTCGGCAGGCAATTAAGCCCGAAAATGCCAATTAACCTTTGAATGCCATGCACGGCCACGTAGGCTGTCCCTGTCGCTGTCGCCGTCCCTGCATTTTGTGTACTCGAGCAGTTCGAGGGGAGGTCGAAAGATAAAATAATTACCCAGACGCATAACTCGAAAGTAAAATATGAATTTAATTTATGCATGCACACAGCGAAAGAGACAGGGCAGGGCAGGGCCGGGCTGGCAGTGCAATTTATCCCACACGGCTTTTTGGGCCCAGCTCAATCGGAGGAGCCTGCGCCCTGCCCCTGCCCCCTGCTCCTGCTCTAAATACAAAATAATTTATGATGCGACATTTTCATCAGCAATTCGTTAAAATTCATGCATACATGCATTTTTCAAGCCACGCCCCCTTTCGCCCTCTCTTTGCACCTCCTTGGCGCTATTTTATAAATTTATTAAGCCGTCTGGCCACACTGCAGGAAGGGGAAGGGTTGCCTGAGTGGCAGACAAAGCCGGGCGACGACAACACGAATCGCATGTAAAATTCTTATTTTAATCGATGCAAATATGCAACGGCAACGGCAACGGCGACGGTGCATGCAACAAGAGGCGCAACCACTCCAATTTTGTATGACAGACTGGCAGCTGTGTGTGTGTGTGCGAGTGTGTGTGGGGAGGCAGAGAAACAGAAACCCGACCATCGCGATAATAAATCAATTTTCACAATAAACAGTTGCCAGCAGCAGACGTGCCCAGGGTGCACAGTGGAGCAAGAGCAATGAATTGTAAATAATCTTATTATTAAGATAGTTTCAACAAGAAATTACAGAAAATTCTAAACTTTTTTCACACTATTTCGATTTAATATTTTCAAAATGTTAAGGATATTTGCAAAATTTATAATAATAAAGCAGAAGTATCAATAAGTAATTTAAAGTGACTTTTCATAAAAATTTAGTAAACAGACTATACAATTTCGATTTTCTACTATTAAAATGTTAAGGATATTTGCAACATTTTTTTTAAAAAGGCATTAAATTAGAGGAGAAGTATCAATAAGTAATAAGTGATTTATCATAACAATTTTGTGTGCTCTTTTAAAATAATTTGGAATATTTATAAAATAAACAAACTCATTTCCATTAACTATTATATATTAATCCATTACCATTTTTATTAATTGTAATATTATTTTACTTAACTCAACATTTTTTCCTGTGTCTCAGCCCACTGTGACAGCGGCTTGGCGCGACATGGTTAAACAGATCCGGGGGTAAATATCCCATGCAGCATTTCTTGCCTTGGCAGCGACATAATAAATTAACTACACTGCAATTATTCTCACATTTTCGCAAAGTGAATAAAAATTACGGAATTATGTGGAATCCGCGAATGAAGCGAACCGAAAAGTGAGAACTCAGACAGAGGATTAACCCAGGGAGGGGAGGGAAGGGGAGACAGTGCCAGCTGACTGACCCTTGACTGCCCTTGCGTTTAGCTCGGATCACAGAAACCAAAAATAAAAAAAAAACTGCAGCTTTCGTTCCCCCAGTTGTCAGAGAGACAGAGACTCCATTCCCTTCAGATTCCTCACACCGCACCTGAACCCATTTTCCCTTGCTGCCCCTCTTGTTGTTGTTGTTGTTGCTGCAGTTAATCAAAATATCAAATTAACTGTCGTGTCTGTGGCAAATAAATCAAAATAAAAGCAGGCCCAACTAAGCAGCAGCAGCAGCCCACCCCGCGCCCCATGTTCAGTCCGCTCCTGGGCGCCCCCTGACGGCGGCCATGGAAATTTCATATGCGTTGCGGCGTTGATGAGTGAGTTGGAATTTATTATAGGCGTAGAAATTGAGGCAAGAGTAGGAGGAAGAGAGAGAGCAGAGTGAGAGAGAGAGAGCAGAGTATGCTGTGTGTGTGTGTGTGTGTGCCTCGTCAACGCCTTTAACGGTGATTATTCAATGTCAAAACTTAATGTCCCCAAATTGCAGTTGTTGGCAGCGTCGAGCCATGAAATTGAATGCTGCCCCATGTGGAGGCAATAGACCAGAGAGAGAGAGAGAGAGAGAGAGAGAAGGGGGAGAGAGGAATAAAGCGGGTTATTGAGCTACACTTGCAAAAAACAATGCAATCAGTCTCGATTATGTCAAAAATGCTGATCTAACTAGTCTCGATTCTAATTAATACTGCTACAGGCTATAGATAGCTCATATATCATAGAGTTGACATAGAAAAATCAACCTATTTCAGTGAGATATAGCTACTTAGCTCACCAAATCTTCTGCTGCCTTTATTATTAAGCAGTATTCAAAATTTCATCAAAATTAAAACACTATAACAGACAGATTGTTATGGAAACTTGAGAGATTTACAAGCGAAACTATGGTCTATCAATTCGAGTCAAAACATTAAGATTATAGGTTAAAAATTACTCGTACTCTTATTATGTAGATTGTTTCTAACCTGTTTATTGATTCACTTTGACTTATTTTGCCAGAGATTTCTTACAGTGTTGCAGCCACAGCAGCTGTTGCATAGTTTTAGGCGTGAGTCGTGGACAAGAGCAGCGTGACAGGTCGCAAAGCAGCCGCCAATTTGGGCATTTGGACGCGGGTTTAGGCCCAAACCCAACGCGACTCGAGTCAACTCAGCTCACTGACTCGCCAGCAGCTGCCAAGCAGAGTGGCAGCATGGCAGAGGGAGAGAGAGAGATAGAGAGCAAGAGGAGGGCATCAAGGAAGTTGGTCAGCAAGAGAGTCAGAGGCAGAGGAGAAGCTTGTTACCATAAAATTGGTGTAAACGAATTGCAGTCGCCATTCTGACGGCGGCGGCACTGCCAACTCATCAGAAGGAGTGGGGACAGACGGGGAGGCGAGAGGAAGAGGGGGCAGAGCGAGGTTGTGAGGTCGAGAGGGTTCCGAAGTGCTCGCGTCATTGTGAAATGTCTGTAATTTGGACAATTTGATGAATGGTTATTTGCCACGAGATGGCAAAGTGGTCATTATTCTTTATCACTCCGCTCCACTCCACTCTACTCTACTCGCTGCTTCCCTCTGGTTTCTTTTCGCTTTCGGCTTTGTCTTCCTCATCCTCTTTTTTCCCCTTGACGTTGCATCGTTTTACCAACTTTACATTGCACATTTTGCACCGTTTCGTCGGCTGCCTTCAATGACGAAGGCATAACAACCTCATCAGGCTGCCATTGAAGGGAAACAGTCCTCACCAGTATTTGCTATATCATTTCCGATGGGCGAGTGATAATATGTTTTGTATAACCTTTTTTCACGAATGCGGCGGAAGCGCTTTGAAAAACTAGTGGATAGATAGAGAATAAAATATTAATAAAATTGTTGTTTTTAATAATTTTAAAGCTATGCAACACTGCAATGAAAACAATCGAATCACGTAAAAAACAATATGGCCACACTTAATGTTTTGACAACACAGAGCTGCCAATGCTTCGTAAATAATGTTTATAATAATTTAAATTAAGTGACATTTTAGTTATGTTTGATTTTAATATTGTTTATAATAATTTAAACGTATAGAAAATTTAGTTTGATGTTCGATTTTGATATTTGATTGTTGTAAAGAATATTTTTCTTGCAGACAAAAGTTCGATACGTTTCCATTTTTAATCGAATATTAAATTCTGTGTAAAGCTGTGCAACACTGCAATCAAAACAATCGAATCGCGAAACAATCGATATGGTCACACTTACACTGCTTTAGCGCTGCCAATTAGCCGTAAAAAGTTTATTGTTTGCGCCTTTGTTTTTTACTTTCAACTATTTTCAATTTACAGAGTATTTTATATTAGTCATGTTGCGCCAATTTCTGCTTGGTAATGGGTAAAAAAAACCTCAAATACTTGACCCACGTCTACCATGTGCGTATAATAATAGTTCAGTTTGCAGTTTTCAGTTCTTTAGTCTTAAAGACGCACTCGCTCTGCGTAATACTGTCATTATGGGAGGCCGATGCCAATTTGGAGCCGCTGCTGCACTTGGTGCCGTTATTGCTGAGGGTATGCAAGTGCAGATTGCAGTTTGCCCCACTGCACTGACGGCCTGTGTGCGGTCAGCCCAAAGCTGAAGCCATCTGTTAGCTGACCCTGCTCTACCCACGGCCCTGGTGCTACCCCAGCTTGCTGCAGATGCTCTTGCGTTCCACATGGCGGCAGGCCTAATTACATTTCTCGGCAAACGGTGAATAACGAATGGCGAATAACGAATTGCGAACAGGCAACAGTGAATGTTGAATGGCGTGATTATGCCAGAGCTGCGCCCTGAGCTCTGCCTTCCCCTTCTTTCCTGCTCTCCCATTCCGTACCCGATGGCGTTGTTTAAATGCGTACGGAATAGATTTATGTGCTCGTATTTTACATGCTTAATTCCCCAAAACAGAGCGGTACGCAGCCACAGCCCGCAGCAGCACCAGGAGCAGCTGAGGCACTTGCAACTCTCGATCTCCGCTCCCTTTGCGTAGCTCTCTACCTCTACCCGAGACGTGCAAGTTCTTAAGTTACCCAAGTGAGTGTTGACCTCACAAGTTTGGTACTATCATTAAATACGTTCAAGGATTTTATCATCTTATTAAATTGGAGTCATCGAACTATAAAATTGTCTATTGTTTTCTGTCTTTCTAATTTTATACAAAGTTATCTATTTACGGTTTTTCTGTCTTTTTTTTCGCATTTTGTCTGAATCTTGAATTTAATGTACATATTTCATACTATCATTATTTACCCTTTCTCCTTATTTATTTACATACTTTTCTCTCTCCCTTCAGAGTACTCTTTCTCATTTTTCACCATTTAGTTGTCTTCCCTTTGCACCATCTGCATCTGTTTGCTCTTTAATTTTTCAACTCGACTCATTAATCAAACGTTTATTTTATTAACGTTTCGACCCTGTTTGCCGTCTCCGCTCAGGTTGGAACTGACTCCACATCGCCTCCGTTCCGTCCCAGCCCGACCAAGTTTATTAATGGCCTACGAAATGGCCTAGACACGCCTAAGTAGCAATTCTCTCTGGCCGCTTAATTTATCTGTAAATATGAACGCATAAATTCCGATTTCTCATGGTGTACGTTCTCCTTATTCTTCATTCGCTTTGTGGCTGCATTTATCAATATTTTACTGTTTACACGCATATTTCTTTTTAAGATCAACATTAAGTCAACAGTTGTTAATGCTCGGCCTGGCGATGAGTTAGTTTCTCTTACACATAATTTAATTGTAAGCAATAATTCCTATAGAATTTCTTATTCGATCTTGATCAACTTTTGACAGTGTATTTACTACATATTTAATGAAAGCTGTGGTAAGTTTTTTGGAATATAAATACGCTGAATTAGCAAAGAATTGATCTATACACAATGTTTTATTCCAGAAGAATGCCACAAAATGCAACTATGTCATCTGGACACAGGGAAATCGTCTGTTCGAGAGGCCATGCCAAGTGTCAGACTCAACTCATGCTGGAGAAACCAGTTGACCAGGATAAAATGCAAACGAGCAGGAGAGCGGGGTCGGAATCGAGGCGGGGTGGGGTGAATTTAGACTCTGTCAGCCTCTGAAACGAACGCTATATCGCAATCGCAATTTCGTGCTGCCAGAGGTCAGTTTTATAAGCATGTTGCATGCCTCACGAATTGTTTTGTGGGCAAATCTGTCACTCGTCCTGTCACTCGCTGACCCGAACAATGGACTTGACACAAGCCGAGGCAGCTACTGCCTGAAATGTGGACATAGGCATGTGGGGTGACAGAGAACGAGGATGATGTTCTACTAGAACGAACATGGAAACTGAAAAATCGTATGTTTAAGTAGTTCTAGGCCATCTACTATGACTACACTGGCAAAAACTTGATAGTATATTTGAATTTAGTTATTAATTTATATACAAAAGTTAGAGAAATATAATAAGTAGGTAAATTAAGGCAGTGCAGACAATATGCTCTATGAAGAGTATTGGTTTTCGATTTTGAAAATGTTTGAAATGCTTTTCCTAAACCAATTAAATTGTAATCCAGAAATTTAAAACCCAAAAAATGATTGAAGTTCAATTAAGCTTGTCATCCCGCGTAGTTGATCCCTGCCCACTTCGGGGCAGTTTTCGAGTACAATATAGTAGTATATTGTGTTTTATATTTGGTATTGTAAGCGAAACCACTTGAACACAGAGACGATTGCATTTTCCCAACAATGTGCTGAGAAAATAGGCACCCCTTGGCTTATGCTTATAACCGATTACACACAAAGCCATTTTGCCGCTGGCTCAACGGGAACCAGCAGAGTCCAACTCCAACTCCGTATCGAACTATGGTCCTCCTTGACTGGTCTCCAGTCTCAGATCTGTGGCCCCACGCTGATTTCAATTTCTCGAACTCAACATGAAACGTTACAAAATAATAATGATGACGCTTGCCGTGCATTACTTTTGCGCATTTCTTGCTTGATTTCTCAATGATACGCGAGAGAGAGAGAGAGGCAAAGAGGCAACCCGAGGCACTTTTGTCGGCAGGTTTCTTTATTATTGTGCGCGAACCGCATGTGGCCCAGAGACCCAGACGCAGTTCCCAATCCCAATCGACCCGCAGACGCCCTGCAACCATATCGCGTCGGGTTTCCATTCATGAAGCCCGTCGACTAATTCAAGCTGAAATGTGTGAACAACACACAATCGATTTCGACCGATGTCCGATGTCCGACTCGACTCGCTAATGATTAATGTATGAACACTCTGTCTGAGTGAGTTATGTGTGTGCTCTCTCCTGTGTGTGTGTGTGTGTGTATTGGAAATTCAGTAGCCATGCGGCGCTGTCGATCGCGCCGAGTGTCATTAAAGTTGACTTAAGCACAGCTGGAAGCTGGAAGTCATCCTCTACCTAGGTATTCTCAATACACCGTGAGATATACAAGATATTGTTCTTATATACCGCAAAAATTATATGATTCGGGAGAAATCTTTGGCAAGAGGGCTAACAATATTCGGTAATATAATCTTCACTTAAAAAAGAAAAAGTAAAGAATAAAAATATATTTCTTTGTAAGACAAATTATCTATATACAAGATTGAAAACTTGAATATACCATAAGGCATAGGATAGATAATTTGTTTAAAATAATACAGAATAAAACCTAATGTAAGCTTCTTTTAGAAACCAGAGTAACCTACTTAAACTATCTAGTATATAAGAAACTTTGTAAGACAAATTATCTATATACTGGTTAATCTGTTCCAAATAATACTGAATAAAACATATTGTATCTAGTGTATAGGTAATCTACTAATTCATCTGCTCAGATATTTTTGTCAGTGTAGAACTCAGCGCATAATATGTCGAATGCGATTTGGCGTAACTCAACACTCAATACGCGTACAACCTGGTAATTGGTTCTCCCAGTTCATTTGAACGTTCATGCATCATGCATGATCGTCTTCATCAGCTCTAGCTCTATTTCCATCGTCATCGCCGTCGCCATCGCCATCATTATCAACGTCCAGAGGACCATTGGATCGCTGACGGGGCGTAAATAAATCCAATTTGTAACGCGCGTGAGCGTTTGACTTTTGCTATGGATTCAGTGAAGTCCGATACTACATAGATGGCAAATACCCGATACCAGTCAGACCCCAACAGACACCGTTGTCTCTTTTGACAATCATGCAACACGCTCGATTTATGGATCGCTTTTTATGGCTTTCTTTGAAAAGTTTTTGGCATCGTTAAATTCAGTTTCGTTCTGCAGCTTTGCCTGATGACTTAATGCGACATGACCAACGGAATCCCTCGCAGTTCACCCATTTCTACAGTTACTGCTCCAGCCAAGTCTAAGGAGAGTTTGATTTTGTTAAAAAATAAAAAGTCATTGTCGTTTAGGTAGATATTTCCAAGAAAGAAAGAAGTTAAGACTTGATAAATTCGAAAAGATCACCTACAAAATTTAATAAAAGAAAATTAATGATAATTTGAAGATCTGATATAATTTAAAAATATTCATTTAATAAAAAACAGTGTAATATATGAAATTAATCAATATACAATCATTATATGTCTTTCGTTAAGTTCCTAAACTTTAATTGATTTCAATAAAGACACTAAACAACTTACTGGGAAGAATAGGACAAGGATACAGTGGTATCTTCAAATCTTTTTTGGCCTTATCATCATGATAGCTCGCTTCAATGAATTTTTCCAATGTGTCCAACTATGCCAAATGATGCCATTATTAGTATCTTGATTATACTTGCCCATCAGATTGCTGTAAAAAAAAAAAAAGATTAGTTAAAGATTTGAAATTGCAAAATGTTGTGTATTTACCTATTATAACAATTATTGTACCACCATCCACTTGTATAATCTACGGCACAATTGGAACTATTTTCATCGTTATCTTTATCTTGGCTGCTGAACTTCATTCCAAAGTGGACTTTTAATGAGTCCCCAGCAGTACCTTGAGCCTCTCCCAGAGTATGCAGTTTATACAACTCGGATTCATTTCCTATGGCAAATTCGTCATAGGACTCATATCTAACTTCTCCCTGTTTGTTCTCTAAAAGCACAAGTAGCTCCTGTCGTTGATCATGGGTGAGTGCATGTATCTTGTCTAGGCCTATAAAGAATTCCCCCGTCAAGCTGCCAAAGCCTTCTTTGTACTCAGCCCATTTTCTGTAGAATTCTTCGCTTCCGTCCATCCGTCGTAAAATAATCGTCCAGTTACCGCCCTGAGTCTCTGCGTCGCAGGCCACCTTAAACGGGGTCTCACTGTATCTGGGAATGAGAATTTCGAATATTCCACTGTGCCTGGAAGTGGACATAGATTCGGCACAGCTGCGCCCAACGGATTCTTTGGGTGTCTCTTTAGTAACTTCCTCTTCTGTTTTCTTCGTATCGCTTATAGAGTTGTATTTTTCTATTAGGACATTCAACATGCTTTCCAGCCTCGTTTGACCGGTCTTTAAAAGAGTTAGCTCTTCCTGGATTATCCTCAGATCAGATGTGATCTTTTCTTGACCCGCTTTGTACCGTATTATTTCCTCCTTTACCTGATGTTGATCTGATTTTATTATTCCCAGATCCGATCTTATCACTTGTTGATCCGCTTTGATAAGCTGTTGATCTGTTCTAATTAATGCATGCTCCGATCTTAAAAAAGTTTAGTAAATTTAAAAGAAAAGTTTTATCTGATTGAAATATAGGAAACTCACTTTAAGTCAGCTATTTCCGATCTTATTAACATAAATGATCTAGTTTGATTTAATCCAATCGATGCTTCAATAAGTAAATACAGCGCATTAAACAATAAGCTGGCAAATACGAGCTTTACGAACATTATTGCGTTTGTTTTCGATGGAATATATGAGAGTACTAATCGCACTTTTGTATTTATAAGTATAATTCCCGACAGTCCAGCCTCAGTTCAACAACTGGGTGTTTCTTTGATAATCTTTCACATTTTCGCGATAAGCTTATCTCCAAATACATACAAACATATGAACATTTCAGTTTTTTAACCTGCAAAATGCTAAAGGTTTTTAAATAATACATTTAAGCTACAATACGATAATTGTTATCGATAATCGTTGATAAATTTTCGTATTTTAGCCAATAAATATATATATCAGCCCTCGTATAAGTTCTTATGTTTTAAAAACGAAATTGCAATATCAAATTAAGGTAATTGTCAATAAACTTTTTCACTGCCTCACAAGTGTGTATGTAAACACAGACACATTAAATTCATGCGAAACTTATCGAAGTTATCGATAAACAGTGTTGTTTAATGCAGTTTTGTGCATTTTCTTTTGTTAATAACTATTAAACCACTTAACTTAGCACTTCAGCGTGAACGGATTTGGATTCAGGTGATTTTTTTACATATCATAGGAAAAATCAAAAAATTCTTAAGTCGCGATTAACCATGAGTCCCTCAACTTGACAATTACCCAAATCGATATTTATATAAATCGCACTTTAGCTGAATCTAAAAACTAATTATTTCTATTCCACATAGTCTTCGAAGAGCCCCTGCTCTGTCGCAGATCCCAACTAACACATATGTACGTACTATGTGCATGTGTGAGTCAATAGCATAAAGCTCGAGAACCATAAATAACCGAAGCGGAGACAGAAGCGCAATCGCATAATAGAAAATGTCGCTAAATGGCAAACAACCCTACGCGAGTTGCGCTGAAGAAGAAGAAGAAGGAGACGGCGGAGAATCTAGCTGGAACCACTTGTTTTATGGTCGGCAATATTTTTGCATGCAGACCGAGCAAGAGCAAAAGAGTGAGAGAGCAAGATAGAGAATGACCCGAGGCGCGGCTAGCGGCGAAAGAGCTGAAAGGGAGTAAGAGAGACAGTGAGAGAGAGAGGGAGAGAGAGCGTCAAAAGACGTTAATCACGTTGAGTTATGTGACGTTCTTATATCTGAGCCACCAAAGTGTCACGTACGCATTTGTTCCGCCCGAAATGCTCAGGAGAGGGCGTGGCACGTTGCCCCCGTTGCTGCTGCTGCTGTCAGTTGGCATTGTTGTTGTTGTTGCTGCTGCTGCTGCTGCAATTTTGCAGTTTTCTTTACTTTCTTTCTTTCTCTGTTTTGTCGTGTTGTTGTCTGTGTCTTTTTATCGCCAGTTGCCAGCAACAGCAACCTCTCTCTTTCTCTCTCTCCCCTGCCTCTCTCTTCACCCACAACATATGCCACACACTCTCGAGTTTGGCATTTTGAAAAGTTTTCGTGATTTTTTATACTGTTGTTACACAGCACAAAAGAGATTTTTCTTTGCTTTTGCTTTTGTCATACATACGTAGTGTGTGTGTGTGTGTGTGTTGTGCCTCGTTCCGTTTTGTGCATTGTTCGTTTCTGCCATTGTCAACACTCTGCTGTCTCGTGTCTCGTTATCATAGAGTCCTCCCCAGTGACCCCCCCCCCCCTCCTGCTACCACCTGTGAACTGCTGCCCTCCCCCCGAGCAATGTTGCGGCTGTACTGGGTGCAAATTGCACTTTTGTCAGAACAAATGATATAAAACAATACGAAGAGCAAAACATTTTTCCACTCTGCAATGGCGCCGCCTGCGAATTTGTCTAACCTAACCTCGCTTTTCATTTCGCTTAACTTTTCACTTTCCCAGCCCCTTCGAATCACTCCCGAACATGTGGGGAAAGAAAGTTTTGTTGTTCTCTGGCCGCATATTTTGCTGTCGTTGACAGTTTGACTTATGCGAAGACGACTTACGCAATCCGCCAGCGAATTTATCCCTCTGCACTCGAGGCGCATCTGAAGTTCGCCGTCGTGTCAGGCCTGTCAGCTCGGCATCTTCTGGCTGCAGTTCGGATAATCACCCGAAGAACCCAACCCACAGCTACGTGGGGTTTGACTGATGTGAATGAAGCTCTTAATTCGGGCTGACATTGGGATTGCGAGTTTTAAACTCCTTATGAAGATGAATGCATTCAAAAAGGAGTCAGTATTAGTTACAAATCCTTTTAAAGATATTTCAATTATTCAATTGTAAGGATTCAGGGGAGAAAACAAAATTATGTAGTGTGCTACCGGCCTAACTCTAGGGTGTAGTGTGTTACCGGCCTAACTCCAGGGCTGCATTCGCATGGATGCGGATACGTTGTTACGATTAGCAGAAGATGTTAGTGATTCATTCTTAACCTGACGCTGAAGCAAGCCACGTGGATAAGGAGAGAAGAAATTAGGGTTGCCGAATATTTTTAAAATATCGTATCGATAATATTTTCGATATTAAAAAAATATCAATTTGATATAATATATATCATTTTAAAATATCGATATATTTTTTAAATTTCTTTTAATTGTCTACATATATATTTCCGGCATCCCTAAAAGAAATAAATTGTTTAAATTCAAAGCCATCCGTGCCTTTTCGTTGTGTCTTCTATCGATAGGTTTAGTGATTAAAATTAAATTTAGTAATTATAATTTAATTTCATGTTAATTTTCTCGAAACTCTACTTGTATTTTACTCAACCATTTCATAGGGGAGCTGCTATCAATAATTTTCACATATTTAAATATGTTAAATTTAAATTTAAACTTAATTTTACATTTAAAAATATATATATTTTTTTGATAATTTTAAACTTTTTATGAAATTTAATTTTAATATCATAATTTTTAATTTTTTAATTTTTAATTTTTATCATTTCCGTTTTTTTTTAATTTTAATTATATCATAATTTAAAAATAAAAACTAACTTTAATTTCTAGTCGACTGTCTTAGTTGACGTTAAATAAATAAATAAATAAATAAATATTTCAAACTCATCAAGTAGGAATTAAAAAGTCGAGGGGGAATTACGAAAATGAACGATGAATATTAATTGCACATTTCAATCAAGCTGAAATATATCCGAAGAAATGAAGGGAGTCATGTGCCCGAAATGAGGGCACATCATTTGTCAATTGCACAGCGGGCCATATATCGTATAAGGAAGAGGGCAACAAAGACCCCAAGATCGAAAAGGCCGAAAACGGGGGGCACAATATTCTTCTGCGGTCTTAAAAAGTGCTTTACGTATTCCGAAGGCGTCAATGGCGTCTGTGGAAGTCATCAATTCGAGGGAACCGAGGGGGGGTGAGTCGGGGGGTGCCATCAAACGTTGTAATTATGTATTATTTATTTTTATTTATCGTATATTATTCACGTCCAGCTTGGGGCCCCAAGAGCCCAGACAATTTCACTGATTTATCGTTGATAAATTTCCGAAAACTTTTCGCCCTTTCTCTCTCTCTCTCTATCGCTCTCTCGCTCTGTCGACCCTTTCGCAGTGGGTAAGTGGTCAGTGGGCAAGCCGTGAAGCCGCCAGTGGAAACTCATCAATATCATTAATCATAAAATTAAGTATCATTTATATTAATTTATTATTGTGCGGCAGGAATTTCAACGGCACCCCCTCCCCTCTCTCTTCCTACCTTCCTTCTCCATATCTGATTTATCACATAATGCTCATTATCATGATGATGTTGTGCTCATTTCGTCAGTGCCTTGTTGCCTTCCCGCTTGCTCTCATTGCTGCTGCTGCTGCTGCTGCCTGGCCTGGCCCATCATTAATCAGCTGGAGAGGAAGAGGGGAAGCGGGGAAGCTCGACTTGGACTGTTCGTTTGTCATTAGCCCAGTGTGGTTGTTGTTGTTGTTGCTGTTGTTGCCCTTCGCTTCGTGCCGCTTGGGGCGCAGTAATTAATTATGCGTCTTTTGTATTCTACCGACAATTTTCAGTGCTTTATGCTTATGAAAAATTACATATAAATTGGAAACACTTAATCATTCCGATTTACATTTTAATTAAAATATTATATATCAAATTGGGGGAACGAAGCCAGTCAGCCAGCCAGCCAGCTATCTGGCGCACCTAATGAGCCATTTCCATTATCGATTGCTTTATCGAAATTCGACAGCAAATTGTTATCGGAAAAAACTGGTACTCTCGATTTGGTAATAGACTGAGAAATGAGCCTAAATCTGAACCCGCTTATCTTTCAATTCTTTAAAACAATTTTAATTTTCAAATTTATAAAAATAAATCAAAACTTATTATACATTTAATACATGTAATGCTCAAAATAATATGCAGTCTATAAAATATTTTTAAACTAATTTATATCAATATATATATATTGTATATATAATTATATATATATTGTATGATATTTAATTTAAATTATTTTAATATCAATAGAATTAACTAATAAATCGGTTTATTATATTAACATCAAGCAGGTTATTCTTAATTTTTTTGTTTCATTCTACAGATACGGTATTAATCTTATTTATTCATTATTTAAGTTATTAAAGGATAGTGGATTATTTAAAAACAAATCCAAGTGTTAAAGTCAGCTTATTTTGTACTGCATGTGCGTTTGTCTCTCTCTCTCTCTCTCTCTGTCTGTGATTCATCCTATTGGGGGTCAAAGTGCATGCCAATGAAAAATAATAATGGAAACCCTTCGGTCTACAAATCAGAGCGGACTCGAACCGTGCCAAGAGTCATTACAACAGACGAACAAAGGGGGCCAAGAGCCAAAGGACCAAAGGCTAAAAAATTAAATCCAAATACAAAAGGCAGACAGAGGAAGACGAAGAGAGAGAGAGAGAGGGAGAGGGAGAAGGGAGAAAAATGGGAGATGGCGCAGAATGCAATCGAAGAAAGCGGAGAATGAACAACGTGCCGGGGCAATTCACAATTTAACAAACTAATAAATATTTTTTGGCTTCCGCTTGGGCTGCAAAGGATGTGCGAGAATAGAGCGAAAGAGAGAGAGAGAGAGAGAGAGAGAGGGGGAGATGATCAGCTACAGAAATATAAATCAAAGGTTGCACTAAACTTTTGGCCTGCTCGATGTCGTTGCCAGGATAACAAAACAACAAGGCTCGCGGGTCGCAGCTGTGTGTGGGAGGATGTGCAGGGGCGTAGCTGGAGAGGGGGCAGAGGAACACCGACTTTTGCCAGCTTGATAACTTGATAGGTGCCTCATTGTTGTTGTTGTTGTTGTCGCTGTGTTGTTGCCAACAAGGACACTTTGGTGTTTGGCTGAGATGCTGCCAGGACGAGGCTCCGCACATGGCTTCGGCTCGATTCAACTCGGGACTGGGGATGAGCTCCGGCTGGCTTGGCTTGGCTTGCAACTGCCAGACTGTCGGATATGCACTGACATAAATTGCTTCAACTGACAACGACAGAGGCAACTAGCAGAATGGGGATGGGGATGACAAGCAGGAGGAGGAGCAGCAGGGGAGTCGAGAAGATACTGCAGCTCGCAGGAACCTTGCCCCATGATTACGGCTTGCTTGCCGAGCTGCCATGGCAATAACTTTTCGCCTGGCCTTCGCTCTCACCCACCGTCTCTATCTCTTCCTCTTCCTCTTCCCGCTCCCAATCCCAGTCCCAGTCCCAGTCCTGCCTGCTGCTCATCCGGTGCCCCGTCTGCGCTTTGGGGTAAAATTAATATTAAAATGGAAGCATCGGCTTCCATCCTCGGACGCATTGCAATGCAAGCAGTCCACAGATACCCTAGATACCCAGGCTACATACTAGACAGGGACGTGGGGAAGGGGGGTCGAGGTAGGGGGGCCACGGCTAACGCCAGTCAGTGCCAGGCCAAAGGACATTTCCAATTTATTTACGCTCAGAGGCACTTTGTCTGCTGCACCCTATCCCTACCCCCCTTACCCACGCCCCTGCTTAACCTCTTTCCTGTTTCATTTCCCTCTCTCTCTCTCTCTCTCTCTCTCTTTCGCTCTGCGTTTTGCTGCAGCGCTTTTTGCGCTGCGTATGACAGTATTTGTGTAGTCTGTCAGAGAGAAAGAGAGAAAGAGAGAAAGAGAGAGAGAGAGGGGGGGGGGGGGCTGCCCACTCGCTTTTTTGTGCATTTCACATTTTGACAGCAAAATGTTCCTTCTGGTTGTGTTAGCGTGAAGAGTGTTGAAAGGTGTGAAAATGAAAATTTACTACTTACCGCCAAGATTTATGCTCGCCATTTTTCTTCTTCTTCTCCACCAGCAACACCTTGACCAGGCTAGACCGGGTAAAGTAAACTATATGTACTCTGGCCACACTCAAAGTGCAAATGCTGCAACTGCTCTGGCAGAACCATTAGACTTTTATGACAAGCGCAAAAACAGAGAGAGAGAGAGAGAGAGACAGAGAGAGTATGACATCCATGAAGATGTCTGCTGTTTCGGACAACTTTATTTTTTGACACTTTTTTCAAGCTCCCAACCTGAAGAACAAGGTTAACTATATTCACGGAAAAAAGGATAAACTGGATATTCTGTACTTCCACATTCCGTATAACTACGATCATCATTCGTCACGGCTTAAACTGAGCCCTAAGAGGATCATATGTTTATTTTGATAATAATTCTGATATTATTGCAGCTCGTTCGAATTATTCCAGATAATCATTTGATCCCATTCAGTAACTGTCAAAACGATATAAAGGCAACCAAATGGGCTTCAGAACATCATCAAAAGTAATACTTTCTATCCAGGCGAATCAGCACGATGTCATTGTGAATGATATAGTTGATGTTCACAAAATAACGAGAGTTAACGTAAATTTGTTCGACGCCAAAAACTTGATACGATTCGCAATTGGGAGTTCCATAATCACAGTGAGTCTTCTTCGGATTAGAACTTAATTAGATAACTTGTATATAACAGAACAATAATTATTAATAAATTTACTTATTATTATCCCAATATTTCAACCAGTTAAATAAGGAAACCTTAACAGATCTTGACGATAATTTTTTCATCTTACTGAACTATTGATTTGTGTTGCATGCTTTTAGGCTTTTGACTATCATAAGTTTATTTAGAGTTCCCAGATCAGAAAGTGTTTTTCCCAGAGGAATGATCATTGCTAAGGGGTTGGTGGGGTGCTGTTTTATCTCTCTTCTCCCTACGCAGTTGAATCAATTCGAGAAAAAGTGCAGTATCATCAATTACACGACAAATTTAGTGTTGAGCTCGAAGAGAGACAAATAGATAAAGAGAGAGAGAGAGAGAGACTGGAAGTAGAGTGTGCAAAACGAAATGTCCGGATGCAAACAATAAAATACATTGTCCGGTTACTTGTCACCCAGTTTTCCGAGTTTCACTCGTTCAACTCGCCCCTCTCTCTCTCTCTATCCACCCCTGCCAGGCAACTGGCCAACCAAGTTGACACATGCAAGAGACAAGGGGCAAGACCCCAAAGTCCTGGCAACTCCTCGGCAATTGCCAACAAAGCATTTCACTTTTGGCCAGCTGCTCGAGCTGTTCTCCAACTTGTTGTTGTTGTTGTTGTCGCTCCTCTGGTTATTGTTGTTGTTGTTCCTGCTGCTGTTGTTGTTGTTGTCCAAAGTCATGTCGACAATGGCTTTAGCTTTGCTTTTGACACTTGGTAAATGGCGCCTCCCGTTGAGTCCGCTGGCTGCAAACCTCCTCCTTCTCCGCCTTGAAAACTGGGCGTGGCCATTGGCCATTGAGGGCGACGTAAGTTCATGCCTCTACAACAACAGTTCCAGCGTCTGGTTTCTTCCTCAACGCGGCACACCCCGAACACATCGGGAGCGTCTCCACTTACGCATCGCACTTTCAAGCTCTTTGGACACGGCTCTATCCCACCCCCTTCCCCCATGACTTAGAGAAGTGCAGAGCGCGGGAGGATTAAGGTAAACTCATGAATCACTGTTTCCATATAAATAAATCCTTGACGATCCATTTTCAAACCTAGGATTTTATTTGTCACTTTATTGAATTTAATATTTACCAGTTTTAATATTTATCTTCATACTCCTTACATGGACCTTGCACAGAAATTCTATTTCCCAAAGATTGTGGACAAATTCCTAACTATCCTCGATCGAACTATATGAACTATATGTATATTTCATATTTTCTGATCCTGCGAATAAAATGAATATCTGGATGAAAATATCGATTGGTTGAATGGAGGAAAGTTGTTGACTGTTGCCGGCTTGATGTACCCAAGATTGATGGCTAAAATGGATGTTGAAACAAAGTGTGTGCACAAAGGAGCGAGAGGGAGGGAGGCAGAGAGGGGAGAGAGAGAGCAGCTACGCGCTCAATGAAGAAAAATAATCACCAACATCATTTATTTTCCATTTTGCCTGCCTGCTGCCGCTACACAGAACACATCAATCTTTGTTGTTGCCAAAAGTGGGAAGCAGCAACAAGAGGGGAAACAGCTAGAACAAGAAGAAGAAGAAATATTGACCATTATCATTCCTAGCTCGCATATAAACTCGTATATCCAGCAGCTACTACACTGACAGACACTGACGGGGAACGCCAAAGCTTTGGCCTGTCCCAAGTCTGACAGACGACAGAGGACAGAGGCGACTTTTGACGTTTGCCTGCAATTAACGGATGTGCTTTGCGCCCCTCCCCGCCCCCCGCACATTTAGCATGCCGCAGCCACTGTTCACTTCAAAGCACTCCTTGAGCAGTGTTGAAAAATGACTGCAGCTGCAGGTGAAAATGGGCATAGCGAGTGTTGCCTAATGATGTTGATGATGATAACAGATCGACCCAAGCGTGGCCCATCTCCTGCCAAGACATTTAAATCATTAATTCCATTGCCCACACACGCATAGTCAGTTCCCGAGGTTTTACTCCTCCTTGTTAGCCGAGACTTTTGCATGTCAAATTTTTTGTCGACTTTGACATGATTTTTGGCCAAAAATTAAGTACCATCTAAAACAATTCTAAACACTTGTTTTATACTAATAATGACCTTCACAATCGATTAATTTTAAAGCAGGCGATTTTAAATTTTGAAAAAAAAATTTTCTGAAAATATTTACCTGGGGGACCATTGCCAACATCACAAAATTTAAAAATTTTTTGAAGTTTTTAAATTGCAAAAACTATTAAGCCTTTCAATTCTAGAACTAAAACCATGAATAAAATGCTTTACCCGAAGAAAATCGTTTGATTTTTAAAAAAGTTATGAAATGATGAAAGTGAGGATACGGGTCCTGTCGAGGGTCTTGCATGTCAAATTTGTTGTCGACTTTGACATGATTTTTGGCCAAAAATTAAGTACCATCTAAAACAATTTTAAACACTTGTTTTATACTAATATTGACCCCCGCAATAGAGTTAAAAGTAAAAGCAGGCGATTTTAAATTTTGAAAAAAAAATTTTCTGAAAATATTTACCTGGGGGACCATTGACAAAATCACAAAATTTAAAATTTTTTTGAAGTTTTTAAATTGCAAACACTATTAAGCCTTTCAATTCTAGAACTAAAACCATGAATAAAATGCTTTACCCGAAGAAAATCGTTTGATTTTTAAAAAAGTTATGAAATGATGAAAGTGAGGATACGGGTCCTGTCGAGGGTCTTGCATGTCAAATTTGTTGTCGACTTTGACATGATTTTTGGCCAAAAATTAAGTACCATCTAAAACAATTTTAAACACTTGTTTTATACTAATATTGACCCCCGCAATCGATTAAAAGTAAAAGCAGGCGATTTTAAATTTTGAAAAAAAATTTTCTGAAAATATTTACCTGGGGGACCATTGCTAAAATCACAAAATTTAAAATTTTTTTGAAGTTTTTAAATTGCAAAAACTATTAAGCCTTTCAATTCTAGAACTAAAACCATGAATAAAATGCTTTACCCGAAGAAAATCGTTTGATTTTTAAAAAAGTTATGAAATGATGAAAGTGAGGATACGGGTCCTGTCGAGGGTCTTGCATGTCAAATTTGTTGTCGACTTTGACATGATTTTTGGCCAAAAATTAAGTACCATCTAAAACAATTTTAAACACTTGTTTTATACTAATATTGACCCCCGCAATCGATTAAAAGTAAAAGCAGGCGATTTTAAATTTTGAAAAAAAAAATTTTCTGAAAATATTTACCTGGGGGACCATTGCTAAAATCACAAAATTAAAAATTTTTTTGAAGTTTTTAAATTGCAAAAACTATTAAGCCTTTCAATTCTAGAACTAAAACCATGAATAAAATGCTTTACCCGAAGAAAATCGTTTGATTTTTAAAAAAGTTATGAAATTATGAAAGTGAGGATACGGGTCCTGTCGAGGGTCTTGCATGTCAAATTTGTTGTCGACTTTGACATGATTTTTGGCCAAAAATTAAGTACCATCTAAAACAATTTTAAACACTTGTTTTATACTAATATTGACCCCCGCAATCGATTAAAAGTAAAAGCAGGCGATTTTAAATTTTGAAAAAAAAAATTTCTGAAAATATTTACCTGGGGGACCATTGCTAAAATCACAAAATTTAAAATTTTTTTGAAGTTTTTAAATTGCAAAAACTATTAAGCCTTTCAATTCTAGAACTAAAACCATGAATAAAATGCTTTACCCGAAGAAAATCGTTTGATTTTTAAAAAAGTTATGAAATGATGAAAGTGAGGATACGGGTCCTGTCGAGGGTCTTGCATGTCAAATTTGTTGTCGACTTTGACATGATTTTTGGCCAAAAATTAAGTACCATCTAAAACAATTTTAAACACTTGTTTTATACTAATATTGACCCCCGCAATCGATTAAAAGTAAAAGCAGGCGATTTTAAATTTTGAAAAAAAATTTTCTGAAAATATTTACCTGGGGGACCATTGCTAAAATCACAAAATTTAAAATTTTTTTGAAGTTTTTAAATTGCAAAAACTATTAAGCCTTTCAATTCTAGAACTAAAACCATGAATAAAATGCTTTACCCGAAGAAAATCGTTTGATTTTTAAAAAAGTTATGAAATGATGAAAGTGAGGATACGGGTCCTGTCGAGGGTCTTGCATGTCAAATTTGTTGTCGACTTTGACTTGATTTTTGGCCAAAAATTAAGTACCATCTAAAACAATTTTAAACACTTGTTTTATACTAATATTGACCCCCGCAATCGATTAAAAGTAAAAGCAGGCGATTTTAAATTTTGAAAAAAAAATTTTCTGAAAATATTTACCTGGGGGACCATTGACAAAATCACAAAATTTAAAATTTTTTTGAAGTTTTTAAATTGCAAAAACTATTAAGCCTTTCAATTCTAGAACTAAAACCATGAATAAAATGCTTTACCCGAAGAAAATCGTTTGATTTTTAAAAAAGTTATGAAATGATGAAAGTGAGGATACGGGTCCTGTCGAGGGTCTTGCATGTCAAATTTGTTGTCGACTTTGACATGATTTTTGGCCAAAAATTAAGTACCATCTAAAACAATTTTAAACACTTGTTTTATACTAATATTGACCCCCGCAATAGAGTTAAAAGTAAAAGCAGGCGATTTTAAATTTTGAAAAAAAAATTTTCTGAAAATATTTACCTGGGGGACCATTGCTAAAATCACAAAATTTAAAATTTTTTTGAAGTTTTTAAATTGCAAAAACTATTAAGCCTTTCAATTCTAGAACTAAAACCATGAATAAAATGCTTTACCCGAAGAAAATCGTTTGATTTTTAAAAAAGTTATGAAATGATGAAAGTGAGGATACGGGTCCTGTCGAGGGTCTTGCATGTCAAATTTGTTGTCGACTTTGACATGATTTTTGGCCAAAAATTAAGTACCATCTAAAACAATTTTAAACACTTGTTTTATACTAATATTGACCCCCGCAATCGATTAAAAGTAAAAGCAGGCGATTTTAAATTTTGAAAAAAAAATTTTCTGAAAATATTTACCTGGGGGACCATTGCTAAAATCACAAAATTTAAAATTTTTTTTGAAGTTTTTAAATTGCAAAAACTATTAAGCCTTTCAATTCTAGAACTAAAACCATGAATAAAATGCTTTACCCGAAGAAAATCGTTTGATTTTTAAAAAAGTTATGAAATGATGAAAGTGAGGATACGGGTCCTGTCGAGGGTCTTGCATGTCAAATTTGTTGTCGACTTTGACATGATTTTTGGCCAAAAATTAAGTACCATCTAAAACAATTTTAAACACTTGTTTTATACTAATATTGACCCCCGCAATCGATTAAAAGTAAAAGCAGGCGATTTTAAATTTTGAAAAAAAAATTTTCTGAAAATATTTACCTGGGGGACCATTGACAAAATCACAAAATTTAAAATTTTGTTGAAGTTTTTAAATTGCAAAAACTATTAAGCCTTTCAATTCTAGAACTAAAACCATGAATAAAATGCTTTACCCGAAGAAAATCGTTTGATTTTTAAAAAAGTTATGAAATGATGAAAGTGAGGATACGGGTCCTGTCGAGGGTCTTGCATGTCAAATTTGTTGTCGACTTTGACATGATTTTTGGCCAAAAATTAAGTACCATCTAAACCAATTTTAAACACTTGTTTTATACTAATATTGACCCCCGCAATCGATTAAAAGTAAAAGCAGGCGATTTTAAATTTTGAAAAAAAAATTTTCTGAAAATATTTACCTGGGGGACCATTGCTAAAATCACAAAATTTAAAATTTTTTTGAAGTTTTTAAATTGCAAAAACTATTAAGCCTTTCAATTCTAGAACTAAAACCATGAATAAAATGCTTTACCCGAAGAAAATCGTTTTGATTTTTAAAAAAGTTATGAAATGATGAAAGTGAGGATACGGGTCCTGTCGAGGGTCTTGCATGTCAAATTTGTTGTCGACTTTGACATGATTTTTGGCCAAAAATTAAGTACCATCTAAAACAATTTTAAACACTTGTTTTATACTAATATTGACCCCCGCAATCGATTAAAAGTAAAAGCAGGCGATTTTAAATTTTGAAAAAAAAAATTGTCTGAAAATATTTACCTGGGGGACCATTGCTAAAATCACAAAAATTTAAAATTTTTTTGAAGTTTTTAAATTGCAAAAACTATTAAGCCTTTCAATTCTAGAACTAAAACCATGAATAAAATGCTTTACCCGTAGAAAATCGTTTGATTTTTAAAAAAGTTATGAAATGATGAAAGTGAGGATACGGGTCCTGTCGAGGGTCTTGCATGTCAAATTTGTTGTCGACTTTGACATGATTTTTGGCCAAAAATTAAGTACCATCTAAAACAATTTTAAACACTTGTTTTATACTAATATTGACCCCCGCAATCGATTAAAAGTAAAAGCAGGCGATTTTAAATTTTGAAAAAAAAATTTTCTGAAAATATTTACCTGGGGGACCATTGACAAAATCACAAAATTTAAAATTTTTTTGAAGTTTTTAAATTGCAAAAACTATTAAGCCTTTCAATTCTAGAACTAAAACCATGAATAAAATGCTTTACCCGAAGAAAATCGTTTGATTTTTAAAAAAGTTATGAAATGATGAAAGTGAGGATACGGGTCCTGTCGAGGGTCTTGCATGTCAAATTTGTTGTCGACTTTGACATGATTTTTGGCCAAAAATTAAGTACCATCTAAAACAATTTTAAACACTTGTTTTATACTAATATTGACCCCCGCAATCGATTAAAAGTAAAAGCAGGCGATTTTAAATTTTGAAAAAAAATTTTCTGAAAATATTTACCTGGGGGACCATTGACAAAATCACAAAATTTAAAATTTTTTTGAAGTTTTTAAATTGCAAAAACTATTAAGCCTTTCAATTCTAGAACTAAAACCATGAATAAAATGCTTTACCCGAAGAAAATCGTTTGATTTTTAAAAAAGTTATGAAATGATGAAAGTGAGGATACGGGTCCTGTCGAGGGTCTTGCATGTCAAATTTGTTGTCGACTTTGACATGATTTTTGGCCAAAATTAAGTACCATCTAAAACAATTTTAAACACTTGTTTTATACTAATATTGACCCCCGCAATCGATTAAAAGTAAAAGCAGGCGATTTTAAATTTTGAAAAAAAAATTTTCTGAAAATATTTACCTGGGGGACCATTGCTAAAATCACAAAATGTAAAATTTTTTTGAAGTTTTTAAATTGCAAAAACTATAATCCTTTCAATTCTAGAACTAAAACCATGAATAAAATGCTTTACCCGAAGAAAATCGTTTGATTTTTAAAAAAGTTATGAAATGATGAAAGTGAGGATACGGGTCCTGTCGAGGGTCTTGCATGTCAAATTTGTTGTCGACTTTGACATGATTTTTGGCCAAAAATTAAGTACCATCTAAAACAATTTTAAACACTTGTTTTATACTAATATTGACCCCCGCAATCGATTAAAAGTAAAAGCAGGCGATTTTAAATTTTGAAAAAAAAATTTTCTGAAAATATTTACCTGGGGGACCATTGCTAAAATCACAAAATGTAAAATTTTTTTGAAGTTTTTAAATTGCAAAAACTATAATCCTTTCAATTCTAGAACTAAAACCATGAATAAAATGCTTTACCCGAAGAAAATCGTTTGATTTTTAAAAAAGTTATGAAATGATGAAAGTGAGGATACGGGTCCTGTCGAGGGTCTTGCATGTCAAATTTGTTGTCGACTTTGACATGATTTTTGGCCAAAAATTAAGTACCATCTAAAACAATTTTAAACACTTGTTTTATACTAATATTGACCCCCGCAATCGATTAAAAGTAAAAGCAGGCGATTTTAAATTTTGAAAAAAAAATTTTCTGAAAATATTTACCTGGGGGACCATTGACAAAATCACAAAATTAAAAAATATTTTGAATTTTTTAAATTGCGTAAACAAATTTGCTTGCATTACTGCAAACAGATTTAAAAGCAATATTTCGCACTAATGCAACAATTGCGGCCAACTTAACGCAAAATAACACTCATTTCCGCTTAAAGTAATTTCTTCTTGCAGCTAACTTAACGCATTACAAACCTAGGCCAAGACATGCACCCACACAAGAAAGCCCACAGCAGAGACACAAACCTTAAGCTCAGACAATAGAACCACTAAGCAGTGAACACATAGAGGTCTCAAACAGCGGTAACATGGCTGCCAACGCTATGTCAAGTTTCAGATACCATCGGGTGTCGCTTGCGCTCGGCTCCCTGTCGGTACGTGTTCACTGCTTAGTGGTGATATATTGCGACACGTTGAGCAGACAGAGTGTTTTAAAGTCGTTTTTTTTCGAAGTCGACTTGATGTGTAAATCAAACCTGTTTGCGAATTCTAAAACAGCTAGTCCGGCAGCACTGGCAAATTCAATATTTTTTGCAGCCAGCTGGCAACACTGCCAAGAATAGAGCGCGTAATTTAAAAACTAATCTCTTCACTTTGGCTGCACTGTTATTGTCAGTGTTTCGGGGAGCGCTGGGCAAAACGAGGACTTGTAAAATGAATAATTCAATTCCATATTGTTGTTATTGAGGAAGATGTGTTTCACCTTCAAATGAAGTGGGGATTCTAAGAGGCGGGCTTTTCATAAAATCAATTTTTAAATAAATCAAAGAGCTCGATCTTGGTAGAGATCAAAATATGTAATTAAGATCCCACTGCCTTCTTATAATATCGATACATATTTACGTGTATCCATTGTATGCAAGTAGTAATAATCGAGTTGCAGACTTTTCGAACAAATTAAATATGCTGATCGATGTAACAGGTACGACAGCAAAAAAAATATATTCATTTACTATGGGAGCTCACAGTTAAAATTAAATGAAATAATTTTAGATATCAAATAACCTTATGGCGGTCACACTTGATCCGCATAAAAATATACAATTTTTTTAATTATTTATCAAATATCCAACTCCAACGGCCGGCCGCTCACTTGGGTCACGTTATCGATACCGATTCCAATCAATGGCGATGTCAAGTCACGCGCCATCGTCACGCGGCGAGCGAAACTACCGATATTTCAGCCAGGCAAACATAAATGAGCAGTTGCACGACGATGCTCTATCGAACAGTCGACAACAAACCGATACACGCGCGCCGCAAACGTCACAGCTCACACACACATATACACACATAAGCAGCAGTACAATCAACCGCATACTCGACTCGCACTCGTATACACACACACAAACACACAGCCACACGCACATGAGTACGAACACGAATACAATGCAGAAACGAAATTAAATGCTGAGTCAGCGCCTTCCTTTGCCTTCTGCTGCCGCTGCTTTGGTTGGTGGTTGGTTGCAGCGCAGTTTCAATACGAAAAACCAGTGACGTATGCAGAGGGGTCGCAATTCAACTCCGCAAACTAAGTATTTGGTGGAGTAAATAAATAGTGTACGAGCAGTAATATATGAAGAGATATATTTTACAACAAAATACTTGTAAATAATTCGGTTATGTATAAAAATAACAATTTATTTACAACAACAAAATTTGTTTTAAATTTAAAACAATGCTTATTAATTGTACAAAATGGATATTCCCTTTCACTTAATTTACTTCTTCAGCTGCATACCATCAATTTTTAATTAATTCGCCGCATTTTGTGCGCAACAAAAGCGGACAACCCCCCTCGCACAAATTCTGACTACGAGCCTGAGAATATCGCTTTATTGGTTGGTGAGCCGTCGCCCAGTGGAACTTCGAAAATTTTGTGTTGTCGAATTGCACAAACCGAATAACAGGCGCGCAGCAAAGAGCGCAGGTGCTTGCCATGATATAGTTGGATGGCAACTCTTATTGGCTGCCGTCTCAGCTGCTCTCGCTTGGCGCGTTCAACGTTCAACGCGCGCGCATACACACACACACACGTAGACATGTACACACACACACACTCACACTCACGCGCGTGACTATGTGTGCCGTGTGTATTGTTTTTAAATGATAGCAGCGGCGCACAGTGGTCGGCGTTGTATGGAGAGCGCGGCCATAAATACTTCCCGTTGAGGTAGAGGCTTGAAACTTTGCACAAAATTTTCTAATAATAGCTCTAATATCATATATAAAAATTAATTAGATCGGACTACTCTATCATATAGCTGCCATAGAAGCGATCGGTCTGCAATTAAGTGTTTGTTTTCCGTGCACCAAATCTCAAATATGTCCATGCGTAAAAAAACGCAAAATGTGCCTAACAGTAAAGTAAATAACAAAGTAATAAAAATAAAATAACAAAACAACATATTTGAACACAAACAAAACACAAACACAATAACGGGATCACAACAACAAACCAAACACAGCGCTGTAACTAGAAATTAGACCTTGAAATAAAGGAAGACAGCGTTAGTGTTTTTAATTTTTAAGTACTTTGCAGCGGCTAGCTGCAAAAGACTTTAGTTTTTCTTTTATCAAAAAACATTGACAAATACACTAGTTAAGGTTTCATTAAGGGAATCGGGGGGGAACACAACTAAAACTTTAACAAAACATAAAAAAGACGTTCACAAAATGCACAAAAAAGGTTAAATTAATTTAAATATCACATAAATGTATTATCAATAGAAAAAATATTACAAAAATAATTTATTAAAGTAAATACCTTCAACTTTCAAAACCATTTTAAATTATTCAATTCGTACAATATTGACAGGAGATTTAATGCTTTAAACTTTGAATTTGTTTGCTGTGAAATGCTGTTGGTACAATTACGCGCAGCAAAAAAACACGTGCTCGCAACTTTAGTTCTATTTTTAGAAAGTACCGTTAGCTTTGCAGAAAAAACCGGTTTGATCTTGATATGTTTGGACATTTTAGAGATGGTTTGGCTACATTATGAACAAATTGGCCGTACTACGTTTTTTGATTTTTGGCCTATGGACGCAACCACTGTGCGGCGGCCAGACAGTCAGCTGTTACTGTTACTGTGACTGGTGCGACAGGCGCAGACCAACCAGAAATGCTTTAAAGAGGGATAAAGACCGGCCCAATGGCCAGTAATCAGAACTGGAAACTGGCCCGCACAAACGGAAATCGGACGGGCATGATGTGGCCAGGCAGGCGGGCGGGCGTGCGGGCGGGTGTGCAACTGGTGCAAACCTTTTGGCAATTTAGAATAATTGATGCGCTTGTGCAATACATCACAGTGTGTACACATCATAATTTCAGCAACAGGCAACACTGCAGCAGAGCAGTGGGTACGTGCGTGTGTGTGTGTGTGTGTGTGTGGGTGGAGTTGATGGCATTGATTTGCATTGGTCATTGTTATTGCATGCAGATGATTGACAGCTGCGCATTATGTAAAACAAAAAACAGAAATGTGAAGTGAAATGTGGAGTAAAATGTGACCTACAAATGACAAAATACACATACAATTTTTGCATACGTGAATGTTAACATAGTTAATTAAATTAAAATTAAAATCAAATTAAATAAATTAAAACTAGTGCAAGCTTAAATATCTTTAAATAAAATATATATATATTATAGAATAATTTTGTATCCATATCAATTAAACAATCAACAATTACAACGCTTGGGCAACGATATAAAACCAGACAGTGTTGTCACACACGTTTGTAAATACATATAAATAATTTACACTTATTATCGCTTCTGCCTTTCCCCACTTGCACTTGTAATCGGCCGAAAACAATGTCCGAGTGAAAACACACACACACACGCACACAAGCACACCTGTTTGTATATAGGAACTTATGTATGCATTACCAGTTGCATTCCTGCACAGGACTGGCAAATGATGTGGGTGGAGTTGAAAATCATATCGCATTGGCCATTACGTTTCCTTCCCATCCCCCCCCCCAGCCTACACTCTGCCCGCTCTCGACGCAGTTTTATTCGATGATTGCGCACAGGCCTATTGGCGGCAGCTTAAATTGGCGGTCGGCATCTGTAATTGGCTTTTTGTCTCGCTCATCCCTCAATAAAGGGTGCACGCAGAGGCAGGGGCAGGCAGTACAGAATTCTCGGATGCAACAAGTGGGCGCCAAGTTTTGTTCACGCTGGGAAAATAGCAACGGCTAGCATAATGCAGAGACCCCACACACAGAGTCTCACACACACACACACACACACACTCACACGGGGCTGTCTGTTGCTTGCAAGTGTGTTTCTTCTTCTTCTTTTCAAACAATGACAGTAAATTTGTGTAGTGCGATTTGTTGTATCGCGCGTCATTTAACAGGCTCACAGCATTTTCAGCCAGCTGCATTTTGTGAAATTCAAAACACGTTGCAGAGCAGGACAAACATACAGTACATTGCCGGCAATCTGCGTGCTAGAGTGAGCTAAACATATGTGCGAGCAAGCTTGCATGCGGTTGTTGTCTCGGCTAAATGCGCAGCTTTCTGGTTCGAGTATTTGCTTGATGCTGCTCCCGTAATTTGTTATTCATCTCCAGTGCTGCCCACTTTAAATTTATCTGATGGGGAAAAAAAGCTGAGCTGGCAACACTGTGCGACGACAGGTGCAAATATTTGAGAAATTGCCAAATGAAATGCACACTAATTGAGATACTCGAAGTGAGCAAAGGTGTGAGCTATTTCTTGGAAGTTAGTTACATCAAACAAATTCCTCTTAGTATTATCAACACTTTATCTTCATTACATTATTAGAAATTGTTGTAGTTTTGTATGTATCAGAGCTAGTTCACGGTCTATTGTGAATGTTTTTTGATTCACGGCTCTTGCAAACTGGGCCAAATATCGATTAAGAATTTAATCGATCTCATTAATAATTTTGCTATTTATAAACATACGTTTCAAATCATGAATGAATTTTATTTATCGGTTTCATTATATGTGTGCCCTCTTCAATTGCACAAAAGAACCAGTCACAATTTACAAGACAACTTTTTAAAAACATAAAGCGACAAAAACCGCATTCAGCTTCATTCATTCTCATTCAGTGAATATCGGACAATATCAATTAACAAACAACATGTCCATCAAAGTCATGGCCAGAGCGGATCGCAGTGCACCGTGCCGTGTGGCTCTGGGATGGCATGGGACAGTGCGTTCCCATATACAACTTAAAAGATCCAAATAGTAAGTTGAAGTTCGCAGCGGAACCAGTCACATGCCGAAATAAAAAAGCGGCTAGCTAGGCTAGTTTATTGTTCTGTCACGCGCTCGAGTGGACGAGCGGGCGAGCGGACAACGTCATCAAGTGGTTTTTAGTTTTACATTCACTTTTTTTTCGCATCCGCGTCCACTGCTACCGCGAGATGGTACGACTCAGCTGGACAGAGGCGGAGCGACAGACGATCGGAGCGGATGAGCGGATGGCTTAAGAAGTGCTCTTCACGATGGCAACGGCGGCAGAGCTGGTACTGCCACTGGTACTGGGTACGAAATTGTTGTTGTTGTTTCTGTTGTTGTCGCTCAAGGTTGAGGCAAACTGGTACTGGTACTGGTATCATCATCATCATCACCAGCAGCAACCACGCTAAACTGTTAAGAGCAGCAGCAGCAGCAGCAGCCACGTCCGAATTGCGATTGCGCAGACGTAGTTGTTGTCTCTCGCGCTTGGCACGAGTCGCTGTGAATTAATTAATATATGTTACCTATCCATAACCGTATCCATTTTAATGAACTGCGGCTGTTCTTGAAATATCTGCTAGAGACCCGAAAAAACAGTTTGAATTAGAAGCCTTTCGCTTGCCCTTGAACTGTGCCCGAATAAAATCGGACAGATTCCCCACACACATATTACAGTCGAACTTCTAAATAAGAAACTGTTTAAAATGTGCACGGAACTTTTTCAGGGCTGGCAACTCTTTTGGTATATTTTTTAGTTCCTTTATTTGATTTTTGCTTTGTCTGCAGCAAATCGCATTATCGATTAATTTATATTTATTTATACAGTTAATTAACAATTTAGCAGATGATCTTTGTTTATGTTCGTGTGTGTTTTTTTTTGTTGCACAGTTTTTGCATGTACTAAAAAAAGTCTAAAAAAGTACTAAATACTATTAGCTACGTATGCGCCTAAAAACGAACAAATTTAGTAGTAAAACGAGCACAACGGCAACACTGATTGCCCAATTTGATTTGCAGCATACCAGGCTTATTTTGGCAACAGAGTTGGCACTAAATTAAAATAAAAATATATAGAAATTAAAATAAAAAAAAATATGAAATAAATATTTGATGTTGTTTTATTTTAATTTAAATTCTTTACAGCTCAGGCAACACTGTGCACGAATGTGCAGTGTAAGCAATCTAAAAAATAAAAATAATATTTATGTTCATGATAATGACAATGTCTGCAGCACTTAGCACTTCTTCAAGTTTTCAAGCGCGTCTTACATTTTTCAAAACTCGGCTCGTTTCAGTTGCCTGAGATTTGTGTTTTATGATTTACGAGCAATTTCTAAAGTGCACTTGTTTGACCGCGTACTACAACAAGTCGGACAGGTCGCAGTTGTTGTTGTTGTTGCTGAGTGTGTATGAGTTAAAAATGTAATAACAATAATAATTTGAGTTTTACTTGGGCATCTCCAAGTGAAATCCCGGCACGGGCCCCGCCGGCCCATCATGTGACAACAGATCCGACTGAACTGTGGTTACACTGGCGCTGAAGGGGGTTGTCGCTTCTAATTCTGTTGACAGATGAGGTCGCCAAAACGCCAACAACTGACGCAGTTGTTGATGAGTATGAACAACAAAAAAATTAAAAAAATAAAAAAATAAATACTAGAAAAACGAAAAACCCGGCAACCCTGAAACTGTTAAGCTGCAGCGAACTGCAACAACTTGCACAACAACAACAACAACAACAGCAGCAGCAAAGGCGACGTGTAGCAAACGCGCCAGCAGCGACCCATGAACTTTACAGAACGCAATCAGCGCGGGGCAGGTGCTGCGAGGTGTGGCAAGTGCGTTGCAACAAAATTCAACTTTTTGTTGTTGCTGCCGTTGCTGCACATGCAACGTCTGCAGTTTGCTTAATTTGCCGAGTATTTCTTTTGATATTTTTTGGGTTTTTCTGTGTGTGTGTGTGTGTGTGTGTGCATGACAGCCAAGGCTGCTGGGTCAATCGTTTGGGTCGTTGGTCTCCATCTTCTTCTTGATAAATGCGCCTCAAGTGTGGGAAGCATCAGCAAGTCATTTGCATGCGCGCCACTGTGTGTGTGTGTGTGTGAGGGATCAGAAATTCACTCGAAAATTGTGAATGTGCTCTGGGTTAAATGGGTTCATTTTTGCCCGAAAAATCTATACGAGATTTTGCGATAATTACGAAAAAGTTGATCTGAAAGTAGAAACCAAAAAAAAGGAGAAGAAAAAAAACAAAGTGAAAAACATGTTCTGGTACAGACGTTATAAGGCAGACCTACCATAAAAACTAAATTAGCTAGATAATCTTTCATTTGTTTTTGCACAAATCTATAACAACTTTTGCCTGAAAATAATGTATGAGATTGACGAAGAGATAAACAAAGTGTTGAATTCCAAATTCGAATGGCTTGTTATAGTGGGGAGAGATTATCTTAGCAGAGTTTTCCCAAGATTTGAGTTGAGCAACTGCTGAGCGAGACTTATCTACCCCATCACATGCACAACAACAATAAAACTTCATTTGTGTGCATAATATTTACAGCTGGCCATAATTTGTATTTCGTATTTTACCATCATATTTTATGATATTTAACTCAAATTTTATTATATTCAAGTTTGGGCTTGCGAAATGTTTTCTAAGCAATCTTGAGGGTTCTGTACAGTGAGTCATGTGTTAGATATATATATATATATATATATATGATAAGTATGTGGCCCTTTCCAGCCCACTGCCACTGCCAACGCAATTGGGAACACAAATATCGCGTTTGTTGCCTAAGTCTTTTGTTTTGTTCTCATCAAGCGGCATAGGAAACTGCAGGCATTTGCCTCTCTCTTGTGTGTGTGTGTGTGTGTGTGTGTGACTAAGCACTTCTGATTTATGGGCATCGCATGGGCAGCCCAACATATGTTCAATTGATTTCATAAGCATGACATACAGACTGAGGCAGAGGGAGCGAGACACAACATCAAAATGAATAAAATGTATAATAAAATAAAAAATAAATAAAAAAAAAAGCTTAGCTTATAAATATGCAACTTCCTCCACGACAACGTAGACGCCGCTGCTGCCGCTGCTGCTGATGATGTAAAACTAAAAACGGAATGTAAAACACACCACAAATTATGCAAAGTTGCCGAGACTGTTGCATATATGCAGTATTCTATGTTATATAGTATATATAGTAATAGATTTATGGATTGCCACATCCGCATCTGCCCCCTGAGCAGCATCATCATAATGCGCACACACCCACCTTTTTTTTTCTTATTTCAGTTATATAAGCAATTTGTCAGATTTATGAACGATGATTAAACAACGCGCGGGTTAACCCGACTGAGGAAGGAGATTCTAAGTGAGACGCTTATGCAATTAGCCAGCGGCTTGTTTATGTTGCATTGTTTGAGCGTGCGAGCGAGATGGCATGTGGAGCGAACATAACGAAAAAAAACAGTATAAAGATAAAGATAGCTGTAGATTCTAAACGTGTGTGTGTGTTTGTTCTTTGTGTGAAATGTGTGTCAAATTTTGCAATCATCTCAATTCGAAAAACTCTTGTGTTTTTTTTTCTTTTTTATTTCGCGCATATGAAAATTTTTGTCACGTTTTCCGTGACGAATTTAAAATGTGCCTGGGCACTTAATTCTTTTGTATCGCAGCGGCGGCAACAGCAACAATTGCAACGAGCTGTTGCTGCTGCCTCTGCTGCTGCTGCTGCTGTCGCTTTACACAGATGCGCCAAATTGCAGACATCAATCATTTTCCGTTGCGTAATCTCACTCAGATCGCTGGAACTCTTCTCTGCAGTCATAGATAGCTGTCTATATGTCTATATATATATATATATATGTATATATATATTTGTATCTGTATTGTCGCTGTGTTTGGTCTTGGTTCGTCTCGGCGCAAGGTCTTGATTAATTTGTTGCCAATCACTTTTTCTGTTGTCGCGCTTGACAAAAGCCGATGCCAAACTCCAAACAGAAAAACTCGAAACAAATAAACGAAACAACGAAACTAAATGTACATAATTGCATACGTGTGTGTGTGCAGTGTGTGTGTGTGTGTGTGTGTAAATTTAAATTTCAACTAATGTGTAAATGAAGCGACGACGGCCTCTTGGGGTCACATTTGGCAACATTTTTCATATCATCAGCGAAGGCATTTAAAAGGCATTTAAAAGACAGACTGACAGAGCTTCTTACATTACTAATTGCAATTACTCGTACGAGTACTCACACTGGCACTCACACGCACACTCACATTCGTAGAGATGCTCGTACGCGTTGTCCTTCACGCATTCCCAGTTGGAGATCTTCGCACCGCACCGCATCATCAGCATCAGCTTCAGCCTCAGCATCTTCACCTTTTGGGTCCATCGGCGGCGCGACTCATCGCGCATCTATCTCAATGCTAAAGCTGTGAATTCTGAATAGTATATATTGTAGTAGATGCGCCTCTCGAACAGAAATCTCTGTTTATAGTTCGGAACTATTCACTTGATTCACACGAGGGTCATTCACTAATTGATGAGTGCTTTTACGAGCCTCAAAAGAAGCTTGAGCTGCACGAGAATTGGATTAGCTGAGTGTGTATGTTTAGTTCGAGAATCGAGGCATATTTCCACTTATAAAGATGATGCATAACATGATTCATTTATTTTTTTTATATATATTTTTGTTTACTCCACAAATTCTAGTTAATCTCATTTAATTTTAGAAATTTTTACTTGAAATATGGCATATATTTTACACAATTTAATAAAAGAGCAAATACTGAGAATTAAAGCTGAAATGCGACTTTATTGATAAGAAATAAGCTATAATAGAGTTTTGCATGATTACTTAGAATTTTTAAGTTATACTCTTTTGAATGCTGAATATCTAAAGGATTAAGATGATATGGAAGACGATTCATTTGTTATATTATTAGATTTAGTCAAAAAATTACTTGTCTTATCAAATATAATCTTTGAAATTGCAATCTATTATTCCATATATAGAAATAAAATACGTACTGTGAGAAATAGTACAAAATCCTAAGGAATTCACATTAAATTCAATTTCATTCCCCATGAATTACTTACGCAAACCATATTCCCTATTCATCATAACTCAAGCTAAGGTCACCAGCATGGATATAATATCTATGTATATCTGTGTGTGTCTCTCTCTGGTGTCGGGTTTATTTATAGCTTCACAGATTGATCATATTTGCTGCGCTTTATTTCTTAATTCTTCTCGGTTTAGTTTCATAGCAATTAGCATCTTCATTGTTAAAGTTGAGTTTCTTTTTTGTTTGTTATTTTTTTTTTTTTTTGCTTCTTGCTCATTTTGTTTTCTATTTTATTTTGCTTCAGTTTTTTTTTTTTGCTGTTTTGTATATGAAACTTATTTTGATTCACGGAAGCTTCAATTTCAGTTTCGATTTCAGTTTCTTTGAAATTTTGTTTAGACAGATCTCAAGTTTTTTCTTTGCTGCTGCTTATTGGGGGCTTCCGTCGTTTGAAGCGCGTGATCTTGTTTAAATGTTTTCAACATTTTGAATTTTTGATCTTTAATTTTAGATATCATATGCATCACATTATGGAAATGGATAGCGAAAAATAAATGAATAACATGACTTAAGATCGATGCCTATTGAGCTTGATCATCTGATTGAAATGGGAATCGATCGATCGCTCGATTGATCTTTGGTTGGCTTAGTCACACTGAAGGTCGCCATAAAACGGAAAATCATTAGATTCGTTGATTCGTTCGCTATTCGTTCGTTTGCATAGAGAGAATACCCGAAAGAGAATCACACGAGCTACTTGTCTTAAATTACCTCCAATTAACGATCGATGATTGTTAATGAGAAAAAGGTGGATCGTTTCGTGGAAGCGCAGCCTGCGGTGCGATGTGCTCTGAACTCGAGTCGAGGTCACGGGCGCAGGAAATGCATGTAAGAAAAAAAAAATGCGGGCAAAAATGACTAAAGACCTTAACAAGATCGACAACAACACGATAACAACAATCTGAGCGGATGCTGATTTATGCAGCAGATGCAATAAGCGAAGTGCGAAAAAAGAAGGTTTAAAACAAGAAGAAGAAGAAACATCAAAACAACTGCGGATGTTCAGGGTGCTGGGAAACGATCATGAAAAATAAAAAACAAAACATATTGCATAATGCAAACAAGTTACCAACTATGTATGTTATTCTATTGATTGCATCAATTGTTTTGGGCCAAGATCTATCGCTCGATCTTCCCCAAAAAAAAAAACACGAAATTTACACGAATTCAACATGTTGCGCTCGACTGCAGCGATCCACTTATAGACATGGATATACCCGCCTTATTAATAGTTCTACTTATTAAAAGCACTTTGTAAAAACCGCTTTAAGTAATTATAAGCAAGTATGTTAAATTGTTAAGATATAGGGGTAATTTAATACGCTCTTGAAAACCTTTCTAAGCTAAAACATCTTTGCTAATTAAACCGCCTCCAATTAATTAATTATTCTTTTTTTTTTTTTTGGCACATTCTTAATTCTTTTCGAATCCGCAAACTCTTCCGTCTCAATGATCAATAAATATTATGCAATATTATTTCACATATAACATTTAACACCTTCCAGCTAATATCGTAATTAATTCGGGTCTGGTGTTAATTTTGTTTATTTGAAAATCTTTTGCACATGGTGCTCTCGGTATCAATGCGATTAATTAAAGTCGACAAAGAAATCCAGCCGGGTTGGGGGTCGCAGCAAGATCTGGCCTCAGATATATATCTATATATATAGGTAGATACCACGTGAGAGGCGATGCTGTTCAATAAATTAGTTTTCTATTAAATAATACTAAATGGCAAATACAAAAGGCGCCACCCAAACAAAACCCCAACACACACACACACAGAGAGAGACGCGTTTATATAGTTTCAGGGCCAATTAGCAGACAACAGAAATCGAGTCAGCAGAGTCGAGTGTTTTGGCCATAAGGTCAACTTGCGACCGAGTCACAAGTTCACGCGTTGGCCAAAAATGTCAAGAGTTTCGTTTTACATTTATTCACATATATCTCTCTCGTTGGGAGGCCTCATAAAAAAGGATCACATGGGGCAAGATCAAAACTTGAACTTGGTATGCAGCAACACAAAATTAAATTACATAATCGAACTGTCAAATTATGCAGAAACCTACTATACTCTATACTATACTCTCTAAAGTGATTTGCATATTGATGAGCGAAAATAAAATGTCAATTTCGAGAATCGATTCTCGGATCTGTTTAGCGCTCTTAGGGGAGATCCGGCTGGCACTGCCAAGCACGATAATTATAGAGAGTTAAGAGACATGGTAGCTGGGGCAGAGGCAGAGGCGTTGCTTATCCTTTCCTGGTTCAACACTCGAGAAAAACCGAAACAAAAAATTCCAAAATGAAATCACATTTTTTTTTTCTTATCGGGGCTTCTCTATTTTTTGAGCGTCTGCGCGGAAGCCCAACAAGAAGCGCGGCCCACGGCGACATTTCGAAAGGCTTTTCAAGATCAAGGCCCGGCAAACAACAACAGCAACAACAACAACAACAACAACACTTGACAAATTGATATATGAAGCAAGCCCAAGACGTCGTCGAAATGATGCGTAAAAGGTGCGCCAAGTGTTTGCATAAATTTTGAAATACACAGCATTTGCTTTTGAGTGCCAGGCACTCGGCAATCCCCAACAACAACAACTTTAAAGATCCCAGCAACAACTGGCAATAGAGCTATTAAAATTAAAATGATCGTAGTACAGTTTTAGCCGGGCCCCAAGCAGAACGAACGAACGAATGAAAGAAAAAAAGAGAACAAACAAAACTTTGCTTTAAATCAAAGGTAAATAAATAAAAAACAATACGAATAGAATCTTAAGAGAAGAAATACAAAAAAAGACGAACTAACTTCATTTGTCTGGCCATATAAATATTTATAGACAAAAGTTGTCATTGTGCCAAGATGTTCTCGTCTCTGGGCAATTGTTATTGTTATTTTAATGATCATCGAGCACAGCCAGCACAGTGACGCGTGCATTGTGGCGAAACAACAAAAGAAATTTCCATTCCTTTCGAAAATCGAATTTCGAAAATTTCAGGAAATTTGTTTTTTGTTTTGTTTTAAGCGCCATTTTGAAAAACAATAAAAACACACACACACAGAGAGCAAACAGTTGCCCAGAAAGTTGCACATCGTCTTCGAGACTGACTTATGATATCTGACTGCGAATCAATGTGCGGCGGCAGCGCAGTCAACGCCGGCAGCGGCAGCTGCGCGAGAGAGGGCAGCGCCAGCTAAGCTAAGCTTGGAGAGCGCGAACGCCCAGAGAGGAAGAGAGAGAGAGAGAGAAAAAAGAGCGCGAGCGTATTGCTGCTGTTGCTCGCTCTCTCTCCCTGCCTGCGCTCTCTCTCTCTCTCTGGCCGTGCACTATGCGCTGACTGAGTGTATATTTAATATGGGGGGGCGTGGCAGCCGCCCATTTTGCCAATTGGAACGTATATAAGCCGGGCGAGCAGCTGCCTCAATATTCGTTGCTATTCACATTTTCGTCTGGTCTCGTCTCCGCAACGGAGTCTGAACGAGAAAAAGAAAACTATATATAGTTTGTGTGGCCATCGTTGAGCCTAAGAAACGTGCATACTACAGCAAAGGTAAGAGAGACGCGTTCAAGGACACCCCGTGTACCACTGTGGATTATACTTACATATATTGCAAGGAATAAAAAAAAAAAAAAGGGAAATCCCAAAGTGACTCAGTGAATACGCAAAAGCTCATAGAAAACTCTTCCCGACTCTTTATACTATAAACAGTGCTGTGTGCGAATCCTTTGTGTCAAGGATATTATAATTATTTTGGATTCCAAATGGATTATAAAGTTTGTTTGTGCGAAAATTAAAACAGAAATAATTCTACTAGTGTTCGCTGGCAAGTTCGTTGCCTAAGTCTTTGGTAATTTTGTTCTTTTTTTGGAACCAGTTCCGATTCCGTTTGTCAACCAGTTCGTTGCCCTCCAACAAAATTCTAAGATTTATGTATGTTAAGAGTTCATTGACTGATTTTAAGGCTCCACAGAAATCATAAACAAAAACTCTAAAACGTACAGTTGTGCAGAAACCACTAGACACCCTATACCGGGTGGCACTATTTCCATGTCCACAATCATTGCGCAACTTGTGCAACATAAAATTTTCGAAAAAAAAGACATTAAAAATGCTGAAACATAAATTAGGCGAGAGGAGAGCAAAACAAAAGATACAAAATGTATGCCCAAAACTGACGTGCATATCATTTGGACCAAGTAGGAGGGGGGGGAGAGGGGGTACACAAAAGGGACCGGTCCGTTCATATAGAGACAGTGACGTAAATATCGTTATAATGAAATGCATCACCAGCTTGGTTAGCTTGGTCGGCTGATTGATATTGATTAACATGCACGGGTCGACGATAAACGATTGACCAAAAAGCGCCGATGGACAAATTACAAAACGCAACTCCAAAACACACAAACACACACACACACTGCCACAACTCTGGCAGTTTCCCAACCATCAGGCGTGAGCTTATTTGAACTTTTCACTCACGAGCCGAGCCAATCCGATCCGATCCGAGCTAAAGAGATATCGAAACGAATCGAATTAATAATCGATAGCGCAACTCTGAAATCAAATCAAATTTTCATTATGCATGTTGTTGTTTTTTTTTTTTTCAATTTCCAAATGCGGCAACTGATAAGCTTGAAGGGTCTGCCGCCCGGCGGGCAGCCAATCCATTAAGCGATCCATTAATGATTTATGTTGCCAAATCTCGGTCCGGGTCCGATCCCAGTTAGCTCATAAATACGCTGGCGATAAAGATCGACGGCCGCCAGCAATGAAATTCAAATTGACATGCGAAATTTCAACTTTATTTACTTCTCTCCTCTCCCTTTCCTTACTTTGATTGTTTTTTTTTGGGGATTTTCGAACTGATCCGACCAGAGTTTTGGGGGCTGTGTGATTGATGGGGAATTGCATGAGCAACCGTGCTGTGCTGCTAATCGATATGCCAAAGACGTGGAAGGTTCTAGGCAGGCAGACAGACAGGCAGGCAGGCAGGCAGGCAGGCAGGCAGGCGAAAAAGGCGTTAAGCGAAACGAGACAAAAGTCAATAAAACCAGTTAAGGTCAGGCAACAGGCATGAGACGACGCGACGACTCTGGCCAGACCAGACCAGGTCTGGTCTGTGACTTGTGTAATCAACATGTTTGCTGCAGATGCTAAATGAATTTTTATTTATGAATAATGTGACGATGCTGCCTCTGTCTCTGCCGCTGCTGCCTCTGTCTCTGCCGCTGCTGCCGCTGATCACGTTGTCGCTGCTAAGCTACAATAAAACTAAAGTCTCAAGTGTCGACGTCGCTGCCAACGCCGACGCCGGCGACGCTGTCACTGAGGCAGTGTGTCAGTGGCCGCTGCTGCGAAGCGAAACGCCTCGGGGCAACCGGTTGCGCTTGGCACCAAAGCATCCTTGACATAAAAACCACGCGCGAGCCAAGTTACATCTTCGATAAACAGATGCACGCACACACACTGAATTTATGTTTATTTAAACCAAAATTACATATGTTTTCAATTCTTCTTTTTCTCTCTTCTTCTTCCAGATGAAAGTCACTTTGGCATTAGCGACTTTCTGCCTGGTGGCGGCCTGTGCCGACGCCCAAAAGGGCAGAACCACAACAACGACAGCGACCAAGCCGGGACGCTTCCTCTCACTGCCCGTGCCCGCCAAGTGCGCTAGCCGTAAGTATTCAAAAAAAAACACTCTCGCCCCCGGCAGTTGATAACTTTGTTTATAAATATTTCAACCTTAACGGTCCGCAGTGGCAGTGGGTTTTCGCTGTGACAAAAAGTAAAAGTGTGAAACGTTAGGAGAATATCAAATAGCGCGCATCAATTAAACGCCGCTTTGCCAAGTTTGCACTTGAAATTGTTTGGCAATGCGACGTGTGGGTGTGAACACAACAAGTACAATTTGTGTATATACATATACCTATCTTGTATACTTATTATCTACATATAATTGCGATATGGTAGAAGGTCGCTGACGTGATCACTGGAATTGGCCGCAATGTTTGTTTTTTCACTTGCATTGCCCACACGCTTTCTTTGCTTACGTTAGAGCGTTGCCATGTGGGTGAAAATTGAGGCCCACGCATAGTATGCAGCACAGTTGCATCTCCTGCAGCGTTGCCAGTTAGTTGAAAGTCTTGTGAGCAATTATCAAATCACTTGAGGGTGCAAGTCATCGTTCGCCATCGAAAGATTGCGAAAATGCTGCAGTTAAAGCATTTTAAATTCAAACAATAGCGTCATCACTGCATATCCGGTACATTAATGAACACGTTGCAGTTAGTACTAATTAGGCATGAGCGCACACACACACAGAGAGGCGAACACACATTGTACCGTTTGCAGTTAAAAATGCAAGTTTTTTTTTTTTTGGACAACGTGACGGCACACAAAGTTGCATAGCCAGTTTAAAGCTGTTAATGTGGCTTAGATCTTTCATCTTTTAGAAATGTTTCCAGTTATACAACCACAGCATTAACTTTAAATAAACTAATTAACTATTCAAAACTTAATTACCGACTATAGACGACGACGACGTTGGGCCGTTAATAACAACGTCGAGGCATGCGATCAGTGTGCGGTTGCTTATTAATTTCTATTTAAAAAAAAAAAACGGATTTTCTAAGCCCAATCCGCAAGCTGAGATTAAGATTCTGTCCCGTGTGTGCAGCTCATTTAGATATGTATCTTGTTATTTTTTTCAACTAGTTTGGGTAGCTGCTGTCAAATGATGCAATTGCAGGGTTTTTTTTTTGTTTTTGTTGTTGCTTTGTTTGTGTTTTTTTTTCTCAATGCATACAGGAAAACTTAACGAAAGAAAGTGAGGTTAATGCGCGCTAATGTGACGCGCGCATTTTTATTGCCTTGACCCGCAAAGTGAGGAAATTGCCGCAGACAGCTGGCAGCATCGGCAAAAATAATAATAATGTGCAAACAATGGCAAATAAGGTTATTATGTTAGACTTAAGCTGATTTGACGTGAAGTAGATAAGATGACGGCGGGCAGCGAGACGACGAATGAACAGGCAAAGGCAATTGCAAAAGTGACGGCAGCAGTGGCAACTGCGCTGGCAGCTTAAAAGCGGCTTAAAGAGCGGCTAATGACGCGTGCCGCCAACAGTGGCAACAAGAGGCGTGGCACAGGCGGGCGTGTTAACAAAAACAGAAACTGAAACGAAGAAAAAACACACTGACACAGACACACACACACATACACACGCAGCTAATCAAATGGAAGCTGATGCAGCGCGCAGTAGCCGAGGCAGCGATGTGAAACAAGTTTCGCTATGTTTGTTTGCCGAGGAGTCGGAGGCGATGGAGCCCCACTTTGCTCGCGATCTGTGTGTGTATGTGTTAAGAGTGAGGTGAACGGGCATGGGGAGGTATTCCATTGTTGGCTTAACCAAGTTTTTTGTTTGGCAAATGGAAAACCTTTTGACACACAGACAAAGGAAAGCGGCAGACGCTGCGTCGGCAGCATCGGAGGAGCTCAGCTTCAGCAGTAGCAGCAGCAGCACCAACATGATGCATAAATTGCTGCACGGGTTGCGCAATTCACGGTGGGGGAAGTTGTGTAAGCATCCGTGGCATGTTTTGCCAATCATGAGACTCACACACACATAGAGAGAGACACGTACAGTATGCATCGCAGGGTTAGCAACCGGCTGTGTGGGCACACCTACTAAATACTACCAAGGCTGTAAATCCCATTAATTTTTAGGAATAGCTTCTCGAAACCTGCTTGGACTAGCAACTAAATCCTTTCGTTTTCTTTTCTAGGCCCCAAGGAGTTCTCCTACCGTGGCAAAAACATGTTCCTAAGCACCCACGTGCCCGCTCTGGCCAACAGGAAGGTCGATTGGTTGGATGGTCGTAATCTGTGCCGCGAATACTGCATGGATCTGGTCGCTTTGGAGACCCAAGAGAAGAACAACCTGATCTTCCGTGTTATCCAGCAGAACGATGTGCCCTACATCTGGACCGCCGGTCGCATTTGCGATTTCGCTGGCTGCGAGAACCGTCCTGATCTTGAGCCCAAGCACGTTTACGGTTGGTTCTGGTCCGCAACCCGCGAGAAGATCCAGGCCACCAACCGCATTCCTCAGGGATGGGGCTACAACCCCTGGTCGCAGACCGGTCACAAGAAGCGCCCTCAGCCCGACAACGCCGAATACGACATCAACCAGACCAAGGAACAGTGTCTGTCCGTGTTGAACAACGTGTACAACGATGGCATCGCATGGCACGATGTTGCCTGCTACCACGAGAAGCCCGTCATCTGTGAGGACAACGAGGAGCTGCTCCGCTATGTGGCGGCCACAAATCCCGGAATTCGTCTATAAGAAGATCTAAAGCGCTTCGTATTGTTTGTGTAATTTTAAAGATACTTTATTATAATACTCCCTAAATGAGTTTTTGTATAATTTTGTTTAATGTTTACTGTACGATGAAAGCAAGATAAATAGACTTTAGAATTTAAAATGTCCCTACCCTACCAAGCACATACTATAAACACTCAATTCCCCCCCTACACCAGATCGTACCACCTAGCACCGAAATTCGCGAACTCTATCTCAATTTCGAAACTGCCAATGTTTATGCACGACGTTTTTTTTGCAACACACCCACACACGAGAATTGTATTTATAAAAAAGATTTAAAATGAAATCGTTAAGTATTTACTGGAATATTTCACTCAGCCTTTAAATCTCTTCCACCATTCTAAATGCCGATCCAGAACAAAGAGATTGAATAAAATGTTGTAAAAACCCATTAAAAAAACAAATATTTAAATCACGTTTTGCTTTAATTCATGAGGTTCGACAAGGTCCGGCACACTGCAGCAAACTACTGGGTACTCTATGAAGTACTTCGGCTCCTTCGTCGTCGACTTTTTAATTTCTTTCGACTTCGACTCGGGCTGCGACTTAGCTTACGACTCCGACTCGATCTGTGATTTGTGCTGGAACTACGTCTTCGGCTTGAGCTGCGAGTTCTACTGCGTTTAGGATTATTTCTGGAAGACACATGGCTCTCCCGTCTGCGCTCACTATCATGCCTAGAACCATGTTCTTTTTTGCTCTCCCTACTCGTAGGAGCATGACTGTCTTGCCTAGATCTGTGCACTCCGTTGCTCTCCCTTGATCTGCTGCGAGATCTATGCACTTCCTGGCCATTTGACTGCGGTTCAGGACTCTCTGACCAGCGCCAGTTGCGCGATTGTTGATCATTATCGTTCCAGCTGAAGGTGAAGACACAATCATAAATACCTTTGATATTAGTACTACCAAAACTCTTACCTGGGCGTTTTAGGTACAGGCGTCTTATTGCCAACTCGAGCACTTGCTGGAGTGCTATGGCTTTCCAAGGTGGCGTTAAAGAAATTTCTTGGATTACGAAATATATGCAAATAACCACAATTGTAACCCTTAGGACATTTGCGTGTTAAGGACAAACCTTGAAGAAGCAACAAGTGGGAGGAGAAACAAATAATCAGGGTACTCATGATAGAAAGATATCTTATGAATGAAATAACACTGGAATTCCAGCCATGTGTTATTATCTAACTACCATGAATACGACAAGAGTGAATAACATTTTTAAAGTATATAGATATAGTTTTTTGATTAGCAAAGGATACAGCTCTGGGCAAGCGGTTCACGTACCGCAAATAGCACCGCGCCATTTATTCAGATTGGAGAACTCCACGTTAAGACGTCGTGAGGCATAATAACGACCCTGCAGATTAACGAAGGCACGCAGGGCGAATCTACAAATGGAGATTGGATGAGTTATCAATAGGTATATCACCTTTTATTCCAAAACATACCTTTCCTGTGTATACTCAACAAATACGTGACCACGCAGATGAGGCAGCGTATTACGAACAGTGCGAAAGTTAACAATTTTGCCAAACTTCTCCAGCTCAACTGTTACATCCTTGAAGAATTCATCATAGTCAGCACGCAAATCATGCTCCGACATCTCTAGTTGTTCGTCCGCACTGGCATATTCCGTTTCCGGCGTATGACAGTTCCCTTGCAGCAAGGGATGTGTAAAGAAATGGTGAATCAACAGAATTTTTGATAACATTGGACGTCTATGATTGAATGTGCAACTATGGCCAAAGCGACAGCAATTGGTGCGGGTAAAGAACTCGCAAAGGCGTTCACCAGGATGAGTATCAACCATGCGATGCAGTTCGGCGGGCGGAGTGTTGCTAACATTGTTGTCCATATATTCCTGCATACGTTGCATCATTGCCTCAAATTCAGCTGCGGCCTGTTCCTGCAGTCTTTTTTTCTCTTCTTGGCGTTGACGCTGTTCCTGCTGCAGAGCCGCCAATTCTTCGGCTTGTTGTGTCCGCAAGCGTTCTATTTCAGCCTCCTCTTGTTTACGTTTCGCTGCATCTAGCTGAAATTGACGCTGTGCCAGTGCTTCGCGACGCAGCCACGCCTCTTCCTCATCTTGATGCAACCGCTCGGCAGCCTGTCGTTGAAATTCCTCAAGTTCTGTCTGCTGTTGCAACCAAGTTTGATACTCCGGATCTGCTTCTCTAATGTTTTGCTCCTCTGAATCCTTTTTGTCCCGCTCTTTCGCATTTTTTTTCCGTCTGCGTTTTCTTTGTTGTTTCTTCACCAACTTGCGCCATGCTCTGTGATTTACAGTCATCATTTATTAGTGCTAATAGTTTTCTTATTTAATAAGTTTTCAAAGACACTAATCGTGTATAAATATTTCACTTTCAAACATATATTCAATATCGTAATACAACTATCGATACTTTTTGATGGTTGGATTCGAGTCAGCTGTTCACGGCGAATTAAAATTAACTCATTCGTCAACGAAAAGAAGAAAAAAGTGGCGCAAATTTGAATCAGCTGTTCACGTCGACAAAATTGAATTTTTTTTAATTTGTCAATCATAATAAAGGGAATGCAGAATTGCAAGTTCAAGTAATTCTTGATTTACGGCAATTAATTTAATGAAGGCTGTAAGGCTGCACAAATGTTTATTTTATAATAATTTAATCGTTGTTTATATTTTGAATTGCATACAAGTGACTGATATTTTTTTGCCATTCACCATAATCAGACATAAACGGTCACACTGAGTGCAAGCAAAATAAATTGCTACATTAGGCAGCGAAATTTATCGAGAATGGGCCTTAAAAACCAAAACAAAACATAGAATAAGCAATCCATTCCAGAATTCAAATAATGAACAAAACAAATTTATTTCCAATCAATTTTGAAAAATACAGTGCCAAAGAACGGCACAATTATATTCTTAATCAATTTGTGCTACCAACCGCAGCAGATGGTGAGTCTCGGAGGCACAAACGGGATATTGATGTAATACGGGAGAATCATCGTTTCCTCTGGGATGAGGATGATGCTGACATCGCAGCATTGAGCTGGGAGCAACGTCTGGCCTTACGATATTACCGCAAACTCTTTAAAGAGTATTGTATAGCAGATCTCACCCGTTACAAGGAGAACAAAATCGCATTGCGATGGCGCACGGAACAGGAGGTCGTCACGGGGCTGGGACAGTTTCAGTGCGGCAGCCGACACTGTGCTGAAAGGGATGATCTTCGGAGTTGGGAAGTGAACTTCAAGTATATTGAGCAAGGTGAAGTACAAAATGCACTGGTTAAGGTAAGTAGAAACATGCATGTGATTTCAATGGACTACTAGATACTATTAAATCCACGTCAAGCTACGATTGTGCCCAATACATACCGAGCAATTAAACTATAGAACGAAAAAAAAGGAACACAAGCGTCAGCGTCGCAGAGAGAAGGAAGAGCGTAGAAATGAAAGGAAACACAAGAGGCGGAAGCTGAGTGATCACAGTGATGATGACAAGCAAGAAGCAAAAGAAGAGGATCCAGAAGAGAACGAGGTGGCCACAACCAGCAAGAAGCCGACAGAAGTGTCGAAGACGCCCGTCGAGGCCGCTGACGAACAAATTTGGAGCAAGCAACTGGACATTAGCAAGGAGCAACCATCTCGTGAGCAGGAATTTGAACGCTACTTGGAAGATCTCTTGATGTAAATAAAATATTATATTTGAACTAGAGTTTCCCATTAATTAAATTAAACTTGACAATTATTTTAACGGCTTTATTTGTTTATGGGAAGATAGTTAAAAAACGTTTTGCCTTTCAAATTTACCTATAAATAATAGAATCCCTTCTCACTTAAAATAAATAAATACGCATTTTGGTTTGTGACATGACTCTCGATATAACAATAGCTCTTTTATTAATGTGGAGCTTGTGCTCTTCTATAGCTATGGCTACGGGAAACGGGCTACCCCGTTTGACTTTGCAGACTTGTACATAAATTTACATACATTTACAATTATACAACACAAAATAGTAGTTAATAATTAAATACCAACACCAATAAGTTGAACTGGACATTAAGGCTGTGTTCTTGTTTTAGAAACAGTTACAAATACGATTGGACTGACTTTATTTGCTGCAGTCTCTCAATCTAAAAACTAAATTTGTAGCATCATTCATTGACTTTTGCATGTCGCCCTATAGTTTTTTATATTTTCTAATGGGAGCTGAAAATCTATCGATGGTACGTACTATCGTGGAAGGCATTAGATACATATTAGTTTTAAAAAAATAGACATTTACGTATGTATAGTTTTAAGAATCGTTGAAAATGTATGTGTTTTTAGTTATTTAAGCTCAGTGGAGTACTTTTACGATAGTACTAACAGTAGTTGCGGACTGTTTTACTGTTTACTATCGTATGCTATGGTTCTCCTATGGTGCCTTCGGCAAGAGGTCGGCAAAAGCCTGTGGTGGCTTAAAACTGCGAACTTCGTTGAAAACCAGCTCCTTCCATTTCTCGACTGGCAGCTCGTTCTCCTCGAAACTTTGATCGTACAGCGTTGATGTGGCTTCATCGCTGGGATCATGCCACTTTTCCATATAAGGATGAGCCAGCGCTTGCTCAGCTGTTATGCGTATTTCGGCATCTAGTTCCAGCATCTTTTCGAGCAAATCAATTGCTAGTGGATTGGCACCACGAAACACATCACGAAAACTACGACGCGGCATCACTGGCAACGATCGAATATAAGTGCGGGCGCTCTCCGAAGAAATCTTATTCATAAACTCGTCATTGGGGGTACCGAGAACCTCCATTATTAGATTTAGCTGGTGTATGTGGTCAGTGCCCGGAAAGAGCGTGCGGCCAGTCAACAGTTCAGCCATGATACAACCAACGGACCAAATATCAACAGTTTGGTTGTAGTGCATCCAGTTGAGCATGATTTCCGGAGCACGATACCAACGTGTTGCCACATAGCCTGTCATCTCACTCTCGGTTGGTCGGGCCAAACCGAAATCCAGAATGCGCAGCTCGCAGTCCTCGTTCACGGCTAGATTGGAGGGCTTCAAATCACGATGAATAACTCCAGCGCTGTGTATATACTTAAGCCCACGCAGTATCTGATAGACCAGAAACTGAACATGCTCGTCAGAGAGTTTTTGTGTTCGTATTATATTATTTAAATCGGCATCCATCAGATGCGTCACCATGTAGACCTGCTCAAAGTGATCTAGCGAATCGGCTGGCTGACCAGGATGAAATACGTCCAACAGACCAATCACATTCTCGTGATCCATGTGCTTTAGCAGTCGCAGTTCACGGTATGTTCGCTTTGCATGCACCGCAGACTGAAAGGGGCGGGCTAACTTCTTAATCGCCACCTTTGTGTTGGTGCCCCGTACTAACGCCTTGCATACCTGGCCATAGGCACCCTGTCCAACTGTCTGCAGGTTTTGGTACGTCTCGGGTATTTCCCACTCGGTGCGATTAATGTCAAGCTTATAGAACTTCGGCATTTTCTTTGTAATTGTCTCGGTGCGCAATGAGTTTTTTGGATTATTTTCGTTTTTATTTTATTGTCTAAATTTCTCGAAGGAATGCTTCTTCTTTTAGTGATGTAAAACAGCTTACTAAAATATCGGTAAGATTAAAAAATATCGATTAAATGTATTTATTTTAGATATGATATTCAATAGTTTATCGATACCTATTGATACCATTACCGATGGGCAGCTTGTGATCAGCTGTTGCACTAAAAGCTTTCGATTCAAGTTCTTGAGTTGACAACAGCCCGTATCAGCTGTGCTTGCTGCATAGCTTATTTAGTTTCAATCGGTCGTTTGTAAACGCAACAACATAAGCGCGGACCGCGTCGCTTGCAGTTGAAACGTTTTTTGCACGAGTTTTTTCCTTACGTATTTATTCATTGACAAAAACTCAAGCCCGCTCTGTGTTTGTGTGCGTGTGTGTGTGTGTGTAAGTTGGCGCGTTTGTGAGGCCGCCTTTGCGTGTACACTGTGTATGTGCGTGTGTGTGTGCAGCTCTGGCTCTGGGCTGATTTGTGTGCAGAATAACTTTTTGCAAAAACACAAAACTACATACATACCTATACATATGTATAAAAAACAGTTCATAAATCAATAGTAAAAAAAACCATAGAAAGTTTACACTGCGTTCTGTGTTCAAAATACTTAAGTGAATTTTACAAAAATACACATACATACGTATACATACATTCAAATCATTGCATTCTTAAGGACACTTGAGGGAAAAGCTTAAACAAGCTAAGCTTCAACGAAGGAACGAGCGAGAGAGCGAGCTTAAAAAACCGTTGCTCGAAACAAGATGGCTACCACAGCGGCTGCCGTGGCAGCGACCAGTGTTGTTGTATTGGATCGTGGCAATAATACGACATGCACAATCAACTTGCATGGTAAGTGATCGAATGCGTGTGTAAGTGTGTGTGTATCTACAAAAAAGAAATAATTAATCATAATTAACCAAATAAAATAACGAAAATTAATACAAAAGGCAATAACAATTTTGCAGTCAATACATATTCTCGACTTTGGTGTTGCTTCTGAAGCTTTTTTGTTGTTATTGTTGGCGTTATTTTTAGCGCATGATTAGCAATGTTTTTGGTGTTTCTTGTTTTTTACCAACTAGTAAAATTATTTAAGCATTTTATGGACTTTCGTTTTATTGCGAAGCTTTTTGCGAAGCGCCAACTTGAGCTTCGTTCTGCTGTCGCTGACGTTCGCCAATTTGTTCGACCTCTGGAGGTTATCATATTTTGTGCTTGCTGAGCGTATAAACAACCTGGTTAACCTTGTTAGTGCAGTATAAGCAAGTCAGAACGAATTAAGCTACATATAGTATGACTATACCATACAATCTAACTATATTTTGATATCTGTTTCGAATCAATTCTATCGAGTGTAAACTGTATGTTTTGTTGTTGTTCCTGTAGGCCCGCTTAAGTGGCAACGTAACGTAACACTCTTGGCCATATCTTATCAGTATTGTTCAAATGATCTCTTTGGGATATGCGCAACTAGCCAAAGCACCTCGTCGATCTCAACTCAAGTCTGCGCTCCTACTCGCCATACACATTTCGATTAGGCGTTATACATATAGTACATATCTATATGTATACACACATACAAATACAGTGTGTTTCGTTTTATGTACGGAGCGCACTTTCAACAATTACGACCCGTTCGGTCTCTGCCCACGTTGCGTTTCGACGTCGCGCTTGGAGCAACCGAGTCAGAGACACATTTGCCGCCAGAAAAAGAGACGCCAATCCAATCCAATTCCAACCCGGACAAGTTTTCAGTGCGCTTTGCCCACATTTTGGGCTCAGCTGTATTCATTAGTTTTAGTTTGCTAAGGAAATAAAAAAAGAGAAGAGAAAAAGAAAAATATATATTCGAAATTGTGAATTTTGCAAAAAACTCTAAATCGAAATTGTTAACTCTGGAGCAAACAGGCCCCGTCACACGCCCACGCAACAACAATAACTGTGCGGTGCACCCACCCAATAGTCATTGGTAATACACGGCGAGAAAAGTCTATAGATATTCTAGGCTGTATTTAAGATTTGCAATTCATTTTGCTGTATAAAAATCTATATAAGGAAAATATAAAAATATCTGTATTATAATAAAGCATTTATTTTTAGACAATACTCTTTGTTTTTTGCAGTGTAGCTCTGACTTTACTTGAAGCTGGAAGACTTGAGTTGCTTAGTCTACCGTCTGTCAGCCAGTTTACTTACAAGCCAGGCTTACATGTACATACACACACACTTAAATATGTACATACTGTGTACTATGTGGGTTAGATGGGTGTGCGTGTGTGAGTGTATGTGCGTCATTGATGGAAAAATCTCAGAAAGACGTAACGTCTTTGATTTGCATTCAATCTACAAAATGTTTAGACTGCTTAAAGTGATTTGAATTATTTTCATAATTTGCATAGTTATATTTTAAAAGTACTGCAGCTTAATAATGAATTAATTTAATTTATAATATATATATTTTTTAGAGTTATTTGTCGAAAAAAGGCTAAAAAATTGTAGATTATTTTAATTTGCATTTTATCTCACTTCTTTCAGGTGCGACAGTTGTGTCATGGCGTGTGAATAATCAGGAACAATTGTTTGTCAGGTGAGTTCAATGTGGAGGATGGAGAGGTTTCGCCTTTAAATATTACACATACGCAGCGTGGACTCGCGCTCTTTAAGCTGAGAGCGCAGCTAAAAACAGGCAGAAGAGGCTGCAGCGAAGCAACCAACTTACGCAAGTCCATGGTAACTAACGGTATGCAACCAAAAAAGTGTTTTGCTAAAAGTTTTCTAACGGACAAACGGGCACACGGACACACAAACACACACACACAGAAGAAGACAGACGCAGAGTGGCCACAAAGGATGCCCGGCTAAGCAGGGAGGCAGCCTTAGCCATTCTGTTTGGCGGCAAAATGTTTTTGTATGATGCGCACAACAAAAACAAAAACAACAACAGCAGCCGCAGCAGCAGCAGCAGCAGAGACGCAAAAACTCGCTCAGAGAGCAAGAGAGAGAGTGTGACTAAGAGAGAAAGAGTGCGAGTTTGTGCGCTCAGAGAGAGAGAAACTGCACATGCACAGCACATAAGCAGGCGGCCCTTGGGCTGAGCCCGAGCTGCTGCCTCTGCTGCTGCCTCTGCCTCTGCTGCTGTTGGTGTTTTTCACTCTTTTGCTGCGCTGCCTACGTTGTCCTTCTCTACTACAACAGCATTGCAGCAGCAGCAGCAACAACAACAACAACAACAACAACAGGGCGCAAAATGTGCTGGTTTTTATGAATGGAGTTTTTAGCGCGCCATCTCGATCGATAAATCTGCGACTACGACTACATGATGTGCCATGTACGGCGAGTCCGTTGTCCGTTGTTGTGCGCACTGTGGGGCAAAGACGGTGGGCATAGGTCGAAACTTACGGGGGTTCGCGTACGCTGATCTCAGCTGTTGTTAGTTGTGGCCCACACCAGTTGTTAGATACCCTGGAAAAAAAAATAAAAGGCAAATATTCGTACACATTTAATTATTATATTAAATATTATTTATTTTTTGAAGGTTAGGTATTTATTTATTTATTTAGTTTACGTTTATACGAAACGCAGTTAGTTAGAGCGAGAATGAAGCTAATTAGCTTATATTTATTATATTTTAATATGAAAAGTTTATTTATTTATCAATTTGAATTACATATATTAATTAATACATACTTCATTTTAACTGCGCCACTGTAGCACACCTTGTGGAGTAAAAAAAACTAGACAGGGTATATCAAAGCCCAGCACTGCACAAATGTCGTGCTTATTTTTTTTTTGGTTCCCCACTGACTTTCTTTAGACTGTTTCGAGTTTTTCACAACATTTCGAATGTTTGTGTCCGAATGTTGGTTACACCATGCGTTGTCGGGTTCTTTCAAAGGTGTTGTTGGCATTGTTTATTGTTGAAGTTGTTGCTACCAGTTGGCCAGTTGCTGGACTCGGTCTCATTGGCATTTGGAAGCCCGGCAACAGCAGCCACAGCGAAGAACTATGAAATGTGTTGCAGAAAAAAACCCTACGAGCTTGCAAGTTTTGTGTGTGTGGCAAAATAAAAAAAAAAAAACACTGGAACAGTTTTTATTAAAACTATAGGAGGTCCTACGTGGCACAAACCAAATCAGCAGCACAGCTAATGCTTTAAAACATTGTGCCACACACACATACAAAACTATCGAAAATACCAGCTGAACTGATCCATTCTTGCATGTGCAATACTCGATGTGGAGACTCTCTCTCCCTCTCTCTCTCTCTCTGTGTCGAGAACAACCTGACAATATTAATGACTCAATGGCAAAGAAAGGGGGAGAGATATGTTGAGGATAGTCGAGGCATTGCTGGAGCCACTTGATGGATGCGTCGGCAAATTAGCGCAAGCAAAAAAGAACCGAAGCAGAAGAAGAACCGAATACGTCGTCGTCGTCGTCGTCGTCGCCGCTGACGTCTCGGCAAAAAGTGGACAATTGCCAGACACTTTTTTGTGCGTCGCCTCAACAACTGAAAGGAACATTCGGAAATATCTGTGTGTCTGTCTGAGTTTTTCTGGCCATGCTTGAAAAATATTTTGTCAGCTCAAAAACTGATTCTTGGAATGGATGAAAACTAAATAGAGATGAAGAAAGAGCTCGAAATAAAACACTACAATGATGGTATCTCTTTAAACGAAATTGGAAAAATGTAAAATCAGCAAGATCTAACAAATTTTTTAACTATTTAGCTATTCTAAAAAATACATAAATGATATATAATCAATTATTATTCATAAGTATTCTCACTTTATTCTAATTACTTTTTTTTCTTATATCTTCTGTCTTTGCAGCAAGCTCTCAACATTTGATGGCAAAAAGGCTATTCGGGGCGGTATACCCTTTGTCTTTCGTAAGTGCCCTCGCCTAAGTTGTTTTTATATTTCCTAATTTTTTGTCTTTTATTATTACAGCACAATTTGGTCCTTGGTCCTTTGGTCCACAGCATGGATTTGCGAGAATAAGTCGCTGGCACTTGGACTGTGCACCGGAGCGTCTGCACAATGGCGATGTGGAGGCCATGTTCTCGCTGATGGACAATGATTTCACGCGCTCGATATGGAACTATGAGTGAGTCTTCAATTGTGTATATGATTATAATACATATATTATATAAAATTTATATTAATTTTCACAGATTTCGCATTACCTATCGCCTGATACTGCGCGAGAAGGAGCTACACTTTCACATTGGTGTCTATAATCCCAGCAAAGATCTGAGTTTCACCTTCAATATGCTGATGCATACGTATCTGAAGGTGCCGGATGTGCGACGTTGTCAGATCACGGGACTGCAGGGTTGTCATTTCATCGATAAGACGCGAGAGGGCAACATATATCAGGTTGGGGAAGGTTGACATCATATCTGGGTTAGGTAACTCTATCAAGTGATTTAACATTTTTATAGGAGGGTCGCGAGATGGTCACTGTCAACGAGTGGACCGATCGCATCTACCAGCATACGCCGCAGGAGCATGTTATCACCAATGTTGTATCCGGCCGTAGGATGAGGCTACACAAATATAATTTACCCGATACGGGTAAGTTAAGATACCATTTTAATCAGAATTATATGTAACTATTTATCGTAAATATATTTTCAGTTATTTGGAATCCCTGGATTGATCAATCACGCGAAATGAGCGACTTTGGCGACGATGAATTCCCCAATATGATATGCGTGGAGGCTGGCAATGTGACCTCTCCGGTTATCCTCTTGCCTGGCGGCGTCTTTGAAGCCAGTCAGATTCTACAGGTATTTGCTAGTATATAGATTATTATCTCACAGAATTTTAAAACTCTTAACGCCTTCATTAATAGCAAGAAAAGTGTCCATATGATAATACGTTTATATTTCAAGTTAAGAGAATTGCTGAGAAGGCTCCAAAGGCTCAAGTATTGACCTTGGCGCAAGCAATGGAGAATATATACCGTGAAGCTATGTTTAAGAGACGCCAGTTAGAAGAAGCGGATAATTAGTTGAAAATACAATCTCAAATTTGCACTAAATTTTCGGTTTTGCCATTTTTATATCTCCTGATAGATTATCATCGAGGGAAACGTGAGTCGTAAAACAAAAAGGAATCGCTAGCGTTTAAGGAATCGGAACCCCATGAGGTGAACCGATTCGCAAAATGCATGAGATAAGGAATGAGCAGCTGTTTTCCCGGATTTAGTAATTAATTTAGAATAGCTTAAGTTGTAACTGTCATTCCAGTTAGCAATATTGATTCCAAAAGCTGTAACGGTTTGTATACCTAATCCAACACACACGATGTTTATACAATGCGACGATAGATGTTCCATGGAATCGCTCATTTTGTTTGGGATAGTGTCGAATTCAAGATACACAAGTAAACAAAGCACAAAAATGATATACTATAAAACTATAAACACTTGAAATACTTATTTAATATCCAACTAAATTAACTAAACTAAAAGATTAGATTAAATGCCTAGGCATCAGATTTAATGGCAATGTGTATACGATTTGATCAGTAAATATCTTAAAACTTAGCTAAAAATGTCTCTGTGTAAAATAAAACAAAATAAAAACAATAACTAAATGAAAATAAATGTAATAATCTTTAGTTTATACTATGTCAGTTTCATAGTTATAATTGAATAATAACAAATAAATATGAGTAAATTATAAGTACAAATTATTAATTTATTAAAATTAGATTACAAATTCTTCCGGTTGATCCTGTTCGGGTAGAATGTGTCGAGGCAGGATTCCAGAAATTAGAAGATAAAACTTATTACTTATATTCGACATTAGTGTTTCCTTGTCAGTAGGTTTAGTAACCTAAAAAAAATGATTACATATATTTTAAAATTACTATTGCACATGGACAATATCCACCTTATAAAAGTCATCCCAGAAACCAGTTTTAATGTCCAAACTTGCTAAAGCCAGCGGCACAAATATTATGATAATAATCTTAAACATGGTCAGGATGTTTGACGTCTGCATCATCACCGAAAAACCTCAACCGATCTTATGAAAACGTAACGCGATAATGCAACTAATCCACGTTGCCTCTTAACATAACTGAATGTTATGTTAAAGGTCTGTAAGAAATTAGCAGAATTTTTCAATAACATTGCCTAATATAAAGTAAATTTCTGTTACAAATTTTCATTTACTTTATAAAATTATCCGCGTTATTTATGTATATACTTAGCTTATTTTATTAAATTTCTTGCATTTATGTTTTAGCTTAGATTAGGTTCTTTACATACATTATATAAATTAGGCAATTCTAGAAAGTAACCTAACGCAATTCGCTTGAGAATTGGCGACCCTCATACAAATAGGACATACTATTTTATCGCATCACCATAGTTTAAATAAGTTTCTTGATGGTTGGTTGTCGGGGGGTGTCTTGTGATGAGCGCGGGCAGCTTACAGCAAACTTCAGGGGGAAAGGAAACTTATAGCACATTGTCGCTTTTAGTCTGGGCTTGGTACAGTTCGCTCGTTAATAATGCTAGGCTTTCTCATTATATATATGTATAAATATTTATAATATAGGCAATTAGTATAATGATCAAATGATATATTGCAGGGATAGTTTGGTGTACAGCGTTGTGAGATGTAAATGAGAAGGCTCCTTTATTCTTTATCTTCTTCTCTTAGTCGATCTTTACGGCACCATAGATCTTTAGTATAAAAACATATGCAGCAAAGAAGCCAATGGAGCCGGTCAACAGCCAAAATGTAAGCACCATGAGACCTGGATGATAAAAGGTAACAAAAATAAAATCTAGCTCGGGAAATTATATTGTATGTATGCCTTACCCGTATAGCTTAAGTAAAGCAATGTGGGTATAAATTCTGTAATTTCCAATTTGGTGAAGAAGTAAAATATGCTATAGAAGAGCACATACACAGCCGAGCCACCGGAGACGATAAAGCTGCGCCACCACCAACGATAGTCCTAAAAATAATACATATTGCATTACAGGGTATCAATCGGCAGTTAAAACCATTCACTTCTCACCTCGCCACATAGTTGAAAGTATGTCATGACAATAGAGATTTGCGCACAGCTGACAACGAGAATGCAAAAGACCAAGAAAAGAAATCCGAACAAGTAATAGAATTGATTCTGCCAAATGGCGGTGAATACAAAGAAAAGCTCTATAAATACGGCTCCGAAGGGCAATATACCGGCCATAAGAGTACTAATAGAAGATAATTAGAGTTATAAGTGAGTGTAATTTGAAAGATAAAACTCATGGAAACTAACCTCAGAGCGGCATTCATATACCAATGTTGTGTGGGGACCTGACGTGGTATCATGTTGGTGCGCACGGGATGCTGATAAGGTTGATTACGATAACCCAAGTAGAAGCCCAGATAAACTAACGGAACCGAAATGCCGAACCACAACAAGAGCAATGATATCATTGTAGTGAATGGCACGGCACCGCTTGAAGATTTGTCCCAAATGAAGAAGTTTAAGATAAAGCCGGTTCTGAAAAAAAGTTAAGTACAGAAATATTAATCATATATACTATCACATTATCACTGTGGATACTTACCCAAAAACAATTCCCGGATAAAGGGTAGCTGTAAGAAATGCAGCACGCTTCCATTCTCGTCCCTTCATGGTCTTGTACAGTCTCGCTGCATAGTAGCCGGCAATGGTGCCCATGAAAACGTACATAAAGATGCCTGAGGTCATCAGGGCACCACGAGACGATGGCGATAACATGCCCAACATGGCGAAAAATATGGTTATCATAGACATAAAGAAAATCTGAATGCCGCTTCCAATGACCGCCGAGAAGAGACGAGTATTTTTGGGTGGACGAAAGACGTCACCATGCACCAACTTCCAGCCGGTTTCCTCAAGTGTATCCTCAATATTATCATCAGTGTTGTAGCGTGCAATGTCGCGTCTTAGCGTACGTATCATGATCATGGTCAATATGCCAGATAGGAAAAAGACGACGACCAGGGAATTGATAATACTGAACCAATGGATCTGCACGTCACGCATACCAAGATATATATCCCAGCGTGAGGCCCAGCTCACTTTGGACTCCACCCATTGTACGGAGTATGTAAAGTAGAGCTTCGTTTCTCCCGAAGGGTTTACGATCTGTGGACGCGGGCTATCCGGAAAAGAGCAGCTATCCCCCTCAAATTTCACATCCTTCTGATTAACTGAGCTGGTTACGACCTCAAAGCCGACCACACGATATTTGTCTTTGGTGTACATGTGATAGGACAATATGAATTTCAAATGATTGTTGATATAGATCTTATCCTCGTCCACTTGACCGAGTCGATATCCATGCTCGTAGGTAACATCATTGGGATTGTTGACGTTGACAATACGTGTCGCTACCGGAAGATTATCGACAAGCAGATGAACGAAATACTCATGCTGAATACGCTCCGCCACCATGGCGGAATCCTCTTTGTTCCAGGTAATGGGTACATCCCTCTGATTGCACAGCAATTTACAATTGATATTCTCGGCCATTTGCACCTCATACGGTGTATTGACAATACGATCACCGCGCAGCACCTCGCCCAGATTCTCTGATTTAAAGATCAGTGTCCCGTTCTTGGGATAACAGAAACGTAAAGAATAATACTGATATGGCAGCTGAGTGCGGCTGCTGGTCATTTTCACCGCCTTCACATCGATTTTTTGGCCGCGTACAAACTCGACGGGCGCCACGCCGGGCACATAGAAACAGTCGACAACGAGGAAGCTGCCGCAAAATAGCAACAGCAGCCAGTGCACCCACTACAAAATAAAAAACAAAAATAATATAAAGTTCATGTAATGTAATAAGATATCAATCAATAAAAGAGTTTAGTTTTTATATATTAATTTGATTGCGTGTCTGCCTACGTTTCGCTTTCGACAGCTGTATTTGCTGTCGGATAGTTGGCACACACAATGTCTGTAGACTTGTTGTCCGATTGTGGCCAAGTGGCAATGCTTACCTGCATGATTGGATGCGGGACAGAAGGCTAAATGATATGCACTAAATGTATATTTAAACTAAAAATTTGCCAATTACAAACTAGCTAATATTTTATTACGCTTGCTCTTGCTTGCAATCGTCCCCCGCTCAGTGTTGTACAACGTTTAAGTGTTGTTCCATTAGAAAACATCGAAATGCGTAATCACGATGATTTGGTATGAAGACTAGTACGCTGGTAGACTACAATGAGAAATGTTTAAATATCAATTTGGTTGTATTTAGTTGTTAATAACAATTATTACTGTCAAGCATTTATTACACATTTAAAAGAGTATAATATCAACGCACAGCTGCTTCTATTATAATTTTATGTTATTATCAGTTTTCATTTGTTAACTTTGAGCTAGATTGTGTTCAAGATAATCAGTAACAGCTTAGACAAATAAAAATTATCAAATTAATTATTATTAAAACATATCAAATTTCAGATACTAACTGTCAAAAATCACAGCTGACTAAAAGTGAGACCATAGCTAAGTGCAAAATGAGTGATTATATTTTTTGATTTCTGGTCACGCTGGAGATTTTTGCCTGCTGGCAAAATGAAAATCCGGGCGGTATCGATATGCTATCGATTGTTTTAACTGTTAAAATACAAGTCATACATTTGAATTGACGTGTACTAATTTTGCATTCTGTACTAAAATATTCAGCGATAGATAAAAATATCGATAAAAAGAGAAGCGGATGGTAAAGCATCTGCAAACACAAAAGCAAATGCAACGGAATCAATCAAACTGCTGTTGTTGTTGATGGTTTTGCTGTAATTTCGATTTTGAAATTAGCGGCACAAAGCGGAAATTAAAATAATTGAGCATAGATCGTTCTATATAATTCCCTGACAATCAGGTAAATGTAAAGCCAAAGGTTCGTCGGCAACATCGAAGTTTCCGGGATTAATGTTCCCTAACAGGAATCATACAATTTTATACGCTTGCGGTAATTTGAGTAAACAGTATGATGAGGGGGAAGCTACTTTATTGCACATTCCGTTATCACGCTGCACAGCTGTACCGTTATCAGTTGCAGCCGCTTGACATGCGCTCGCAAAAGCCAGTGCCATGAAAGCTCGCTCTCACTGAGAGAGCGCGCGAGTAAGCATGGAGGAGAGTCCCAGAGAGAGAGAGAGTGACTGTGTGTGAGAGAGCGATGGTTAAAAAGTCCTTGCTGCTGCTGCCGCCATCGCTGCTGCTGCTGCTGGTGTTGACTGTCAAAAATTTTCACTTAACAATCAGTCAAGTTTATCGTGCGTCATAGTTTAGTTGTAAAATCGCGTGCGCGACGCTTTGGCAAAGTTGCTCCGCAGCAGCAGCAGCAGCAGTGGCAGCAAAAACCAACAACACAAAACTAGCAGCAGCAGCAGCAGCAGCGAACGTTGCCACAACGAAGTGAACGAAGCGCGAATATCGTAATCAAAGCTAAAAAGGTTAATAAATTAATTTGAAAATGTGTAAAATGCTTGTGCAAAGTGTGCAGTGTGGAAAATTGTCTGTACATGCTTAAACCGTTATTGTCGCAGCTTCCCAAAGGAAAATCTGCAAAATTCATAGTGTTGTGTGTCTTGTCTACTGTGCGTGCGTATGCGTGTGCGCGCTGTCTACGTATATGTGTGTGTGTGTGTGTGCAAGTCGTTGTTTATTTAAATTAAAATTAGAAAGCAAACTGTGTGTAATGCATTAAGTGTGTACACACTGACACACGCATACGCACCAACACAAACAAAATCAGAACGCATTAAAATGAACCTTGAGCAAATCAGCCTTAAACACACATAGATAAATGCACACAAACACACTCACAGACAGGTAAAGGATTTTTGTGTGCCAAGAAAAGAAGCAACGAATTCGGCAATAAGGATACGACAAGCAACTGAAGAGGAAACAGCAGGAGAGAGCGAGAGAGAGAGAGAGCAAGCGAGAGAGTGTGAGAGACACACACACACAGACGGAGAGCAAGTTCTAGTTATGTTAGTGCTGCGAGGGTGGGGGGTGCTTAGGGATTTCTGGGTTAGCTACTGTGGTCTATGCGGCTGCAAAATGTGGCCAAAAACATGAATTCATAATTTATGCGTTTCTAAATCGTTTTCTGAAAATTTCATAACCTAATTTGCATTTCTAACTCAAGTGTAGTAGAGAGTAAACTCTAAACGTTCCGTCCAATTTAAATATGATTATTTATTTCGAGGGAAGGCACACGCACCTTGAGATAACTCAAATCATCAGAGTCTGTTAATAATATTCTAATTGAATTGCAATATTCATGAACTTTAGACTTGCAAATTTGATTTTTTTTAATCTAATCGATAAAATAAGATAAAAACATTGCAACATAGACAATGTGGGTGCTGGATTTTCGAAGATGTGTGTATTTATTTATAAGTTAGTTAAAATAACGATTTAAAAGCAGTTATTGTATATACATAGTTGGGGGAGGGGTGAGGGGAAGGCAGCTGTTGGAATTTTTGAGTAAAAATTTAAGCTTGCGGAATTCTATTAATATTTTGAGAAGATTATCAGATCAATTTAATTGAAATGTTTTAATTTTTGAGTCAATCTAAAAATATAAAATAGACAAAATAAAAAGTATGCTGATTAAATAATTTCGTAGCCACTGTGCGGGTGCACAGGAGCTTTTCGCTTAAGGCAGACACGCGTACACACACACACAGACACACATACAGGGGCACTCGCATGCAGGGCCACGCTCATGGCTCTCGTACAAGGACGCTTCCGCCTTGGCGCTCACACACACACGTACAAACAGACACACACACACACACACAATGTGAATTCCCAACGAGAGAGGACGCCACGAGGCAATCGGCTACAGTTAAGCCTCAAATTTACCGTTAACGTTTGCCTTGCCTCGTGTTGTTCTGCTTTGTTGATGTTGTTTCTTTTTTATTCTTATTTGAGTTTGTACTTTTTTTATTATTCTATTTACCAACGCGTCTCGCAGTCGTTTCATAAATAAATAACTACAAAAAAAACAAAACAAAAAAAAGCAGCGCGACGAGCACAGACGGAAATGGCCGTGCTTTATTTATAAACCGGAAGCGGCGATCAACGAAACCCCTGAACTCTGAACTCTGCAGAAAGACCTCGCCAAAAAAAAAAAACTCCCCCCATCCCCCGAAAAGAAATAGTAGCCAAAAATATGCCGGATGAGAAGGCTGCTGCAGCGCCTGCCCAATCGCCCAGTGCAGCCGGCACAGTCAGCCTTGAGAATGGTCAGACGGGAGCAGGAGCAGGAGCAGGTGCTGCCACTGCATCCACGCCGAGCAAGGTGAAGCGACAGAAGACAGCAACACCACGACGACGACCCCAGCACGAGGGCGATGTTGTTGCCGGCGGTGTGGGCATTACGGGCGGGGGCGTGGTCATACTGCCGCAACACGTACTCAACGAACTGTATCACAACTATTCCATCAAGCAGCGACGCAGCGGCCTCAAGTGGTATCTCTTTGCCGCAGTCCTCTTCAACATTTGGACCATCTGCATACCCTGGGAACAGGCGCTGCCCACAAGAGGTAAGTATAGTTGGGATTCCCAAGATCTCATTTCCCCCAACTAATCCCTCCATCTGCCTTCGCAGTGGTCAATTGCAGCATGTTGGCGGCGTATCTGGCGCTGACGGCCCTGCTCCACATTGGACGCCGCTCGGAGCAACCTTCGCTGCAGCGTTTCCATCAGTCGCTGCTGACAATTGTGCCACGTGCCCTGTGGTTTCTCTCCATGCTGCACTTTGCCGCCTACGTGATGCTGCAGTCGAACTTCTCGCCACGGTAAGTCTCAGATAGAGAGAGAGGGAGAGAGAGAGGGAGATATTGATCCCCTTCTGTTTCGCAGCGATGTGCTCGGCTGGGCCATATTACTGAACTTCCTTATATATGTAACGCTGCCGCTTTCATTGATATTCCTCGGCTTGGTGATTGGTTTCTGCACCTTCTTCAATTGCCTGAGCCTGCCGGTGGGTTTCTCCCGCATGGATCTCCTGCTCTCCGAGCAGGCGGCTGCCAATGCTGTGCTCATTGCGACGGCGGCACTAATTGGCCTCCTCTATTACTTCATGGGCGAGGCCAAGCAGAAGCGTGCCTTTCTGGAGGCCAAGAAGAGTCTGGAAGTCAAGATGGTCATCGAGGAGCAATCGGCAGAGCAGGTGAGACCGAGTCAATTAAAACTAATTGGATTGATTTAATTGAGTAATGCGATACATTTCCCATCCATCTCCATCAGGAACGACTGCTGCTCTCCGTGTTGCCCAAGCACGTGGCAATTAAGATGCGTGAGGACTTGGGCTCCTCCAGCTCGGAAGCCTTCAAAAAGATCTATATGAGTCGGCACGAGAATGTGAGGTAAGTAAACTGAAAAAAAAACACTTTAAACTTTGACTGGGTTAGTTTCCCTAGTTGTTAGGGATGTTTTCTAAGCTAATTTAAAGCTCTTCTCAAACTTATCGAATTCTGTTTAAAATTAAGAACCCTATTGGGAAATTTATTTCATAGTTCCAGAAGTCGTTTCTTAAAAGTTCTTCAACTTTTTAAACATATATGAGCATTTCTTAAGTAATTTCTTAATGAGCATGTCTTATGATATCTATCAAGAGTTTAAATCATTCTTCAGGTTCTTAAAATTACCCAAAGAACTCTGAACATTTTTGTCAGAGTATTCAAAGAACTCCAATCAGTTAAATGAATATTTCAACTAATCAGTTTTTTTTTTTTTGTGAAAAAATCGTGTGGCATATTTTTCCGCTCTTATCACACCATTCTCACCATGCCTAATAGTAATATAATTATAATATACTTTTTTGCACCCCTTAAAGCATACTCTATGCGGATATCGTTGGCTTTACCGCCATCTCGTCGACCTATAGCGCCCAAGATCTGGTGAAAATGTTGAACGAGCTCTTCGCACGCTTCGATAGGCTCGCCGAGGTAAAGTGAAACGGGATTTCCTTTCCTTTTTCTTCCCGTTTCGTTGTGTTCTCTAATTTTGCCTTTTTCGTTGTCTTTCGTATCTCTTATTTGCTGTTCGTTCACCTATGGGCCATAATAATAATAATAATCTTATATTATGCTGATTATGAGACTTGAGATAAACATCACAGACGGCTTTTTCAGTTTCTTCATTTCCTACGAAAATTTTATTCTGAATTCTTGTTGCTCGCTTTAAGAGATTTTTCTTTTTTTTTTCATTTCGGACAACGTTTACTTAATTTTCCTGATGAAGTAGGGGGTTGGGGGCCTCAGGGAGTAACAAAAGTTAAGCTCAGTCAGCCGTGTGAAATGCGTCGAGTTGATTTTTTCTTCCATGCGATTTTGGGACTTGTTTGGGTTCAGTTAATTTTTCAGGGAGTTTTCCTTTTCAGTGATTTGTGGGTGCGTTTTACTCATCTTCCATTTGCTATCTTATGTTTTTTTTTTTCTTGTTGGTTTGTAACGTTTTCGGTTCATTTGCCGGTTCCGGGATAAAAGCCAAAATTTAATTTTAGTTTCCATTTCCAGTGGGGGCTATTTAGGTCAAAGGGTAGGGGGGTAGGAAGAGCGTTTCTAGCGGGTTTAATTAAATTTCAGTTGTGCCTGAAAGTATGCTATCATTTTATGTGGAATTGATTTGAAAGTGGAGCAAGGCGAGCTGCGCTTGCTGTATGCCAGTTACAAATGCGTTGCATACTTTTGGGGCTGAGCTAAATTAATTATATAGTTTTTTTTTTTAAATTTTATTTATATTTTATTTATTATATATTTAACAATTTATACTATAGAGTAAATATGATTTCTAAATAATATGTACATATAGTATTTATATAAACGAACCTAAATAGGATGAAAGAATTATCCTAGTATGGAATGCAAAAAAAAAAAAAAAAAATTAAAATGTGAAACTCAAATAAGATCTATTATTATTTTTTTTTAACTGAATTCTAAATATTATCTGTGTTCGTTAAGAAACGAGCTCCAAAACGTGCGCTATGTTTATTTTTATTACCATAATCATCATAATCAAATCATAGTTCTTCAGGCACACTCTGTTTATTCTACACGTAATCGATATTAGACCGTAAATTACGGTATACTTTCACTCCTTTTTAGGCCATGGATTTTAAAAAAATACATGGTCTATTAGGTTTGTCGGAATGTGCGTAACAGGTAGAAGAAGACATTTGCGACCCCATAAAGTATATATATTCTTGCTCAGGATCACTAGCCGAGTCGATCTAGCCATGTCTGTCTGTCCGTCTGTCCGTCTGTCTGTCTGTCCGTCTGTCCGTCTGTCCGTCTGTATGAGCGTCTGATTCTCAGCTATTAAGAAAGCTAGAGACTCCGAATTCGGTATACAGATTCCTGTATACCCTAGGCAGTAAACGTCGTTTTCAAATTTCGGGTACCACGCCCACCGCCCCCGTAAATCAGTAATTTGTGATTATTAAGCAAAGTATTGAAGTCTTAACTTTCTGCTTTTGCATACATCTAGATAAATACGTTGTGAACCTATTCTATAAATTGCAACCCGATCGGATAATAAACATAGAAGTTACGCGAGTTAACATTTTCTATTGATTTGTGATGCCTTGCCTGCAAGCTGCTGCCAGCCACGTGCGTTTTCGATCTTTTTAATGCGAAAATGGTTATGTATGTGTAAGAGATAGAAATAGTAACTTAGCTGCTCAGCAATCAGTCGCAGCGATAGTCAAATATGTAGAGCAGCCGGCAATCGAACGAAGGGAAAGGGATGGAGGTTCGACCCCACGGGAAGGCGGTTTGATTTTGTTTTTACTTTTTCACTATTTTTTGGGAAGTTATTATTTTATTTTTTTTTCTCATTATAAAATTTGATTTCATTTATCAAATTTCAACAAACAATCTTATTAAATATAGATAAATAAAACTCGTCTTTCTTGTGCTCATTCAATTCAGTATTTGTGTTATTGTTGTAGAAGACAAATATGACATTTTGAGCAAATTGTCTGAAAATGCAATTTTAACGGGCGCGCGGAGCCGGCGACGGTGGTCTAGTTGTTAGGATGGCGGACTCTTATGCAAACGGCCAGGGTTCGATTTCCCACGGCGAAAATAGAATTTTCATATTTTAATTTTTTTATGTTTTGTTGTATTTTATATTTGTTTACATTTATATTTATAAAGCATATGCATTTTTGAATTATTTCCCATTTATTAATATTTATCTCATAAATTATATATTAAGTGTTACATTTTGCCTTTTAAGATGTTTTGCATGCTGTACTTATGCGTGCATGTATACAATACATGCACGCGAAGCTCACACATGCATACATATATGCGTGTGAGGCAATACACACAACGTGAGGCAGGTCAGTGCATTTTTAACGGACGTCTAAATTTAAGAAGAAGAAGTTGACGCTGGTGTGTGTGTATGTAACGAATTTTGGCACGCGCCAAAAATGCACATATCTCTCTCTCGTTAAGGTTTACTTTAAATATATAAACTCAAAATCCATGGCCTCTTACAGTCACCGCGTGACTGTAGCCTTTCCGACTTGTTTTTGTTTTAGTTGATTTCTTTGTTTCTCCTTTTTCGTGCTTTATCAAAGGCTTTGTTTGCTTTATTGATTAACCCATTGAATTACCCAAATTGAGTTTCCCTTTTTCGGCTCCGTTTACAGTTCGATTAGCTCGTTTCGTTATAAAGCACACGGATAGACAAACCACCCACACTAACTATATATAATCTCTATTGTCTATCTCGCTCTCGCCTGCACAGAAGTACCAACAGCTGCGGATTAAAATTCTCGGCGATTGTTATTATTGCATTAGTGGAGCTCCCGACGAGCGACCGGATCATGCCGTGCTCTGCGTCCACATGGGACTCTCGATGGTGAAGGCCATAAAGTGAGTAGCGGGTACCCACAAGGGACACACACACAGGGCCCAGGACAGGGACAGCTGGCGACGACAGGCGACGTCAAATCAACGTTTGTTCAATTAAATGTAATTGCACTTAACCACGCGTCCTCCTGTTCGCGTTCGTCCGGCGTGTCCTTTGTCCCTTGTCCTGCCATAGTTTTTGACACGGCAACTAACTAACTCGATTTCCCCCTCTTCCACTCTCCGTTATACGCAGGTATGTGCAGCAAAAGGCAAACTCACCTGTTGATATGCGTGTCGGCATCCATACGGGCGCCGTGCTGGCCGGCATTCTGGGCCAGCGACAGTGGCAGTTTGACGTGTACTCCAAGGACGTTGAGCTGGCTAATAAAATGGAATCCAGCGGCAAGGCCGGGTGAGTGCAGGTTGCAATTTAAGTTCTGCATAATGGATGAAGTCGAGTTCCCCCCCAGGTCAAGTCAAAATGTTGTTATGATTCCTCTTTGTCACTTCCATATGCAGAGGGTGTGTGTGTGTGTGCAGTTGTGCGTGTGTGGGCGTGTCTGCTTGGCCCTTTCAATCGAGGTAATCAAGTAATTTCTATTCCCAGGCGCGTGCATATTTCGGACAAAACTTTGGCCTTCCTCAATGGCGAATTCGAGGTGGAACCCGCCTTCGGGGAGAAGCGTGAGGAGCTGCTGCGCATTGCGGGCCTAAAGACCTTCTTTATAACCAAAGTGGTTAAGCCGGTAAGTCTGTGATAATGCTTGAAGGAGGGATCCCTTGTGGGTATCCTATCATAGGAAAAGGAGGGATCCCTTGTTGATATCCTATCATAGGAAAAGGCAGGATCCCTTGTTGATATCCTATCATAGGAGAAGGAGGGATCCCTTGTTGGTATCCCATCATAGGAGAAGGAGAGATCCCATGTTGATATCCTATCATAGGAGAAGGAGGGATCCCTTATTGATATCCTATAATAGGAGAAGGAGGGATCCCTTGTTGATATCCTATCATGGGAGAAGGAGGGATTCCTTATTGATCCTTGTTGATATCCTATCATAGGAGAAGGAGAGATCCCATGTTGATATCCTATCATAGGAGAAGGAGGGATCCCTTGTTGATATCCTATCATAGGAAAAGGAGGGATCCCTTGTTGATATCCTATCATAGAAGAAGGAGGGATCCTTTGTTGATATCCTATCATAGCATCCTAAAAGGATGTATCCCTATTGGCATTATGGTATCATCTCTCTATCTCTCTCTCTTTTCCATCTTTTTTTTCGCTCTCATGCAGTTCGCTTCACCCTGCGCCAAGAAAATCAACGAATCAAAACAGAATGAATCCAATCACAGTCCAGATTCGAATGACTCCAGCAACGACAGCAATGACTTGGGCGACGATGCCACTCTGGACGATGACGAGGAGCTGCTGGCGCAGAATGCCGTAAGCAACGGACACAATGTGACGGCAGCCGAGGAGGATGAAGAGGAACAGATCAAGTTGGAGAACTTTAAGCAACGTTTGAAGGATGAGCTCGTCACACGGGATGGACATGAGTAAGTTGCGCTGGGAGGTGAAGATGGAAGGAAAGGAGAATATTTCAATAGGAAAAGCCAGTTAAGCTAGTATACTATAGTTATATGGAGAGTAGAACAAGAGAGGGAAGGGAAAGGAAAGGTAGCTAATAAGTCAGTCTAGAGAGATCTCAAGAGTAATTCGACTGTAGCTCGATAGTAATAGGAAATAAAAGGCCAGCTGAGTGGGCAGAGAGAGAGAGAATGAATTTCTAAAGACTCATTGGAAACCCCAAGAACTAACAAGGTACCTAATCAAATTTGAATTGCGGAATGGGAAATTACCCCCGAAAATTTGATTATGTATAATAGTTTTTCAAGCGAAACTTGTGAGCGAGGAGTGGTCGGATTGGGTTACCCGCAGGTTTCAGGTGTCAACAGGTGCGGCTCGTGTGCAACCCTTGCTAACTCTCCTCCTCCCCCCATCCCACACTCTTTCTCAGAAACCTTACCAAGGACACGAACATCTTTCTGCGCTTCAAGAATCCACAACTGGAACAATCCTATGCCGTCTATCGTGAACCGTATAGCTCGTTACCGCTGCTGGCCGCACTGCTGGTGCAGTGCATCGATGTGCTCTACTCGTACCTGGTGCTGCCGCGTTCGACGCTGCACTTCATCAACATAGCCGCTCCCCTGGTGCCCATTGCCATGCTGGTGGCCATAAGCATTGCGGAAAGCTTTAGCGGCATGCTGCCCAAGTTCTTTGTGGATGTGAGCAAACGCTTCAATGACATTACCTTCGTGCGCGAACTGGCCGCCATAATTATAGCACTTACCATCGGTCTGAGCAATGTCATCGACATGGTATGTGCCACACACACACATGCATACTGTAGGCGTGCTCAAGTCCCTCTATTGATTTTCAACCCTGTCCTGCAGTTCTTCTTCGTCACCTTCATGCGGACCGAGCACATCGTGAGCGAGAGCGAATTCAATGCCACGGCCGGTCTGGTGGCACCTGCCGAGCACCTGCTGCCGGAATCCTTTGTGGAGCAAATGCGTGACGCTGTGCCCATCGGAAGTATCCTGTATCCGTCCTATTTGAGTAACTTCAGTGTGCTCATCCTGATTGCAATTGCCGTGATTGCCCAACTGACGCATTTGACCAAAATTCTGCTGCTCCTGTCCATAGCGGGTGAGTTAGGGATATCTATATCTGATATATATCTTTATACTTTTTGGATTTCTTAGCTCTGCATTGCTACTTCAACATCTTCATCATGCAGGAGCTCTACGTGCTGGAAGACAAATATGCGGGCTATCCGTAAGTTTGCAGATGATACTTTTTCTTATATTACCTGAAATTGATGAAATTTCTATATGATTTCTAGGATTATATCAACGCGTTACTGTGCCTCGGGTCTGTTGCTGGTGGCCGCTTTATCGCTAAGCTTTCTGGCTCGACATGTAAGTGCACATGCACATCGTATTATACGATTATTGATTTTTTTGTTTACGACTCTCAACGAACTTGACCTTAAGAAAAATAATTGAATTAATAGCTGAAAAAAACCCAATGAAATTGAGCGGGTAGAAATTATTGTATATATATATCATTAATTTCTAATTATACCTTACAATTATCTCAGATGGATCACGAGGATCGCGTCATCTTTAAGTGGAAAACTGAGGTGGCCGAACAAAAGGAAACCGCTAATGATATGCGACAGCGCAACGAGGCCTTGGTCTATAACGTATTGCCCGTGCATGTGGCCGAACACTTTATGAAGAACACGAAACGATCCCATGATGATCTCTACTCGCAGAGTTATGCCGAAGTTGGAGTACTCTTTGCCAGCATGCCCAACTTTTCGGGTAAATTATTGATAAAACTCTCGATTGTTTCTATCGATAACTATCGATTTTCTGTTTAGATTTCTACTCGGAGGAGACGGTGAATAATCAAGGCTTGGAATGTCTACGATTTCTCAATGAGGTTATCTCCGATTTTGATGCAGTAAGTGAGGGGAGGAAGAGTATATTAGAGAGTCCAACTAATTTTGCTTTACTTCGGCCAGCTGCTAGAGTTGCCACAATTCCAGGATATCATCAAAATCAAGACAATTGGCTCGACTTACATGGCCGCCAGTGGCATTAATCTGCAGCGGAATCTGCGACAGGATGCACCCATTACCGAACGCTGGTCCCATCTGGCGGTGCTGGTTGAGTTTGCGCTGGAACTGAAGCATGCCCTGCAGGGTATCAATGAGCAGTCCTTCAATCATTTCGTACTGAAAATGGGCATCAATCATGGTCCCATTACGGCGGGTGTCATTGGGGCACGTAAGCCGCACTACGATATCTGGGGCAATACGGTGAATGTGGCGTCACGTATGGAGAGCACTGGCAAGGCAGGTGCCGTGCAAGTGACCGAGGAGACATGCAACATATTGGAGCAGTTTGGCTACACGTTCCAGCAGCGTGGCCTGGTGGCGGTCAAGGGCAAAGGGCAGCTGATGACCTATTATTTGCAGGTGGGCAAGAACTCGCTTCCTCCTGGAGGAACTGTTCTGAAATCCTCTCTTTCTTCCCAGGGCAAATCCGAGATTAGCGCCACGGAGCCAAAGGCAGCCATCGAGCTGCACGAAGCGGAGACGTCAGCGAAATCGGAACCTGCGTCGGCGGCACCTGTTAGCCTGGACTGCAGTGTAGAGCTGGAGGCGGATATCAAGACGCCGCTGCTGAAGCTAAAGACGCAGCAGGAGACGTCGGCAGCGGCGGAGGGCGCAGCGGAGGCGTGTCTGAGCAATGGAAAACTTGGAGAATCTCAGTCGCTCTTGGAGTAAGCGAGAAAAAAAGTTATGTACGTGTGTGAGTGTGTGTGGAAGAAATCTGTGTGATTCTGTGTGTGTGTGCGTCTAACTGTTATAAAACTGTTATACTTGCTAAATTTGGTTTTGCCTATATTTGTGTGATATTCTGCTATGTGAAAATAAGAAATCGGAAAAATATCGAAATCTCTTTAGTTCAATTTGTTAACTGATCTTTACTTTCGAAAAGTTCGTAAACTGTGTACCTAAATCGATAAAACATGCACAAACATGTCTCGTATAACTACAAACTAAGTATTCGAATTATTGTGAGTTTATGTTTCAAACAAACTGTTATACATTGCATATAATTTAAACTAAACCGCAAGCGTAACTCTAACTTGTAACTGTAATTGTAACTTATAACTGTAATTTGTAACTGTAATTGTAACTATAATTGTAACTATACACTGTAACTGTAAAGAACAAGAATTCGCTTAAAAACCTTAGTCGATGTGTAGTTGAAACAAGAATCTTAACAACAATTTATAACAATTTTAAATTAGGAAAAATGATAAACAAAAATAAATTTAACTACTTACAACAATTTGAAAAAAAAAACTCAAAGTAAATAAATCTCAATGTGAAAATACTTTGCGCTTTAAAATTAGTAACAAAATTAAATTATTAACAAAATATATATACAAAAAAATATTTGAAAAAATATCTCTGAAAAACGAAGATATTATTTAATTGAATTGAGAATCCGAATCCCACCACACAAAATGCAACCCACAAGCAAGTCCAAAATCAGCCGAAAATAATAATACTCGTCGTAATCGTAATCTTGTAGTCGGTAGCATTATATAGAAAAACATTATATGGATGAAAAAAGAGTCCTATCTGCGGGAAGAGAAGCAATAGTAGAACGAAAAGAAAAGAAAAAAGAAATACAAAAATAAGCATGCATATTACAAACGGAACATAGACTACATACATACGTTAACATATAGTACTTATATAGTTCTACATACGCATACATATGGTACAAGTACATATATAGCATATACATAAATAACATACTTATATAGTCTGTATGTATGTACATTAGCGGATACTATATAGAGCATCGCATTGTCTACTAGAAAACTTCAACGAATAAGAATGGAAACAAGCTACAAACGAACTTACATAAAATCTACAATAAAAAAAAAACAAAGATGAAACACAATTTGTCATCAAAATATATGTATTGAGATATTAGATTCGGTTCAATCTTTCATTTCTAATGGCTTAAAGCATGACAATCAACGAAAATTGTATAAGTCAAAGCATAGACGATGATTGATAAAAATATTCCTGTTTTTAAGTTTCGAAAAGTAATTAGAAAATTTGTATGATTTAGTCGTTACGTTTTAAGTGTTGTGTTTTAAGCTATTAACTGTATGTATATCTAACATAATGAATGCACTTTTGTATGATTTCAATAACGAAAACCAAAGACAAACAAACATTAGAAAATTATAGGAAAACAACAAATACGAATTGCGTAATAAATCTACATGAATATATCAAGCGTCTAGATTTATTTTTACTCTATATTAAAAAACAAAAATAAAAAACCAAAAAGTTTGTAGTTAGCAAAATTTAAATCTGGCGCTCGCTAACAGCTGTTATGCTTAACAGCTGATTTTCGATAGATACACTTGATATTCGATATTCGATATGTCCGTCATACATATGCTATCGTTATCGATGTGCTCTGCTGCAGGGTTGCATACCAGCACTGTGAATTGGCGAAATGGACTGGCAACTCTGTCGCCGTAACATAAGAGTTCATTTTGGATAGTAAAAAAAGTGCAAAAAAACTAAATTTTACGCATAATTAATTAGTGTATAGTGTAATACAGAAGCTTGTAAGTGTTGTTCACACTGCTCCAGTGCAGTTGATGCATCGATTTCAAGGCCAATACAATTCAATGCAACGCCCCGAGGCCGTTTCTCTCTTGTCGTCGTCGTCGTCGTTGTCCGTCGTCCGTCGTCTCCGTTGCCTCTCACTTACTTACCCTGGGCCCGTGTGCTGATTATGCCTAGACGCAACGTACGAGGGGCGACTCATTTTTTACTATATTTATAACAAAATGCGCGTTGTGGTTAATGCATTGAAATCGAGCGCACAACTTGACTCTTGCTTGCTTGTTTGTTATTGTTATTGTGCGTCTTCGGCATTGTGCGTCTTCGTGATTTGTCGCTTCGGGAGCAGAACAAAAAAAAAACCAATGTACTATATATTTTACTTAATGTTAATATTGTAATAGTTGTTGTTGCTAATGTTGTCCTCCCCCTTCACCATTCCACAACACACAAAACAGCTAAGCAAACAATCCACATCCTCCCACACCCACACACCAGCAGATATGTCGCTCAAGCCCAAAATAGTGGAATTTGTTGATGTCTGGCCGCGCTTGCGTTGCATTGCCGAGTCGGTGATAACATTGAGCAAAGTTGAACGCGCTGTGTGGAACACGAGCTTTAGGTGAGTTCAATCTCGCTCCTATTGATATTAATAATAATGTTGCACAGTGGAACCACATCACACGGGGGAACCCGCTACGCAATTACATGTGCGAATATCTGCAAAGATAAAAATACTAATGCGTCATTTGTATAGAAAACAAAAGGTGTTAAAACAGTAAAAACAATTTGTATAAATAATAAAAATGTATTTTAAAATCATTCTTATTGATCTTGACATCACTTCATGGTTGTTACATTGTAATGATTAAGCTTATTACGCTTTGCATTGATAAGTAGAAACAATGCGTTTTGCGTTGTGAAAATATCGTGTTGGTTCCACTGTGCTGGATGATTTGCCAAAAAGCAACATTTTTATATTCATATACACAAATACACATTCATATATGTATGACTTTCAATATGCTTGCACGCACGCACACGACTGCACACTCGCTCGCACACACACACACACACACACGCCCGCAAACACACACGTTTCTATACTCACAGCGATGTTTATACGCTGTGCGTGGCGCAGCCGGAACCGATGGCCGATCGACTTTACAGTGAGACAAAATACTTCCTGGAATCGCATGTAAAGGAGATGCTGGCCACAAAGGTGCTGGCGGAGAACGATGCGGCCAATGCGAATAATACAAGCAGCAGACCGGATCTGCTGCAACGCTACTACACCACATGGATGGAGTATAGCCAAGGCATCAAGTATCTACATCAGTTGTATATGTAAGTTAAAGCTATCGAACTGTTATCTCAATCTAATTCTAATCCTTTTTTTAACAGCTACCTTAACCAGCAGCACATCAAGAAGCAAAAGATTACCGACACGGAATCCTTCTATGGCAATCTGTCCAGCGATGCAGCCGAACAAATGGAAATCGGGGAGCTTGGCTTGGATATATGGCGTCAGTACATGGTGGAATATCTAGCCCAGGATCTGGTGCGACACATACTCGAGGGCATTGCAGCTGACCGGGCTAGCTGTGGCACTCTGGATTCGCATCGTGTACAGATCATAAATGGTGTCATACACAGCTTTGTCGAGGTGCAAGATTATAAGAAGACCGGATCGTTAAAGCTATACCAGGAGCTCTTTGAGGGACCCATGCTCGAGGCTAGCGGTGCCTACTACACGAACGAGGCCAATAAGCTGCTGCAACGCTGCAGTGTCTCGCAGTACATGCAGGAGGTGATCAAGATTCTGGAATACGAAAGTAAAAGAGCACAGAAATTCTTACATGTCAGTTCACTACCAAAGTTGCGCAAGCAGTGCGAGGAGAAGTTCATCAACGATCGTCTCGGGTTTATCTATTCAGAATGCCGTGACATGGTGTCCGATGAGAGGCGCCAGGATCTGCGTAACATGTATATTGTGCTTAAGCCCATACCTGATATACTGAAGTCTGAATTAATACAAACATTTCTGGAACACATCAAAAACGAGGGATTGGAGACAGTGTATGCATTGAAGGGGGAGAATATACACATTGCATTCGTTGAGAATATGCTGAAGGTGCATCAAAAGTATCAGGAACTAATCGCCGATGTCTTCGAAAATGATTCGCTGTTTCTCAGCGCCCTGGACAAAGCCTGCGCCAGTGTGATCAATCGTCGTCCCAGCGAAAGGCAGCCGTGTCGCAGCGCCGAATACGTTGCAAAATACTGTGATACTCTGTTGAAGAAATCGAAGACCTGCGAAGCGGAAATCGACCAGAAACTCACCAATAATATAACCATATTCAAATACATTGAGGATAAGGATGTCTATCAGAAGTTCTATAGCAAATTGCTGGCCAGACGTTTAATACACGAGCAGAGTCAGAGCATGGATGCTGAGGAGGGCATGATCAATAGGCTGAAGGTGTGACTAATTATGAAGATTGAATATAAATAGAACATACTAATACTAATACTCTATTTATATTTACAGCAAGCCTGTGGCTACGAGTTCACCAATAAACTGCATCGTATGTTCACAGACATTTCGGTATCTACAGATCTGAATAACAAGTTTAACAATCATTTAAAAGACAATGACATTGATCTGGGTAAGCATAATAATTGAGCTTACTCTTCGTATTATATATTTAACTATATCTTTTTGTATTGTAGGCATCAATTTGTCGATTAAAGTGCTGCAGGCGGGCGCTTGGCCTTTGGGCTCAACGCAGGCCATACCGTTTGCGGTGCCACAGGAGTTCGAAAAGTCCATTAAAATGGTATGAACGCATGTTCACCTTGACTTAAAATACTAAATACTATAAATCTATTTGAATCTACTCCACAGTTCGAGGATTACTATCATAACTTGTTTAGCGGTCGTAAATTGACTTGGCTGCATCACATGTGCCATGGCGAGCTGAAACTGAGTCACCTTAAGAAATCGTATATTGTCACCATGCAAACGTACCAGATGGCGATAATATTGCTGTTCGAGACCTGCGACACTCTGACTTGTCGTGAGATACAGCACACGCTGCAGCTGAATGATGAGACGTATCAGAAGCACATGCAACCGATGATTGAGTCCAAACTGCTGAATGCCAGCTCAGAGAATCTCTCGGGAGACACGCGAATCGAATTGAATTTGGATTATACAAATAAGCGTACGAAGTTTAAGATCAGTTCGGCGTTACAAAAGGAGACACCACAAGAGGTATGGATGATAAATATGTTCAATCGGTCAATCAATTAATGAATTAACTGTTACAGGTGGAGCACACGATTAACTCGGTGGACGAGGATCGAAAATTGTTTCTACAAGCTGCCATTGTGCGCATCATGAAAGCGCGCAAAGTCTTGAAGCACAATGCACTGATACAGGAGGTAAGTGTGTGGAATAAATCAATATAATGTATCATATATAAATAACAATGTTATCACTCTCCTCTGCAGGTTCTTTCGTTATCGAAAGTTAGCTTTACGCCCAACATAGCTATGATTAAGAAATGCGTGGAATCGTTAATTGACAAACAATATATAGAGCGAACCGCTAATTCTGGCGACGAATATAGCTACATGGCTTAGACTGCGGCAAATCGGACAGCTACTAGAGATTATAAAAACAAAACAAAACAAAGCAAATGCAAAACAAAAGAAAAAACAATAACGCAAAGAAAAACAAAAAAACATTAAAATAAAACAACTTCACTTATTGAATACACAATGCAAACACATAATAATAATAATACTTATCGCAATGCATATTTTGTTAAAGCTAAAATTTGTTTCAAACTTCATGACACAAGCGAATCAATTAACTACAATAGTTGTCGGATGAGAAACCATAATAACAGTCTATATATAATACTATATAGTTTACACAGTCAATTTACGAATGGAGCCCTTAACTTCCTAAGCTATGGCAACTCTTAGTTTGTTTTCTTAATTTTGAAATATTTGGGGGTCGTATCGCATGGTGTTGTTTTAATGCGACAATTACTGATTAATTTTAATTAGTTCTTTAATTTTGTAATAGTTTTTTAAATTGTGGTGCGTGTGTTTAATGTTGCTGTATCATTTCTTCTGTATTGTATATTTATCTGGTTCATTAACACTTTCAAGCACACACCCATCACATACACACACAAGTCCACGCAAGATCCTAATTGCGATAAAATGTGTAATAAAACAAAGTTGTATGAAAACACAAAATAAACAAAAACTATACTCTTTTTCTGAAACTCACAAATGAAAGACGACGCTATTCATATTTTCAAAATTTGCAATGCTATTTTTATTTCATTTAATTTCATTAATTGTTAAATTTTGTTCTTGTTGTTTTTCTTTGTTGTTATATATATATTAAAAATTCATTTGTTCTTGCTAAAAAATTATATCATTTGCTTTGTTGTTGTTTCTGCTCTAACCGTTTATAGCTCATTTATTCATATGTTTACATTTTCAAGTGTGTGTTCGAGTGTGTGTAACTATGTTTGTATTCGTGAATCGTTATTGTAATTTGTCATTTCGTTTTGTGGGTAGTTCAAGCAGTTAATCACCGAATGACTTGGCATTTGGATGTATGTTGTATGAGTAGGATTTAAGGATGCAATGATGTACATAGTATAGAGATTGGGCTCGTTTAGTTGTGCTCTAGAAAGTTGCTCAAATGTAATTTATGTCCAAAACGTATTTAGTGAAAACCTGCTCCATCCTTTTTCTTCTATCTCTCTCTCTCTAAAATCTGATTCCTATAATTTTCTTGCTGATATTATTAAATTGTCAGTTACAGTTACTATTTAACGTGTTTTATCGTTTTCAAATCATCCAACTATAGCTGAAAATACCCAAAAAAAAGTGCCGCACTTGCCGTTTAGCTGGGCTTCTGTTGTTCTTCAATTGTTTATCAAATTGTAACACTACTTTTCTAAAAAATATATTCAATAATTAATTAATACAAATACAAATAATTGTACATACAATATATAATTAATTATAATAAATACCAACTTGCTATAGCATATATAATATATTTATATATATATATATATCATTCGTTAATAATACTTTCAACTGGCTTGCGGGGCGCCTCGTTCGTAAAATGCTGCCAATTACAATTTGTTAATTTGTTATTGGCCGTTTGGCTTGTCAGTGTGTTAATAAAAAATACATATTCCTCCACATACTTCTATATATCTATATATATATGTATATCTCATTATCAGTTTTTACTTTTATTTTTAATGACTAGTAAACGTTTACAGTTTTCTTTTTCATCTTGTTATTTACTTATTGCAGTTATTTTGTTTAATATTTCCGAATTACAAAGCGGTTGGGGGAAATTCTATCCATTCTATCCCAGCCCCCTGTAGAGCTTTTTCATGGTTTGCTAATTTAAAAATTGCAAAATTAGTTGATTTTTTCTATTTTATTGATTTTGAAATCGTATTATCAAACATTCTTTGAAATTTTGGAGGGCGTTTCGGCTAATTCTAGTCTCTCTCAAATTAAGAAATTACGTTTTTCTTTAGATAATGTTTATTACGATTTTTTAAATTTCCTTTTTGGAGTTCTACTTCATAGTTGAATAATCCCAATTAAAGGACCAACTGAAGCGCAACCAAGTTATCATCTGAAAAAACGTGCTTCATCATTGTGTATAACCAACATCATCCTCATCATCGTATAAAGTAAGTAATGCTGCCTGCGGAACCCTAAACGGTTCACCTTAACTCCAAAATAAGTATATCGAGTTTATATATGTATATATAAATTCAGTGCTTGTATAATTATAACGATTTTCTTTTTCGTTTTGTATTGTATTTTTTTTTTACTTTTTACTTTGCTCATCGTTGCGTGCTTTTTTTTATTGTATTCGGCCATGGAATTGTTAAAGGTTGCTGGAGGTGTCTCCATGTATTTTTGTAGTATATAATACTGTTCTGTGATCTGTCTGGTCTGTTCAGGTGTGTGAAAAGTTTTGAATTCCTTTGCTTCGGATTAATTTGGGCTTACGCGTTTTCAGCTCATTTCATTAACGTTTTTTTATTTTCTTTATAAATATTTTTTTGATTTCAGTCTTTACGATTCACGGCTTTGTGCATTTGAATTATTCAGTTTTTCTCATTACTATATGACCGATATACGATAGATATACGATAGTTGCATACAAAAATTTCGCAATTTGCATAGTTAGTGAAGTTTTCAAGGTGAACGAACGAACGAACGTGAGCGTGAGAATAGTTCAAAAACGTGGTGAGTTCGAATAGTTGATGGATGAGCAGGTGAGTTTGGGTGTGAACTCGCAATAAGTACAGCGTGTGTGTGTGGGTGTGTTGGTTTTGTGTGTGTGTGTGTATAAGTGCGATTATTATCAACGTTTAAACATGTATCCGCATCGGAAGGGGGCAGTGTTCGGGCTTCGCTTGTAGCTCGAGTCTTCATCTTCATCATAATTTTGGTTGTTTTCTCGTCCCATCTCTTTTATCTATTGATCCAGCGAGGCTGTTTTCGTGCGCTTCCAGAGCGATTTGAAGAGACCCTTCTTTTTGGCCTTGGGCGTGGTGCCGACGCCAGCGGCGGCATTATCCTTGCGGCTGCTGCTCTCCTTACGCTTTGCAGAGCCTGCTAAAAGGGAGAGTATAGAAATTATATTACCCTGTAAATTCAGGAAATTGTGCACTCACCAGTTTCAAATTCATAGGCATGCTTGCTGTTGCTGTCATCCATAGGTTGATCGCTGTAAGCCTTGTGCTTGCGCTCCTTGCTGTGCTCTGCAAGCAAGAGAAAAAGAGAGCAAGATTATAGAAGATTCCCTCCTAATAGAGCTATAGCTGGATGCACTTACTCTTTTTGGTAATTAGCAAACTGGTGACACGTCGCAACGCCTCACGTGGTGACTTATTGAGAAACGACGGTGTCAGATTTGGCGGCAGGGTGAGCGGCTTGCGAGATTGTCCTGTGCCCGACATACCAGCCGGATTGTCCCATACCCGCACCGAGGCGAGACGATCGATATTCTCCGTGGAGGCGGGTCGCATGTTCCGCTGCTTGGGATACCAACCACGTGCTGGGGCGCCGGTCATGCGCAGCATTTCATTGGAGGCTAAGGCATGATTGATCGATCGCTGGCGACAGATTTGCGCAGTGCCATAGGCGCCAGCTGAGAGGGAGTTAGAGATTAGCATTTGCTTCAGGCTTGCTTTCCATTCTCCACTTACCTCCTATGCCCAGTATGGAGTTGCCCATGTTGATGCTATTCGAGGTGCTCGAACGTGGCGCTGTGCGTGAACCACTAACGGGCACGGGATCATTTTGGCGTCGATATGGCGTACGTGGTATGTCACAGCTGCAGGAAAAGCAAAAGAGATTAGTGTTTGCTTGATGGGATTAGCATGTGGGCTGACTCACCCTCTGGCAAATATGGGCGTTTCAGGAAGACTACATGAGGTTTGCAGACGATGCTCCTCGCGGGGCGACTGCTTTAGGCTGCGTTTGGTGCCATAGTTGATGTACCGACGCTGATAGGAGCCCGTGCCGCCAGCAATGATGCCCTCGTTGGCATTGCACGGCGGCTGGGGCAACGGTGGCATTGCTCCCAGGCCTGTGGGCGTGGTTATGCCACTGCCACTGCTGTAGCCAAACAATTTGGGTGATCTCTTGCGATACTGCGAATCGATGCTCCATGATTTCATTGTGTTGGCCGAATGACCGCCGGCACGATGTGGTGGCACCACTGGCGCCATTGGTGGACCTGGAAGACCCGATAATCCGGGCAACAAGGCTTCGGCAAAGCTTGCGGATTGATGTGCCGGTGCCGGTGGCGGTGGTAACTCATCGTTGAAATGACGCACTGCAGCCACATTGTCACGACTACGTCGCGTATGACTATTGCTGTGCACGGCCGCACCCGATGCTGTGGCATGCACCTCAACCACAGTGGTGCCTCGATTGGCGGTACCCGCTACCACAGCCGTTGCCGGCAGCTCCAGCGCTTTACGTGGCTCCACCGGTGATGGCGGCAATGGCGCATCGTAGTCAAAGAGATCCGGATTCGAACTAGGCGGCGATGGTGGCAACGGACCGAATCCAACGTTCTGTGACAACAACATCTCCTTGGCACTTTCAGATTTGTGCACGCCCGGACGGAACTCCAACACGCGCTTGGCATGCAACTCTGCAGCGGCGGTGGCGGCGGCAGCAGCGGCAGAAGCAGCAGCAGCAGAGGCTGAAGCAGCCGCGCCAGCTGATGTAGCAGGACCATTGCAGGCAGCATGTTGACCCAGTATTGGCATATCCCCACGCAGCAGAGCACTAATGTTGTGCTCGATCTGCTTGAGCGGAGCACAGCCGTAGCTGAAGTCCGACAACTCCTCATCCTCCTCCAGTGTGGGTGCCAGATCGGTGTGTGGCGTTGTGGCCGTGGAGACGCGTTGATCTGCAGAGATTCATTTGAATTAGCTTGTCTTATCTAATCTCCTCATCCAACTTACCACTTCCATTGTAGGAGAACAATTCGAATCCGTTGCCATTGAGACGCGCCTCGTCGAACTCTTCGCTGCTGGACGTGTTGTCCGGCATGGACTCCGCACTGAGTCGTTTCTCCGTGAGCATGGCCGTCTTGCTCTTTATGGGCTTCTGGCTCAGATGCTCTGTCGCCTCAGCTATGTCCAGCGAGAGTGCCGATCTCTGTGCGCCACCCATTTCCAAGCTGCGACGTGGCAGCTCGCAATCCTTGTAAATGAAACTCATCTCAGACGGTGCCGGAGGCGGTGGCAGCGGTGTCGATTCACTCGGTTCACTATCGCTGGTATAGAACTCATTACTGATCGCACCAGCACCTCCGCCGCAGCCGCCGCCGCCGGCACCCAGCGAGGTGCGCGGTGGTTTTGGTATACTGAACACATCTGCAGCACGTGGTGGTTTCTTGGCCGTGGAGCGCCTTATGACGAAGGTTCCCTTGCCCAGCATGCTCTGCTCGTTGTACACGAAACTATTGTTGAAATCAGCCAGATTGTTCTCACGTGCTTGTTGCTATCGGGAGCATGAAAGAAAGAGATTGATATTATTAAAGATATTTAAATAAAATCGTATTATCTAGGGTTTATAATATATGTTCAAGTTTCAGGTATTTCTTTAGAATAGTATTATTTTTCAATTGAAAATCAACATTTCCTCTGTTACTTTTCCTGTCAAAATTCAGAATAACTTTTAGATGAATCAGACAAGTTATACAAAGCTTATACGAATTATAAATAAACTCATTGTACAATTTAGTATATTTACCAAATTGGAAACCTTTTTTACAATTTTTTTATATTTAAATTTTTCTACTATATTATATCTTGTATTATTTAGTATATTTACCAAATTGGAAACCTATTATACAATTTCTTATATTATTTAAATTTTTCCTATTAATAATATTATATAATTTTTTGCCTCACCTTTTTGGCAGCCGAATTGGATGACTTTGATTTGGAGCCGCTTGTCTTCTTTCTGTTGCTCTTGAAATGAATCTCCCAGGCGACGCCGTTCTGCTTAACTGGCGTCAGATCTGTCGAGATGGTAGACTCCTCCAGCGAATCCTCCGAGTAATCATCGTGTAGCTGATGCAGCTGATGATGTTTTGTCGTTGTTGTTGTTGCGGACGTCGTTGTCATCATATTCATATTACTGGCAGCTGGTGAGGCTTCGCCACTGGACGACGTATGCTGTGAGCCCGACGAGGTGGATGTTGAGCTATTGGAATGCGGATTAAGCATGTGGCAGACCTCCTTGTGCTTCTCCACCGAATTAAGCAATCGCTTGTTGCGTGCACTCTCCCCGTTGCCACCCTTGGCCGAGGGACCCGGATAGATGGTAACCGGATGTTCGTTGAGCATCGGTTCGGGCAGCTTGGCCAGATTGCCACGCAGCACGGCGTTGTGCACGGCACTGATGTCGATGCCCAGCACATTGCGTTCCCCATTGCAGCTACCTGTCCGGATGGAGGCCAGTCCAGTGGAGGAGTTGCCTGTGGAGGCAGCACCCAGATTGGATGTCCTAGCACCGCAGCAGGGTAGACTGGAGTAGTTCGAGTTGGTGGCTGGCGTTGAGTTGGCACTGCGTGCTTTGGGCTGATGAAGGAGGAGAGAGGAGAGAGGAAAGCACATTAATTGGTTTTCCATAACGACATGCGATGTAGGAAGGATGCGAGAGCAGCGACTCTCTATGTGTGTGTGTGTGTGACTCACCAACGTTGTCTGTATGAGTGGAGTCGTCGCTTCCTGACCATGCTCCGCCTCTGATAATTTTGTTAGATTTTCGGCCGTGCCATCAACCTCGTTGAAGCTGCCCTCGGGCACCGTGTCTGTGCTGGGTGTCTGGGGTACATCTTCCGAGTCCTTCTTGGACATGCTGCATGCGGGAGAGAGAAGAGAGAGAGAGAGAGAGTGCCATAAATTTAACAACTTAATAAACCTGCTAAGTTTCGTTAGTTTTTCCCCCCACAACAACGCGACGAAGACAGGTTGTCTTGGGGTGAGGGAGGGGGAGTAGTTGGTGCACTTAAAATATCGTTTCTTTCCTCGTTAAATTCAAGTTGAGCACACGCTACGATACTTTATGATGCATTTCTAGGTGTCTTTTTTATTTATGTTTTACCGACGCTTTCAAATTTTCCAATGACACGTGAGTGTGACCAGAGCCATAGAAAGCATAATTTTATGATTACTCAACACTTCAGAGAGATATAGATAGGGAGGGAGAGAGAGTTGCACTAAGAAGGATTCCTAAACATCTTCAAAGCATAAGCTCGCAATCTTAATGTTTTGAATAATTACTGAATATTTCATGAATTTATAAATATATTTTAGTTTAAAGGATTACTAAACATCTTCAAGGAATAATCTGACAATCTTAAGGTTTTCTTTAATCGCTGAATATTTCATGAATTTAATTAAAGAGGAGCTCAGCAGAGTTTGATTTATTAAGAACTGAAGAGTTACCCAATACTAACCCTGAACTAACTGCCCGTATACCTTAACTAACTTTTAACCCATTCATCTATTCGAATGCACTCACTTTTTGCGACTGAGACTCATGTAACCATCGTCCTCGGACTGATTCTCTCCACTGTTGCTATGCAATGCCGCCGGCTTTGTGGTCGCCTCCTCGAACTCCGATATGATGTCGTCGAGCACCTTAATGGGCTCCGGTATGTCATCCATGGAGATGGGCTCCAGTGACTGCAGCTGCAGCAGTTCGTTGCTGTGGAAAATCGAAATGAATGAGATGCAATGAAAATGTAATTAGGTAACGTTGCCCTGGCTCGGAGTGGCCGCAGTGGCTCATTCAACTCCCTTGGCCACTGAATTTGAATTTAATTCATTTAGAGGTAACGCTGGCGACATACTTTTCCTTTTGTTGCTCGTTGCTTGTCGCATCCAGGGCTGCGGGCATGGAATCCAACTCCAACTCGGACATGTCAGCTGCCTGCTGTGCCACTGTCGCTGTCGCTGTCGCTGTAGCTGCCTCTGCTTCTGCCTCCGCCTCTGTCTCTGTATCCGCCTCCAGTTCCAACGCCTCCACAGAATCGCGTGCTCCACACGATTCAGGTGTTGCTGCCATTATGCGATTTTCATTGAAACCGACTGCGGGCTCTGCGACTGTTTTCAGTTTCTGTCTCTCTCTCTCTCTCTCCTGCTTCTTATTATTTTTTTTTTTTTTTTTTTTTTTGGTTTTCTCTTTCGTTGATTATGAAAATGTAATCAATGCGCCCACAGTCGTCTCTGTCTCTGTCGCTGTCGCTGCCTCGGTCGACGTCGCCGTCGCTGCTCGCCTTTGTTGTCGGCTGTTTCAATTTTCATCTATGCAATGTGTGAAAGTGATTGGCGTTTTTTTCAGGTCATTAAATTCGTCATCGAAATGCTGCAAGAGAGGGAAAGAGAATAAAGAGAGAGAGTGAAGAGAATCAGTGTTATAATCCTCCAAGTTGTTGTTGTTGTTGTTGCTGTTGTAAGCCGCTTTAAGCTGCCATTGAGTCAAAGTCAGCGAGCCGCAAATCGACCCTTTTAATAAATAATTAATATCGATTTCATTTCCGTAACATCCGATTCCAATGCACCACAATTCGCATGGCTAATTACGGGAGTGGGGAATGGGGTATCAGGAGTGACATTCATTAGCGGATATTAGTATTTTCCATTAACGAAAACATGGTCGGTCTCTCTCTCTCGCTCTGAGAATTCTTTAAGAAATTGTGTCATAATTTAAAAGAATATTTTTCATTGCAGATAAAATCAGATTCTAAGAGAAACATATCATATTTTGTTTCTTTTATTCAGTTATTCCTAAATCATATTAAAAATCTGTTGAAAAACTAATCAAAAGTAGAGTTTAAAAACTAGAGTGAAAATTATTATACTAATATAGATTATATATATTAATCATTAACTAGTATAATGTAATTCAAGAAAAAACCTTAAGGCATATCATATTGTCTAGAAAGCAACGGATATTCACTTTTCTGTTAATTTTCAGCTTAATAAAGCAATTAAAACTTAATTAGCTTGATTATCTAGCAAGATTCAGCGAATTCTGCCTCATAGACAGCCAGAAAATATACTATATTATATTTTTCATATTACATATTTTCCAAGATTATATCATATTGAGGAATCAACTAGTATAGCAAGTTTAAAACTACGAACTACGCAGCTGATAAATAATATCTTAGCCACAAAGTGAAGATATTTACACGATTTCGCTCGAATTTCTTTATGCCATATTATTCATTAAGAAACCGCAACTATCCCAGTAGAAGCTAATTAAAAACGCTTGTGGAAAACAAATTTTGAATTGATTTTTCACGTAGAGAACTTTGTCGTGCTTCGTTTTTTCGGGAGGTGTGAAAACTGTGAGAACTCTGCGTGGAGGAGGAGGAGCAGCAGCAGCAGCGTTTTATAGAAGTGTGAGCACACTATTCGCACTCTCACACATACACACACGCACACGCTGTTTCTATGTTATTTACTCCTACACTTTACTCTCAACTCCTTTGCTACTGCTGCCTCTCAACCGTTTCCCTCTCCCGCTCTGCCTCCTCTCTCAGGCTGCCCTCTTGCGTTTCCTATCTTCATTCATATTTTCTATACACTCTGTTTGTAGAGAGGAGTTTTATATGAAACTCAGGCGCACTCATACTCTCGCTCACATTCCGACTCCATCTCTCGCTCCCTCTTCCGCTTTGAGTCTCGCTCGCACTCACACAAAGACAGATTAGCCTGCCAGCCTGCCTGCTTGCCATCTCTCACCCCACCCCATTCCACCTCACACACATTTTATATGCTGCTATACATAAACATGTCATACGCACACACGCACACGCACAGTTGCTTTTGCCTTGTTTTCGGTTAGCAAAAAAAATACAAAAAACAAAAAGAAGAAAAGAAACAACACAAAAAAATAAAAATAAAACGCACCCGCTTGGGTGGCCTAAAAACGCAACGTAGAAAAAAGTTTGCCATTTTATAAGTTTCTAATACGGAAAAATTTCATTTCCGTTGTTATCGCTAACTGTCTATAAAGTCAGTTTCAATTCGAATTGCAACTTTAGCTGTCTCGTACCCCTCTCCCCCGCGCCATCATACACAATCGCAATCGCACACGCAGCAGCAGCAGCTCCAACTTTGTCTAACTGTAAAATTTACTGCGGCGACGACGGCGTCGTTGGCGTCGCTGTTTCTCCTTTTCCTTTGCCTTTTGCTTTACTGAATGAAGTTGCCTGGCGTCGACGTCGTCGTCGTCGTTGTCGTTACAGGGAGTCTGGCATCGATTTTTTCATATGCAGACGCACACATACTCCCACACACACACACACACTCGCACACACGACGAGCATGCTCCACACAAACACTCAAAGATTGTATCAGCATTTGCATTTTCCCCATTTGCTTTGCCTAATAATTACAGTTAAAAGCTTTTACTGCCAAAAGGTCAAATCAAAAATCTTCCAATTGGAAATGTTGCTAAATATAGCAAAAATGACAGCGTGTGCGCGAGAGCGAGACAGCCAACCCCCAACCCGGTATGGGGCTTATGGTAGTGTGTAGTGACAGACGAAGCGGCGGCGGCGGCGGCGGCAACAGCGGCTGCGACGTTAATGGCAGCTGAGGTGAAGAGGAGGCGGCAACTGAGCGACGGCGGCTTTTTAGACGATGACAAAAACAGACGGAAACTTGCGAGAACAAGAGAATTCTATTCGCATTTGCAATTTACTTGTGAATTACATACAAGCGCACACAGGCACAGACACCTTAATATGTTTTTGTATACACAAACTCACAAACACACACTCACAGACACACATACATTGTCAAAGACATTGCCTTTTGCGATAACTGGCTTGTTTTGGCAAACGAATTCAGAAAATTTATTGAGACTATTAAGTAATATTTGAATTGAATATTTTATATGATATTAAAGCACTGCACAGACCATAAAAGCGCTTACGCATACGCTCACGCACACGCACACATACCTATTTACTGAAATTTACAAAAATATTGCAATGCATGCAGCGCTCAAAGCTTTCGCCGCAGTTACACGTCCGTTCGCCTCGAACACCGAAACACGACTGAATTGGAGACACACACACTGAGAGCGAGAGTGATTGAGGGAGAGAGAGAAAGAGAGAGGCCAATTGGACTCTGTCTGTCACTGTATCGGGTGGATTTGCTTGCCAGTTGTAACGAATTGAGCGAGCGCGTGCATGTTGTTGTTGCTGTTGCCCAGCACAAAGAGAGAAACAGTTTATGATCCTCGCTGTGATTGACTCTCTCACGACCTGAAGTAGGCACGTTCTGTTGAATTGCATCAATTTTAATTTTCAAAATTATTCAAAACATTAAATTTTGATTTTATATACTATAATTGAATTAATACACATATTCCCTCTCAAATACTTATTAACCTATGTACACCTTAGCTGAAGTATATCCATTACATCCGTGGGGTAAAAACTATGCTCCGGGCTAGCTTAGACTTAGGCAGCCATACAAAGGCAGACACAAAGAAAACGATGAGAGCGAGCAGAGCGAGAGCGCATTGTGTAGGAGTTGGTGTTGTTGTTTTTTTTATTCACCGTAGTCAAGTTCCACCCCACATCGCAGCAAATGTTGGCTGTGCGGTATGTTGTTGTTTTTGTTTGCCCTACGCCGCCGCCGCATGCCGCTCATTTGTTGTAATCATCAACATTGATTGGCTTTGTGTGCTTTGCTTTGTGATTTTGCACTTGGCCACGCGGCGCGTTGTACGCACACAAAAACAACAACAGCCACAGCGATGACAGCGGCGTCGGCGTCGGCAATTACAATGCCAACCCCCGTTGCAGCTGCGCGCATGTTAGCCAATGCGGCGTAATAACAGCTGTTAAACCTTTGCCTTAGCAGAATAATGGCGTGTTAAATAAAGCTGCTGCTCTCTCGTATGTTAAGATAACATATGCGAGCGAACAGATTTCTCTCACACGTGAGTCCCAGGTGTAGCAACAGCTCTGTTAAGTTAACAGTGCACGCCGTTTGACTTTGGCAATTTCCTCTACTTTTGTTGAATAACAACAATTCTCCCATCTTTTTTTCTATTTTTGTTTCGAGTACATTTAAATGTTGCTCGCTATGTATGTATTTGTTTTTTTTTTTTTATAAACTTAAATTATTATCATTTACTTGATTTATTTTGTTGTTGTTGTGGTTGTTTTACTGTTATACAATTAATAATCATCAAAATTTCTTTAAATGTGTGTGTGTGTTTTAGACGCTGCCAGCGGCCACAGCTGTAGTTGGTGTTGGTTGTTGTTGTTGTTAATGCGGCACTTTTGTTTTTGTTCTCTCGTTCCTTTTCATCTCGTCTTCTCCGCCTCAGTCTCAGCTCAGCTCAACCAGCGGCAGCAGCGCATCGCACACCCAGCCAGAGTTGTCGCTTACAATTTGTCCAAATACTGAGACAGATCGGGCAGACCCTCCTTGAGACCCTTACGCTTACGGGTATCCTGGACAATCTGGTAGGGTTTGCTGGATGGCTCGCACGGGTCACCGGGCAGCACCTGCCAATGGTCGAACACGCACTGTGGGAAGGCCTGGCCACCGGTGTTCGAGCGCAGATCGGCGGTGAAACCGAACGACTCGTTGACAGGCAGGTACGCCTTGACGACGAACATGGGAGTACCGACAACCTGGTTCTCCTCGAAGACGTGACCACGACGCCTGTTCAGCACACCGTAGATGCCACCGACGGCAACCTCGGGACACTGAATCTCGCACAGATAGACGGGCTCCATCAGACGAGGGCCGGCTGTGATGGCAGCGGCGTACAGGCAACGACGGGTTGTGGGAATGATCTGGCCACCACCACGATGGATGGCATCAGCGTGCAGGGTGACATCATAGATGTTGAAACGAACACCACGCAGATTCTCATCGGCCATGATACCTTCCTTGGAGGCCCACTGGAAACCAGCGACAACCGAATCCTTGATTTCGTTAAGGTACTGCACGGACTTGGTGCAGTCGAGAATGAAGTTGGGTCCAGTGCCATCGGGGCCGAAGCACCAGATCTTACGAGCCTCAGTCACATCGTAGTCGTACTTCTCGGCCAGATAACGGGCACGGATCTTGAAATCATCCTTGGAGCTCACATCACCGTTATCAATATCCTCGGGCAGACCATCGGGCATGGGCAGAGCCTTCATCTGCAGACGGTTGTGCTTGTTGGGCGACTTGGACAAGCACATTTGGTTGGATTCCTCAAAGACGGTTTCACGGTACGACACAACGGGATCGGACTTCTTCAGAGGGATGCAAGCGTGATCCTCCTCCAAATCCTTAAGGCAAATTTCCAAATGCAATTCACCGGCACCGGCAATGATATGCTCGCCAGACTCCTCAATGATACATTGCACCATAGGATCGGACTTGGCCAGACGCTTCAGACCCTCCACCAGTTTGGGCAAATCAGCGGGGTTCTTGGGCTCAACAGCAACACGCACGACAGGCGACACGGAGAACTTCATCACCTATTAATTTGGACAAGGTATAAGTATGATAGTTGATACTTGGGGAACAATGATCTTTCACAGCGCTTACCTTCATGTTGTGGGCATCCTTGAAAGTGGTAATGGTACCAGTCTTAACCAGGAACTGATCAACACCGACCAGACCGCAAATGTTACCAGAGGGCACATCCTCGATAGCCTCAACATAACGACCCATCATCAGAATGGTACGCTGGATGGCCTTCTCGTACAGATCCTCCTTCTTGCCGGGTGTGTAGTTGGGGCCCATGATGCGGCACTTCTGGCCGGTGGCGACCTTGCCAGAGAACACACGTCCGAAAGCGTAGAAACGTCCCTTATCGGAGGTCGGTACCATCTTGGAGATGTACATCATCAGAGGACCATCGGGGTCACAGCTCTTGACAGCGACGGCAGCCTCATCATCATGAGGACCCTCGTACAACATCTCCATACGGTACTTCTGGGCAACCACAGGCGATGGCAGATGGATGGCAATCATCTGAAGCAGAGCCTCACCGGCTGGCAGCCAGGTGCGCATCACAGTCTTCAGCAGGGCCTTACCGTCCTTGTCCTTATCCTCGTGCTTCAGAGCAACACCGATCTTGGATAGCAGACTGTCGATCTCCTCCTTCTTGTAGCTCATGATGGCATCGAACACCTTGTAGATGGGATCCAGAATGTACATGCAGAAGGAACGCTTGTTGTCAGCCTCCTTTTGCTTTTGCCATTTCTTGGTCTTGGCGTTGAAGAAGTTCTCACCCCACAGACTATAAAAGACAATGGAAAATATGGTATGAGAATGTGGAAATAAGGTAGGTTTGGGTTTAGGGATAAATAACTATATATATTTTCTCAAAACATCTTTCATGGGAACTAAAGTTATTGTAAGAACGTGGATAGATACATCCTAACCTTATCTATGCGTCATCTTGAATATGACATCATCTTTATTTAAAGAACGCTGAATTTAATTAGATCAGACACACTTGGGAAAGAAGTATTACCAAGGCATATCATTTTAAATAATTCTAGTGTTAGTTTTCGATTGAAATATAATTGTCGAGTCGCTGCCTTAGCAATGTGCCGTTGGAACATTAGGAAAGAGGTTCCGGCACAGCGTTTCAGCAGCGTCTTCAGTTTTGATCTGCTTTTATTGTTACTGCACTTGTGACGCCCTCATCAAATGCGGCTCTGAGGACACGAAGTCCAAAGAGTACGCACGCTCAGCGTCACACGTTTTGTGCTAAAAGCAAAGAGAAGAAAGGGGAAGAAGGGGGGGAAAGATTGAGGAACTTACCGGTTCATTAGCTTGACAACATCGATCTTGAACTTCTCGGAGTACATCTCAGAGAACTGCTTGAGGGTGAAGGCCCAGCCGTGGAGACCGGAACCGAAACCGACGGAACCCTTTGAGGGGTCCACACGCACCTCACCCATTGGGCCACCATCGTCGTTGTAGGTGGCAATGATGACGTTCACGTTCTCAACAATACGCTGGAAAGTCTGGTACAGCTCCTCAGCATCCAGTTGCAGCTCGAGCAGAGCACGGTCCATCTTGTTCATGAACAGAATGGGCTTGATACGCTCAGCAATAGCCTGACGCAGCACAGTCTCGGTCTGCACGCACACACCGGATACACAGTCGACAACGACAAGGGCACCATCGGTGACACGGAGAGCAGCAGTCACTTCCGATGAGAAATCAACGTGACCGGGTGAATCGATCAGATTGATCAAGAAACCCTTCTCGCCCTTCTCACACTGATCGGCATGGGTGATGAACACAAGATCCTTCTCCTCAACCTCGAAGTACATGGAGATGGCACTAAAGAATGCAGACAGAAAAAGAAAGAGAGAGAGAGAGAGAGATAGAGATTAGTGATGTGGCATGGGGTGTGGTTCTTAGATCTATTGATGCTTACGTTGACTTGATGGTAATGCAACGCTCCTGCTCATCCTTGCGGGTATCGGTGAAACGAGTCTCACCGGCCTTGGCACCGGCAATAATACCAGCCTTGGAGACCAGGGAATCGGTCAAGGTGGATTTGCCGTGATCCACGTGAGCGATGACGGACATGTTGCGAATGTTACGCTTCTTGTCCATCAGGCCACGGATTTCGTCGACGGTGAAGTTGACCTATAAACATCATTCCAAAGTTGCAAAGATGCAGAGAAAGTAAAGAGAGAGAGAGAGACAGAAAGAGGGTGAATGTGAGAAAAAAGTGAATGTAGAAATAACGTAAGCCTAGTTCAGCTGCGGCTTATTAAAAATGGCGTTTGCAGCTCCCCACACAATACACAGGCACACGCAAGCACACACACACACACACACATACCGCAAGCCATCAGACGATGTGATTTTTTGAGGTTAGAACCGAACAGAACCACTTGCGTTGCGTTATTTCATGCAATACACTTGAAATAGCAACGCATTTGCTACAGATACATATATATAGAGTATGTGGAACTGTAGCAACACCTGGCAACATCTTGCCGCATTGTCGGCCAAGTTTCTTTTTAATAGAAAACTGCATACGTCACAACCAAGTTCCCTTGTGCTATTTTCTTTGTCTTGCATTTCATCACGAACGTACACACACACACACACACACTACTCATAGATACCAGCACACACACGCACACACAGGTAGACCGACCGACGACCAGAGCGAAGGTTGCCGTGTCACATCTGCAGTTTTTGCATAATTTCATGCATTCGCACAGCCACAACCCACAAAATTTCGATGCGCTCGATCAGCACATTTATTTGGGCAACGTTTAATGCATTTATTTCGGTTTATTTGAACCTACCATTTTGGATGTTTATTGATTTGCGTGGACCAACTTTAAAAACACTACACGCCTGCACTGGCGTATCGACAGGAAAGAACGAGCAACGTCGCAGACCTCTAGAGATGCGTCAACAAGCGATGGTCTTATCGATAGTTTGGAAATTTTGTGCGATAAATTTTATTTACTGCGACAGTGTGACCAAAATTATTAAGGCAAAAATACTAGTTGGGCGCGATAAGAACTATTAAAAATTAAATTCAAAATTAAAAGATAAAATTAAATTAAAATTTCTCAAGCAGAGTTTTAATCTGAATCACTTATTAATTGACAAGGAAAACAAAACTAAGTATTAATGTTTTTTTCAAAATCTCTGGAATTAGTTAATAATACAAGTAATGTTTGTTGTATTAGTTTTTCGTTTGCTTTTCTAGTATTTTTTAGTCTTTTTAGAGGTTTAAGTAAATTAATGACTGTATAATAATGTTGTCTACTTTGACAAGAGACAATAGTTAAATGGATGATTAATGAGACAACGAAATGACTCGACGAATTTTTGGGTGTAAAATTTGTTCTATTCTTCAATTCGTTTAGAAAGCGTTTAAATGCGTTAACAAAGAAGCAATTAGACCTGAAATGTTGAGTTTGGCTAAGACGATAAGATCTATAGGTCAGTTGAGTAGAAAACACAATTATTTCTGTAGCTGAGAATTTTCTTTAAGACGTGTTCAGAGTTTTTTACAATAAATGCAATTTAAGTATTTTTTTATTATTTGTTATATTATATTATATAGGTAAATAGGCAGCTATGATAAGCTTATTTTTTCAGGGAAGAAGTAAATAACACCGCGAATGAGCAGAGAAATCTGCAGATAACCTATGGAACTGCAGCTCCCCAGATTTAATTTTAATGCAAAGACAAAATAATCTACTTTTTTGTCTATTTAAAAATCGCAATAAATTTAATTTCTTCTCCGTCAACCTGCCTTGCCTCGGTAACATGTTGCGTGTTGCTAAGCCTGAATTCACCACACTGCCTCTCAAACTGTGCCAGAAACGCTCAAGCCGTTCGACGTCAAACATGTTGGCGGCCGCACGAATTTCGACTCAACCTTGCTGCAGTCGTGGCAGCAACTTTTCCACCCTGCATGCTGCAGCAACAAAACTCATTGCACGTCAAAGCGACTCAAGCAACATGTCGCGCAGCATGTCGCTGGCAACATTCTTGTCGCAACAGCATTGGCTGCGGCTCAGTTCGTGCGACATCCGATGCGGCAGGCCGAACAGTTTTCAAGTGATTTTCTGTGCGTACGGTTTGTGCTAACGGTAAAACTGAAGCTTCACACGTGCGTTTTGTTGTTGTCGCCAAAGCAGAGCGTGTGTGTGCGTGTGTGTGTGTGGTTGCACATGTGTGTGCGTGTGTGTGATGCAGTTGCAGAATGCAGCAAAGTGTTAAAAAAAAATTAAAAAAAAAAATACTTTTTATAAAAATAAAATACTAGAAGAAATGTGTTGATATTTCAAAAAGAATTTGAAGTTGGAAAATAAAGAGAATACGAATCAAAATAATAATAAAAACAAGAGATTAAAAAAAATATATAAAAAAAACTTTTGTCCAATTTTCAATACATTAATTTACTGATTCAAAATAAAGTTAGGCAAAACTGCTGATCAAGTCTGATCTAGAGAGCAAGAAGAAACAACAGAAAGAGATTTCAAATACTTTCAGAATTAGAAAAGAAAGATCATATTTAAGAAAAGAGCATAATTCTATATAATTCCATAAATCTTTCTGCATATTTTAGACATACATATTTCTATTAAACTCCTTAAATCTTTCAATTACTTATACCATTCTTATCCAACTGCAAATTCTCGGAAATATTAGCACAACTCAATAAAGCCAATTAAAAGCTAAAAAAACCAAATTAATTTCTTTATGAAGCCAGCTCCAAAAAAGAAAACGAGAAAAAATACTGAAATCGGCTTTTTGTGATTTATCAACCGCATGAAATTTGCGGACCTCAAAGACGGAAAAGTTTTGCCGCCGTCTTTGATCCGAAAGTGGCAGCGGCAGCGTCTGTAAGCGGCGTATACAGTGCAAAGGATAAACAATAAAGAAGAAAAAAAATAATAATAATTATAATAAATACGTAATAACGGGAAAATGGGATAAGTTGCACACACACACACACACAAAGCAATCCCCAACCCACTCCAGCTCGTACGTCGCGTTGATCGCGTTGTCGCCCGGCGACAGCAGCGACAACTTTTGCTCGCGCGTCTCGCTTCGCGTTTCTTATTAGAAAATCCTTTTTACGCGTGCAGCCAAAAAGGAGCCAAAAAAATAAAAAAAAAGAGAAGAGAATAAGTAGAAGAGGGAGAACAACAACAACAACAAAGGCAGCAGGGAAAAATTGCACGTTTTAAAAGTTTCGCTGTGCGTTCCCTCCTTCTTCCTTCTACTTCTCTCTTTCGTCGTGCAGTTGTCGTGTGTCCTGCTGCACACGGCAAACAAAGTAAAAGTTAGAGCGAAAGTTGTTGTGCAACGTGTGGAAAGTGCGGCAAAAATACAACAACAACAACAAAAACAGCAGCAGCGGCAGCAAGAACAACAAATGCACAGCGTGCAAGTTTAATTCGATTTTAGTGTGTAACAATCAGTGCGAAAAACGCCAGGCAGCAGCAGCAGCGCAGCAGCAGCAACAACAACAACAACTGCAATAACCGCAAACAACAAAAGCGCAGCGCACAAAAAGTTGCAGCGTCGCGTCATTGTCGCTACCTTTGCACACACACACACAGACACAGCGTGTGCGCGTGTGCGGGAGTGAGCGGAAGAACAGTAAAAGTGGATTAGTAGCAGCAGCAGGAGCAGCAGCAGCACCGGCAACAGCAGCTCTACCTTTTGCCGTCGGCTGCGCAGTCAGCGCTTGCAGCGACAGCGACTGAGACGCTCTTTTGGATTTAATGCGGAGCGCTTAGCGTGTTAGTCTTTCAACTCGTGACTGTTGTAAGTTGCCTGGCTTTTGGCCATTTCAGCACTCAGCACACAAACAAACACACTAACACACTCGATGAGAACACACACACGGCTTCTTTTCTCACTTAATTGTAATTAATTTTAAGTTAGAAGAGCAGCAGAGATTTTTATTTAATAGCTCGCCGCGGCGCTCTAATTCAATTCGAGAGTGCAGCTGGCAGAGGGCAGAGCGCAACGCCAGCGCCAGAGTTGTCGTACTTTGTAACCATCAATTGCTGCCGTTTAGCTTTTGTCCGCCTTGCGCAATTTATGCATTTGCTGGGGATGGGAGATGCTGCGTTCGATTAACTGCAATTTATCTATCGTTGCGCTTCAATTATGTATCGTGCTGCGGTATTTTGACAAAGAATTTGAGCAAATCAAACGATAAAATATGTGTGCAATTTATTTATACTCTGTTTGAAATAAAGGAATTTTCAATTTATATTTCTTTGAGGCAGAAATTGAATAATAAATATTTGAGAAATTCTTAAGCTTCAACTCATACCTTAAGCATTTCGTTTATAATTTGCACAGTTCTCGTGAGTATTTTACAGTATTAATCAACTGTCTGCGCCTGTTTTGGTATCACATACGGAAAATATATCAACTTTCGTATGCTAATCTCAGGCTTAGCTTGGTCTCTGCGCTGTAGAAAACATTAATGAACGAACCGGGTGACGCTTTGCAATCAGTTGCAATTGAATGTGACCATGTTCGGTTTTTACCGTTTCACAGGTTTTACCGTTGCCACACGGCTCTGGAGCACTTTGGAGAATGAGACAGATGCTCCGGACACGCACGGATTGTGCAAGTGAATGCAGGACAAGAGACTGAAAGCAAGAGGCAGACAGAGGGACAGACAGACGGACAGACAGACAGACAGACAGACAGACAGACAGACAGACAGACGACATGCAGGCAGGCAGACAGGCAGCCAAAGTGTGAGATGCAGAGAAAGAGATACAGACAGAAAATGAAATGACAGTTGCAAAATGTAACTAAGGATAGGTGGGAGAGAGACAGGGGGGCAGGAGAAAGGTGCTGCCCACACACACACACACACACACACATACACGGTTGACATTCGCACATTGTGTGCGCTTCCTGCGACTTCCTGGCCAGTCCTTGCCTTGTGTCTGGGCCGTCGGCTTGTCTGGCAGTCGTTGACTTTTGCATTTGTTTTCATCCTGAGACAGTGAAGAGAAAGAGAGAGAGAGAGAGAGGGAAAACGCAGACAGACTGCAGAGGGAGAGAAGTGCGACTGAAAGCGAGTTGGGCTTTAAAATCGGAATGTTTTATAATTTACTTAAAAAGCCAACGGAGACAACTTAATTCCCCCATTGTGTGCGGAAATCAGTAGACTCGCAGCATATGAAGGCACTCGGCACACCGTACCCCGTGTGCGAGCTGAGATTAGCTGCCTTTATTAGGTTCTATGTGTGTGTGTGTGTGTGAGAGCGAGATAGAACAATTTAGATTGCTCTCAACATATTTATGAGTTTATTGGGGCCAAGCCGATTGCTTTTTCTCTCTCTTTCTTCTTCCTTTTCATACATACCGTACTACCCTGTGCCGTTAAGAGTTTTAAGTGTGACCATAAATCTTTTAGGTGTCTTTAAACGGCAAACGGAAAAATGTTCGTCAACTTTGGTCTAATTTTATGGCTACAACATGTGCTAAAACACCTTCAATTTTATTACCATGGATTGCACTTGGGGTTTCTGAAAAAAACGATGGAACTACAATTTTCCAATGATTCAGACAAGGTCTAATGGATTTAATTGCATCTATATGGTTAGTTTGAAGGCTTAAAATAGCTAAATTGGGGAAATATCAATTTTTGGCTAAGTTCTTAACTCAAAATACTGTTAAAATAAGTAGATCTATTGGGAATAAAGAGATCAAGGTAGAAATAATAATGAAAAAATGTGATATAACCGCTTGATAATTCCAGTTCCAGAGTTCTGGGAACCCCGTTGCCATCTTCTCTAGTTATCCATTTATAGCGCGATGATTGTCTGGCATAGACACTTCAATCCGATGCCAGAATAATGTAGTTCCTGGGTAGTGTGGAGGGGGTTGGGATGGGAGCTTGGAAGTATGCGTTAATGCAGGGAGTAGCGTCTCCAGCTCAAGGAATGGCAGTGAATTATGAGACTGCACTGGGTTGCTGTGGTGTGAGCCGCGACAGAGTTGCCCAAGTTAAACACTTAAGAGCTGCCATGAAAATCAAAAAGCAACAGCAGCCTAGACAGGCGAGACAGGGAGAGGGAGAGAGAGCGAGAGAGAGAGAGAGAGAGAGAGGGAGAGAGAGAGAGAATTGCGAGCCCGTGGTAAAGTTTTGCCAGCAAGTTGTGTGTTTGCTGCTACCTGAAGGTGCTCTGTCTTACTTCCCCCCTCTCTAGCACTCTCCCCCACCCCTGACTCTCAGCTGACATATATTCATTCAGTCAGGGGGGGAGTGGGGCCCCACGAGTCGTCATTGCGCCGGAAAATCTTATGAAACGAGCGAAAATTAAAATAAAAAGTGCTAACAGCCTCGAAAAACTTTGCCTACTCCTTTCATTCTTTATTGCTTTCTTTCTCGCAACGATTTGCTAGCTACCCCCCTTACTTCCTCTATCCCTTCTCGTACCTGCTACCCTGCTTGACTCCTGCCTCGACTCCTGCCGCGGCAGCTCTCGAGCTCTTCAGATGCTTCAGCTCGAAATAAATCTTTGAATGGCTTTAACATGTTTTCAGCGCAAGTTTCGTTTCGTTTCGTGCGGCGTTACGACGTTACGACTCTCTCCTTACCAACCCCCTCCCCCCCAACTCGTCTAGTGTCTCCTCACTCTTATGTGGCGTCTGTCGCCTCCGTCTGTGATTTATACATGCTTAATAATTTATTGGTTGAAAAATTCAGCATTTTTTTTTTTTTACCAAATGCTTTTCCCATGTTCTTCGCCTGCTTCACTTAAAGTGGTCGTAGAACCATTTATAGTTCCTTTTCTTGGGCACATTGTGAGGTTAGGTTAGGTTTGCCCTGCGCTGTATTTAAACAAAGGAAACGGTATAAGAGGGAGTTTTTCAAGTATTTTCTGGTATTTGTCTATTGAGATTTTTCAATATTTTGAAAATCTTACAGTTTTCTAGTTGCATTTCTCATGCCTTTGGAATTTCTTAAGCAATAACTAAAAAATTTACTTAAATGTCCTATAAATACTTCTATCTTATTTATTTCTTCATATTTTTCTACCCTATAAAAAAAAAATAAATACCAAAAATGCATTTATTTATTCTCCATTGTTTCCTTTATCAACCAACTCCACAATTTCTCTCAGTGCATGCCAAATACTTCAGCGATATTCAATGAAATCGAAACGCGCTGCATCGCGTAGCACAACAACAACAAAGACAACGAACCAAGACGATGACAGCAGAGCAATGTCTTGTGCCCTCTCATGCCTCCACTTTTCCACCTCCTCCTCCTCCTCCTTCTCCTCTTACCAACCCACCTGCAATCGCCCATCTCATCGGTCTTCGGTTTGACATGAACGACGACTTGGTTCGCGTAGTCGCGTCGTCGTCGTAGTCGGTTCCATTTGAAACTTATTGCTCGCTGAGCTGTCAGCTAGGTTGCTTTGGGTACCCCCTTTTCATACATACACATATTTCTCACATATTTTTGTGGTATTTTTTCTCTATATATACTATACTATACTCTCATTATTCGATTCGGATGATGGCAAATTCGATTTGACGTCAACAACATCGAAAGGGGGCAACAAGTTGACCTCATTCCTGGGCAAAACAATCGCAAACAGATGCATTTGCCATAAGACATAAGTCCCCATATATATATTTATATTTATATAGTCCATGTCTGCATACAGTTTTGTCCCACTGTGCCGACAGACGGACCCAATGAAGCATTGCAGTTATCGCTGACCGCGTCGCAGTTGATGCACCTTTCCCTCTGAGCCGCGACTAATGAGAGGCAAACATTGTTGACACTCCCCTGTGCAATGATCTCTATAAGACCATAAACTATAGGAAACATATATATACATATGCAAATGAACAACGTCGAGCGGCAGAGGGCAGTTTAAACTGTTCGATCTAACTAAATTGAAAATTTCATGAGATTATAACGTGACTTGCAAAAAAATATGAAAGATTTGCTTTAAAAAAATATTACAATGAGTATACTCCCTAGATGTTCAGATCTTCTTACTTCATATAATTCTTTAATAAACATTTATCATATAATTTATGTATTTTTATTTTTATACTTCATATATTTCTTTAATATACATTTATCATATAATTTATAAATTTTAAAGCATATGCGTATACTCATATTTTATTTTAAAAAAGTATTTGATAAATTCTATAATGTAATCTTCAACTTCGACAAGTTATATTTACCATATAAATCGATAAATATACTTTAAACTTATTCTACTTATATCTTACCTTTTTGTATATTTTCTATATACAATACTAAACAGATATATTTATTACTTATCAGAATCCAGAGAAAAAAACAAAAAATAGTTTCGTGTGAAAATTTAAAAAAGGGTCAATCGTTCATTTCAATTATATGAACCGCCCTCGAAGCAGTTTTTACACTGAATAGTTAAGAGTTTGTATGCTAGTTATCGGAAATGATGAAAAGGGGCTCGGCTCATCCCAAAAAGAGTTGGTAACGAGCTGATTAGCGTGTTAACTGCGCAATTTTTCGGATATTTACGATATTTCGGATATTTCGGAATTCACAGAGACTCTGTCTCACTCTCTCCCTCTCTCTCTCTCTTTTAACTGGATGCTGTTGACGAGCGGTTGATGGCTTGTTAGCTGATATAATGATATATGACCATCGAAATGTCAGAATTAATAAACGTTGATGGTTGTTTAATGAGCCGCCGCGGCCGCCGCCGTTGCGCCGTTTGCGCCATCAATTGACAGCGACGTCATAGCGGTTGCTAGGTGAATCATGGAGTGAGAGAGAGAGGGAGAGAGAGACGATAGTGCTGGTAGCGGGTGTGCTACCCAGGTATAGTTTTTCTTCGTCGCGCAATGAGTGGGAAAATATGAAAATTACCCAATGCCAAAAAAAGGTGTTAAAATTTTGGAGGCATATAGATAGTTTGTATGAGAACTGAAGATATATATTTATACCCTTCATGTGTGATGAAAAAAGGGTATACTAACATTGTGCAAATGAACTTAACAAGCATAATGAGACGTAGCATAAAAAATAGCAAAATGGATTTATTGTAATTGTTCGATATTTTGGATATTTAGGTAAAGGTATGATTTAAAAAAACATTTTTTTTTTTTGTAATTTAAAATCGCGTGTTTTTAATTTTAATCGAATGTGGAGGTTAAAATTAATACTACACAATTATTTAAATTGATTTTAAACAATACTTAATTTTTGCCCAAAAATCATGTCATGTCATGGCCTGTTATTCTCATTTTACACCGATCGTAACTTTCTTAAAAATCAAACGATTTTCACGCGGAATGACATTTTGTTTATGTTTTAACAAACTGAGTGATTCTACATTTAAAATAAAGCATAAATGATTTAATTAAATTTTTCGAGATTTTGGAAATTTAGGTAAGAGTCCCCCCTATGATTTTTCAACAACATTTTGTTTTAAGTTTTTTTCAAATGTAAGATGGAGTTATATAATACGTTTTACTCTTTTACTATTTGAGCATTGAAAATAGGTATCGATAGATTTCACAATCGATAATTACGATTTTCGATTCGCGAAAGAAAGCTTGATGAATTAAATGTATTAGGAACTTTTATTTAGATTGATTTATTGCAAAAATACTGTGACTACGTTACTTAGGGGATGTGATGAGAATTCAACTAAACGTTTTATAATTTTTCTATATGTCTATGTATATTCTGTTCTTGATACTTGTGCCGCTTTGGACTTGATGATTTTCTGAACCCAATCGCCTTGTCCCTAGTTCTGGAGAAACATCGAAGCTTTCGATGTTTTTTTTTTTTATTATTATTCATTGATGTGCATCGATGTTTCTTCAGCTCTAATTGTCGTCTTGATTCTTCCCCATTAATAAGCTTACGAAAAATGGAAGAGGCGTCGCAAGAAACCAGATTTCGAGGACTCTTTCGGTGCAGTTGATTCTGATTGTGAGGTTGACTGATTACTACAGCTGGCTAACTCAACCAACTCCACTCGACTTTGCTTCCAACTTTTCCAAGAGATATTAAATTTGTTCAAGAAACTCTTTTTGCTTTCGGCATAGGATCCATCTGCTTGAAGTAACAACAACTTATTACCTTTTTTGGCATGTTTGGCTTTCCTATAGCGCTTGGTTATCTTAATATTGGTATCCAATTTTGGTTGATTCTGTATAATTATCTGCTCTCTTCTGTTCTGTCTCTCTGTCGGACTCAATTTATTCTTCAATATCTCTAGTTGTTTTCTAGCTGCAATCCGTTGATTCTCTATCAAATCTTCTTGAGAATTGTATACACGATGTCCATGATAGGTAAAGCTAGTTGTGCTGCAGATCAAATCAGCTTCGCCTCTATCCAGCGAAGAGTCCACATTTTCGGGTTTACCTGAGTACTGTTTCACGCAATTAATGTCAAGTTGTAGATAGGAAATGTATATGTAAATGAATACAATTTAGAGATCTAGCATAGTTATTGAAAGCTTCATCACAATAAACTGAGATAGTCAACCTATAGAATTTATATAGCATGTATCTAGGCAAGAAAAATGGTCAAACCTTACTGATTTGTTTTCTATCTAAATTATTATTAAAAATTTGTATTGTATACGTTTATAAAACTCAAATTTTTATGAAATTTTACATATATATTTGAAAGAATAGAAACAGTTCTAGGTTGATTAATTTGGATTGAATAACTTAGAAACTAATACAAATGGATCGATCAATATTTTGGAATATTTTGGAATATTTTGGAATATTTTGGATTTTTTTTTTTTTTTTTTTTTAATATACTTTAAACTTACCCTCGACAAATAGTTTTCTTGACTTTTCTGCATTGTGAGCTCAGCTTGGGTGAGGCTGGTCTGAGATCTTGTGTTATAGCAGGCGTTACGATAGTTATACAGTGGATTGCAGTTATAATATTGTTGTTGCCATGACTGCGATATGGTACCAAAACAGCTTGCGCCCATTCCATATATCAGATGATTCGATTGTAAAGAAAACCAATTAGGCACATTGGGATTCCACTGAAATCGAAATGCAAAATAATGAAAAATGGAAAAATTTCGAAAAATGATATAATATGATTTTCGTACATTGCTGTAGCTTTGCATTGCTAACGGTTTCGGCATATTACCATTGCGAATCCTCAAAGCCCAATCAGTCTCTTTAGCAGCCATTTACACTTATATTGAAGTTCAGATCGTCCCCTCTTGTGGTTGTTGCAACATACTGTACTCAAAACGACGAACAACAAAAACGTGTTGGGTTAAACTTTCTGCAATTTCTTAAACATCGAAACAAATTCTTTTTATTTACAGATTTTTTATTTTATGTATTTGGAAAATATGTATGTTTACAGACCTGCAACCAGGTCTATAAATGTGATTTGACAAACTTAGCAAAGCCAGGAGACTTTAGTATACATATATATGTTCTACAATTAGCTCGACCCTTAGCAAACATTTCTGATTAACTAACCCTAGTATGTTGTACCGGGCACCCTCCGTATTTTAATTGTTTATAATTTATGAACTTGTCGACGGCGACGACATCATAAAAACCCGCGAAACATAAACATAACGCAATGTTATGCAATGCCACGCCCCGTGTGGCAACTGCCCCCCTGCCCCTGCCCCTGCCCCCATACCCCTTTCCCATCTAGACAAACAATCTGTGCATAGAAATTAAATTCATTTTGTGAGCAGGGCAGAGCAGAGCAGAGCAGGGCAGCTCTGCTGCTGGCACCTTACATGGTTTACCTTGTGTGTGTGCAAGTGGAAATGGGTCTCTATTTGTGTGTATGTGTGTGTGTGGAGGGGGAGGGGTAGGTTAAGCAGACGTCACTTTTGCTAATTAAAAGTTCGATGCGAAACATTTGCAGTAGCAGCGGCAGCGGCAGCAAATGGCGCAATCACAAGTACAGTCCGTGTTGGCAATGACAAAGGGAATCAGGTAAACGAGACAACAACAACAGAAAGAGAAAGGGAGAGAGAGAGAGAGAAGGGAGAGGGTGACAAAAGAATTTGCATATTCATCTGGACTGCAACGAATTGCAAATATCCTGCAGAAAAATATGGCAACTATTATGGAAATATTAAAAATATAAAAAAAATATTTATAAAAAAAATCTAATAAAAGAAATTATTTATCTGTAGAAATTTAATAAATTGTACATTTTATGTGTGATATTAATATAAAAACTAAATTTAAATAACAGTTTTTATTTAATAAAATATGATATTCTATAAATCGACACATAGGCAAACAAGAAAGTTATCTCTTATAATTTCTGAAGTTTCTGAAAATTTCCACTAAATTTCTTTGCTTTTCTTTGAAAGAGTAAAAGGAATAAGAGCATGCTCAATTTATTTTCGAATCTTCTCTCAACCTTTTTGCTTGGTCTCCATTTTGTCGGGGCAATCTCGTTTTGCTCGGTTCCGTTTTAAATAGCATACGAAATCAGTTTTTAATTATTTAATTAATTGCGCAACGTTATGCAAATAGCCGATGGATTTTTCAGCGAATTAAAACAAGTTCGAGTTAAGAAAAGCTCATCGAATGGAGCCGAGGGAGCAGCGGGAAGTGGGAAACACGTGTTAAATGAAATTGCTTCATGTTTTCTTTTTTTTTTAATTATTTATGGATTAAAGTTATGTTGAAGGAGAATGATAATGTAATTAAACAAACAATTCTTTCAGTTTCTGCTGAAATTTCAATTTTCCTTGAGTTTGGTCAACCAAATAAATCTCGAATTAACCCCATTAGAAATGTTGGGTTATGCCATCTAATTACATTATGGTTCCGGTTTTGGGTGTGTGTGTGTGTGCGTGTGCTGGGCCCAACCACAGGAGCGACCGCACACAAAAACATGGAAAACACACACACACAAACACACTCTCACACATAAACCGCATAAAATCACCTGCGAGCTTTTACACACACCGACGCCCACGCATCGAGAGAGAGAGAGAGGGAACGCACAGTGTCGCTTTATTTACGAGCTCCCATGTGATATTTAAAGTAATATTTTTGATTTTTTTTCCCCCTTCGGGCGTAGCAAGTGTTGACAACCGCAACGCATCACAACAACACACAGAGAGAGAGAGAGAGAGAGAGAGAGAGAGAGAGAGAGAGAGAGAGAGCGACACACGCCTGTCAAACATGGCACATTCCATTCCAGTTCCAATTTCAAAAACTGCAGTCGAGGAAAATGGGAAAATGCGTAGAGGAATTGGCATTTATTAGGGGCAACCTGCGCATAATTACCGAGAATGTGTTTAGCCTATTAGATGAGGGTGGGGGAGGAACTTTTATAGCTAAAAATTGATACATGGCAAAGTTTTACAGGGCAAAGTTTTAATAACATCGTCGTGTCTCTCCCCCTCTCTCTCTCTCTCTTTCGAATATGCTGCCATAATTTGATGCAAGAGAAACTACCTGGTACAAGGTATTTTTAGCGTTTTCCAATTTGTGGAACGTGCTCGGCGGCGACCTTAAGTGCTCCCCGGTGTGCATTTAAATGGTTTAGGATTGATTAAGCCAACAACATGGATGGATATGCCAGCTGGATAAGCTGGGAATGCCATAAATTATGTCTATTAATTGGGCTCGCATGCAGTGGCCAAAATTATGGCAACTTAAGTTCCATTTGCATGTTCTTATATGTACTATAAGTCTCGATAATTTGCTATAAATTTGATGATATGATACGAAACGATACAGCAAAGATTTATAACCTAAAGAGGAAAATTGTGTTTGAGGTTGTGTATACTTTGTTATAACATTTTTACGCTTATAAGTCTATAATAATAAATAAGTTTGTATATAAATATATATATATGTATATATAATATTTATGAATACATAGAAATATTCTAGAGATAACCCAAAGTTGTAAAGCTTCTTTTTAAATAATATTAACTTAGAATAAAAAAAAAAAAAAAAAACAGGAAGCGCAGCCACAAAAAATCAGCCCAAGCCTCAAAATCAACGCACATAAATCTAAATTAAATTTTTTCTCCCTCTCTGTCTCTTTTGTTCTCCCTGGTAAGAAGGAAAAACAAATTTCCCTCTGTGTTTTTCTTGCCTTGTCAAGTAGACTGAAAATTAAAGGCGGCTCCTCCTCGTTCGAAGAAAATGAGTAATGTCGTTTGTACTTAATTTGAATGACAAATGTTTGGGAGGCTGTAAACGTATTTATTACTCCTCACCTCTCCATCTCCATCTCTTTCCCACACCCAAACTGTCTCTGCCTCAGCTGGCGTCATTAATCGTCGCAGTTCTTGCAATATTTTTCGCTTAATTATGCAAAGGGGCCAAATGTCTTTAAACAAAAGCCAAGTTATATTGATTTAAGCCCTCAATGAGATTAGCCACGCCCACCTCGCCCACTCTCTGTTTATTTATTTGTTTGTTTACGGTTTTATTTACACTAAACCCGATGGTTTTGCTTGTGCAGAAGTGTGAGATCTTGAGATTGTCAACTAATTAGCAGGGAAAGTGCAATTCAAATAAACTCAAACTGTACCATGCATATATCTTCTTTTCAAATATACTATATTATATATTACTATAATCAATTTCCATCTTTGTTTCAGTCTGAGGCCAGAAATGATTACCAGAAAATACAGATAAAAATGCCAACGCACATTTATTGGAAGACTAAACTGATTCGGGCAGTTTTGCTCGTGGTAAGTTAAGATTATGAATTTTATTTCAGTAATTAAAAATCAATTAAGGCTTATGTAATGAAATAATTAATAGCTTATCTGATAAAATTACTCTATAGAAGACTGAAATCAATCAAGATATTTTTGAAAACGTTAAAATATTAATCTATAAAGAAAGACAACATCCCAGCAAGATTTTATCCTAAATAAATCCTCCAAGTTGCATTAAGAAAAGATAAAATAAGTTAAAATTCCCATTTATTTTTCTAGCTAACCTTTACTCATACTGATGATTAAATTTATGCACTATATTAGACCCAACTAAGGGATGATAATAAGTATTATATCATTATCAATCTGCAGCTGTTGCTTTTTGAAATGACAACATTAAATCCGATCCATGATTTCCCTATGTAACCATTTCGAGCAACCCCAAAAACTGTTAGTTAAACATGTTTCTCATAATCATAAAAAGCCAGAGTTACGAACAACCAAAAATTGTGTGACAATTATAAACCGCAATGTAACATCATAAATGAATCCTGACTCCTCTCGGTTCTCTCAGAGTTTCTGCTAACATTCATAAATTTTAAAGCAGCCCACAAAAAGGACAAGCATCAAATTTCCCAAAAATGTAATAAAACATCAAATTACCAATAATTTAGCTGGCAAAGGCAAGGGCTGAACCCTTTTTTTGTACCCTACAGTCTGCGTGAAAATGGGGCATAGCTGGTGCGAAGAAAGAGAATTTATGTATAAAATCGTAGATCTCAGTTAGTACTCGAGTTAGAGCTATGAAATTTGGTATATATATGCTAGTATACCCTGTGCATATTATGTATATATATTTTCTGTTAAAAGTCGTAGAACTCAGTTAGTACAAGAGTTAGAGCTATGAAATTTGGTATAGATATGCTAGTCTACCCTGTGCATCAAATTTCTCTTAACTCTACCCATTTAAGAAATAATTTAAATTTTACTTAAAATTGAAATACAAAATTTGACTGCAGGGTATCTGCGAATCAGCTGGCTTTCCCTGGCTTGCTGTTGTTCTACTTGTTGCCCTGCAACCCTGCTAGGCGGCATGGGGGGCATTCTGAGAGTCTGACAGCAACACGTGCCGCTTTGTGATTGCGGATACTTTTCGACGGATTTGCAATGCCGTCGGCATTTTATAGCGCCAATGAAGCGTAGCGGCCCCAGCACGACACGACCCTTGTGAGGTGGCAACCCTGCTCTGGCCCTAAGACCAAGTTCAATGCGTTTTGCTGGTCATTGGGCTTTGTGGGGGGGGAGAAAAAAAGGATTAGGCCCGCATGCGGCTTGTAAACTGCTTTATAGTCTCGCACACACACACACACACGCCCCTAATGTGTGGGGGCGTGTCGTCGCCCACAACTTGTTACTGTGTGTGCCGCACGCATTATCATAATGTGTTTTATCTGGGACAGCGCTCGCCCTGCCGTTAGAAATCACTTAAGATGCTCGTACTGCCCCAATACAAGTATATATTGTATCGTATTCCCCTTCACTGGACTCAAGGATTCCACTTACACACACACACACACACACATACACACACTTAGGCTTGTTGTCTGCCTACCTCATTCTTGTTTTTTTGGCGTTTGTTTCGACTTGCGTGAAATTGCAAAATCAATCAATTCGATTACGTATACGTAATATTTATAAATATTTAATGTTAAGCTTTATACGCATTTTCTCTGTGAAACCTTCTCCCTCCCCGGTACTACCCTCCCTCCTCAGTTACTACGATGCGATTCCATGTTATGTAAATGGGCATTGTCTACATTATCAGCAAATGGAGCATTTGGGGGCGGAGGGAGGCGTGTGCGTGCGCTCTACCGCTGTGTTTTATGACTATGTTGGGGTTTCTCCCTCTTCGTTGCTTCTTCTTCCCACCCCATTCAGAACAGGGCGCTCTGTGTGTGTGTGTGCTTCAAATGCTTTCGATATGTTAATAAGTAATTCCGAGTCCAGGAATCGACTCTCAAATTTGCTGAGCTCATTGGGGACAACGACGACAACATGTTCGGTTCGTAAGTCTGAATACGCTATTCAATTGGGGGGCCTAGACAAATTACCCATACTAGGGGGGTTATTTTCAATAATCACGTTAAACGAGCTACAAATCGAGACAAGCAGAGCAGCTTAAAGCTGTCGCCGAGTAGCTTGTTATCTTGCCAGGCATCTGTAGGGTTCTTAAGTTCAGTTTCAAGTAATATCTGATAAGTTTTCAGTTATTTGCATGTATAGATTATACTAATTGCCAAGCATAAAGGTTTTAATGCTATTTATTATTTCAGATACTTTTAACTCTTTGTCACTTTATATTTCTAGTCTTATCACATATGCCATTATAATAATAATAATAATCTATTGACTTTTTGACTGCTTTATTGAGTATAAATTGCTCTCGTTTAGTTTTCTGATTTTTTCTTTAATTTTCAATTTTTTTTTTTCCTATTTTTGTTGACCAAATTTAGTTGCGTTTTTCAACAGTTTTTTGTCAGTTCATAAAATATGTAAACGTTTGTTGTAGCCACCCTCTCCCCTCACGCTCCCGCACTTCCCTCTGGCCTGCAGCATTGTGTGGCTGGAATGTTTTAAAGGTTATTTTTATTTTTGTTGAGGTTTTTCGCTTTTCGAAGTTCATACAGCGGCGGCTTTTAAATAAATGCTACGCTTTTTGTAGATCCAACAGCGGCTGCACCAAAAAAAAAAAAAAAAAGTTTGTTTAATTGTTTTAAAATGTGTGCGGGTGTGTGTGAACATCCCTATGAGCGCTCCCAGGGGGAGGTTAGCCCGCTGTCTGCCCCCTCTCTGGGTCGTGTTTGCGCTTTTTTATTTGCGCACATAATTTATGCATGTGTTGCCTCTGGCTGAGCTCCCGACTGCGATTAAAATGGCACAGAGAGGGTAAAAAGTCAAATGTGGGAATTTTCGATATTCGATATTTCCATTCTCTCCATTCGCCATTTCCCACTTCAGTTCAGTAATTTGTTTTGATTTTTCAATTGATATGCTCGTTGGCAGTTCGAATTATCGTTAGATTTGCTCACAAAACTAAATTAAATGACACAAAAATAATTATGGTATATCTGTATAATGTGCAGAACTGAATTTAGGTTAGTTCTATTTGTAATTAGATGCGGCACACAATAAAACCAACACATATTGCTCAATGCAATTGTTGAAATTCGATTCAAATAAATGAGAAATTTATTTTATTTCATATGTGCAGAAAAGTAATAGGAACAAAAAAGAACTAAGCAAATATTTAAATAATTTAGGAATATTTAATGGGCGTGGGTATATATTAGCAATATACTATATAGACTGTGCATGACTTAATTGGAATTTGTTTTAAAGCATCATTTAATTCAGTTTGTGGAATATATATAGATACTGTGGACTTATTTAAATTAAGAAATTTAAAAATATCATAATAATATTATATTATATATTTTTCCATTGATATTGACTATATATAGCATGATTAAATTAAGTAGAAATACTATATAGCGTGCTAAATTAATTTGTTTTCTGAAAAAATGCAAAATTCACATTTGCCAATTGATTTTCCACAAAAAATACCAAAATAGAGCGAGAGGGAGAGAGAGTGGGAGAGGGAGCGTGAAATTGCTCTTCAAAAAGCAGTCTTGGCTAATGAAGAAACGTTATCGCATTGGCCAAAACAAAAACAAAAACATTTGCCATTTGTCAGATTTGTCTCCTCATCATCCACGAATATGGGTCATCAAAATGTTGCTCTTACCCAATGTCGACTGTGGCTCAACAGTTTGAGAATTCCAACGAGAAATGCATGACATTTATTCACGCAACGCAAAGCAACGCAACGCGACGCGACGCTGGCAGCGCAGGCAAATTGCTGCGTATTAATCAACGTCGGATTCGGGGCCCGCACATGCCGCAGGTTCTGTCATATGCAGAGGCCAACGAATGTGTGTGTGTCCTGTCGGTCAGCGGGGCGTGTGTGTGTATGGGTGAGTGTGGGTGTGCGTGTGTGGGTTACTGGTGCGTAATAATTGCTCGGCCATAGGCTCAGCGTCACACACACACAATCAAACAGACAAACAGGCACGAGTACACACACACGCACACGCACCTGGCAGAGATAGTTCGTGTGATTAGCCACACACACACGCAGACAGAGATGTGAATATTTGTGAAGCGCTCTCACGCGCTCTCCCACAGGCCACACAGCAAGGGAGAGAGCGTGTGTGGCTGCTCTCTCTCACTCTCTCTCCCTCTCTCGTTGTGGACTGTATGAAATTATGCGGAAATTGTTGCATACTTAAGTGGGCACGCATGAATAACTGTTAAAAAGTTGCCATAGTTGCTTGCGGCGCATTTTTATAGCCGAAATAAACAAACTGCTGTGAGCGAGAGAGAAAGAGAGAGAGTGAGAGAGAGAGGGGGAGAGTGTGTGTGTGTGTTTGTGCAATTTATGCCTGCCCCTAAGTCAATAATTGCGCTGCTCTTTAATCTTCCAATTACTTCATCCAATTATCCAAGTTATTCGTGGCTAAATAAATCTTGACCACAATTCCACAATAGTTTCCTTACAGGGGGTGGACCCCTCTGCCCCCTCTCGGGGCAAACGTCAACCGCAAGTGAAATTTAACAAAATGATAAATTAATTTCGAGCAATTGTAGCTGAAATTGAAATGCATAACTTACAGTAGCTGCTTCTTATTTTGTTTTCTTCTTTGTTTTGCTCTGAAATCAGCACAAAAACTCTGAGTAATTGCCCCAAAAGAAAGAAGAGAGTGAGAGAGAGAGGGAGAGAGGGAAGCAGCATAAACTAAGCTAAGTTTGTTATAAGTACGTTGTTCTATGTGTGAGTGTGGAAGAACACATAACTATGTAGAAGAAGTTGCCCCTGAGCTTGTAGCAAAGTCAAACTGAACTATTATTGGCACGTTACGAGGGCGCAGACAGCCAGCAGGGTGAAGAGGGAGGGGGGCAGGGTGACTTGCTTTGAGCTAGGGTCAACTACATAGCACACAGACAGTTATACCAAAATATATATGTTTGTTTGTTCTATATACGAGGGTCGTTTGATAAGTCCGTGACTTTTTGAATAAAATATATTTTTTTCGTCAAAGAAGCGTTTTATTTCTCAACATAATCTCCTTTTAGCTCTATACATTTAGTCCAGCGTTTTTCCAATTTTTTTATTCCTTCCAAATAATAGGTTTTCTCAAGGCCCTCAAAATAGTCGTTTGTTTCTGTGATGACCTCTTCATTTGACCCGAATCTCTTACCGCCGAGCCATTTCTTCATGTTTGGAAACAAAAAATAGTCACAGGGGGCTAAATCTGGAGAATATGCTGGATGGGGTAGCAGTTCGTAGCCCAATTTATGAAATTTTGCCATGCTGACTACACACGTGTGCACCCGTGCATTGTCCTGATGGAACAGCACTTTTTTTTCGCCAAATGCGGTCGTTTCTGCTTCAAATCAATATCGAATCTGTCCAAAAGCTCTGAATAATATTCGCCGGTGATCGTTTTACCCTTTTCAAGGTAATCGATGTGAATGATACCTTGTGCATCCCAAAAAACTGTGGCCATGACCTTGTTGGCCGACAGACCCACCTTGGCCTTCTTTGGTGCACGTTCACCCGGAGAAACCCACTGTCTTGATTGTTCTTTGGTCTCTGGTGTGGTGTGGTGGATCCATGTTTCGTCTACGGTAACGAAACGGCGCAAAAATTCGTTTGGATTGCGGTTGAACATCGCCAAACACTCCTTTGAAATGGTCACACGGTTGCGCTTATGGTCGTGTGTGAGCAATCGCGGCACCCATCGCGCGGAAAGCTTTTTCATGTCCAAATATTCATGTAAAATGTGATGTACCCGTTCAGTTGAGATGCCTACAGCCTCAGCTACCTCACGCACTTTCATTCTCCGATCATCCAATATCATTCCATGGATTTTGTCGACGATTTCTGGCATGACGACCTCTTTTGGGCGACCTGAACGTTCGGCATCACTTGTACTGGTACGACCACAACGGAACTCAGTAAACCATTTCTTAACCATTGAAATTGATGGTGCAGAGTCCCCATAATATTTATCAAGTCTTTCCTTGGTTTCGGTGATGGATTTTTTACGCAAAAAATAATGCTTAATTAGCACACGAAATTCACTTTTTTCCATTTTCGTTAAAATTCACGAGATCGTCTGCTTTCAATGCCTATAAAACGCAAACCAAAAAACGCAGCTTTCTCAAAATTTTACAGTCAGCTGTTAATCGATAACTGCTGACAGGAGCAGTGTTGTATTTAGAGCAGGTGCGCGGCAAATACAAAAAGTCACGGACTTATCAAACGACCCTCGTACGTATGTACACTCTCAGCAGCGTAACAATTGCTAATGTACAAAATATTTCATGATTCTGCAACTGCTTTTTCTTGTTATACCCTGTAAAAGGAGACTGAGCAAAAGGAGTATCGAGAAATATCAGAAACAGAGGCAGCTTAAGGCTCTAACTGAAATACTTTTATCTTCTGCTATCTCAGTTTTTTATTATATCTATTTATCTATTTAATTATTAATTTTAATTAGGCATGACACACTATCAATCTATACATATATATTTCTAGGGTATTTCCCTCTGTAGATTTTTCTACTGAGCTACGCTCACTTATTCATATCCCCCCCTACTGACTTTTCTTCATGCTACACTACGCTACTGCATTCTTTTATTCATTCATTTCATTCACTTTGAGTTCCAATTCTCTATTCTTTCCCTCTCTCTCGCTCCCTCTTTTTTTCTGCTGTCTGTCTCCGCTCTTTTCTATTCTCTTTAGTTCACTTCGTGCTCGCTCATTTTCCACTGAGTTTTCCACAACATACAAATACAACAATGGCCCAAGCAGACCGAAAGTGACGCGGTTCTCTTATCGCGCGCCATTGTTGCGGCAAGGGGAGAGCGGGGTGAGGCGAGGGGGAGACTAGTGTAATGAGGGATGATGGCCTAGAGATTTGGCGGCAAGCTGGTGCGGCATTCGTTGCCTTCAATTGGTCACCATGGCGTATACGCTACACAATTTAAGGGCATATTATTATTCGAATACTGTGGGGAGAGCTGAGAAATATATTTGCAGGCAATTTTTTAATTAATAATTATTTTTTACAAATTTGAATATAATTTAATTTAATTTAAATAAGTTTAATTTACTTTAATTTAGTTTTATTTAGTTTAATTTTAAACACGCAATCGATTAAAAGTAAAAGCAGGCGATTTTAAATGTTGAAAAAAAAATTCTCTGAAAATATTTACCTGGGGGACCATTGTCAAAATCACAAAATGTAAAATTTTTTTGAAGTTTTTAAATTGCAAAAACAATTAAGCCATTCAAATCTAGAACTAAACCCATGAATAAAATGCTTTACCCGAAGAAAATCGTTTGATTTTTAAAAAAGTTATGAAATGATGAAAGTGAGGATACGGGTCCTGTCGAGGGTCTTGCATGTCAAATTTTTTGTCGACTTTGACATGATTTTTGGCCAAAAATTAAGTATCATCTATAACAATTTTAAACACTTGTTTTATACTAATATTGACCCCCGCAATCGATTAAAAGTAAAAACAGGAGATTTGAAATTTTGAAAAAAAAATTTTCTGAAAATATTTACCTGGGGGACCATTGCCAAAATCACAAAATGTACAATTTTTTTGAAGTTTTTAAATTGCAAAAACTATTAAGCCATTCAATACTAGAACTAAAACCATGAATAAAATGCTTTACCCGAAGAAAATCGTTTGATTTTTAAAAAAGTTATGAAATGATGAAAGTGAGGATACGGGTCCTGTCGAGGGTCTTGCATGTCAAATTTTTTGTCGACTTTGACATGATTTTTGGCCAAAAATTAAGTATCATCTAAAACAATTTTAAACACTTGTTTTATACTAAAATTGACCCCCGCAATCGATTAAAGGTAAAAACAGGCGATTTTAAATTTTGAAAAAAAAATTTTCTGAAAATATTTACCTGGGGACCATTGCCAAAATCATAAAATGTAAAATTTTTTTGAAGTTTTTAAATTGCAAAAACTATTAAGCCATTCAATTCTAGAACTAAAACCATGAATAAAATGCTTTACCCGAAGAAAATCGTTTGATTTTTAAAAAAGTTATGAAGTGATGAAAGTGAGGATACGGGTCCTGTCGAGGGTCTTGCATGTCAAATTTTTTGTCGACTTTGACATGATTTTTGGCCAAAAATTAAGTACCATCTAAAACAATTTTAAACACTTGTTTTATACTAATATTGACCCCCGCAATCGATTAAAAGTAAAAACAGGCGATTTTAAATTTTGAAAAAAAAATTTTCTGAAAATATTTACCTGGGGGACCATTGCCAAAATCACAAAATGTACAATTTTTTTGAAGTTTTTAAATTGCAAAAACTATTAAGCCATTCAATTCTAGAACTAAAACCATGAATAAAATGCTTTACCCGAAGAAAATCGTTTGATTTTTAAAAAAGTTATGAAGTGATGAAAGTGAGGATACGGGTCCTGTCGAGGGTCTTGCATGTCAAATTTTTTGTCGACTTTGACATGATTTTTGGCCAAAAATTAAGTATCATCTATAACAATTTAAAACACTTGTTTTATACTACTATTGACCCCCGCAATCGATTAAAAGTAAAAACAGGCGATTTGAAATTTTGAAAAAAAAATTTTCTGAAAATATTTACCTGGGGGACCATTGCCAAAATCACAAAATGTAAAATTTTTTTGAAGTTTTTAAATTGCAAAAACTATTAAGCCATTCAATTCTAGAACTAAAACCATGAATAAAATGCTTTACCGTAAGAAAATCGTTTGATTTTTAAAAAAGTTATGAAGTGATGAAAGTGAGGATACGGGTCCTGTCGAGGGTCTTGCATGTCAAATTTTTTGTCGACTTTGACATGATTTTTGGCCAAAAATTAAGTACCATCTAAAACAATTTTAAACACTTGTTTTATACTAATATTGACCCCCGCAATCGATTAAAGGTAAAAACAGGCGATTTTAAATTTTGAAAAAAAAATTTTCTGAAAATATTTACCTGGGGGACCATTGCCAAAATCACAAAACGTTAAATTTTTTTGAAGTTTTTAAATTGCAAAAACTATTAAGCCATTCAATTTCTAGAATAAAATTCATGAATAAAATGCTTTACCCGAAGAAAATTGTTTGATTTTTAAAAAAGTTATGAAATGATGAAAGTGAGGATACGGGTCCTGTCGAGGGTCTTGCATGTCAAATTTTTTGTCGATGACATGATTTTTGGCCAAAAATTAAGTACCATCTAAAACAATTTTAAACACTTGTTTTATACTAATATTGACCCCCGCAATCGATTAAAAGTAAAAACAGGCGATTTGAAATTTTGAAAAAAAAATTTTCTGAAAATATTTACCTGGGGGACCATTGCCAAAATCACAAAATGTACAATTTTTTTGAAGTTTTTAAATTGCAAAAACTATTAAGCCATTCAATTCTAGAACTAAAACCATGAATAAAATGCTTTACCCGAAGAAAATTGTTTGATTTTTAAAAAAGTTATGAAGTGATGAAAGTTAGGATACGGGTCCTGTCGAGGGTCTTGCATGTCAAATTTTTTGTCGATGACATGATTTTTGGCCAAAAATTAAGTACCATCTAAAACAATTTTAAACACTTGTTTTATACTAATACTGACCCCCGCAATCGATTAAAAGTAAAAGCAGGCGATTTTAAATTTTGAAAAAAAAAATTTCTGAAAATATTTACGTGGGGGACCATTGCCAAAATCACAAAATGTAAAATTTTTTTGATGTTTTTAAATTGCAAAAACTATTAAGCCATTCAATTCTAGAACTAAAACCATGAAAAAAATGCTTTACCCGAAGAAAATCGTTTGATTTTTAAAAAAGTTATGAAATGATGAAAGTGAGGATACGGGTCCTGTCGAGGGTCTTGCATGTCAAATTTTTTGTCGACTTTGACATGATTTTTGGCCAAAAATTAAGTACCATCTAAAACAATTTTAAACACTTGCTTTATACTAATACTGACCCCCGCAATCGATTAAAAGTAAAAGCAGGCGATTTTAAATTTTGAAAAAAAAATTTTCTGAAAATATTTACCTGGGGGACCATTGCCAAAATCACAAAATGTAAAATTTTTTTGAAGTTTTTAAATTGCAAAAACTATTAAGCCATTCAATTCTAGAACTAAAACCATGAATAAAATGCTTTACCCGAAGAAAATCGTTTTATTTTTAAAAAAGTTATGAAGTGATAAAAGTGAGGATACGGGTCCTGTCGAGGGTCTTGCATGTCAAATTTTTTGTCGACTTTGACATTGCCAAAATCACAAAATATAAAATTTTTTTGAAGTTTTTAAATTGCAAAAACTATTAAGCCATTCAATTCTAGAAGTAAAACCATGAATAAAATGCTTTACCGTAAGAAAATCGTTTGATTTTTAAAAAAGTTATGAAGTGATGAAAGTGAGGATACGGGTCCTGTCGAGGGTCTTGCATGTCAAATTTTTTGTCGACATTGACATGATTTTTGGCCAAAAATTAAATATCATCTAAAACAATTTTAAACACTTGTTTTATACTAATATTGACCCCCGCAATCGATTAAAGGTAAAAACAGGCGATTTTAAATTTTGAAAAAAAAATTTTCTGAAAATATTTACCTGGGGGACCATTGCCAAAATCACAAAACGTTAAATTTTTTTGAAGTTTTTAAATTGCAAAAACTATTAAGCCATTCAATTCTAGAACTAAAACCATGAAAAAATGCTTTACCCGAAGAAAATTGTTTGATTTTTAAAAAAGTTATGAAGTGATGAAAGTTAGGATACGGGTCCTGTCGAGGGTCTTGCATGTCAAATTTTTTGTCGATGACATGATTTTTGGCCAAAAATTAAGTACCATCTAAAACAATTTTAAACACTTGTTTTATACTAATACTGACCCCCGCAATCGATTAAAAGTAAAAGCAGGCGATTTTAAATTTTGAAAAAAAAAATTTCTGAAAATATTTACGTGGGGGACCATTGCCAAAATCACAAAATGTAAGATTTTTTTGATGTTTTTAAATTGCAAAAACTATTAAGCCATTCAATTCTAGAACTAAAACCATGAAAAAAATGCTTTACCCGAAGAAAATCGTTTGATTTTTAAAAAAGTTATGAAATGATGAAAGTGAGGATACGGGTCCTGTCGAGGGTCTTGCATGTCAAATTTTTTTGTCGACTTTGACATGATTTTTGGCCAAAAATTAAGTATCATCTATAACAATTTTAAACACTTGTTTTATACTAATATTGACCCCCGCAATCGATTAAAAGTAAAAACAGGCGATTTTAAATTTTGAAAAAAAAATTTTCTGAAAATATTTACCTGGGGGACCATTGCTAAAATCACAAAATGTAAAATTTTTTTGAAGTTTTTAAATTGCAAAAACTATTAAGCCATTCAATTCTAGAACTAAAACCATGAATAAAATGCTTTACCCGAAGAAAATCGTTTGATTTTTAAAAAAGTTATGAAATGATGAAAGTGAGGATACGGGTCCTGTCGAGGGTCTTGCATGTCAAATTTTTTGTCGACTTTGACATGATTTTTGGCCAAAAATTAAGTACCATCTAAAACAATTTTAAACACTTGCTTTATACTAATACTGACCCCCGCAATCGATTAAAAGTAAAAGCAGGCGATTTTAAATTTTGAAAAAAAAATTTCTGAAAATATTTACCTGGGGGACCATTGCCAAAATCACAAAATGTAAAATTTTTTTGAAGTTTTTAAATTGCAAAAACTATTAAGCCATTCAATTCTAGAACTAAAACCATGAATAAAATGCTTTACCCGAAGAAAATCGTTTTATTTTTAAAAAAGTTATGAAGTGATAAAAGTGAGGATACGGGTCCTGTCGAGGGTCTTGCATGTCAAATTTTTTGTCGACTTTGACATTGCCAAAATCACAAAATATAAAATTTTTTTGAAGTTTTTAAATTGCAAAAACTATTAAGCCATTCAATTCTAGAAAAACCATGAATAAAATGCTTTACCGTAAGAAAATCGTTTGATTTTTAAAAAAGTTATGAAGTGATGAAAGTGAGGATACGGGTCCTGTCGAGGGTCTTGCATGTCAAATTTTTTGTCGACATTGACATGATTTTTGGCCAAAAATTAAATATCATCTAAAACAATTTTAAACACTTGTTTTATACTAATATTGACCCCCGCAATCGATTAAAGGTAAAAACAGGCGATTTTAAATTTTGAAAAAAAAATTTTCTGAAAATATTTACCTGGGGGACCATTGCCAAAATCACAAAACGTTAAATTTTTTTGAAGTTTTTAAATTGCAAAAACTATTAAGCCATTCAATTCTAGAACTAAAACCATGAATAAAATGCTTTACCCGAAGAAAATTGTTTGATTTTTAAAAAAGTTATGAAGTGATGAAAGTTAGGATACGGGTCCTGTCGAGGGTCTTGCATGTCAAATTTTTTGTCGATGACATGATTTTTGGCCAAAAATTAAGTACCATCTAAAACAATTTTAAACACTTGTTTTATACTAATACTGACCCCCGCAATCGATTAAAAGTAAAAGCAGGCGATTTTAAATTTTGAAAAAAAAAATTTCTGAAAATATTTACGTGGGGGACCATTGCCAAAATCACAAAATGTAAAATTTTTTTGATGTTTTTAAATTGCAAAAACTATTAAGCCATTCAATTCTAGAACTAAAACCATGAAAAAAATGCTTTACCCGAAGAAAATCGTTTGATTTTTAAAAAAGTTATGAAATGATGAAAGTGAGGATACGGGTCCTGTCGAGGGTCTTGCATGTCAAATTTTTTGTCGACTTTGACATGATTTTTGGCCAAAAATTAAGTATCATCTAAAACAATTTTAAACACTTGTTTTATACTAAAATTGACCCCCGCAATCGATTAAAAGTAAAAACAGGCGATTTTAAATTTTGAAAAAAAAATTTTCTGAAAATATTTACCTGGGGGACCATTGCCAAAATCACAAAATGTAAAATTTTTTTGAAGTTTTTAAATTGCAAAAACTATTAAGCCATTCAATTCTAGAACTAAAACCATGAAAAAAATGCTTTACCCGAAGAAAATCGTTTGATTTTTAAAAAAGTTATGAAATGATGAAAGTGATGATACGGGTCCTGTCGAGGGTCTTGCATGTCAAATTTTTTGTCGACTTTGACATGATTTTTGGCCAAAAATTAAGTACCATCTAAAACAATTGTAAACACTTGTTTTATACTAATATTGACCCCCGCAATCGATTAAAAGTAAAAACAGGCGATTTTAAATTTTGAAAAAAAAATTTTCTGAAAATATTTACCTGGGGGACCATTGCCAAAATCACAAAATGTAAAATTTTTTTGAAGTTTTTAAATTGCAAAAAGTATTAAGCCATTCAATTCTAGAACTAAAACCATGAAAAAAATGCTTTACCCGAAGAAAATCGTTTGATTTTTAAAAAAGTTATGAAATGATGAAAGTGATGATACGGGTCCTGTCGAGGGTCTTGCATGTCAAATTTTTTGTCGACTTTGACATGATTTTTGGCCAAAAATTAAGTATCATCTAAAACAATTTTAAACAGTTGTTTTATACTAATATTGACCCCCGCAATCGATTAAAAGTAAAAACAGGCGATTTTAAATTTTGAAAAAAAATTTTCTGAAAATATTTACCTGGGGGACCATTGCCAAAATCACAAAATGTAAAATTTTTTTGAAGTTTTTAAATTGCAAAAACTATTAAGCCATTCAATTCTAGAACTAAAACCATGAAAAAAATGCTTTACCCGAAGAAAATCGTTTGATTTTTAAAAAAGTTATGAAATGATGAAAGTGATGATACGGGTCCTGTCGAGGGTCTTGCATGTCAAATTTTTTGTCGACTTTGACATGATTTTTGGCCAAAAATTAAGTACCATCTAAAACAATTGTAAACACTTGTTTTATACTAATATTGACCCCCGCAATCGATTAAAAGTAAAAACAGGCGATTTGAAATTTTGAAAAAAAAATTTTCTGAAAATATTTACCTGGGGGACCATTGCCAAAATCACAAAATGTAAAATTTTTTTGAAGTTTTTAAATTGCAAAAACTATTAAGCCGTTCAATTCTAGAACTAAAACCATGAATAAAATGCTTTACCCGAAGAAAATCGTTTGATTTTTAAAAAAGTTATGAAGTGATAAAAGTGAGGATACGGGTCCTGTCGAGGGTCTTGCATGTCAAATTTTTTGTCGACTTTGACATGATTTTTGGCCAAAAATTAAGTATCATCTAAAACAATTTTAAACAGTTGTTTTATACTAATATTGACCCCCGCAATCGATTAAAAGTAAAAACAGGCGATTTTAAATTTTGAAAAAAAAATTTTCTGAAAATATTTACCTGGGGGACCATTGCCAAAATCACAAAATGTAAAATTTTTTTGAAGTTTTTAAATTGCAAAAACTATTAAGCCATTCAATTCTAGAACTAAAACCATGAAAAAAATGCTTTACCCGAAGAAAATCGTTTGATTTTTAAAAAAGTTATGAAATGATGAAAGTGATGATACGGGTCCTGTCGAGGGTCTTGCATGTCAAATTTTTTGTCGACTTTGACATGATTTTTGGCCAAAAATTAAGTACCATCTAAAACAATTGTAAACACTTGTTTTATACTAATATTGACCCCCGCAATCGATTAAAAGTAAAAACAGGCGATTTGAAATTTTGAAAAAAAAATTTTCTGAAAATATTTACCTGGGGGACCATTGCCAAAATCACAAAATGTAAAATTTTTTTGAAGTTTTTAAATTGCAAAAACTATTAAGCCATTCAATTCTAGAACTAAAACCATGAAAAAAATGCTTTACCCGAAGAAAATCGTTTGATTTTTAAAAAAGTTATGAAATGATGAAAGTGAGGATACGGGTCCTGTCGAGGGTCTTGCATGTCAAATTTTTTGTCGACTTTGACATGATTTTTGGCCAAAAATTAAGTATCATCTAAAACAATTTTAAACACTTGTTTTATACTAAAATTGACCCCCGCAATCGATTAAAGGTAAAAACAGGCGATTTTAAATTTTGAAAAAAAAATTTTTGAAAATATTTACCTGGGGGACCATTGCCAAAATCACAAAATGTAAAATTTTTTTGAAGTTTTTAAATTTTAAGCCATTCAATTCTAGAACTAAAACCATGAAAAAAATGCTTTACCCGAAGAAAATCGTTTGATTTTTAAAAAAGTTATGAAGTGATGAAAGTGAGGATACGGGTCCTGTCGAGGGTCTTGCATGTCAAATTTTTTGTCGACTTTGACATGATTTTTGGCCAAAAATTAAGTACCATCTAAAACAATTTTAAACACTTGTTTTATACTAATATTGACCCCCGCAATCGATTAAAAGTAAAAACAGGCGATTTTAAATTTTGAAAAAAAAATTTTCTGAAAATATTTACCTGGGGGACCATTGCCAAAATCACAAAATGTAAAATTTTTTTGAAGTTTTTAAATTGCAAAAACTATTAAGCCATTCAATTCTAGAACTAAAACCATGAAAAAAATGCTTTACCCGAAGAAAATCGTTTGATTTTTAAAAAAGTTATGAAATGATGAAAGTGATGATACAGGTCCTGTCGAGGGTCTTGCATGTCAAATTTTTTGTCGACTTTGACATGATTTTTGGCCAAAAATTAAGTATCATCTATAACAATTTTAAACACTTGTTTTATACTAAAATTGACCCCCGCAATCGATTAAAGGTAAAAACAGGCGATTTTAAATTTTGAAAAAAAAATTTTTGAAAATATTTACCTGGGGGACCATTGCCAAAATCACAAAATGTAAAATTTTTTTGAAGTTTTTAAATTGCAAAAACTATTAAGCCATTCAATTCTAGAACTAAAAGCATGAATAAAATGCTTTACCCGAAGAAAATCGTTTGATTTTTAAAAAAGTTATGAAGTGATAAAAGTGAGGATACGGGTCCTGTCGAGGGTCTTGCATGTCAAATTTTTTGTCGACTTTGACATGATTTTTGGCCAAAAATTAAGTATCATCTAAAACAATTTTAAACACTTGTTTTATACTAATATTGACCCCCGCAATCGATTAAAAGTAAAAACAGGCGATTTTAAATTTTGAAAAAAAAAATTTTCTGAAAATATTTACCTGGGGGACCATTGCCAAAATCACAAAATGTAAAATTTTTTTGAAGTTTTTAAATTGCAAAAACTATTAAGCCATTCAATTCTAGAACTAAAACCATGAATAAAATGCTTTACCCGAAGAAAATCGTTTGATTTTTAAAAAAGTTATGAAATGATGAAAGTGAGGATACGGGTCCTGTCGAGGGTCTTGTATGTCAAATTTTTTGTCGACTTTGACATGATTTTTGGCCAAAAATTAAGTACCATCTAAAACAATTTTAAACACTTGTTTTATACTAATACTGACCCCCGCAATCGATTAAAAGTAAAAGCAGGCGATTTGAAATTTTGAAAAAAAAATTTTCTGAAAATATTTACCTGGGGGACCATTGCCAAAATCACAAAATGTAACATTTTTTTGAAGTTTTTAAATTGCAAAAACTATTAAGCCATTCAATTCTAGAACTAAAACCATGAATAAAATGCTTTACCCGAAGAAAATCGTTTGATTTTTAAAAAAGTTATGAAATGATGAAAGTGAGGATACGGGTCCTGTCGAGGGTCTTGCATGTCAAATTTTTTGTCGACATGATTTTTGGCCAATTAATTTAATTTAATTTAGTTTAATTTAGTTTAGTTTAGTTTAGTTTAGTTTAGTTTAATTTAGTTTAATATAGTTTAATTTATTTTAATTTAGTTTAATTTAGTGTAATGTAGTTTATATTAGTTTAATTTAATTTAATTTAATATAAAATCTCACAAATTAAAATCAGTTTAAGCTAAGTCTCTTGCTTCTTCTAATTCATGCTAAATTTGACAACCCTGGAAAAGCCAACTACCCTCAATAATGTAGCTCATATAGCTCGGGTGTGGGCACAACAAATAATTAATGATTTACTTTAGCAAGTTTTGTACATTATGTGAGTAGTTGTAGCGGGTTCGAGTGCCAGTCACAGTCACAATCGCAGTCACAGTTACCGGCAAGTCTGGCAGAGTAATATATAACAAGTAATGTATATATAGTATATATAGTATATATATACACCCCACTGTAGTTCTGCATGTGTACGACGCGAAGGAGCCGCAAGTAATGAGACTTGTCCATTTGTGGTAATTAATTTTAATGTTGCCAACTCTGTTGACCACACAACGATGTCAATGGACATTCGCCGTCATTTGTGTGGCTCGTCAATGGTGAAGCAAAAAAAAAAAAAAAAAGCAGAAAAAAAATGAAATAACGAGGGAGCACTGTGGCGGAAAAGAAAGAAAGAAAGAGAAGGCAACACAGGGCAGCCACAGCGACAAATTGAAATTAGAAATGGCGAACGGCCAAGTTGGCAGCTGAAATTGGTAACTGTCCGCTGCTTTTGGGCCATTGTGCTGGATTAGTTTGCTCTGCAGGTAATTAGTTTCGCCTGTGACCCATGGCAGCTGCCATAATTTATGTAAAAAAAAAAAAATAGAAAATAAATTAATTTAAGCACAAGCAAGCTCAGCTAGTTGCAGTTTCTCGCAGTGTATTGTCGCCCCTCCCGTTCGTCATGATTTAATCTTGGTATCAATTTGTCGAAGTGTGTGTTACACTTTGTATAAAAAATGTTCGCCTTGCGTGCCGAAAGAATCCTTCGTCGTTTGCGAATGACATGAAAGCCTTTTGTTGTAAATGGGGCAGGTCCGAAAGCAGACCCCCCTCCCCCTACCCCCTGCCCCCTCTTCAGAACACTCGAGAAACGAGCAACTCTTCTTGCCTTTGTATGCGAGTTGAGTTCTCGCTGCCTTCTCTGCCTCCTCGTACAGTTCTCGAGTGGATTTATTGTTACGTGTAGTAAATATTTTTCTTACCATTGTGTAGGGTATTGTTTCTTCTAGCCTACCTTCCCTACCTCCCTCTCTCTCTCCTCTCTCCCACTCACTTCTATTTCAATTTGACTTTGCGACCAAGGTTCTGCGTGTGCCAGCTCAGTCTGCCTGTCTCTCTGTCTGCCTGTCTCTCTGTCTCTCTGTCTGCCTGCCTGCTCCCGATATTTGTTTGTTTGTTCGCTGTAGGTTGTCGCTTCTCGAGGGCGTGTTAATGGCCTAGGCGTACAAGAGCTTGACAAGTTTTGCGGTGACTCCGCCAGTTCGCCAGAGAAGACACAACCGAAGAGATGTGCTATTTGTTGAGATGATTAATGGGAGAAATGGGAGCAGGGTAAGCGCTGAGCAGGCATAGAAGTAAGGGAAGTTCGAGGGGGAGGGGTTGGGGCAGATATCGTGCTAATGGGGTCACTGGGAAATGAAGAAATTGAACAAAGTGATAAAGTCAGGCTCGCAGAGGCTGATTGAAAAAGAGAGCAGAGAGTAGAAGACAGAAGAGAGTGTAGAAAAGTGTTATAGGAAGCATGATGAAAGTAGAAGACAGCAGAGAGAGATCTGAAGGCAATTTGTAGGGGAAGTTCATTCTAAACTGTCTCTATAGATCTTGACTACGCCAGACATTAATAATACCGAATCGACTATGGTGAAAACTTAATTTCACGTTCCAACTGCCTCTCTCTCTCTCTCTCTCTTTCTACTGCACATAATAAAGGAAAAGCGTGAGGGGAAAGAGCAAAGGGAAATAGATTCCCAACGTGCTACCACCCCAGAGTCCTACCGCGCCAGGGAGCATGTCATTTTGCCAGTTGCCACTTGAAATGTCGGTTCTTTGGCCAAATGGCACGTACCAAATACAACAACAACGTTTGCCCCCATCTCTGTCTCTCTCTCTCCCTCTCTCTGTCTCTCAATTTAATCCATTTCCATCTCGCTCTGGCTTTATCGTGTAGAACAGGCGTTCAAATTTGTAACACTCTCTTGTAATCCACTCGTCGCCCGACGTTATCTGGCAACAGAATTCGTCTCGTCTCGTCTCATCGACTCCATTCCTGGGGCTGGGGCTCTTAACTATCCTGTGAAATTCGTGCATTTTATTTCAATTCATTTCGATTCAATTTTTGACTTAATGACTGCAGGACATGCAAAGTACAAGGCACGAAGAGCCTTGCTCCCTCTCTCTCTCTGGGTCCTATCTTTTTTCTTTCTTTTGCAGTTCCAATTCCCTCCCATATACTATATATATCTCCTACTCTCGTCGTCGGCACATGCCAATTGATTACTCGCGCCTTCAGCTCGCTATCGATGATATTTATTGACAAAGTTTTTGGCATCCAATAAATATGTTCTCTTTTATACATTTTTCACTCCCCAAAAAAAGAAAAGTTCATTGCGGGTTATAGCCATTTCGTGGATAGAGAGAGAAGTCCTTAGATATCTGAAACATGCATGACTCATGTGCAGTGGAGTTATGCTCGTTCCTGTCTCGATGTGTCTCATATGTACTACATAATATAATGTTTTATAGGCCCCCAGTTTATTGACACACTTTGTAACTATCGTAAATCGTATCGTTGCAAAGATTTGAGCCCAAAGTGCATAATCTATGAGTTTCATAAAAAAGTATTTCGAATGATAGTATGGTTTTATGATATTATAATGGTTATATTATATTTACGACGCTGCATGAAATTTCATTATCTGACCCTATACGAATCTATATAGTGTAAGTATCCATAATGACTAAGGTCTTTGGCTTTACTGAGCCCAATTTCAAACTTTAACTTACCTAACCTAACTTTTTAATATGAAAAAGTGTAAAGAGTAACAAGCAAAGTTACAAGAGGCAAGAGAGACAGAAAGAGCGATAGATGGATAGACAGATAGATAGAGAGCGTGTATGGGAAGCCTTAGGACTTCTGGCGACGAGACGAGCTGCAAACCGGAAACAGTTAACAACGGCTAAGCTCTTGGCCACTTACAGCTGTTAAATGGCATTACCAGTGGGAGAGAGAGAGAGGGAGAGTGAGAGAGTGAAAGAGTAAGAGAATGTTAGAGGTGCGAATTTTATTTCTGTTACGCTGCTTACGTCATTGTCCCTTTTTTTCCTATATGTAATCGTATTTATAGACGCGTAGTCAGGGATGTCGAGGGATGCTCTGACATTTGACCTATGCTGCATGTGTGTTAAGTGCTGCCATCGAAAATTAATGATAAAGTAATGTCAGTCAAACGGATAGACAGGCACAGGCAGTCGCAGAGACAAACAGACAGACGGACAGACGGACAGACAGAGAGACAAGCGGCAGGTAAGCAGCAACAGCTTCCATGGACAAAAGCGAATCATCAATTCAAGCTCAAACCCAAAAGCAATCCAACCCCCGAAGTGCCCTCTAGTAACTTCCAGTCAAACAACCATCCAGCCAACCATCCATCCATCCATCCATCCATCTAGCCATCCAAGCATCCATCCCTTGTCATGATGATGTCAGGAGGCTGCTGAGACGCGGTGCCTGTCTAATGCTTTATTGTTGCCATAGCGACTCCTTGTAAAAGTTTAGCGCAGCTTTCAATTGTTGCTGCTGTTCTACCTTTGTTTTAGCCTGTCCTTGTACCCCAGCTTCAGGTCCAGCTCCCCGCATCCCTCCGGCATAGCCCTTCTTCAGCCCGAACATGTTCAACCTTTGCGCATACGGAAAATTTCGCTCATTGACGTTTTGTGCCGCCTGTCGCTTTGAATAAATAACTGACGTGACGCAACAGACACATTATCCGATTCCACACACACACACACACACATACACAAGTACACACACACAGTTAGAGTTCCAAACAATCAACTGAGAGCTACTACGTCGCTTTACTCTGACAGACGACTTGCTCGCTCACAGCATCCCCTTCGCTTTTCAACCCAACCCAACCCAAGCGAACCTAACCTTACCTAACCCCAATCCCACAGCTCCATGTGCAGAACCCCCTAACTGAAGGCCCCTACCTAACCAAGCATTGCTCGGCATTTATGCAAAAATTGCCTGCCTCAAGAATAGCAGCAAATGTGGTGTGAGCCTGGCCCTGGACTGGGAGGGGCTGCTCCTTTCTACCTCCTCCAGCCATGTCTCTCGAAATAGACTCGACTGTCTTTTTCCTTTCCATGGCAACGAAGCGCGCACAGCCTTGCACAGTGGATCGATTGTTAAAGCATATTAGATATTTCCCAAATTAGTTTTTTTTAAATTTCAAGTTTTTTTTTTTAGGGGAAAATAAGATATATTACTCATAGATGTTGAACACAGAAACTACTTATAATTATCTCAAGTAGTCTTGGAGATGTAACAACCATAGGTTATGTATTCTGATCCCTAATAAAAAAAAAAAAAAAAAAAAAAAACAGATGTTGAAGTTTGCTTTTATACTCATATATGATCTATCTATGCAAATATATGTAAAGTATTTTATTTAAGGTTTTCTAAGGCAAGATTAAGGATAACCAGAAGCAAAGTTCCTGCAAGATTTCACTCTATATGTACTATATCTCAATTAACACAGGTTCAAAGTCAGTTGGAGAAAGTTTTCTACACCGATAAAACATATATCAAGTTGCCTTCTCAGTAACCTTTGGCCTCTACCCATAGATCTTTTATTTCTCACCCTATATACCATTAACCTTTCGTGTGAGTGCATGAAAGAAATTCATAATTTTCGCACCACTGTGCACATTAACTAACTACCTACAATGACTTCCTGGCATGACGACGACGACGACGACGAAGGACAGAGAGAGTACTCTTCCTTTCTCTCTCTCACACACACAGGGAAGTCGACATTTGACGTATGTTCCCTGTCGGAGTGGGGACTGTGGATGAGGGGCAAAGTGAGTTATTGAAACTGCTTCAACTCATAAATAAATAATTACCGGATTCGCATAAAATGTGCTCGTCCAATTCTGTTTGCTAATGTTTTTCCCTCACAAAGGGAGGTTCCCAGCCCCAGAAAGTATACACACACACATATACATATATATAATGGTATATAGAGAACTTGCTGCCCTCGTACACCTGCGATGTGACCAAGGCTCAGTCTTTAGTTTGGTTATTTGTTTTTCTAATGTTTGCGTAAGGGTCGTCGTTGGTTAGGGGGGTTCTAGGGCTTTTTCCATTAAGAGGCCAGACCGGACGGTAGCATATCCGGAGAGTGAGGGTTGCTCAAACACTTGAAACGTGGTAATAGATACTTAAATAGTAATTTAGTAGCTTTTGTAACCGCATGGATGGACATATGAGATTTTACGCCGATTTTGCTAAGAGTTTCGCTTCGTGCTGCCCCTGCCCTGTCTCTCTGTTTGTGCTGCTTTTACAGCCTTTATTGCTCTACACTTGCTTTATCGGACATTTCATCTTGTTGCCAGTTCGTCTACACTGTCTTCCTCTCCCTCTCTCTCTCTCTCTCTCTGTCTGCCTTTCAATGGGTTTTACATATCCCTGCTAAACTGCAATAAAATGGTTTTGTCTTAAGCCTCCACTAGCAGGGGGCAGGGCGTGAGAAGTGTGCGTTGGGTGTATATAGTTGGATCATGTTTCAGGCAGGACACAATTCATGTGGTTTGAGCTGAGCGTGTGTGTGTGTGTGTGTCTGCCCCATTTGCCGTTGATTTGCCTTTAAGATTAGCCCCTCGTGTATGTATGTATGTGTGTATGGGGAGGTTAGCCAAGGCTAAGAGGATCAGAGATGCTGGCATTGTGCTAAACAAGTTGTTAAGCCATCTGGACAGCTAGTCCAGTGGAAAAGATTTCACCTCACTTATGTTTCGACCTCGAGAAGTGAGTGAGTTGAGGAATCTTTTAGGTTCCATCAAAGAGTGATATTATTTAAATATAATATAGGTATATAAAGCAGTTAAAACTAGTGGCATATTTTATCAAGCACTTCTCCGTCTGACACATAAAGCTATGACACGCTGTTTCTCTCCCACTCCCATGCCCTCTCTTTCTATCTCCAGGGTAAACACTGCTTATATGCAAATACTTAGTTGAACTGTCTACGCTCTCAGTAGTCTATTTTAGTAAAACGCTTAACCCAGTTGAACCCCGATTACGTGTTGTCGCCAAAGTGAGAGAGAGAGAGAGAGAGAGCGAGTGGGGCCACACGACACGCCATTAGGCAGCACCGGCAGACATACGACTTGGTCCACACCCAAGACCAACTCCCTCATACTACCTCATCGCATGGCATAACCCTTGACACGCCAGTCGAGATTGTTTTCAATGCCTGCAGCCCCTACGTGACGCGTGTGTCCTAAGGTTAATGCGCCTTCGATATAAAAAGCAAACTTCCAGCCAAAATGCAAATTGTTAACGTGACTAACCTGACAACCGCGTGCGATGCTCAAAATTTATACCAAAATAATAAAAAAACAAGTCAGAAAGGCTACAGTCGAGCGCGCCCGACTGTGGTATACCCGCTACAACTTTGCGAAAAAACACATCTGACAGTCTCAAATTTGTTTTTCTAACTCGCCTTATAGTTATCATCGAATTTGAAAGAAGATGTAGCATAATGCTAAAAAAAAAAAAAAAAATAAAAATAAGAACAAAAAAAAAGCAAAAAAAAATGTATGCCCTTGTAGGGATTCGAACCGTGGACCTCAAAAATGCTTCTATCATGTAGTTTGCAACTTTAACCACTCCGCCATTAGCACATTTTAATTTGGACCGGCAAAGTTGCATTATCAGACTATTCAGCTTGTCGTCCAGGACAAAAACTAATACCAACTCACTTCCCAAAAAATTATTTTTAATCAAATCCATTTAATACTAAACTTAAAATATATTAAGTACTTGAAAAAAAGTAAACTTTAGAAAATCCACTAGAATCGGGCCTAGTAGGATTCGAACCCGTACCCATTCGCTTCACAGTCAACGACCACATCCACTAGGCCACTGCACTTTCTATGCATCTACTATAAAATTGCAATAATGATCAGTGCAAATAATTTTAGTACATATAATTGAAAAAAAAAGTGCTTGTTGCCGGAGTTGAACCTGCATATTTTGCATATCTAACCTAATAAAACAGACAAAACACGTGGTCACATGGCACTACTATTTCTTTAATATCTTCCATATTTATAGTCCAAACTTACTGAAATTTTCACGAAACGTCCGCAATATGGTATTTATGACGTATATAAAAAACCGTTACTGTAGAGCTAATACTGCAGTTGTAGTCCTTTTTTTTTCAATTTATAAAGGCGGGTGGAGGCGTGGCAAAAATCTAAAATAAACTTGATAAGCGTGCAGTAACAACACATATTGTCACAAAATTTGGTGGCTCTAGCTTTTATAATAGCTGAGATCCAGGTGTTCACACGGACGGACGGACAGACAGACAGACAGACGGACAGACGGACAGACGGACAGACGGACAGACGGACAGACGGACATGGCTATATCGACTCGGCTGTTGATACTGATCAAGAATATATATACTTTATGGGGTCGGAGATGTCTCCTTCTGCCTGTTACATACATTTTCGGTATGAACAAAGTTATAATACCCTTCTACTCTATGAGTAGCGGGTATAAAAACTCTTAAATCTCTTAAGCTGAAAATGGCAATACGAACAGGTGACATGTCAGCTCTGTTCTCTATGCGGGTTAAGATCGTTAAATCTATAGCGTAATATATATACATATATTATTTTAATTTTAGTGCATATTTCTTTACTATGTTCTTCAGATTTTCAAAGAGTTTAAAAAGTAGAAAAAAGGAAATAATAAATAAATAAAAGAAAATAAAAGGGTTAAGATCGTTAAATCTATAGCGTAATATATATATATTATTTTAATTTTAGTGCATATTTCTTTTCTAAGTTCTTCAGATTTTCAAAGAGTTTAAAAAGTATAAAAAAAGAAAAAATAAATATATAAATAAATAAATAAAAAAGAAAATAAATTCATTTGTCAATCTCCCATCTCTCGTTTCTCTTACTATATCTCTCTCGCTTTCTTTATCTCTCTTTCTCTATATATATATAGTTATATATCTTCTTGTTCCTCTTTCCAGACGAGCTTTTGCCTGTTACTTTCACACACCGCTTGGGGAAAGAAACTGAACGCAAGTCAAGCGTTCGATGATACATGGAACACAGCATCCGATCTGGAAAATGAACTGGAGGTAAGTGAACCGGGTAGTCTAGTGTATTAACCCACTGAAGCCAACCTTTTTTTTTTGCATTCCAATTGCAGCAACAGAAACGAGCCAAGAATGGCGGAGGTGGCAGCGCGACAGGATCAGCGGGTAATGGCGGTGGTGGCCAGTGGTCATCCTGGTCGGATTGGTCAACATGTTCGCGCACTTGTGACGGCGGCATCATGCAGCAAATGCGACGCTGCAGCACCACCGGCAATTGTCGCGGCGAGAGTGCCCGGTATCGTATCTGCAACATGCAGCCATGTCCGGAGCAGCAGGACTTCCGTGCGAACCAGTGTGCCGCCTACAACGATGTACCCTACGATGGCACCCTGTACAAATGGACGCCACACTACGATTATGTGGAACCCTGTGCTCTGACCTGCAGGTGAGTCCGGCAGCCTGGGGAGCAGTTGCAGTCGTAGCATGTGTACTCATTATTCATGATGATGGTTTCCGCTCTCTCTCTCTCTCTCTCTCTATCCCTTTGCTGCTGGGTGTGACAATAGAAAAAAAAAACTGTTTGCGCTTTTTTACCGCTTCCCGTTTTCATATTTTTTTTTTTTTTTTCGAGCCAAGCCGTTTGTATTTGCGGTTAAAATTAGTGGCAGCCGTTTCGGGGTTTTGTGGCTTTTGCTGCTCCCGGCTCTGCGGTTAATCCATTTGGGTTAGATTTCGCATTTTCTCTCTCTTTCTCCGTATTTCACCCTTCGTATTTGCATATGCGGGCTTTATAAATCATTCGCTAAGCGTCAAAATTGTGCAATTTAGTTGCAAATGAAGCCGTTGCTCGAGGGATTTGTGTGATGCATAAAACGCTAATCGAGTCGAAAGCAAAGAGTGGAATACACAAAGAAAAAGACAGAGAGAGAGAGAGAGGGAGAGAGAGAGAGACAAAGGGACTGCCCATTTGAGAAATACCAGATAGCAGCAGGTGCTCGTTGGTAATTCCCTTTTATTCATTTCAAATGCAAAGATCTCCATTTTTTCAAAAAAGGATTGTCTCCAATTTAAGAAATTTCCGTTACTTTATATACTGCAGGTTGTATTAATTTTATATTATCTTAAGTATTGTCCCCAATTTTAGAAATTTCCACTACTTTATATACTGCAAGTTGTATTTATTTTATATTATTTTAATGTTTCAGTTAAAGAAATCCTCATTTGATATAAGTGGCAAGGCGCGTACATCCAGAATATTCGATCCATGAAAGTCGGGATCGATGCCGAGAATAAAGGCGACTCTCTTCATTGTTGGTCGTAAGCTTGGGTCGCAATGCCAACATTGTTCAATCAGGGATTTAATATTTTCGGAACCTTCGTAATTAATAACATCCTCTAGAGATGGTCGCTTGCCTGCAAACAAATATCTATGGAAAATGTATTTATAGATTTCGCAGCTTGCTCACCTTCAACAACTGTTCTATATATATCCGTAATACTTGGATAATTTTCTAGATCACAATAGGGCCTCTTCTGTGCCATAACCTCCCAGAGTATTATGCCAAAACTATACACATTACATTTCTCATCGTACTGCCAACTTTCATCGGTATTTCTTGCGGCTACTTCCGGGGCTATATAAGCAGCTGTACTAATATCCAGAGTTGTATTTTTCTGCAGACTTGTTATAGTTCCAAGACTGCATAATTTTAAAATTTGAAAGTTATTTGTAAGTAGAAGATTTTTTGGCTTGAGATCGCAATGAATTAATTTTGGAGTCATCGCATGCAAATATTCGATAGCCTGTAGATTAGAGATGAAACGAAAATTAAATATATTTCCTCCCGACTATTATATAGTTGTGATTTACCTTGGCACATTGTAGCATCCAATTGAGCTTTCCCAAGAAGGTAACACTTGGTACATTCTCCTTCACATGCAGAAAGTCGTTTAGAGATCCACAATCGGCATATTCGGTGATTATGCAAATTTTGGACTCATCATCTTTGGTAATGCCGTAAAGTTTGATAATATTATCATGATTAACAATTGAGAGATATTCCATTTCCATATTGATACTTGAGATTTTATTACGAAGCTTCCTAACTGCAACATTTCTCTTGATACCAGAATTCGTGTTCCAGACTGCTTTGAAAACATCACCGAAGGCTCCACTACCGATACTCTATGGATTCTACAAGTTATTGGAATTGTATTAATTTTGAATAGGTATTACCTCTTTGTTCAATTCAAGCTTTTTCCATTCCACATTTTCGGAAGTACTTGAATTCCGCTGGAGCAGGATATCAAGATTAAATACTATAAACTTCATGGAAGGCCTCATGGCAATATCCGCATCCCAACAGAGCTCAATTAAAGTTTTCAGGGTCTTGAGTTTAAGCTCATCCATATCCAAGACATGTGAATCTCCTTCGACTGCCTCAATACATGTCAACTCTCGAGTTGGATCCCTACGTGTTACAACTTCCCAGAGCAAAGACCCAAAACGATAGGTATCGCTCATGTTAGGGACTTTAGCTATATTCTAAGAATAATATATTATGTATAACATATGTGTGTATCGTATATAACGTTGATTTTGTACATACAGTACTCGACGTATTTTCGAAAACGCAGATCTTTAAGGTCCGATAGTTGTGAGTGAGAAATATATTGTTCGTGGTGAGATCCTGTATTATCCTATTTGGTTCCATCTGATGCAAATACGTTATACCCTATAGTTTGAAAATTTGTTACTGTTGCACTTGAAAATAATTCTATACACAAGACAAACCTTTGCACACTGTAGCATCCAGTTCAGAATATCGAAATAATTGTAAATTCTTCGGAAATTGTTCAAATTGACTTTTCCGTGTATACAGTTGTGGAACGTACCACACTCTGCATATTCCATTATTAAGTAGGATTTTTGCATGGTGTCTAGGGTGACACCATAAAATTGCAAAATATTCTCGTGTTGAATGTGCGACAAAGGAATCAAGTCTTTTTTAATATCTATGTGCCTCATCTTATGGGCTAAAATATTTTTCTCTCCATTTTTTGTAGTCCATACTGCTGCATATATATCAGTAAATGATCCTGAACCGATCTAAAGAAATGAATAAAACATTAGACTGAAGTTTTATATGTTTAAGGTGTTTACTCTACCATTCCCATCAACTTAAGATCTTTCCACTTTATGTTGTTTGTCATCGCTTATGTTGAATAAAAAGAATCAACTTACAATACAAGTAGAAATAATAAAGTGGACCTCTAAAGTGACTTGTCAGCTCCGTCGACTTTGCTGATATGAAAAAATAATAACTGTTCCTATGCTTAATATAACTTTCTTGCTCAGCAAATTCTGCTGGTATGAGAGTTCACTCTTATAATGGTAGTTAGTAATCCGAATTCCCCTCGATCATGGTAAATCATCAAATCAAAACAGGGTGCTTCTAATAACTTTGTGAATTATGTATTTATATATATTTTATGGGGTCGTATTCTTCTCATTTTGTCTTGTATAATTATTTTAATATTATATGATTTGACTCTAATAAAAATCTGCATTTGATATAGGCGGCAAGGGGCGCTGTTCCACAATATTATGTCCATAGAATTCGGGATCGATGTTGAGAATAAAAGCGATTCTGTTCATTGTGCATCGTTTCTTTGGATCTCCATGCCAACAAAGTTCAATCAATGATTTTATATGTTCATATTTTTCTCTAACCTCAACATCCTCTAAAGATGGTCGCATACCTGCAAACAGATTAATGTTTTTATAATATTCAAACATTATTTGTTTATTTCGCAGCTCATTTACCATTAACAACTTTACTTATAGTCGTAACACTTGGAAACTGTTTTAGATCAGTATAGGGTTTCTTATGAGACATAACCTCCCAGAATATAATGCCAAAACTATATACATCGCATTTCTCATCGTACTTTGCTAAAGATACTTCCGGGGCCATATAGGCAGCTGTACCAATATCCGCTGTCATATTTGTCTGCAAACATTTTGCAGTTCCGAAATCGCATACTTTTAGAGTATGATATTCATTTGCAAGTAGTAGATTTTGGGGTTTTAAATCGCGATGGAGTAACTTTGGAGTCATCGCATGCATATATTCGATAGCCTATAGATTATAAATTAATGGAAAAGTATAGTATAAGTATATCATATAGTTGTGATTTACCTTGGCACATTGCAGCATCCAATTGAGCTTTCCCAAGAAGGTTACTTTTGGTACCTGCTTCGGCGCATGCAGAAAGTCGTTTAGAGACCCACAGTCGGCATATTCGGTGATTATGCAATTTCTAGACATATCATCTTTGGTCATTCCGTACATTTTGATAATATTTTCATGGTTAACACGTGAAAGATAGTATACTTCGTTATCGATTCCTGAGATTTCTTGACGAATAATCTTTACTGCAACCTGTCTCTTGATATTAGAAATCGTGTTCCAGGTTGCTTTGAAAACATCACCGAAGGATCCACTTCCGATACTCTACGGCATGCACAAGTTATTGAAATTTTATTAAATTTGGATAGATTGTATATACTTTATTACCGGTTTTATTAATTCAAGCTCTTTCCATTCCACATTTTCCGCTGAATGCCGCCTGAGCAGGACACTAAGATCAAAAGTAATCGATTCCATTGAAGGTCTCTTGAAAATATCCGGATCCCAACAGAGCTCAACTATTTGTTTTAGTTCATATAGTTGTTCCGTAGTCATTTTTGCCATAGGTGAATGTTCTTCGATTGCTTTAATGTCTATCAACTCCCGAGTTGGGTCTCTACGCGTTACAACTTCCCAGAGCAGAGACCCAAAACGATGGGCATCGTTCATAATAGGGACTTTCGCCGTATACTAATTATAATGGATGTTGGTTAATATACATTATATATATATAAGTATATATATATATATATATATGTAATAATATATAATGAATATTTTGCTATACTTACTGTCCTCAACATGTTTCCGAAAACGCATAACTTTAATGTGCGATAGTGGTTAGTGAGAAGTATATTGTTCGTGGTGAGGTCCTGCATTAACATTTTTGGTTCCATCTTATGCAGATACGCAATAACCTATAGTTTTGAAACTCATCAGTGTTTCAATTATTAAGAATCAATTATTAAGAAAACTCACCTTTGCACACTGAAGCATCCAATTTAAAATATCGTTAAAATTATACGTTCTTCGGAATTCATTTATATTGACTTTTCCATGTATACAGTTGTAGAACGTACCGCATTCGGCATACTCCATTATCAAATACGATTTGTTTTCAATAGTGTCAACGGTGACTCCAATTAATTGCAGAATATTATCATGTTTTAGGGTCAACAAAGGTTTTAAATAAATCTCAGCCTTTTTAATGTCTATGTGTCTCATCTTATGGGCTAGAACATTTCTCTCTCCATTTTTTGTAGTCAATATTGATTCATGTATATCAGAAAATGCTCCTGAGCCAATCTAAAATAATTAATAAGTCATAAAAATGGAATTCTATCAGTTTTAAATGTTCATCTCACCATTAACCCCAACTGAAGATCTTTCCAATTAATGTGATTCATCTCTAAGCGTTTCTTCAATTAGGAAAGCTAGGGCGATTATATTGTAATTAAACTTTTTTATACTTGAAAAATGTTACTTAAATTTGAATAATAAAGTGGAGTACGACTTGTCAGCTCTGTCGATTCTACTGGTGTGAACAAAAAATTGAATTCCACTCGGCTAAAATAACTTTTTCGCTATGCTTATTATGCTGGTATATGATGAATTAAAATGAATTTTGTTTTTTCTATACGATGACTTTTTCACTGGTAATTATTCATAATACAACAATTTCATTTGAATTATATCCTCTATTCATTATACCCTTCGACCATTGAAAATGGTCAAAAAAGGGTATACTAACTTTGTGCAAATGTATGTAACAGACATAAGGAGGCTTGGCAGACCCCATAAAGTATATATATTCTTACTCAGGATCACTAGCAGAGTCGACTGAGACATGTCCGTCTGTCCATCTGTATGAGACAACAGATCTCAGCTATTAAAAGAGCTAGAGACACTAAATTTTGTAAGGAGGTTCCTATTTATAATAGGCAGATAAAGTTTATTTCAAATGTTTGATGCCACGCTCCCGCAAATTGGTAATTTACGATTATTAAGCAAAATATTAAACTTATAAAGTTCTGCTTTGGTATGTATAAAGCTGAATGCCATATGAACATATTCTCCAAATTACAATCCGATCGGATTGGAGTTATTCAAGTCAACGTTTTCAATACTAATGTACGAGCAGCAGCCTGCGCGCTGCTGCGAGTAGTTGACGTCGACCTTGCGTCGTGTCGCTTTACTCTTTAGAGAGAATTGTTGAGCGCTCGACTGTAGCCTTACCCACTTGTATTTTTTTTTTTTTTAATTTTATTTCATTAGGAATCAGATTACAAAGTTTTCTATAATGAGCATCTATAGTTGTTTCTTCTCCAAGACTACTTATATTTTAATAAATAAGTAGTTTCTGATCCTCTGTTAAAAATCAAATGAAATTTATGCTTGAACTTTTGGGAATTTTCTGAAACCAAGAGATACTAAGTGCGACGTCTGTTTTCTCTCTCTCTCTCTATTTAGGGGCCATCCGGCACATCTAACCGAAGATATCTCACCGGAATCGGCTGGTGGCAATGCCGACGAATCGGAGCACTACGATGAGCAGAGCGTCATTGTCCAATTATCGGCACGGGTGCAGGACGGAACACGCTGTCGCTCCGGTAGCCTGGATATGTGCATACAGGGCAAATGTCAGGTGAGCTATCAGTGCTATCGATGTAATCATAATGTTTCTACAATGTTTGTGTGTGTGTGTGTGTGTGTGTGTGTGAGGGAGGCTTGTTAACTTCCTTCTTCCTTCCTGTGCGGAGCTGCCTTCCACTTAGCTGCTCTACAAAACTAAAAGATGATAAATTACAAGCACAGCGACGTCGACGTCGTCGTCGTCGTCGCACAGTGGGCGTGGTTGTGCTCGTGCACAGGACAAAAACAAAGAGGCAGAGCATGGGCTGCATGAGCAGAGCGCAGAGCGTACTTACCTATGCATATATATGCAGATTGCATAACACAAGCCCCTTTGTATCATTATGCTTGCGAGCATAAATAAATCATAAAGTCTGCCAGAGTTGAGCACAGGTTGAGGGTTGGGGTTGAGGGTTGCCCTCGCTCAGTCAAAGAGCAACTATTGAAATGCCAATAAAGCCTGTGCCAGAGTTGCCACTTCATGTGGCGGCCCGTCAGCGATGAAATGAAATGCGCCCGCCAGAGTGCGCCACAAAATGCCGTTACCAGTTGCCAGTTTGCCAGAGTTGTCCCCCGGTTGTCGCCAGAGAAATTTCAAGATTATGTTGCAGGTTGATATTGATGATGATAATGATACTATAAACTATGTGAAGCATATTGCACTCGCATGATTAATCAAAAAAATAAAAAGTAATGTATATTCAAAAAACAAATAGATAATATACTAAAATTACATTTATTTTAAATGAAAAATAAAAGGGAATGTTTTTTTAAAAAAAAAAACAGATAGATAAAAACTTACATTTATTTTAAATAAAAAATAAAAAGGAATGTTTTAAAAAAAAAAAACAGATAGATAATATACAAAAATTACATTTATTTTATATAACACAAATGAAAACAAAACTAAAAATATAGATTTATTTAAACTTACTTAAATTGGGGTTTTCCAAAGATATTCACAATACCTCGATGGGGGTGGGGGGGGGGGGGGGTTGGTATATAAAAATCATTTGATTCATAAAATAATGAAGTAAGTGTGTTGGGTTTTATTTTTTTTTAACCGCAATATGCTTCACATACATTGTATACCGATGCTTTACTTCTTAGAAATACAGTAAATATTATGAATAAACTTAGCTGTATTTTAGAAAACTTAAAGGGAATAATATAAAAGTTACGCAATCGGTTTTTATTAAAATAAGTTAAATGTTAAATGTGTATTTAGTATCCCAAGAATATAATATATTACTTTGCCCCACAATCTAATATTGTAATCAAATTTTAAATAATTTGCCATGACATAATTTAGTTTGGCATTTGCTCAACTCATCGAGCGCACCTCGCGCGTTGTCGCAACGCTTTTGGCAGGCTTACAACTACAATAATGTCAAGCCAAGTTGGCGACAGCAGTGGCAAAAAAAAAAAAAAAAAAAATGTCAACAAGAACAAGAAGAACAACAAAGGAGACGTGGGCGCATTAAAACTGGCAACGGCTGCGACGCGTCTCGAGATCCCCACACTATTCCACAGTTTCGCCTCCATACCTCCCCCCCTGATATACCTACCCTGTTTGCCGTGCCTTGTTTGAGTTTCAGTTCAATTTGTTTCGAGTGTGTGTGTGTGTGTATGTTGCGCCTTATCCGAGTTTCGCCTAGTTTGCTCCTTTTGTAATGCCGCCAAATCGTCACCCCAATTTGTTGTAATAAACGCCAATATGTCATGTGGTTTACGCTCTGTTTTTCATTGTTGCCTGCCTGCTGCCCCAAAAACTTGGAGAAGGGGTGGATGCTGCAGCAGCTGTGCCTGAGACTTGGTGTCTGTATGTGTGTGTGTGTGTGTTTGTGTGTGTGTGTTTGTCATGCATAGGCAATGTGTTTGTATATCTGTTGCGAATAAATCAAATAGCAAGTTGCCAGTTTGCGGGTTTTAATGCTACCCGCGGGCTTATTCTCGCCATCGTTGTTTGTCTTGTGGTTTAAACCCAAAGTCAAAGAGACAGGCCACACACACACCCACACACACTCACACTTGTACACAACGAACCACAACACATTTCTTAGGCCGCTTGCCAAGAGATCTTGACATGGGTACAGACACAGAATGTGAACCAAAATGGCGTCTGTCACTTCCCGGAATACGTTGTTAAATAATGAACAACTTTGTAGTAAATATCTTCAAATTCGTATAATAGATTTCAGGTGAAATTTCTCATCAGTATACAAAATTATTTCTAATTGACGAAAGCTTGAAAAAATCAAGAATTTCCGTTCATATTTAATTTCATATTTTGCCTGACTATATTTACTATAACAGTGGATAGAAAAAAACATGTTATTAAGAAAATATATATAATACTGAATATAATACTGATCTAGCGCCTGATCAAGGCACACTAACTATTTTTCAAATTATAGAATTGTTTCCATTTTTCAAAATTTAGCTTATCAAATTTGGTAATATCCTTGAAAAAATCAAGAATTTCCCTTCAGATATAATTATATATTTTGTCTGAGTTAATTTGCTATAACAGTGGATAGAAAAAAACATTTTATTAATAAAATATGGTATATACATATAATTCTGAACTTGCGCTAGATCAAGGCACACGCCAAAGATTATGAATTATTTTTCAAATTATATAATTGTTTCTCTTTTTCAAAACTTAAACTAATCAAATTTGTTATTAAAATAAAATAAATTAGTTTTTACTTTCAAATTCGTTCGGTTTAATATTTCCCACATACTTGCAGGGTATTAAATTCTGTCTGTAAATCATATTTCTCACATACTTTTGAGGGCATTAAATGGGTTCATTGTGCAACGATATAGTGGATATTGTTGTGTGCTGTGCGGCAAGTGCCATGGGGCATCAGCTGCATATCACTCAGGGATACATAGTAGCGTATACTTTCACACACACACTCACACACACTCCCACACACACACATACACACACAAGACTAGTAGATACATCATAAGTAGGTATCTATCTACGTGCGCTGCGCCTGAGCTTATGCAACGAATTCTCATTGATTTCCATATTTTATTTATTACAGCCACCCCCTATGTGTATTGGGGTGTGTGTGTGTGTGTGTATGCGTGTGTGTGTGGCCTATGTTTGTTTGCCAATAGGTTACGATATGATACCGCTAACAGTTGATTTACACTTATTTACGTAGCATTTTTATTTGTTTTCCCTAGCTATTTTCGTGCCTGCCTTCTCTCTCACTATCTCACTCATCCCCTCTCTCTCTCTCTCTCTCTCTCTCTTTCTTTTCAGCGCGTTGGCTGCGATTTGAAAATAGGCTCGACAAAGAAAATCGACGGCTGCGGCGTGTGCGGAGGCGATGGCAACTCCTGCTCGCAACCGCTCTATTACTGGGAGATGGCACCGATGTCGCAATGCTCTGTCACCTGCGGCGGCGGTAAGTTCCACTTTCTTCTCTCCTCTATCGTTCCCAAGTCCCCAAATCCCGTTATCCCTGGTTCTTATGTAGTAGTTGTGTCTTCGCTCCTTTGGTCTCCAGTGTAAATAAACAAGTGGAATATGTCAAGAACATTGCCTCCGGCATTGGCGTGTCATGCTGCCGTTTGTAATCTTTACCCGCCCCTCGGATACCCTGACGACCCGCGAAAAATGCTGTCAAATTTTTTACGTGCAGTTGGGACTGTGTGTGTGCGTGTGTGTGTGTGTGTGTGTGGGGCCTGAGCCAGTCAGCTATTTGTCGTGCTCATTTATTTTCATTGAATTGGAATTTGTTTCGATTGAATGTTTGCATGGTAATCGAGTGCCAGTTGCTTTTCCAATCCTCCCCTGCCCACACCCCAATTTACCCCTGATATTATTGTTGAAAACTGTGCCTGCAAATGCTTTAAGTTTCCTTTCGTTTCGTTTCCTTTATGATTAATAGTCGCAAGCTAAACAATATATCTCAGAGAGTAAAGTTTCTCGATTAGCCTCGACTACAATTTTCGGGGGCTAGTCAGGTCTAAGTTGCTAGAACTCGACTCTACCTCTATCTCCATAAATCGGCTCTCGCATGCTACATAGTAAAAGTTTCTGGTTTCGTTGTGCAGAACTTTTAACTCGGTGTGCGTAACATAATGCGCTATATGGAGCGATATATACTTTGTATAACTTCCTCTTGCATTGGTGTTGATTGCCTCTTACCTGTGTGTGTGTGTGTGTGTGTGTGTGTGTGTATGGCAATTGAGACTCTTCAATTCGAGTCGAAAACTATTTTAGTTTGCTTTTAGTTTAGCTGTCATAAAGTAGCTTAAGTAGCATCATTATCTTCTATATAGGTCAGGTTCCCATACAAATGGTAGCTCATTTATTATGCTAGCAAGAATTATGATGGCAGGCTTTCTAAATGACTAAGCACAGTTGCTAATTTAATTAAAATCAACTTAGTACTAGTACGACTCGAAGGTGTCTAATATGAGAAAAGAAATGCTACCTTATCATACTAACTTGAAAAAAGTTCCATAGAATGATAGTTTATTGTTTTCTGTACAAATATCTTATTTATTTCAAAACGGCGTCTTATTTTTAAAGTCCCACTCAATTTTTTCTAAAGAATTCAATATTAATTCGAATATTTTTCATATTTTTCTAAATATTAAAATATTTTTTGCCTTTTTTGTAAGTTCTCAGCGAATAATTAAGAACTAAAATATTTCATTTAATATACATAAGGTTTAATTTTAAGGAAACTCGTTAGGGTATTAAGAATCTTAAGCAAATAGAAAAGGAACTACCCATAGATAATGGTAATTAATTTACAATGAAAAAATCGATTCAAGTCGAATTTTTGAGTCGGCACGCAAGAGTTGATGATGATAATGACGGTTGGATGGTGGGGTCTCAGAGCCCATTCTGATGGCGTTAAACCAAAACAAATATTATCCATGCCCGCCTGTCAAACTTCGTAGGCCTCTCTCACACTCTATCGCTCGCTGCGAGTCTCATGCATTTTTAATGAACTTTGCGCTAGCTTTTTCGGCCATTAGGCCGTCAAAAATTCGAACTGGTATAATCGCTTGGCTGCTTGATAAATGTCAGACCCCCCCCCCCCCTGTCAAAGTGGGTTGGGCTCAAATCCGACTTGACTGAGCTTCCGAAATGGTGTGGAAGGAGACCGTTCTGGGGCTTGTTAAATTCCGACAATAGAAGGTTTTGGAGGGGCGACAAGTTTACTCAGTCATTATCCTGGCCCGTCTGGTTGCAAATGGTAAAATCAATTTGTTTTTCAATTTTAATTGCAATATCGTTTAGCTACCTTCTGGTCGTAGTACTGGGTGTACTTTTGGGGCAATTTCCCAATACATTTGCCCCCTCTGCGTTGCTTTAATTACATTTCAGAGTTCGTTCGGTCCGCCTCACATGTCACGTAAATGTCAAGTGCAGCAACTCGGGTCCTTCTGCCTCATGTGGGCGTCTCCCCACAGGGGCTGCCCAAAATCGAAGTACAGCCAGAAAAAGGTGTCATTCAGACAGCTCTTTTATTCTTGTTTCATGTTCTTCCAATTTATATCACTTATCGACGTCCCTGGCACATACATAATTGCATACATTTCTAGTATAATCTATTATTTCAAATTATATATATTATTATATTTCTGTGCGACACTCAGTCAAGTTGCACTTCCTCGTGTACGTGATAGTTAGCCCCAGTTGGTTTTACTCGCATGTTTTTTTTAGTGACGTCATCTAATGTAGAACTGAGTGGGTTGTGCCGCATTGAGGGCACTTAATGATCGTTTCTTTTATAGGTTAAGTACGACCATGAGCAGGGCGCAGCGAAAATTATGGATTGTAAAATTTTGTTATTTATTTATTTATTTAAAGTTAACTAGGAGCAGTCGATTCAAAGATTAAAAAAAAAGAAAAGGAAATTACAAATATAAATTTAAATTTAAAATAAAAGTATTATTTAAATTAAAAGTAACGATATTAATTTTTTTTTTAATTTATAATTAATTAAATTATAAGTAAAGGAAATTACAAATATAAATTGAAATTCAAAATAAAAGTATAATTTAAGTTCAAAGTAAAGAAATTAAATTTTTGTTTTTTTAAATTTATAATTAATTAAATTATTAGTTTAATATATTTTTAAAATTCGTAAAATTATATTTTTATTTAATCATTAAATCTGGGAATAAAAATATAGCAAATAGATCTAGGAATGATTTTCTACCTTAGCTACAAGTAGCCTATTATTCTCATGTAAGAATTCAGCTTAGTTATTGACTCTTAACCCTATTTCTAATGATACCCTCATCAGTTTAGCTTCTTCTCAATTCTTCTCACAGTTCACACAGTAAACCCCTAACATTTCCGCCTCACAATAAATTATTATCAATATTAACCACAATAAGCCCCAAGAGCTTTATGTGGGACATCATGCTGGGATCGAGCTGGTAGTGAGCTTGTGGTGAGCTTTGTAAATCTAATACTCATCGACATGGGCTGATGAGGTTCCATGCACCATGCTGGGTCATGCCCGGCAGCTGAAGGCAACATGCAACACACATGCCACAAGCAGTTGTCGCAGCACCCTGTATCAGTCGCTGTCGACTTCGACTTCGATGGCGACTGCGACTTTTTGCGTTACAACAATTGACATAAATGCCAAGAGAGGATATTACCAATTGCCTTAAGCCAATTGTGTCATGAATACGCAGCAGTAGCAGCGACGCCAGATGACGTCTGCGATGTTAGGTGGGGAGGGGGGAGGCGGCAAGTCTAACGTTCTGGATAAGGATAACGATGACGTTGCCTGAGCGCACACAATGAAGCTTATAAACGAAATTCAATAGCTGAAAATCTGTGTCCCATCTGTGCACTGAGCGGACAGAAGAATAGAAGGACAGACCCATCTAAAGAGAGAGAGAGAGACAGCGAGAGAGAGAGGGAGATAGAGCGACTATTTACAACCAGAATGCTAGACCCGCTTCCAACTATTTTTCAAACTGACAGATCGTTATGGCATTATGCATTGTGCGACTATTTTCGTACCCCTCCCCCTCCCCATCCCCTCTTATACCCTGTCGAAGGGGAGTATTTCATGTGTGTGTGTGTGTTTGCTCTGCCAATTTCCGGTTGTGCTTTTCAGTACAGTGAAGCATGTGCGTCGAAATCGGGATCTCCATTCATACCAGAAACCCTCCAACTGTCATTTGACCAGTTTTCCAACACTTGAAAATTTAAAGTATGGAAAAGTGTCCCTAAATATAGGGAAACTTCTAATAAAATTTTTCAAACTTACAGTATTACTTAAAAAAATATCTCGTTGTAAATTTTAATAGGTTTTGATATATTTTAAATATATATATGATTAAGAAAATGTTTATCAATAAGTAAATTAATTTTTTTGAGCTCTTAAGTATAGCTACCCTTATACAAAATACAATAAATATTATTAACAATAATTATTTCTGTAGGTTCAAGCATTATAATCATTAAAATTCTATAAAATATTACTTGTTAATCATCTAAGTATCCCAAACAATTTTCAGAAATATGCATAAGTATTTCGAGAATTCACACTATAATATAGATTAAATATATCCATTAATTCCGCTCGCAGCATTTAGCTGCATTTTGTTAGGGCCAACTGTCACGACGTGCTGCCTGGCGTGTCCGTGACTGTCTTAAGTGCTCGAGTGACATTAAAGTTGCACAACCAGACCTCCCAACTCCCCCCCCTTACCCAAATATCTAACCATCCTTCTGTAAAAGCCGTTTGTGACTTTTATTGATTTTCAAATGCAGCAAATGGTCGTCGTCTGGTTGAGAAATGCCATTTCGAATTTTGTCTTTTTCTTTTTTTTGTTTTCTAACATTGCCTTCATTTTGTGTCTCTCTCTCTCTCATGCTTTCTTTCTCTCTTTTCTCTCTACGCTTTAGGTTACAAAATGTCTCGTCCTATATGCAGGAACCGTCTAACTGGCGCTGATGTCGATGAGACGCTCTGCAGCGCTGCTAATCGCCCGGAGCCATCGGTGGTGCCATGTAATACACACAGCTGTCCGCCGCGGTAAGTACTGTCAGACATCTTCCCATGGCCCCCTCCCCCCCCCCTCCCAAAATTGCCTTAGTCCACCTGCCCAGCTATCAATTTAAATGGCGTCGGTTATCGTGCGCACGTTTTGATTGCCTACCCCGGCTCCATTATCGGCTGAGAGAGACAGACAGACAGCGAGCGTGCCCCGGGACTGAGCCTGTTACTAGCTTGCGGGCTGCTACTCCTGTTCTCCTTCTTCTCCTCCTTCTTCTTCCTTCCTTCCTCCGTTTATTTATCGTCTTGTGACATTTTCAAACCGCACCGAAAGTTTACGCCAATTTTGCGAGTGTCTCGCGCAGTGCGAGTCGAATTCTAATCTCCGTTCTTTGCGGTTGTCCATTGTTGCTCTTGGCTTGTCGTTTTCCCAAAGCATACCCTGTAATTTTCAACTGAGTAGGGGTATATTGGCTGCCAGTGAAAAAAAAGCAGATTAGCAAGAGATTTCTGCCTAGCTTAGTTCCAGGTTCATTCTGCTATGCATTTATATAATTGCAGGGTATCTGCTAGTCGTGCACTCACCTCTTGTGGCTGTCTCTTGTTAGCTTTGCGCTTTGGCGTTTGCTCTGTTTATTGCTGTTCGCGGCTTTTGGAACGCCGTCGGGTGGCACATCAATTATTGCCCGTGATTTTGGCCTGTCTTGAGGTTTCTCTGGGGGTGTGGAGGGGGGACTTGCTAATAGCCTGTCTGGCAGCGGGGTGGACAATTGACGATGCTCCAGACTTATGATAGTTGTTAGCCAGCGACATGAGATTGGTTTCACTGTGTGCGGGAAATTGCCAGAGTTGCCAAGAGTAGCTTAAAAGAGATTGAAAAATAAAAGAGAATCGTTCATTTTTAGAACTTGAACTAGCTTCGTCTGAAAAAAGACTTGGAAAGCTTTAGAATTGTATTTAGTTCCAGAAAGTAAATCCTTTAATTAACAATTAACACTAATCCTCCTGATTTGATTGGGTTTTTTCTGGGTTTTCCTCAATCCTGGCAACAAAATTTTATTTTTTTTATTTTACCACAGATGTCAATATTAATGTTAAAAATTTTGCTTTTAATAATTATTATATTTATATATTTTTTTTATTGTAATTTTTTCTTTACTTTTCGTTGACTTAAATAAATAAATAAATAAGAATCTAGATAATGTTTCTTACAAAAATAAAACTCTGGGATCAATGCTCTTTAGTATATGGATTTCCAAGCATACGTAGCCCTTAGTCATCTTTACGATACGCAGCCCATAATAATAAATACATTATATATAGATTAAACCATAATGAAAATATCGCAAGAAAAACAGTATTTCATATATTATTGTTTTAAATCGTTATAACCTTTTCGTTTCTATTGACTTGCTTTATAATATCATGCTTCGTGGTCTACAAATCTGTCAAGATTATACTCATTGCACTTTATAGTGCGCAATACATTTTTTTTATGGATTTTTTAGCTTTTTTATGTTTTTTTCTTTTGGGCCAAACCGCAGAGGCGGTCAACAGGCAACTTGTTTTGGAAACAATTTAGTGGAACTAATTCAGCAGCAACCCTAGCATAACCCTGTACGACCCCCTGCACCCCCCGCCCACTTTAGTGTACTCTACTAACCACTTGTCCGCCTCTTCCGCAGTTGGATAACCGACGATTGGAGCACTTGCAGTCGCCTCTGTGGACACGGCTACCGAGAGCGGATGGTTGTCTGCGCGGAGGAGACCAACGGCATCAAAACGAGGGTAAGTGCAGCCGAGTGGGTGGGTAAGTAGTACGTGGTGTCGTGTCCTACCAAAAAGTTCAACGAAAGTGCCTATTAGCCGAGAGTGGCAGCCTGACGAGAATGCCAAGAATACCTGGGACTGCCCACTTTTAAACGCTGCTAATTTTGCATACAAAGTGGCAACACTGCAAGGGAGAGAGAGAGTGAGAGAGGGCGGACAGACAGACATATTATTAGCCATGTTTTTTACACACATTCACACTCATTCTATCTCTTTCTCTATCTTTTTTCCCTTTCTTTCTGGGCCGCTAACAGGTTGCTGATATTATGTGCCGCACTCCCAAGCCGCTTACACAGGAGACCTGCATTATCGAGGAGTGTCCGCACTGGGAGGTGGAGGATTGGACCGGGGTAAGTAATACTAGCGAACACAGTTCGTGTAATAATCGGCGAAGACGTTGGCCCGATGCAGGCGAGGGCGAAGACGAGACGATGGGCGTGGCAATCTCGTTGGGACAGAGTGTATACTTAGCTAAATGTGTAGACGGCTACGTACTCTTTCTTTTAGCTTTACCTTGTAATGGGCTTAGAATGGGCTGAGACGACTATGTGATCGAGTTGGGAATATAAGATATATAGCTAGAGAAATCATTTATGCATTGCAAAAATTTATTGTTTGATTATAATATTATTAAACATAGTTTTCTTTATTTGTTTTACCAGAAAACAATACTGAATTTTCTGAAGTTTTCTTCTTTCAGTTTGAAATATAAGTTAATATGTTTATTAACTTTTTTAAGCTCTTAAGTATAGCTACCCTTATGAAAATACAATATATATTTGTGGTTTTGTTCTTAACAATAATTATTGCCGTAGGTTCAAGCAGTATAATCATTGCAGTTCTATAAAATATTGCTTTTTAATCATCTAAGTATCCCAAACAATTTTCAGAAATATGAATAATTATTTCGAGAATTCAGATTAAATATATCCATTAATTCCAGTCGAAGTTCTATGAAGTTTTATTCTGTCAATTTGAAATATCTTTAAAGTCGTATCCAGAAAGCGTATTTGCGCATCGACGCGTCAGTCTTTTTACCATCTCTATGTGTTGTTTTTTGCAATTTACTTTGCTTGGTAGCTCGTAATAAGCCGCTAGACGCGAGACTGAAGCCTCTTCCCGGTTATAGCCATACAACTTAATCAACTGGGCGACCGTTGCTGTTGCTGTTTCTACTACTTAAGTTGTCTAGCCGCAAGTTTCTCCCTCCTCTCTCTCACCTCCTTCTCCTCCTCCTCCTCCCACTCAGTTCAGTTGCTGCTGCTGTTCATTTGCAGTGCAAGTTTATTAATGCGAGTCTCGATTTCTGTGGGAGAACTAGCGAAGCATGCAGCGAGGGGGAGGGGAGTGAGCGGGGGTGGGTACTGCTGCCCTGAGGGTGTCAAGTTTATGTGCTGCTTAATTGAATTGTCTTGAGTACAGTTTGGTTTTGGGTTTTGGCTAAATGTTACTTAACGTTCCTTCAAATTGTTTTAGTTTTTTTTTTTTTTTTTTTTTTTTTTTTTTTTTGCTTTAGGTAGACTCTATATGCTGTGTGTGCAGAGTATACTTAATACAAAGTGGATTACAATGTTTTCAAGTAATGAGTTTAACTTGGGCCAATAAAGAACTTTATGAACTAAAAGCGAGAGAAATGAAAAATGAAAAACGAGAAAACCCCCGAAAAACTTTTGCATATTATTGCCAAACATTTAACGGCCTCAAACACAGGCTCATGCATGTTAATGGAAAACGCTGCGAGAGAGAGAGTATTTTCGGGATGCAAATGAAAAGCGAGTCGAATGAGCCTATTAAAAAAAAACCCATTTAATGTTTTTGTTATTTTTTTTTTTTTTTCTTTTTTGCGCACATTAATATAATAAGTGCGTATATGCCACAAAATTAAGCGCCATTAAAATGTGGCAGCAGCGGGATGAAGACAGGGGGTGGGGTGGGCAGGAGATACGCATGAACTGAGCAAAAAAGCCATGAAAGGGAAGTACAGATAAACAATGTGCGCAGCGAGGGATGTTACACATACGCCGCGTGGCACCAGCAACAACTGACAAAACGCAAACAATATGTAAATTTGCATTTGTATGCGTGAGCGCGTGCACGTACTGCATGGGGCAGGAAGGGAGCTGGGGGGGAAGTGTGTAAAGAAGCTACAAGCCTTGCCTGACCAAGTGTTCGTACACCTCCTGCCCCCTCCCCCGTAAACTGTTTCGCCTTTGGCTTTTCATTTCGCTTTCACTTTTCACATTTCACGACGCACTTCGTCATGGAGGACCCCGTCCTGGGCCTGAGCCGAGTCGGGCCTCATCTTTAGCGCAAACAAATGAATTTTTATTGGCCCCTTTTCAGTTAAAACATATTGCAATAATTTATAATGCTTACGATACCCTCCCCCCCCTCTCTCTCTCTTCCCCTCTCTCCCACAGTGCTCTGTATCGTGCGGGCAGGGCATACAAATGCGCGGCGTGGAGTGTAAATCGACAGATGGCAGCCTGAGTGCCAAGTGTGACCCACTCACCAAGCCGGGCAGCATGCAGCAGTGCTCGACGGGCATACATTGTGATGGAGCTGCCGCCGGCGGACAGGCAGGAGGCAAGGGTGGAGGAGGCAACGGCGGCGGCGGTGGCACCATCATTGTCGGCAGCAGTCGCGCCATGAATGAGGTAAGTTGAGGTTGAGAGGCATCTGAGAGAGTTAGGTGCGATAATCTCATAACACACACACACAGCGCTCCGAACGACGCATGGACAGCTCCGATGGTCTGGACGATGACGATGACGACGATGAAGATGTGGACGATGAGGTTGAGGATATGGATGATGTGGAATCCGGGCAGGACACCGACGATGCTGAGGGTCTCTCGTATGCGGATCAACCTTTGCGATATGCACATCATACGCAGAGTCGACTGCATCATGAGACGCTCGAGGAACCGCGTACGATGCGACTAATGAGTGGCAGCTCCAGCAAGAACTACAACAACAACAATGGACGTGGAGCAGCTGCCACAGGAGGCACAGATGTGCCCTCACTGGATCCAAGGTGAGCCTAAAATAATCTATTATTGGCGGAGATAGAGCTCTCTCTCTCTCTCGAGACGCGCAAGTTCTAGTCTAGAAACACTTGACATACTCCCCGCAGTTCCCATTGGAGTTGCGCCCTAGGCCAGACACATGCAAGTGCGTACTTGTCTTGACAAGAACTTGCAAGTAGCAAACAGCAGCCCCTCCCACCCCCTCCCACTCGCACACACGAGCCTCAAATTGACTGCTGGCACGTCGTGGCGTGTGGCTCCTTATAATGTCCTTGAGCAGTGTCGACACCTAAAATTAAGGCTATCATCATCATCATTATCATCTGGGTAGCATGGAGTAGCCTGTAAGTAGGCTAAAGTGCGCCTAATGACAATTAAAGTGTCGCAGTCGCCTTCCCAGAGCCCGCTTTGTTGTTAGTCACAGTTGATGTTTATTGGAAAGCGATAAAGTAGCCGCGATAAGCTTGTCCCCTACAAGCGGTGATTGTGGTCTTCGAGGGGGGCGGTATATAGAGGGAGCAACACTTTAATTAGCCGTCGATACAGCGGCGATTGGCAACAACATCTAATGAAATCGTTAGCGGGCCAAGCAAGCTAAATCAAATGCTTTCAACTGTTAATTGGTATGTGGGGAATACTCGTGTACCAAATAATAAATTACCGCTCTGATTGGTTAGCCTACGTTACTATATAGCCCCCATAGTCTGCGGTTGCCGCAGATATACCCTGCATATTTTGCATGGGCATGAATGAGTTTTAATAATTAAACTTGTGTTCTCAATTAATTAATAGTATATTTCTTCGTAAGCAAGCCGATAAGCACGCATATCGATACTGTAGGGCAATTAATCATCTCAATTAAAATAATATTTAATTGTATTTTCTTCGTGTGTGGCAACACTGTTCTAAGTAAATGTAACTGATTGACTAGCCGATAAATATATATATCAATACTGTTTGACAATGTTTAATCATCTTAAATTAAATTAATAATAATTATTTGTATTTTCTTTGAGTGTGGCAACACTGTTCTAAGCAAATGTAGCTGATTAACAGTCAATAAACATGCATATCGATACTGTTTGACAATGTTTAATCATCCCAAATAAAAAATAATAGTAATTATCTATATTTTCTTATTATATATTATTTGAGTGTGGCAACACTGTTTTTTACAAATGTTGGTAAACCGATAAGCACGCATATCGATATTGCTTGACAATGTTTCCTCATTTTAAATTAAAATAATATTTAATTGCATTTTCTTTGAGTGTGTCAACACCGCTGCAAGCAAATATCGGTTATTTAATACTGCATTTAAAATACCATGAATACGTGTTATCGATAATTTCACACTGCATTTAAAATACCATCAATACTTGTTATCGATAAATCGCAAGCAACGTTTTACAACACTGCACGCACAGGGTATTTTATTTGCAGCACAATCAAATTTGTGTATCTTGTATTTTGTTGTTTATTTTCACGACTGTGTCGCCCCATGGAAATTAGCCAGCGTTAATATCAACCCACATAGAGTGTGTGTGTGGGGGGGGAGGGGGGGAGGAGGCGTGAGGCGTTTGCCAGCTTAAGTAGTCAATTGGCTGGTGCACATTTCCGTTACAACTCTCCACAGAGCGTGGCAGGCAGGCAGCCTAATGCCAGCAGAGGAAATGACATGCCTTAGCGTCTTATCACTTAAGTGGAATCAATCTATATAGTATATATATATATGGGGAATGTAGCAAGCGTAGCTCGATTGGAAATTAGCCCCAAATTGGCAGTTGGATAATGAAGCATTTGATAGCAAACCATGAGGTGATCCCTCGTCTAACCTTTTGCCTAATTAGCCATGGCTTGTTGACTTAACCGATATGCTAGATCATACTTGCAGCCAGCCCAATTACGCGTACATTGACCCACGACCCCCGAGAAAGAGACTTGAGAACATAATAAAAACGGTCTTTTTATTTGGCCAAAAGACAACTTACACACTTTATATATATATATAAATATATATACTGTTATGTTATGGTTATAGTATACTACTTATCATGGCTCTAAAATGAAACTATTGGCGGCCTGTCGCCTGCCGCCATAAAGTCGCGTCTTGATGCCGCCGAAAAACCTTGGCCTCTGTGTGTGACAACAATAACGGCCACAAGGAGGCGCTGGCGACGAGCCAGACAACAAGCACAACAACAACAACAACAACAACAACAACAAAAGCAACAACAACTGAGAGCAAAAACAAAAAGGCAGCAAATACAAAGGCAGCGCAAACAAAGTTTCAAACGTTTTTGGCAGCCACTTGGCCTACACGGCGTATGAGCAACGTCGCTTATGAAATCAGCCAGAGCCGGCGACCTACTTAGAACTGCTACACGCCCCCTCCCCCCCCTCGCTCTCTAGAAGATGCTGTAACATTGGCGCCATTTTAATGCGCAGGATGTGGTGCCGCTGCTGCTGCTGGTGGCGCTACAATTTGACTACAAATCAATAACTGACGACACGCGGCTGTCAGGCTAGGGGGGATGCGGGGCAGGGAGGGGCTGGAGGATTGTACAATCGCCAGTGGGTTGCGAAGCGGTCAGAAAACTATGCGCGCCATGTCAAGTTGCTCTATTGACTGTCAATGTGGTCATAAAAACCACTCCGGCTAACAAACAATGCCCAACAACAACAACAAAAGCTGTAAAATAAATAGAAAGCAAGCTCAGGAAATATACGCACTGAATATACCCTATGAGTAGGTCAGAAGGAGGCTATAGATGCAGAGATACCTTTTTTTTAACGTCAACTAAGACAGTCGACTAGAAATTAAAATTAATTTTTATTTTTAAATTAAGATATAACTAAAATTAAAAAAAAGGAAATAATAAAAAATTTAAATTATGATTTTAAAATTGAATTTTATAAAAAAAAATTTTAATTAATTAAGAATATATTTATATTATTAAATTTAAATTTTTACTTAATGTATTAATTATTTATTATCTATCGATATATTTCAATTACTTTTTGCTGAGTTTGCGTTTAATATCGATAGCAAATAGAGGAGTGTCTCTCTGGTACAGGGTGTTCCAAGCGTCGTTAGAACAATTTTTGTTGGGCCTGTGCTGGCGGCTTAATAAATAGAAGAGCACGGATGCTGCGTGGCATGAAATGAAATACAATGTGTGGAACGTAGAACGTGGCTGTGACTATTGTTGCATGGAATTTGTTTAGCCACATGAGTGTGTAGGGCAGGAGGTGGAGGGTGGGGAGGGAGGGATAGTTTAGTTTGGTTGCAGGCTTGACACCATTGAAATTGCGGCTTTTGTGCGTGTCGAGCAGAATAGACAAGCGATTGAAGAACCCTTTACAGCAGATCGACTTTAGGACTATACGTACTATATGTAGTACCCCCAGAGAGGGAGAGAGAGAGAGAGAGAGAGACACTTTTAACAATACTTGTTCCCTTTTCCAGCTTCATCAAGGACACGGATTGGTCTGCCTGCAGCGTTACGTGCGGCGAGGGGATTCGTCGTCGCACACATAAATGTAAAATCTTTCTGGAATACTCACGCACCGTGGCCACTGTGAATGACACCCTGTGCGAGGGTGCCAAGCCGCACGATGAGGTCGAGCGTTGTGTGGAGGAACCCTGCATGCTGCCCTCGCACGGTTACGATGATCAGTTTCCACGTGACTCCATCAAGGTGGGCGTCTCGGAGCCGGGCAAGACGTATGTGTGGCGCGAGCAAGGCTACACCTCGTGCAGTGCCTCGTGCCTGGGTGGCGTCGAGGAGCTGATCATCAATTGTGTGCGTGAGGATAATGGACGCGTGGTTTCGCCCTTCCTCTGCTCCCCGGAGACGAAGCCGGAGGCACGTGTACGCACCTGCAACGATCGTCCATGTCCGCCACGCTGGAACTACTCGGACTATACGCCGTGCTCGAAGAGTTGCGGCATAGGGATTAAGACGCGTGAAGTGCAGTGCATACACGAGGTGACACGCGGCGGGGAGAACACCATGGTGGTGCCCAACAGCATGTGCCCTCAGCCACCGCCAGCGGATCGTCAGTATTGCAATGTCCTGGACTGCCCAGTGCGTTGGGAGGTGGGGGAATGGTCCAAGTGCTCGCACACCTGTGGCTATGGTATCAAGGATCGCAAGGTGGAGTGCAAGCAGATTATGGCACAGGAACATAAGATCGAACGACCCGAATCGATGTGTCCCAGTGTCAAGCCGCCCGACAAGAAGCCCTGCAATGTCAAGCCTTGTCCTCCCGAGGATCCCAAGCCGGTGATCCAGATCAGCAATACGACACACATTCAACACGATCCCAAGAAGACCAAGATCACTCTGAAGGTGGGCGGTGCCGGTGTGGTCTTCTTTGGCACCCAGGTGAAGATCAAGTGTCCGGTGAAGAGGTACAATCGCACCAAGATCAAGTGGAGCAAGGATCACAAGCCGCTGGCACGTTCGCGCAAATTCAAAGTGTCCAAGAAGGGCGCCCTACGCATTCTGGACATAACGTTCCGCGATGCGGGCATCTACTCCTGCCATGCTGGTCTCAGCTCTGCCGAGATACACATCGAGGTGAAGGCCAAGCCGGGACAGCAGGCCGAGGAGCTGGAACGCCAGGAAGCAGGTGGGTTGAGTTGAGCCTTCGTTCATCTTATCTATAAATGTTTAAATATATCCGGTAATCCTTAGATCGCTTGGTGCGTGAGCGTAGCGGCACGGAGGCGCTTACCTCGGCGGATATGACGTCAGCTCCCAATGGGGAAACAGGCGGAGGCACTGATGGCGCCGCTAATGGGTAAGTAACAAGGGTCAACTCAACTGACCTTAGCCCAAAAAGTTTTTGGCAACAACTTTCTACTCTGAAGTTGAGAGGCGTGTGCAGTAATTAGCAAGAGGGAGAGGAGGACAAGGAGGAGGAGGAGGAGTAGGAGGAGAAGATTCACTTAGTACACTATTCCTGTATCAGAGTTGCCATATCTGTGTAATTTTGAAGTATTAGGAAGTGGTTTAGCACCTTTACTTTACTCACTCTCAGTTTAACTATTTTTATTTTATTTAACACTTTACAACACTGAACTCTGAACTCCATTGATGGCGCATACAATCCTGTATTCTTATGCGCTATTCAAGCTGTCGCTTGTTGCTTTTAAAATGTCACCAATCACATAAGTTTCTCCCTTGTACTTCCCGTATTCTATTCGGACTTGCCCGAGGGCGAAGTTAAACCAGCGTGTCGTAGTTATCTCTCTCTGTGACTTCCTCTCGACCCACCTGCTGGATGCTGCCTGGTCAGCTATTCTTCTGTTTCCCCCAACTCTTTATCTTTATCTCTGCGTTTCCCGCACTGCAAACACTTCACTTCCTCCTCCGCCTTCCTTGGACTCCTTAACCGACTCCTTGGCTCTCGACAGCCAACATTGCGTATGCGTGTTATCGCCCGCAAAGTGTTGTATGCCACACACCTTTGCACATTTATTTGTATTTGCCTGGCACTAAAATTCTATGAGGTTGAAAAAGGGGAAAATAAGGAAAAACAAACTCTAAGTAAATTTCATGGTTACTTAAATGTTTCACCTCTCCCCCTCTCTCACGCTCTCTTCGCTCTGTCTCTCTCTCTTTCGGGTTGAGTACACTGCACATTTTGGCATGATAGTAGAAGATGATATAATACTAAAAAGTGTAGAGCAGCTTAAGATACTTTAGTTGCCATGACATTGATGCGATATAAAGCAATATAAGCGGGGCTTAAAAGATGATATAATAGCATAGCTCAGCTGTGGCCTCAGTGCAGATAAGTCGAAGAGAGCATCCGAAAGTCGATTATAGACCTCAGCTGGTAACTTCAGGTAGTGCATCCTCTCATCTTATTTGTTGTTAGTCCTTGGGTTGTTTGCTTGCTGCTTCGGGTCGCTCTCGCTCTCTCTCTTCTCTCTCTATGCGAGTTACTTGAACGTTTAAGTCTATTGAGTGGCTTTACCCCCTAACTCTGCCTCCCTGCCCCCCGGCCTGCCTGCCTGTAGGGACGCGAGCGAGTGTGCGCGAGCGTGTGTGGTTTATTTTGCAATTTGGGTTACGTGTTCGTTCGGGCCACGATGGCTTGAAACATGCCCAAAAATTGCACACACACACACACAAATTGCATATGCTTTTGGCCCCACGCACGAGCTGCTTAATGGTTAAATGCAAACAGCCAACAGCAGGATGCATTTTGGCAAAGCCACAAGCTCACACACACACACACACACACACCCACACATACTACTGCACCCCCTCCCCCCCTGCATGCATGCATGTACGTTGCAAATGCATCATCAACGTGCCCAACATAGTCGCATAGGCAGCCAGAAAAAAATATTAAAAAAAAAAAAAAAAACAGTATCAAAATATATCAACATATATGTATGTGTATGTTAGTATAACCTTTGGCTCCTCTACTCATACTCCTCCCTCATCCCAAACAGGCAGAGAGGGGAGGCACTGGGCCACATTTAATCGCATTTTAAATGCTTCAAATACGTTTTCGATAGCGTTGGTAGTGGCAAATTTTCTGCCTTTTTGTGTTTCGCATCGCACGAGTTGCCTGCCAAATTTTCTATGCGGCATAGAAATATTTTAAAATATGATAGAGGGGAGCGGATAGGGTCAAAATAAATAGTGGGCTTTTAGTACTGCATGAAAAGTAAGGTAATAACTTAGCAGAGTTGCCAGAGTTTATACAGAGATAAATATGCGATTTATATAATATATAAATGATGGCAAATTTTTTAAATTAAACTAAAACAAGTATTTGTTTTATATTTATATTTCTTAAGCATTCTCATTTCTACAGGGTATTACCTGTTCCAAGACTATCTCACATTTCGAATTTCGTAGATACCTTAATATATATTTATTATTTATCTTGCTCTTTAGTCTCACATTGTGAACATTGAGCAAAATATTATTTTAAGAGTTGTAAATATTTGTTACCCCCAGCTCAACAAATATGTAAATACATTGCAAAGAATTTATCTGCAGAATGTGTAAATAAATTCAACAGAAGTTCTACGAAAGTAGAATAACACGGAATATACACAGTTGTGTATAAGTTAAATTCGGACATGCATAAACATGCATGCATTCAAAGAGGGGAAAAAGCTAAATTCACAAATTGAAAATATGTCAAAATATTTCAGCTGTCACACAAAGCAAAGTAATTATAATACTTAAGTAATATTTTCAAAGTTTACTTACGTCATATCTGTTATAATCTTGTGTTTATCTCTGCTCGAGTAGTGTAATTAATTGCACTTAAGATTGTTTTTGCTGCTCGCAGAGTCTTCTGCTTTATATAGTATATACAGCTAATAAATTTGCCCATTTATCTGTTCGCATATCTGCATAAATAGCAAATTTAGAAGTTAAAACGGATGGCGAAAATCGTGCTTGTGCAAAATCTGAGCTAAACTTCTGCCATAGCCCTCTTTCAATATATAGTATATATCATTATCATGTACGATGGGCAGAAAAGAAAAAGAAGCAGTAAAGATTCCTCAATAAAGGGTACAACAAAGTCGCAGAGCGAGTTATATCTTTGATATTTATTTATATGTGCATCAAAACAAGGCCAAAATAAAACAATTCCTTTAGAGTATATAGGCAAAGGTATGATAGATATAGTAGGAGTAAGAGAGGTTTGGTAATTCGGGGTCAAACACGTGGCTGAGAAAATTTCAATGTGCTCTGAATTTGACAATTTTCCCCTACGAATTTCCTCTACTCGGGTTTGCCTGAAGCTCCATTTCAGCTCTAAGTGCCTGCCACGTGAGCGTGTGTGTGTGTGTGTGTGAATCGAATTGTTCCATTTGCAATTTTTGTTTTAGCATTAATATACTTATGTGTTTTTGTTTTTGTTTTTGTTTCTGTCCCGTTGCAGCTCTCAACAACAGTCGACACGCCGCAGACAGCAGAATCAGTCGGAACGAATGCAGAACGGAAGAGAGCGCAATCGCCGTCCCAAGTCGGATGGAGTGCAGCATGCGGACAGCAGCATCATGGAGGATGAGGTAAGTGTGCAGCACAGAGAAGCAGATGATGATGAAGAAGAAGAAGGAGGAACAGGAGAATAGTTCACAATCCTTGGCCATGGCATATGTTTACAATTGAAATATGATTCAGATTCAGAGTTGGGGAATGTTAACAACGAGTTGGCTTTGCGACCGGCTTACCACCCCCCCCTCCCCCCTGGCCACGTAATTTGATAGTTTTTCTGCTTACGTGTATATCAACTGGACAAATATCTCCGGATCTCTACTGGATGTACCCTATATATACCCAATAGCCTGTGCACATTGTTGCCAGTTCGGATTTGGCTTTGGCTAGTAGATCCCAGTACAAACCCCCCTCCCCCCTATCCCCCTCTCGACTGGGCAAACATATGTATGTACATAAAATGGTTTTCAAAATGAAATTACGTATACGTAACGTAGCCATCAAACAAGCAGAGAGAAAGGCACTAAAGAAAGTGAACGGGATTTTGCCAAGCTCTCCCTCTCTTTCCCTCATACTAATGCATCTGTTAGCCAGGTAGACAATGGAGACGGCAGGAGTAGGTAAGGTGGGGGGGGGGTCTGCTTTTCTATTGATAGAAACAAACGATATTAGAAGAATGAGCAAAATGGAAACGTAATTATGGTTGCCTGTATAAAATTGTTGTTTGTTTTGGACAAAACGAATCGTTAGCTCTGCTTAAGTCTGGTTTAGTCAGGTTTATAAACAGGCAAATTAGTGTAAATCACATAGGGAGATATACAGGTGCAGGATTGAGCCCCGCAACAAATAGAAAAGTGTTGAAAAATTAGTTGATTATTTTACATTATGATTTAATTTCTAAATTATCTCTGACTTTCCAGCAAAGTACACCCTAATAAATCATAAACACATTCGGCTAGCCGAAGAACAGTTTCACAATATATACATATATAATATAAATACAAATCAATACACAATCAGGTTTCTTTTCACATCCATCGATCTTCATCTTGTGTCACAATAATCTCATGTTAAATTTCTATAAGAAACAAATAGAATTAATAAATATTTTGTACCTCTTTCCTTCGTGTCTGTGTGTGTGTGTGTGTGTGTGTAGCACTCACAACTGGTGCAATCCCAGGATAGAGTACCACAGCCTGCGAGTGCCAGCAGTGGCAGCAGTCGCACCAAGACCCTACTGGCCATGCCCTATTTCCAGGCGTTGCTGAGCAACCTTCAGGTGAGGATTGGACCGAATTGGTCTGTGATTTGGTTTGTTCGTTCGTTTAATCGTTCGTTCGTTGTTTCCCTTCATTTCGTTAGTTTCATTTTGTGTCGCTTTTCGCTTATCGTATTTCGCATTTTCGGTTTCCTTCTTGTTCTGCATTTCTTCATTCATTTGAGATTGCTTTTGATTTCGTTTTCTTTTTTTCTTTTTGTCCGCCAACTTTTTCATTAAATTATTTCGCCTCGTAAGAGCGCCTCCAGCTACAGGCTCCATATATCGCCGTGTGTAGTTGTGTTTGTAATTGTTACCTGAGCAAGCTGCATGTGTGTGTGTGTGTGATTGTAATTAGTACGCTGCGCCGTATGTGTATGTGTGTGTGTGGGCGTGTTTGAGGACCATGCAAATTGCCAAAGTTGCGCATATAAATTTGCCAACCGGGCATATTTGTCTTCGACCCGAGATTGGATGCAAAGTGGTTTCCCACAGGCCACGCAGCTCCATTTGCAGATTGCCTACGAAATATCCAGAGAGGCTTTTCGCCATGTCGATGAAAATCTCAGTAAAGAGAAAAACTGTTTAGTTTTTGTCATTTAATAATTTATCGATTAATTTACCATTACTTTGTCATATCTTTTCGTTCATTTCGATAACTATTTTTCTCTAGTTTCTTTCGCATGCGTGTTCTCATTTCATTGTCTTAGTTAGCACTTTGCTGCATGCTTTTAGAGACGTTCTCATCCATTAAGTACATCGTTTCCTTAACACCGTTTTTACATCTATCTTTTCACACACATACGTTGCGTATACGTAACGTGAAACAACTATATGTATTTTTTTGGTTACCGTTTCGCTTTATTTTTCGGGGTCGTATTGTCGCGGTACTTTATACCCAAAATATAAAAAAAACTATACAATACAAACAACAATGGATACACCCAACAAACAACAACAACAAACAATGCAAAACTCGATAACCGAATTGAATGCAATGTAGGTAAAAAATAAACTCTCTTAAGTCTACCTTCTTTCACTTATACACTACATACAAGCATATTGTGTAATCATCTCTTGCTCTCACTCTCTCTGCATATGTATACATATCTATCTCTCTCACACTCTCTCGATATGCGAGCGAGCGCGTAAAGAGTTCCTCCTCTCCAAAATTATAATTATTATTAAAAAGACATTAAAGTTTAATAAAAATTCGATTCTTTTTTTCTGTTTGTTTTGCAACCAACTGCAGCCAACTTTTTGCGCGACTCGCTATCAAAGACATTTTCCGCTGACTTTTATTTGCATTTTCTGCATTATTGTGAAATGAGCAAACAATTGGCATAATGTGCACAAAAGACCAACAAAACTGAAAGCGAATGCAAAAGTCAGAGTCGAAGGCGGAAAGTGAAATGTCTTGAGAACAGCACAGCGCAAGCATTGCATGTTCCAGGCAAATATCAATCGGATTTTATATATATATTTTATATATATTATGAAATTAGCATGAAGTTATCCTAATTATACAATGCTTATTTGGGGATTAACTGAACAAATTAAAGAGAGAGATTTCAAGTGATTAAATTCAAAATTAAGTGAAGAATATCATACACTCATTTTTTTAGAGAAACATTTCAACGTGAATTCGTTTTATTGGCATAGATCTTGCAGATATCTTATCTAGAATTTCTCTCTATGATGCTTTAACGTTTCTTACAGCCGTTTTGTTGGCTTTCTAATGAGTTCTTAAAATCGTATATTATTACAAATTTAAAGACTTTCATTCAAGTTTCAGATCATTCTTAAATTTCTTTTTTTTAGTTTCTAAAAATCATAAATTTTACATTTATTTATATAGTATGGAAGACAAATATTACATTGAGAAATCCTGAGAATGCAAGAGTTTTTCTACACACCTAAAATCACATATTAACTGATATATGAAAACACCTTTAATTTGACCCAGAAAAGCTGGTCGATATTGCATATTATCTGCATGCTGATTATTATTTAATGATAATGAATACATTTCTGACGTTTCTTGATTTGCATGACAAAATATCAATCAGCGCATACTCTTAAAATATGTGTGCAATATTTTATAACTTATTCATTATGCGTTTCATAAAGTTTTTAATGAGCTTTACTTGCTCGCAATGAATGCCAACAGCAGCAGCGCTGGCAGTGGCAGCAGCAGCACAAGTTTGGTTGATATGGTGGCTAGGTAAGTGCCACGCCCACATCGACCTCTACGCCAATCGTTTCTGTGTGTGTGTGTGTGCAAACAATTAGCAACAATTTTTTTTTTGTGCAACATAAACTTAATTTATTAATTGAAAAGTTTCTGCTACGCGAATTTCGTTGCAACACACCCCCCCATGTTGCCCCGGCATCCCGTGTCATAAATGTTATGTGAAAGCCAAACAAATTTTTGGCATAGAAAATTAGCTTTCACTCAACGTTGTCGACGGCATCGCGCACAAGTGCCTTTAGTGTGTGTTTGTGCGATATAGTGTCGCGGTTTGGCAAGCTGAGAAATTAGACAGCAACTAAATAGAACCTCGGAGACTTAAGCATGGGGCATACCACAGGCTGGCTGGCAGGCCGTGCATTTACTGCTAGCAGCCACTGTACTCTCGGCACTGCAGCAGCCGATTTGGCATATCCGTTGCCATATGCAGATTAGGCGAAAATAATTTATGATGCACAGCCAAGCGAAACCGAATCCCCGAAAAAAACTTTAAGTGCAGTTTCACGCAGAGTGGGAGGGGGTGCAGGGTATGGGACTATGGCGACAACGCTAGGCCGCATTTATCAAAGCTAGTTACCGTTAAATTGTAAGCCGTGCCATCCCGCTCCCACTCACCACTGTCCCTGCCACAAAAACAGATGGCACAGCAGCCTGCACACACTCACAGAGGCAGCCACGTAAATAGTTTGAAAGCGATTTTATCTAATTTTAGAAATGTTGTTGCACATTTTATGGTCGGTGGACAAATAAAGCGAACCGCAAAAAAGTGTGCAGTGGTTTTTTTTTCAGTACGCCATTTTGAATATTGGCCGGCAGCTTTTAGCTGTCTGCTATGAAACCACGCAGCGAGAGGAAGAGTGCGAGAGCGATAAGAGTGTGTTTGCGTGCTGTGTGTGAAATCATATGGCACATGGACATATGCTCGATGGTGTGTGATAGATAGTACAATGCAATAACTGTTTGGGGTCATGCGCTTGCGGCACATTGATTAACTCTTTGCGGCATCCTCGCTCGACTGTTCATAATAATAATAATGATTTCGCATTATTATTATTAAAAATAAAATATATATTTGCATTTCATTAGGCTGCAAAGTGGAATAAGATAGTTATTTAGCTGACTGTAAAAAAGAAAGTGATGCAAATGGCAATATTTAATTATCATTTTTAATTTTCTTTTATGTAACTATGTGTTTGCCCCACTGGGAGTATACAATATAAAATAGGTTTATACTCGTATGCTAGTTTTCAGTTTGATGACTGCGCAACGAATATATTTCTTATATATGCCATAATTGATATAATTAAATGAGCTGCCCCATGGCAACACTGTGGCATATATAGAGCATGCATTAAAAGTAACAGTAAATTGAAATTTTGCACTTAAAAACTCAATGGAAACTTTTAGTTTAATTGCAAGGATTTTATTCAATTTGAATTAAATAATAAATAAATGTGGAAACGTATCATTTAAATAGGCTTATTGGGCATATACTAGTAAAAAGGGTTTCCCGCGTGGTATAATTTGATTTATTTTCCTCCCAACTGACAGAGGGATCGTCAGGTAGTTAATTAAATGCAAATCGAAGGAACTTAACTGAATCTTTCAGTTCACATTCAATAACTTGGCTCCTTTTATGTGCTCTCTACTTTATTGCTGCCCCATAATCCCCCTAGTTATATTAATGCAAATCTGGGTAATTTCACTTTTAATTGCATTGTTACCTAGGCAGGAAGATTTCTACCAATCCAAAGCACTTCTCCATGATTAGCTACCGTTTGTCAGCTTTTATGAAGCTCTGCACACCGTATTATGCGAATTATACGACTAACCCGACTAATGCATTTCGACCATTTGCATGTAATTGAACTGCTTGCGATGCGCATTCCAATTAGCAAGAGTTCATCTACGAGGAGGAGCTCCATCAATGCCTGGTCACGGCAAATTTATGACTCGGCATTTCGGTCTATTAATTATGCAGCTCGTTGCGTTGCTCGTACCGACAAATTTATATAGACCAAAAAGCGCATTTGGTCTAGTCTGGCGCTAAAGCGCGTTAATAAATTTTCACAGACACATCGCAGTGTGCCCCGAGTTGGGGCATCCTCTCTGCTGCAGCATCCTTCCTTCTCCTCTCTCTCCTTCTCCTGTTGCTCCTGCTGCTTCAGCTGTATCCATCATGTGGTGCACAAATGATTTAAAGAAGCGAAATGTTTGCGCAGTTTTGCTGCCTTTTAATTTTGATTGCAACTATTTATTAATGCTCCACTCCCTCCCTTCCCCCCCTGCGCTCATGCAGGATGTTGCCAGGCAGGCAGGATAACCGCCCTGGGCTGCTGCAGTGCGCTCCATTTAAGCCGCCGCTGCAGCTCTCAGCCATCTCAGCCGCATTCGTCGTTGTTTTTGATGCAATATTTAAGCTCAAATTAATTTAAATGGCATAAAATGTTGCACTTTTAACGGGCTCGCAGCAGGTTTCGAGCCCCACGAATCACGCAGCTCGCAGCTCGCTCTGATTGTTGGTTTTGTTGTTCTTGGCTGCTTTGCGCGGTTGTCTCTGGCAACGCGTTTGGGTCGCTTGTCAGGCGTAAAAATTTAACGACGTACCGTGAATACACATATATCTTATATATAGTGTATGGTACTTTATAAATTCAACTCGCATGCTGCTAATGAGAGCGAAGAGCAGCCAGTTTAAATTCTGCAATATTTAAAATATATTTTATTATAATATATATGCATATAATAACTTTAAGTTATCGAAAAAATCTTAGGATGATGTTTTAAGAAGATTTTCTTTTCTATCCATCAAGCTTAATAAGGTTCTATGATGGTCAATACAAAATTATCGATGTTTTATTGATTCTCCTGCCAGTTTTATCTATAGTTCTTCTTTTTTTCACTTTTAAAGTATTTAAGTTTGCCAAGAGTTGACTTAGATTATGAGTGCAAGGCTGCCTGCCCAGGGGCTTTTTGCTCTTTTCAAACTAATTATCGTATTGTCATTAGCCCCTGAGCCTCTGCTGGGAACACGAAAAGTTAGCAGGGGCAAATTGTAAACTGTGGAAAAGCGGTGGAAAGCGCTGGCCAGCACAGTTTGCCTTACGGGCTGCAACAGTATTGACAAGAGCAACAACAACAACAACAGCAGCAGCAACAACAACAATAACATCGGTGGCAATTGCAATTCCGATTGCGGTGACAATAAAAGGCTATGGAGGCGTTGGCGCTGGCGTCGAGCTACAAATGACAACACGACTCCTCTCTCTCTCTCACACACACACACAGAGTGGCAGGCACATAAAAGCGCAGCAACTGCAGCAACAAAAACAAAAACAAGTAGCGTATTTGTTGGTCGGTTTCGAGTGCCACTTGGGAAATCATCTTTTGTGCCCGAGACTGAGGCAGAGGCAGAGTCGATGCGCAGCTCGTTCGCTCCCAGTTCGTTTCCTGGCTTCGGCTGCGACTCCGGCTGCGACTGCGACTGCGGCTCGGGGCTGTTGTAAATGAAAACGAGCAGCGATGACGTTGACAGTGAGACAATGGCGCCTGACAATAAGTTCGCAGCAGCCCCAATAACAACAACAACAGCAGCAGCAAGAGGAGCAGCAGCAGCTGCAGGAGTCACCCGAGCAGCAGCAGCAAGCAGAGGCTACCAAAGCGAAGCGTGTAGCTTTTGCGGGGTGCTGACTTTGGTATTAGGTTTGCCTGCAAGGACTAAAAGTCAAAAACCAAATGCAGCAAGCTCTCCCTCTCTCTCCCTCCCTCTCGCTCTTTCTCCCTCTCCCTGCCAGTGCAAAATGTTGGCCAAAAACCCATTGGTGCATTTGGTAGTCAAATTTTAGCCAGGCCTGAGTGCCAAGTGCTCTTCTAAATGTTGTTGTTGTTGTTTCACGAGCTGTGCATATGTGTGTTTGTGTGTGTGAGTGCTGCGGGGTAACGTGGTAGTGGTATTCTGGCCATTCTGGCCAGCTGAGTTCAATGGCTAATCGGATTTTGCAGTACGTAGTCAGTCAACGTGAAGCAATTGATGAGGGCAATTCAAGTGTGCATGCATGAAAAGCACACTTATACCAGCACACACACACATATACATAAGCCCGCATCTAATACACCCACATGCCTGCACGTTATGTGAGCGGGAACGGAAACGCGTTGACGGTGAAGCAAATTTACCTTGCCCTCTCATCCAAAGAGACGCAGCTGCTGCTGCTGCTGCTGCCAGCTGCACTGCATGCCACATGCTGCATGCCGCATGCTGCACGCTGTTCGACAGCATTTTTCCATATTTAGGCTAACGCTATTGCCAGGCCCACGTTACCCAACTTGATGTTCATGCCATTCCCTTCCACAGTTGCTCTGGCCACTGCAGCGCTTCAAGGATTCGCGCGGGCAGCATCTACTGCATCGGGAGGCGCTCAATTACGGCCTGGACTTGGAGCCGCAGCATTTCGAAAAGGATGAGCCGGTGCGTCTGATGACCAAAGAGCTGCACACTGAGGCTGGTCCATTGCTGGCAGAGACCGAGACGGATGAGCAGGAGAGCAGCGCAGCCGAGGATGTTCCGCCACATATGCCACACGCACGCTGGGAGACGGCAACAGCCATGGCAATTGCCAGCAGCAGCAGCACCAGCAGCACGTCAAGAAGTGATGAGCACAGCAGCGCAGGCTACAGCTACACATGGCAGCTGGGCGAGTGGTCCAAGTGCTCTCAGGAATGCGGAGCCGCTGGAAGCGGTTTGCAGGTGAGTTCGAACAAAAAATTAATTCTTTAGCTTGGACTCCCACCAATAATAATAGAATATCGCGAGCCAACGATTATCGAGGATCAGAACCGTCAAGAAGGAACACATATTGTTGTTTAACTTACACGATCAACGCTAGATGTCGCTCAAGTCGGGTGAACTTAAAGTGTGCATACTTTTAGGCTGAAATATTAAAGTCAATTTTATTCAGAGTTGAAACCGATATATCATAGGTGGCGTCAATCCACTGATTGCCCATAGATAACGCGATGTCTTGACGATCACAGCTAGATGTCGCTTTAATTGAATTAATTTAAGAGGGCATACTTCTAGGCTGAAATAGAACTCCATTGATAAGTTATTGCCTTCTATAATGTTACATTTGTATAGAGAAATATTTCGTTGGGTAATCTTTTATTTTACCAATCTTCAAAGCCTTAGACAATGCATCAGGCTCCCCTCACCAGCAAGTGACCTCACTTATGCAATAATTAGCCAAATTCAAGCTCTGCCCAGGCTGGCAGATTGCAGCTCCTGTGGCTGCTGCAGGTCGTTCCTTGCCAAGTTCCACAAAATCAGAAACGAGTTTAAATATTTTAGTAGCCAGCAACCCCTCTCTCTCTCTCTCTCCTTGGCCTATGCCATTGTTTTTTATACCCAAAAAGAAGAAGTAGTATATACTACAGCAAAGTTTTGTTTCTTGCACCGCTTACCCCCACAGCGCCGCTCGCTGAGCTGCCGGCGTGAGAAAACAAAGGCGATGGCGATGTCAAATGGCAACATTGAAGCAGGCAGCAGCAGCAATGCCGGCAGCGATGGCAGCCCAGCAGGGCGCGGAAGCCTGGATGTAGATGTGGATGTGGATGTGGATGTCGTGGAGAACTCACAGTGCATGGCCCAGGGGCTGGATATGCCCGACACGTTCCAGAGCTGCGGCAATGAGCCCTGTCCGCACTGGACCAAGGGCGACTGGACGCTGTGCCAGCAGTCTCGCTGCCATGGACGCAACACGGCGGTGCAGCGGCGTGAAGTGCGCTGCCGGTACGAGAACGGCAGTGCGGGCAGCGCCTGCGATGTGTATGAGAAGCCCCCGGCACGCCAGGAATGCTACAACGAGCGCTGCAAGGGCGTGTGGCGTGTGGAGCCCTGGTCAGAGGTGGGTACAGCTCTCTCTTCCTCTCTCCTCCCTCTCTCTCTCTCTCTCCTCTCTCTGCCAACTTGTGAGCATCTTTTATTAATGGCAAATGCAATTTTCTTTCTGTTTTTGGATTCGTTACACAGTGCAATGCGCCCTGTGGTCGGCAAGGCATAAAATTCCGCATCCTCCAGTGCGTCTGGTACGGCAGCCGTCGTCCTGCGGGCAACGTGTGCAAGCATCAGCCCAGGCCGGCTGTGATGAAGGTCTGCAAGAGTTCCCCATGCCAATCGAAGCGTAAGTTAATCGATATATGTATATGAATTATCAAGAAATTAATATAAATCCCATTTGCCTCCTCAGTTAAATCCTCGTCCAGTTGTCGCGACACCTCGCGCTATTGCCGCAATGCACGCGCCATGGGCCTGTGTCGACTGCATCGGTACAAGGAGAAGTGCTGCGGCTCCTGCCAGCCGCATTTGGAGCAGCAGCAGCAGCAGCAGCAGTAGGAGGAGGAGCCAAGTTAACCCAAATCTGCAAGCAATTACTACAAATACTATATAAGTACATATATATAGTCAGATATAGGGATCCAACTTGCATGTGTCTCTCTAGCTGTAATTGCTGTGTAATTTAGTTGGTTTTATACGATACACTGTGAGAAAGAGCAGAGAAACGTAGTTAAATGTAATTGCAAAAATTGTAACGAACTCAATTCGATAACGATTAACGATAAACGATAAACGCATGTCGATTAATTTCGGTTCGAGTTATTAGGCAAGTGCAGCGTATAGATGTGTATTTACAACTACTCGAGCAGTCGAGAGAAATCAGAACTAAGCGCAAACATCGTTAGATATATATAGTATGTATGTATATGTATGTATTCGTCGGAATTATATATGTAACTTACTTTCTTTTTTCATGCTTCAAATGGGATTTCCTTGGGCTTTGCTTTAAGCAATTAAAAGAGAGCTAATGCAATAAGTTAATTAAATAATCGAGCGAGAAGAGAACGAGAACGAGAATCAATCGATATATAGGAACATATTCGTAAATCGGTTTATCACATTAAGTTTTAGCAAATGACTAGCCACCATATACGATTATTCAACATTTACGAATCTAAATATCACGACACATTTAACCTTACTGAAATTTCACAGCTAACCGATGATAATGCTTTCTAAAGACCATTGGAAAAATGAGAGAAGTAAAGAAAGGAAAGGAAAAGATAATCTGCAGCACTGTTACCTAATGTTACCTAATGTGGAAGATATTCGAATACTCTAATCTAAATTAATATGTAAATAATATAGCAAATACTACGAGTTAGGATCTTCTGGCGAGGTCAGACTTTTTTTTCGAAAATTTACTATGTTTGAAAACAAATTTGATAATTCCTTTTGCGCATTTAAAATACGAAAAACAAAATGAGAACACACTTTGTCAGGTGGCTTAGAAACCATTGGAAAAAATCGTGACGTTGTAAATAAGAATTTGATTTCAAGGTATAAATGTTATTAATATATACTATATACATGAAGACGTATATTGATAATTGTAATTAGTTTATATTTTGTATGAAAACTTGTTTTATAAATAATGTATTAACAAAACTGCAAAGATACAACGTAAATCTGTTAGCTTCTAACTATAGTTTAATATCACAAAAACAAAAAAGAATATCGAAAGTAATAATAATATTGCAAATCCAACAAATGTTATAAACAATAATCTGATATTTGTATTGTTAAGTGAAGGTTATAAATAAATTACATACATAAATGACAAACTAAATGCATACGATAACCAACGTTAAACAAATACACTACACACACACAAGAGACACAGAGACACATAGACAAGCTCCACACACTCACATACTGACAAAATTAAAATACATATATAATTCATATATAAATACATATATAATACGAATAATTCATAAATTATCGAATTAAGCAACTGCAAGACATTGTAAAATGTAATACGACGGCAACTGCTGCTAAAATATTGTAAGAAACTGAAACAGAAGAGAAATAAATATTAAAGATTAACAACAAACACAAATGCATTATTTATTAATTTCAAAATACGTGCACCTCATGCGTCTGGTCGATGAACTACAAAAATGCTTGCGCCATCTATTGTGCAACAGTGAAACTATGCCTCGTGGTGGAGTAGTACCAGTTTCTATCGCATGGAGGGCAAGCGACCTCTCTTGTGCTCGCAACTACTTACGCCATCTGTTGTGTTGTGGTAGAACCAATGCTAGTACCACTTTACGTCGATAGGTAGCGGTTCATCGTGACACCATCTGATAACATTAGTGTAACGCTTGGCCACCAGGTTGCGCCACCTTAAGAAACATTGCACATACGCCCCGCAGCACAACAGAATCGCGTCAAACCTCCATGAGGCTGCACTAATCATCAGCCATCTCTCTCTCCAACTGTTGCCCTCTCACTCTCCGTCTAATTTTGCACGCTGGGAACTATCTGTGACTTGCCAGCATCAGCGGCAGCAGTGGCGGCGCTTGGTGGGCGTACAACAGGAAATTGTCGATTTGTGTGCCATTTATAAAGCAAGCGCTTAGTCGGCGATCGAGTTGATCGAGTTGATGTGAATGCGAGAGCATCCTATAAACTAACCCGAATCAAATTAAAACATCACACGGTAGCCACGTTGCATAAGCTTGCTGTCTCTATCGGTCTCTCTGTCTGTTTGTTTTCGTTTCCCCCAACTATTTTAAGCAATCAATGAACCGCATGGCAAGCTATCAATAGAAGCAGCAGTTTAGTATTTTACTACCAGCCCAGTATTATGCAGTATATACGCAATTATAATGTTCAATTCATTCAATCATCTCGTGAGCAGATGCTGCAATTTCCAACCGATTTTAATGCTTTTTATTATTGTAATTTAACGTAGCGAAATTTAGGTATATTTAAGATAAGAGATTCGAAATAGATCTGTCTGTAAATTAGGAAGGAAAAAGCGGATATAATAAGATTATTTCTTTCTAAATGAAAGCATTTCTTTTATAGGTATTTCGCTATCGAATTTAATGCTTGAACATGAAACACAATATCTTACCCACTGTTATAATATCTCATTTTTTTATCGGCACAATTGAAAGCGGAGACACATAAGCAGAATTCCGTATACACACATCTGTTTATACACTCTTAGTATACTCTATATGGCAGTTAGTATATATACAAGTATATGTATGGGATTGTGCGACCTCTGCCTCAGGCTCAGCCTCAGCCTCAGTCTAACGATGTGATTATTCTAGTGGAAATAATATCCATAAACTGCACGCTAAATCAAGGCAGAATCAAATCAGACTACAGAGACGAGTTGGGATAGAAGAAGAAGAAGATTCCACAAAGTGCGCTCAGTGTCAAAGGAAATCGTATTTCATCTGGCAATTAGTCGCGATGAGCCGTGAATATTTTAATTGTGTCGAGCTGAGTTTCACACAGTTATATTGTGTACATGGATTCGGATTTGGATTTGGATTTGGTCAGGGTTTTAGCTACACAGATACAGATACAGATACATATGTACGTCAAACGGCATAATCAGTGTCTTCAAATTCAATTAAGCGGAATTGTGTCACGCGCGTGTTTCTATGTCGATGGACTGTGCTATACTTCTTATATACATACTTATAGCATGCTTGTGCGTAGCTGCGACTTCGCCTTGGTCTGCATATTTCTGGTTCATAAAGATGAAGAAGCTTTCACAACTGGTTCTTTAAGAACTCTCGAGTAGTTTTGGGGTTTATTTTCGCTCCTTGAGACAGTTAATTAAAGCCTTAACTGTCATTCCCAAAATAATTGCATGAATCTTAAGTTTGGCTTTCTTAATTGAGCTATAAACTGCTATAATTGTTCCTCAGGGTATTTAGGTAATTTAAATAGAGAGCTACAAATTTAGTTCCTGATGGGGGAATATTATTATTGATCGAGTATATAGTTAGTTAGCAGGACTGACTTGCCATATAAGACCATGTTATATGCACATGAAATTTGCATATGGACTCGCATATGTCTTGATTAAGACCGACACTTGAACACGATCGGGCACACAATTTTGCATATGATAAACCAACTGCGGCGTCAAAGTCGACGCTGACGGCGACGGCGACGTCGAGAGCAGCTGCGTCGGCAGAGACGTCGGCTGCAGCTTGTTAAAGAATCAGGGCCCACTCGGTACGTGCGAGTGCGAGCGAGAGATCCACATTATTTATTATATGTATAACACGATGATGGTAATCCAACACGATGATAATGATCAACGCCTCGAGTCGTTGCGCTGCTTCTGGTTGGGATTGTGGCACGAGCTCGGCTCAGTTGAGTCCAATTTCTGGAACGGGAAGTGTCGATCAGTCTCGCGAGCGCGTGTGCCGAAGCTAGAGATCGTTGCGGATTAAAGAGCAGCTCAGTTCACTCCCTTTCCGTGCACGCCTAAGGATACCACGAGCCAGAATGCCGACCATAACCGAGGATTGCATCGATGGATTCCAACAGTATTATGCCAGGCCGCCGGAGCGACCCAAGAAGAAATCCTTCAAGCAGATGATCTACGATAGTGAGGATAACTCGTATTTCGGACGTACCATCGAGAGTTGGGGTGAGTTGTGGGTTTTCGGGGGTGGGATCGGTAATCTGCCATAGATAATACCAGATCGGGCTCACAGATTACAGAGTTACGTAAAGCTGCCACGGCGTAAATCTTTATAAATCAAGTCAAGCTGTGCCAGTTCGGATTTAATCAAAGTCTTTTGTCGCCACATTAGCGCGACAAACACACACTCACACACATATACGATATACATACACATACTTATATATTCATGTGCTCTGCCTCTGTGGGATATGGAAATCCACCCAATTCAGCGCCCGTTTTTATTGCATGCCCCCTTCTCTCCCTCCCAGTTATTCGCCTTGTTCTCTGCTCTCTGGTTCTCCTCTCCCGCTCTCTCTCTCTCATCCGTTTGTCATTCTCTTTGACCTTTGGCGGGCACAAGCAGAAGCTCAAGCACCCCACAGTACCCAGTACCCAGTACCGGGGTACTCGTCCAATATGCCGGTCAATTATATCATTATGCAATCACAGCATGCACCATGGGCAGCTGTAGCCAGCCCTCTGTCATGGCGACATTGACGCATTGTTCCCATTTTTGAAACTCGAAATTTTCTAAATTCTACATCGATAAATCTACTTTAAATAAAATGGCAAATGGGAAAATATGAAAAGCTACATCTAATATATTTAATAATGCCAAAATACTGAATCTCTTTAGGAAAAATCCCTAAAATTCTCAAAGGATCTTAAGTTTATGCCAACTTGAGAGGAATTTAAATAATTTTCTATAATATAGAAATACATATATATTTATTATATAATAATTTATCAGGCGATAAGAAACAAAACTTCTTATTTAGCCAGATGTATTCCCATGCACATATTTTTCGCTGAAATTCGAACTAACTGAAACTTAACTCGGCATATTTAAGTTATCATCAAGTGAAATGAGATCTGGAACGAAAGCTTCAGTAGAGAATACATAGGAAATGCTAAGACGTTAAGATATATTTTGTTTATACGTTTGTTTGTTTATTTGGCCGTCGTAAGTTCTCAAGGAAATGGCCTAGAAAATATTGTGGATATAGAGTTTATTATAATGACGTAAGACTGAACTTTTAATTTAGGTTATAAGGGCACAGATTTATTTATTTATCATATTTTAGGTGTAGAAAGGTATGAGGTTAAACTGCTTTATAATAATGATTATATCATGATGATTTAAATAGAAAAGTAACTTTTGCAACTGTTTGCCTGGCATCCTGGTCTCATATTACGGGGATACATAAGGAGAGCACGCTTGACGCCCTGTTGCATCGGGTAACTTCTCCAATCCCATCCCGTGTGTGTGTGTGGCAACAATGCAGGGTTGCCCACTCAAGAGTAACGTCTAACTGAACTGTTGTCATAGGGCACATCCTTGTCACTCATTGGTTCGCAATCCATTATGTGTCCAAATGGATTGCTGTCACTCACAGTGGTTCGAGAATCAACATAGACACTTGCCCCCACCCACCTCCCACTCTCAGTCGTATCCTGCCGTAATCCCAGTGCAATACGAGGCGCTGCTCTAATTGGAAAGTAGGGTGTACGTCATTCTAGTTGGACTATGTATGGTTTCCCTGCGTCCCTCGTCGCGCCGGTTGCGGCTTAAGCAACTCTTGAATATTTCATATGCGGACGAAGCTATTTAAAGCTGTCGTCGAGTTATGTATGGGAAAGTACAAATCTGGAGCTTGTCACACATTCAGCCTGCGCACACTCCCAGCTGCTCAACTCATCCTTCTCTCATCCTTTGCTCAATCCTCCAACTCGTTCTTCCTCTTCCTCTCGTATTCCACGCAAATATTTGCCGCCATGTTGTGAAAGGGAGTCACACTGCGTAGTAAGCCCGAATAACCCTCAGCGGAATGAAAACAACAACACGGCAAGTGGAGAGTGGAGAGAGCAGAGAGAGGAGTGTAGAGCGGCAGCAGCAACCCTTGAGCCAAGCCACACTGGAAGCTGGCGTCGAGCTAAATGAAGTCGTACGAGGAGTTATTAGAAAACTGGTTTTGCGACCACGCGGCCTGGAAAGCAAAACTGGTGAGAGCGAGGAAGAGTGTGAGAGCGTAGCGTGGTGTGTGTGATGCTGCTCTCCCTCTCTCTCTCTCTCTCTATGTTTATGGCCAGTTGAGCAGCCAAAGTGGCTCAAAAAAGCAGCGCCACCTGGTGCAGGACACTGATCATGCTGGAAGCGCGAGAGAGTGGGTGAGTGCGAAAGAGAGTGAGTGGGAGATTAACACCCTTGCGAGATGCACTCAATGAGTGCATGTGCAATTGCCATCATGGCCGCCACCGTAACAAGAACAACAACAATGACAGAAGCAACAAGCGCAGCAGAAACAAAACAGAAAACAAACACAAACAACACGTTGCATGTCGCACTTAACTGTGCATTTACATACGTCTGATGCTTGCCTCAGTTGGGCCTAAATGCTGCCACTGCTGTGGCACGAAAAGGCAGTTTCAAGTGCATATTAAATGCACTGCAAGAAATTAAAGGGACTTACAAATTTCAAATAAACTAATTAATGATTAATAATAGTTTTATAAAAACTTAAAGCACTTAATTAGTAAATAATTATTTATTAAATAAATTGTGAACATTATATGATTATTATAATTAATATACATATATAAAATAATGTTCTACTACTAGAATATAGAAAAATATACCAACATATTTTTTGGCCAATTTCCACATTCAATGTCATTTGTTCGTGCTCTCACTCTTTCGCTCAGTGTAGCCCCACAATTTGCCTAAATGCAGTACAACTACAACAACAACATTTCATAATAGCTCAATGCCTGCGCCTAATTAAAACATGTGCAGCAGCAGCAACAACAACAACAACCATAATTACCGAGAGAACGCGCCCTACTAAGCCTCATTCTAGCCTAGACGCAAACCCCAACCCCAGCTTCGCTTCATACTACAAAGCAAAGCCACATCGAAAATCGCTCAAATTGCAAATGCCGCCAAAAGCGATTTACACTCAAAACAAACTCAACGAACGAGCAAGCGAGCACGCGGCAGCAGCCCTGGGCAATGGTTGGAACACAAGCGTCGCGTGAGCAAGAGCAAGTGAGAGAGCAGCTCTCTGCTAGTGTTGTGTTTTCTGTTGCTCAGCTCGCTTTCCAACACACACACACAAGCACACACGCATACAGCCAAGTCGAGCCAAACTCAAGCCAAGTCTGTTGGCGCGCTGCTCTGCTCTGCTCTGCTCTGGCCAGACTTCAGTTTTGGTTTTCAGTCTGAAATTTGTTTTGAGCGTCGACGAAACATTGCGACGGGTCGAAAACGTTGCGAAGCGTTGCAAAACAACGTTGAAATAAACGGCAAACGGGTATTCAAAAATAAATACTGACAAAAATATTAAGTGCAGAGAGGCGCAAGAAGGGGAAAAAGAAGTAGAAGTGGAAGAAGAAGAACGGCAAAGCGTTTGCCTTGTATCCTGCGTGCTGCGTTTTGTGTTTTTATTGTGTTTTGTACGCTGCCTGGAAAGGGAGTTGTACGCGCCGTGGAACAGCGTGCGTGTGTGTGTGTGTGTTCGTGTGCGTTTTAACTCTCTGTTTGTTGTTGTTTTTGATATTGGAGTAGCTTGAGTGCTGCTCGCGTTGCTCTCGTTGCTCCCGTTTGCTGCAATATGCTTAGAATGTCGTTAAAAAAACATGACGAATCTTCATTCATCTATCGAAGATTTCTCTGTCACGCCCGAAACAAACGCACACTCTCACACTCATACACACACGCACACTCACTCCAAAAAGGTGTGGTTGTTTGTATGCAGCACTAAGAGCGGCCGCGTTCGTAAGAGATACAAAGCATGCTCATGTGTGTGAGCGTGTGTGTGTGTGTGTGTGCGAGTGCGAGAGACTCTGTCTGCATTTTGTTTTGCTTCTAGCTGGGTTTATAAAGGGAATGCCAAAGGTAAATAAACAGCAAGTCTCAGATACAAGATACAAATGTATCTTGGGCTAGACGACAACACGGAAGTCTCAGCTGCATTTTGACTTTGGCCCACTTGGAACGTAACTGTTGCACTGCACAAAAGATACAAATGTATCTAACAGATACTACGGCGCCTTGTGCGCCCCCTCGCTGGCCTAGCTGCTGCCTTGGCATAGGTTTTGCCTTAAATTGGTTCGTGGCGCGACAGTTGGACGACAAAAAAGCCGCTTAGACTGGAAATATGCTAAGGGCTGACACAATTTTTGGGGGTAGCAAAGACACAGACAAAGGCAGAGAGGGAGAACGGGAGAGCGAGGAAACAGGAGTCGTAGTGGCAGAGGGAGATGGACAAAAAGGCGCCAAAGCTGTGCTGCGGCAAGCCGGGAACGAGTGTAGAGAAATTCCTGGGAAGCAAAACAAAACACAGAGCGGGAGCGAGAGCGAGAGAGCGAGCGCAGTGCGACAGAGAGCGAGCGAGGAAATGCGAATTGGTGTAGAAAAGTTGTAAAGTGTGTGAAAAGTGCCGAAAAAAAACGAAAAAAAAAACGATACCATCGTGAAAATTTGTGTGTGTATATAAAGCACAAGAATGAATGAGAGTTTTTTTTCGGAAAGTCGCATGAGAAAAACCGCCGTCGAAAAATAATAAAAATAAATGTGAAAATTTAAAGTGTTCATAAAACTAAAAGAAAACATAATCTAAAATCGAAATTTTATTATATTCCTTCCCTGCATAGGTTCGGTAGTAAAAAGAAAGAAAAACGTGGACAAACAAATTAAAAATTGATTAATACAGTTTATCTACATATATTTACTTTGTACTTGAGATTGTCACAAATTCTCATCAAACATCACCAAATAAATCTATAGAATTATAATATAAAAGTACCCACCAAAATGTCGAAACCTGTACCAATGCCACACTCCAATACGGACGATGATCTGCATAATCTACGCAAACCCGAACCCTTTAGGTTTGGCCAATTTCTATATAACTCCGAGAAGGGTACGGTCATGGGACGAGATCGTGCCTCATGGGGTAAGTGAGTGAGGGAATAATAAAGGAATGCGAAATCCAATAAGATCAGCAGTTGCAACGATCTGAGAATAGTAATATACAATATTACCCTAGCCACGCCTTTTAAACGTGACTATACGTCAAATATCGGGGAGGAGTACTATACACTATACTATACACTCATCATATTTACGACCCAAAGTACCTGATTTTTTTCAGTTCTCTTGAGTTATTGCAAAATATTTAAATTATTGCTGTACCGCCCCTTAGCAGAGGGCACTTTTTTACCCCAACCGGTTGACACAATTTGAGGCGTCAGAAGTACCATAATTGTGTTACCTACCTGACGTTGATAGGCCCAAAAATATAACTTGGCTAAGAAAATTCACAGGCGAATGGGAAAATTAACGCGTGTACTTTGGGGGAAAATCTGGCAGCAAGTCGAGAAAATTAAATGGCGCTGCCTAACGAGCACATGCAAAACATGACAAAGAAAAAGAAGAAGAAGTAACTTATAAGTATTATTAGATCAAAATCCTGTGGCATATCAAGTCAAAAGTATTAACAAATTTAATACTCTCATTTTTCCCGAGGTGTATCAAACTGTTCCCTCTCTGTCTCTCTCTATTTTGCTGAAGTAGCACACTCTCTCTCATTCTTTCTATCTTCCACTCTTGCTCTCTTGCTTTGTATTTACTCGCTCAGCAGTTTTAGCCACTTGTCAAGTTGTTGACCAGTTTGAGGTTATGTAGCGCGCTTGTGTCTATGTGTTGCGAAAGGAGAGAGAGAGAGGGAGAGAGAGTTCTTGGAAGAGCGCACAACTCGCTCTTAAGTGAGCTCGACTCTTGTGCTCAAGATCAGCTTGAGTAGAAGAGTAAGCAGAATCTTATACGATGATTCACTGCACTCACTCTCTCTCTCTCTCTCTCTCTCTCATCTTTCACTCGTTTCTTTGTTTATACTCATTGAGCTCAGAGCCGGCGCTTGACTTGTGCTCCGCCACTTAAATGCTTAACCCATCGATGACTTTGGGGGCGCTCGACGCCTCGACCCACCAACTTCAATTGGTTAATTCAATCAGCTCAATTGTCACACCATTCCCCTCCCCCTCCCTCTCAAACGACGACATTACGAGCTGCTGAGTCTTTAAATTATTTCGATTTGATTGAGTTCCCGCTTATAATTCGATTGAAGTTTATCATATAATCTAATCGTTTGGTTCCCCTTGGTTTCTCTTGTGTTTCGCAGCTAAGATTGGCATCTTCTATATTGCGTTCTATGGCGTACTCGCTGCCCTGGTGGCCATCTGCATGTGGGCCTTCTTCCAGACCCTGGATCCCCGCATACCCAAGTGGCGTTTGGATCGTTCCATAATTGGCACAAATCCAGGTGAGTTATGTCTATCCCTTCTCGAGATACCATTGTTAATCCCAAATCCAAACAGGTCTCGGCTTCCGCCCACTGCCGCCCGTCGATAATGTGGAGAGCACACTGATCTGGTACAAGGGAACTCAGCACGAGAACTACAAACATTGGACAGACTCACTGGATGACTTCCTAGCTGGTAAGTTCAATAGGGTTACGATTTCCTTGTATGAGGAACCACCCCAGCAATTAAACCATGTTAAATGGGTCTCGCATGTTCTTAACTTATGTATAGAACGACCATGGACTGCTTCATTGTGGTTGTTGTTGTTGCCAGGGCTACCTAATGGGGCGCTTGACAACACGCAACCTATTTTGCATTTCTTTTAATTCAAAAAAAAAAAAAACAAATGTATCGATTTATTTTCCATGCCACACTCTAAAAACATATCGTAGTTATGATGAGATTTTATTTTACCATCGATTGAGCAAGAAATAAGGTCGTTACTAGGCGATATGCATGATATTGAATAAATATCGGTAGGGATAGGTCGTGTGTATGGTAACATATGTGACTCAAGAAACAAAGAACTCAGCTACCAAGGTCAGTAAAACAAATATTCTACTTAGGTCTTATGGAAAATGGAATACATTTATTATTGATTTCTGGCGACGCTGAGCAGTCTAACAAAATTCTAAGGAATTTAAGATAAACTATGTATATACAGAAATATTCAGAGCAACTTTGGGTCCAGCAGCTTTTATAATAACTGAGATCTGAGTGTTCATACAGACAGGCGAGACGGCTTTTGAATATTAGACGTAGTTTCGGAATCATTTTATATTCTCAGCATGTTTAATCTCAAGACTGATTCAATATACTCATTTGTCGCCTTCAATTTTATTCGTAGTATACAAAATTCCTGGTCTAACTCCCGGACGTGGTCAGAACATCTACAACTGCGACTACAATCAGCCACCACCAAAGGGTCAGGTGTGCGATGTGGACATTAAGGCCTGGTCCCCGTGCACCAAGGAGAACAACTACAGTTACCACAAGAGTTCGCCGTGCATCTTCCTGAAGCTGAACAAGATCTACGACTGGATTCCGGAATTCTACAATACATCTCAGAACTTGCCCCAAAATATGCCCGAAAGTCTCAAGACCTACATTGCTGGCATTGAAAAGGAAGAGAGACATAAGGTAGGCATTGCACCCCTATACGATTATTCGAGATTCAATAATCAATTATATTTCCCTGATTCCTTATCAGCTTAACACGGTGTGGGTATCCTGCGAGGGTGAGAATCCGGCCGATCAGGAAAATATCGGACCGGTTAACTATTTGCCCGTTCGCGGTTTCCCCGGATACTTCTATCCCTACCAGAACTCCGAGGGTTATCTGAGTCCCCTCGTGGCGGTACACTTCGAGCGCCCGAAGCGTGAGTAGAGCAAAAGATTTACGATATTTTAATACGATTATAATTTGCATATTATATCCATCAGGTGGCATTATCATCAATGTCGAGTGCAAAGCTTGGGCACGCAACATTTTTCACGATCGCAAGGACAGAGTCGGATCGGTACACTATGAGCTGCTGATCGATTAATGAGCCAGTTTGGGCCAATTCGAAGGAGATGAAGTGTAGAGAGTAAAGAAAGCTCGTCTGTCTAGCATAGAAAGGACAACAAGAATAACAACACCAAAACGAGAAATATGTACAACCTTCTTATAGAGAGGAATATTACAAAAATGCAAAATACATGTTGAGAGAGTAAACCAACCCACAAGAAAATGAAATAACCAAGAAAAGAGAACAATTTTTTGATAATACAATTTTTGAATGTAGCTTCTTCTAATAGCATATACACAAGATACAAGTTTAATGATTAAAGATAAAAGATAATAGATACAACAACTTATAGCATCAATGTAGTCTACCCCCTAAGAGGATTTCTATTAATTACGAGCGATTTTTGCATTACAAACGTGAAAATAATAATAATGATTATTAAATTATATTATAATTAAACAACAAAAAAAAAGAACTATATATGAATAATATTATTGTGAAGCTGCTGAATGGAGAACTCGCATGCTAATGCCGATTTGTGAAAGACATAAATCCATATGTATGGAATATGATGGTATATGAACTAAATTAACGCTAGCCAAGTACGAATCTCATTTAGTGCTGTTCCAAATTACGACAAATTTACATGTTATTATTGCTTATTTAAAATTAAATTACAAATTACAAATTAAAACTGCCATTTAAGAAGCGAGCGAAAATTCGAGTTCGAGTTCGATTTCGATTTCGATTTCGAGTTGCCCCGAGAAGCGATGGTAATTCAAGTTACTTTTATATAACTACTACGTAAAGCCAGATTATATATACACTATATACACATACTGATTGTATATTGATTGTGCAGACATTTAAAGTTAACAAAACATATAGATCTTTTTCGACCAAAACTCTTTGTACAAAACTAAAGCTGCAGCTGACCAATTTCGGAGCCAAAAATAAATGATTTACCAATCGATATTGAAATCGATACCGATTTCGAAAGTAACAAGTAATTAGTCACACGAATCTTATACACAATATTTATACGCGATTTCCTATTGAACAAGTTGTGCATATATTTATACCCAACTGTATGCAGTATGTAGTGCATAATGTTTTCTATGTATCCAACACGCACACATCCACAAGTCAAATCGAAACTATAACAATCAATCTACAGCAAAGAAATTGCATCTATTAGTTACTAAGTTAACGTCAGATCCCAACATCAAGTTCAACCTAATCCGGAAACAACAGCTATATAACGGCTGTAAGAAATGATTTTCAAACTGTTCTCAATAAAAATGGGCGATACAAAAATACATATCTTTCGGATTGTTCTTGGGACTACAGGTATGGTTAGTTTTTCCTATATAAGTATACAATCTTTCACAAATATAACATTTTGGGGCTCAGTAGGCTTTCGGTTTTAATTGTTTGTCTTTCAGTAAAGTTTTTTTTTTATTTTCTTCAAGAACAATTCGTCCTACATAGATACAACGATAACCGTTGCCATGGAATGTCTAGCCTCAATCGGAATTGACCAGTTTACTATCGATATTTGAAACATTATATTCCCGATAGATAGCTATATCTATATAGTGCTCCAAGGTATACATATATCAGTAGACAGACACAGCATGAAGGTGCTTGTTAACCGTCATATGCGTCTATTTGCATTATATAAACCTAATTGCTGTCGCATTGCCGGCTAGCCACATGTTGTGCCGATAAGATAGGTCTATCTATCATTTCGGAATACCCCCTAAACCAGATAACAATCGGAAATCTGTGCCGTCACTTGCCGTTGGTCAGCAGTGCGGGGAAGCTTAAAAGCTCAAGCGATATGAGTTCGTCTATTATATCGATCTATAGATTATATATTATATTATCTATACGATTGGTTGTGCGTCATAGAATACTATTAATAGAATATAGTATTTATTTTAACAATACTAAGTTTATTTTTAAACGTTCGCAGGGTATTTGCTAGTCGTTCACTCTCCTATTGACATACATCTTCACATTCTCAGTAGATAAGTGAATAGGACACGTAGAGAACAGTATCTATGTGGCAGTTCACACTTTCCTCTCCCAATCAATATTTATGTGTTAAAATGCAATTGACGAGTTAGGCAACTGTGTAGTACATATACCATATAAGCGTGTTATGGGCTTTTTAAAATAACAAGTTATTTCTGGATAACAGATAAATAACAAGTGATAATATAAATTGCAGATAAAACTGCCTAATGCTTTCATTAGCAGTCTTATTAGTTGGAGAACTACCTAGAGATATCTTAGATAAAAGACAGTAAGCACTTTTTACGGCTGCAAATTATATAGCATTTGCGAATATTACTCAAAAACTACGGGGTGACAGTAAAGATCTTTCCCTAGCTGTTTCTACATGATCTTTAAATAAATATCTCATAAGAATAGCGATGAGAGAAGAGAGTATTCATAATTTTAATTTTATATACTGTCGATACTAAGAATTCTAGATGAGTTTCCGTTGGTTATATATTATATAGATGCATATAGAGTAGTGACGGTCAAATAAAAAATAGAAAACTGAACAATGCGTCAATGAAAGCACACAATTATCGGAGAAAGAGAGAGAGAAGAGAGGGATACCTATTGATCTGATTTGTATAAAATTTGCATGTTCAGTACTAGGGAACTACTAGAGGTATATAGTCAATTATTACGTAGCTTCTCGACTAATTGCTTGCTAATTATCATTGTTGAAAGGAAACACTCAAATCAGACGTAAGAGACTGCAAATCAGAAGAGTACACAGATCGTAGGCACGGGTACAATCTTTGCTAAACAGGAAAATCAAAACTTCTCTCTAATGAGGAAGCTGCTCGGGGAGCATAGGGAACAGGCGAGAAGTGCTGGAAAAATCTCATACGTTTCGGTTTGGACCAGATAAACTGGTTTAAAAGACTTAACAAGCTCACGCAATTCGGAAACTGACTTCAAGTCGGAATTCGAGCTGAAGTTGAAGCCTAACAAGGGAATTCTTTGTACAATATAAAGAACTGAGATTCTGTAGGTGGGTGATAAAAGTCATGCATCTTAATAGGAGATAACTTCTCAGACTATTTCTGTTCCATTCTATCTCTATGGCTCTAGCGATGATTATATGTTTGTGTAGCTTCCTTTCACATTAAATTCTTTCGTATTCTGTTTTCTTACTTGATTATCATATCTTATATACCCCACAGATTTGCTCTAATGAAGAACTCCATTAACTTTAGCTTTAAACTTTAAGAGTGCGGAATTTCAGGCACCTTCTGTGGGTCTGCACCCTCCTAAGTTGTAGCGGCTTATGGGGCGTCGTCAAGTACAGATAATTTAATAAATTTATGATGATTACAATGAATGGCGCAGATTAAAAGACAGACTCCATACATGAATAAAGATGTAAGATGTAAGTCCAGGCATGGTACAAAGAGATGCCTTGTAAAGGGAAATAATAACAACAAGTCGTAGGGTCTCGAGAGGGGAGGGGTTGGGTAATATTTGCAATGGCAACGCACGAGATCCCACTCGAGTTTGTTGTGAAGCTGACGCTCTCGGAAATGCTCGTTTATGCGAATTAATAATTTAAAATTGCCTCGACACTTGGCAACGGCCGATGATGACTAATGCCCCAACTACCCAACTACCCTGAATGGAAAACAATAATATTATCTAGGCAGAGCTAAGAAAGTTTAACGTGTCTTTAGATGGTACAGTTTCAGTTTAACCATAACAAATCACCCCCGAAAGCTTCAGCTCACATCTGTAAACACGCATGCATACATACATATGTACATACGCACGCATTCATACTGATGTACACTGTACACTGTGTGTGCAGAGCGCGAGAAGTGTGTTGTGATGCAGAAACAATGCTGGCGCTCCCAATAAGAAACAGTACATTAAAAGAAAGATAGAAATCAAACTGCGCGCGAGGGAGCACGGTGGCACCTCAGTCGCAGATGCCAATGTACTCTCAACGCGCAGGCCAGCGTGGGAGAGAGTGTGAGTGCGGAGAGCGAGAGCAAAGCAGAGAGAGAGCGCGCGAGCGAAAGTTTGCATGTGTGTGCGTGCGTATAGAGTCTTTATTTTAATATTTATCAAGCAACAGTTTAGCATTAGAAAAATCATACAGGTGCGGCTCTCGCGCAGGCGTGTGGGGCTGGCAACTTAACTCAAAATTGAGTAACAGTCGGGGCTGATTGGGTACGCTATGCACGTACACAATTTAAAATGTACCAGCACGCATATGTAAATAAAACATTACAGAAAACTTGTACATTGCCTTTTAAAGCTCGAATCCGGCCCTGTTAATCACCCGCTACTGTTGTTGTCTGGCCACTGTCTGCACACTCTCTGCATGTTCTATTTGCGTATCGTACCGCCACATTGGTGCAAGTGAGAGGCGACGTTGGCTACCAACAGCAACAGCTGCCACAACAAAAGCAACAACAGTCGTTTGGCATTACACTTGCACACACACACACACACACTGCAATCCGCCTACTTCTCTCGCCCGGTACACGCAAGAAGCTTTTGCTTGGGCAAGCGTCAAAAGCGTTCAACAGCTGTCTCTGCTCGAAAACTCGTATCGCTTTGCCTTTCGTAGTGTGCGTGTGAGTTTTGACTGAGAGCCAGCGCTGCATGTGTGAGTGTTGAGCGGCGCGCAGTAACTGCAGACTGCGACGTCAACGTCGGCATTGCCACCACATTTTGTGGTTCAGTTAGTGATCTTTCTTCGAGAGCGCAACACGCAGTTCGCATAACGCACCGTGGGCCGAATACCGAAAATATCGAAGTGTTTGAAAGTGTTTCGTCTGTGTGTTTAGAAATTTTCTCGCGCCTTTAAATTTTCCATTGGCGAAAATTGAAATCATTTATAATAAAATCGAACAAAAATCCACACAGACCAAAAGGTGCTGGTAGAGTGAAATACACATATTTAGAAATTATTATATATCGCTTATCCCACGTATAAACACAAATTACTCGTACGTCGCCGTCCACGTGAGCAAAAAGCTGTAATTGTAATTAAAATCTACGTGCCCAAGAGCCCAATAATTGCAAAAACAAAAAACCTTTTCAAGAAAAAAGAACAGAAGCGACAAAATGTCGAAGAATAACGGGAAAGGTGAAAAATATGAAAACGAATTTCCTCAACCAAACAGGAAGCAGACTTTTTCCGAAATGATCTATGATCCGCATGATGGATCCTTCTTTGGTCGCACACCCAAAAGTTGGGGTAAGTATTTATACTTGTAGATAGGAAGAACTAAGGGATAACTTTGGTAATTCTTTTACCTTCTGCCTCTTCTTTCTTTCCTACCTTATGCCACCTACGAGGTGGAACTAAATTGCAAAAGTCAGCTATACGTCAATCGAGTGCTGAGTCGTCTAAATTACGAAAACCCGCACGCCAATAAAACAAAACAAGAATAACAGTACAAACACAAGAATAGTACAGAAGTGTGTGTACATGTGTGTGTGTGTGTGTGTGTGTGTGTATGTAAATGCAGGTCGGTCATTTGGCAACGAATGTACATATAAGCAAATAAAAAGAGCTTATCAGCTACTCCGATTCGCACTGTGTTTCGAGTGTCGAACAAAAACAGGCTTTGGCATCGAAAGTCATTGCCATGTGAGAAATCTTTTCCTAGAGAGAGGGAAAAAACCAGGAAGAGAGAAAGATAGAGAGAGAGAGCGAGAGATAAGAATCAAGCATGTCGTTAAAGTACGAACAGAAACTAGTTTAATTATCTATGCAGTATTTGCTGAAAGAATTTTCCTCTTTGTGGGTCTAAATATGCGCATATAAAAATCTTTCTAACTTTACTTTGAATATTTTGAAAAAAAAAACCTTTGAAGCAACTGAAAATAAACAAATGATTTGAAGTTTACATTATCTCTAGAGTACTCTCCATTCTTATGTAGGCTAGATTAACGCTAGGGAAATAAAGATTGATAAGAAATACAAATAAGAAACACAGAAATTTCTATTATTCAATCTCGTTACATGTTGATCGCTTATTTAACAAAATTTACCCACTGTACGTGCATGAACTTCTAGTATTTATTTCCACATGTAGTTCAATTTTGTTACTTATTCATAGTTATTCATCATATAATTAAATAATACCCACATAGTGGCCATACAAAGTGAGGAATAATATTAAAATTCCATTTTCGAGCACAAGTTCGCTTTGCGCCCCAAAAAGATAAAAATACTAAGCAAATAAACACGGACACACGTTGTGCCGAGAGAAATAGTGGAAAGAGAGCAAAAGAATCTGCCGAAGAAGAGAGCTCAGTATTCTTCTTTAGTTGTGCATATCGTTCATAAGGCAGTGCAGAGTGCAATGCTTATTTTGTAACACATTCTGTATACAAATTCAAGGTTTCCCAGATGATTTTTCACACGCATCAATTGTGAATATTCGAAGAAACTGTTGATATAACATAATTGAATCGAATATAAACACGTATTATTCGAATTATTGAATAGCACGAATCTATGTACAAGTCTTTCTACTGGGGGATTTTAAACGCAATTCGAACTGTCAAAATGATATCCCACTCGGGGCTTGTTGACTTAGTTCCGCTAGATAAACATAATTAGTTTGCTTTGTTTAGACCACTATAAAGCGTTTGAAAGCCCATAGTAAGAACCCAAACTAATTCCACTGTGCTCCCACGATAAACTTTTCATGATCCTCATTACGAACTGTGTGTGTGTGTGTGTGTGTGTCGTTTTGCCATGCCAACTGGGCTGCCAACACAGAAACGTAGACTGTAGTTGCCTTTAACCCTTTGTTGCCACACCTGTCTATGGCAATTTTAATGCAACTACACACACACACACACACAAATATATATACTATCTAGCTAACCGAGGACATATACAGTGCTTTTTGGGATACTCCCCCATACGTGATTGTGTACGCAGTTAGTTTGTCAGTTTTTTGTTTTCTTTTTCCATTTCGCTAATGCCACGCCCTATAATTGATTTTATCTATCTATCCATCGTATCTGTTGAAGCTCGCAGTTCATTTTTTGCCAAGTACATAAATAATAATCATTGGTTGTGTGTGTGCTGTCAGAGCATTAAAATGATGTTAGGTCAAAATAATTAGTCACTGCCCACCATTAAATAAATATGGAATGTTGTTACTCATAGTTGCTAGACATTATCTATAATCTCAAAATTTAATTTCATTAGCTATAGAGAAAATACTAACTACGGAATGATATAGTAGAGTTATTTGCAAAGAATCTTTCTTTATTATCTATTATTCACACAAATGATCTGCAATTCATTAATATTATTTTGATAATCTGAATTAGCTGTGAAATTAATTGTATACATTATATCTCAATATTATAATAATCTGTGAAATATATACCTACATTGAAAGATATTTCGCACATTTATTGCACACTAAACCAATTAGAAACTCACATTGTTTAGGCAGGTTCTGAACTCGGCGGATGTCGAATAAACTCTCGAAAAAAAAAAGATTTCGATCCGAAGACCGTAAACCATAAACATTTCCTATGGGGGAGGCGAGAACAATAGTATCTGCCTGGCATAGGTCGCTTCGATCGCAGCGTTAATTTCCACTCTGTTAAACCGAAACTAAATAATTAACGAACGTAACGAATTTTGTATTATTCTGTTTTTTTTTTTATCTCATTTTTTTTGGGTAAAAGTCAAATCAAACCGGTTAAGCAGCTTTTTTATTGTTTGAATGAGCTTTTTTAGCTTAGTTTGCACTTTGATATGAGAAATACGATGTTACGTTAACGGGGCCATGCTATGCTACACCTGCAAGCCGGTATATATACGTAGAGAAGTTCTGTCTGAAACCAGTTCGAACTGCACTACCTTGCACCCTCAGCAAGTGTCCGTTGCGCGGGTCGTTCATTTAGATCGAGCGATGTAACTAATTATTGCATTTTATAGCACGCACACTCCCCCCACCCAATCCCCCTAGGTTTACCTAGTGTCCACTTAATTGTTTTGATTTTAATTAGGGCACAGGAAACAACGATAATTGATTTCTGTATGCCATAGAGCAAGGCTTTCTGTACCTGTAAAACGTGGTCCAAAATGGAATCAAAGAAAACATCCATTTAAAATATATATGTCAGATCTTAAAATAGTCACTCAGTTAGCTTTCAATTATAGAAAAACTGATTAAATATGTAAGTAGAAAAGAGTTTCCGTGTTATCCCCGAATTCTTAAGATTATTTTTACCTCCTTAACTTCTTGATTATATAATATGTTTAAGTTGATTATATTTACTTATTTTTGTATACGTTTTGCCTCTTTTCCTTCTCAAAAAGCAAATGAAAATCTTTGAAAAACTTTGAAAAACTTTCTTTGTTTATTGTCAAACTACTCATCCAAGGGCCTCAATGGGCCCAATTAGGCGAAGACGAAAGAGAACTGTATCCCGAAACTTGGTCAAGCAATCAAGCGAAAAATAATCAGCAAACTAAACGTTCGTAATGTTTGCCTGAGAGGGTAGGGATGTGAAGCGGGGTCCCCTCTGGTGGATCGGGTTTAGCGAGGTTAATATGTGAAATTAATTCACTTAAAATGCCACAAAGTATGCTATAGGCATACACATATCGTATATAGGGATCCGTACTAGCGAATAAGCTGGAACGATGACGCATTGGGAAAAGGGAGTGGTGCGTTAACCACACGAAGGATTTGGGCTTGATGCAAGAGTGAGGGAGAGAGAGGGGGAGGGGGAGAGGGGAAAGCGGAAACGGTAAACTAGGAACTCTGTTGCGGGTGTGGACGTTGTATGTATGTAGGTTAGGCGCCAATGCGACGCTCTCTATTTAGGACGCCTTGAGGGTGGTCTCTATCCTCCTCCCTCCCTCTCCCCTGTTCTATCCTGTTGCCATTCCTGTAGCTGCCCATGTTGACTGCGCATAAATGTTTGTCTTATCATCTCGTCCCACCAGCTGGGTAGGAGTGGCGCTCGTAATGAGTATAACGACGACGTCGGCGACGAGGTCAGTCAGCAAGTTGTTGCTGCTGCTAATTTCTTGGCCTGTCCCATCCCCATCCCTATAGCCATGCTCCGTACTCTAGGCCTGGCCAATTGTTGCTTTCTTCCGGGTGTATTAAATAGATGGAGAGCACGAGAGGAGCAACCTCTTTGCCTTGAGAAAGTCGTCGTCGTGCCTGCTACACATAAATCATGTCAATTTGAGTGCGACCAGTTCGGGAATTACAGCTTGAGGACCCTGTCGAAGGTTCCCTTTGCGTATGCAAAGCGGGCCTGATTGGACACAATTAAGCCTAATCCCGTTTAATAGCCCAAAGTCAGCTAAAACTAAATTCTACTTTGGGTTAAGCTAATATCTGAACAACTTTTAGCAGGTTTTCTTATTATGCTGCTTTAAAGGGTTTTTTTTTCCCTACTATAAGATCTGGTAGGAACAGAAAGAGTGTAAGGCAATTTATAACTTAAATGAACTTTACTATAAGATCTAGTAGGATAGGAAAGAGTGTAAGGCAACTCCTAACTCAGAGGAAATTCATATACAGTAAAATATAGCTCAAGATATTAAAGTATTTTTACTTATTCTACTAAAAGTTTGAAGGTTTAGAAAGCTCTCTGCTTTTCCAATATATTATAATTTGGAATAAAGGAAATTAAGTTTACTTCGCTTTTTCTTCTCCTCTACCGCATGAACCGCTTTTAACTTACTCGCACCAATTATCTTTTATAAAATTATCCATGATCTAGCTGAAAAATCTGTTGTACCTAGATAGATAGAGCACCATTAGGCAAATGAGTTAGTCGTAGTTAGTCGCACATTTGCGGTCGGTAAACAAGGTTCCCCATAGACATTAACGCGTCGGGGGTAAATAAATGAAACTCCCCGGACAAATGGTGTGAAATCGCATACCGAACCTGGCCATATGTGACTTCAGCTGGATCTAAATTATTAACTTTATTTGGCCTTGGTTAGGGGGACGACGCTATCAATCGTTGGTCATGCAAACCTTCAGCTATGGCAGTAGATGGTGGTGGGTTCGGTCCTTAAGAGGGTGGTCCTGGGCGCTGTCGGGAGTGCCGTTGTATATAGGTCAGGGGCTCTTTTAAGTTTGTTTACCGCATTATCAAGCCAGCCCAAGTGTTGTTAATAAAACCGTGTCCAGTGAGTCGTGGCGCCTGAGCATGTTGCAAGACCCAAGACTCACCCCCAACCCCCCGTCACCCCATTGTTCATTGCAGTGCGCCATAAACAAAGTTCCAGATGAATCGTGTTTACTGTTATGCGTATTCGTTCGCCTCGACCACCATTATGTAAATGCGAGCAAGTTCGTCCAGTGGTTGAGGTTGCAAGCCCTACATGTGCTTCCTACCCACGCCTCCTCCCTCCTCCTCATCGTGGCCTGCTTCACATTACGTTCCCGTCCAGAGTATGTCACGTTAATAAGAACCAGCTGAAACTGGTTAACATCGCTTGCGGGCCAACAACATTTTAATTACTCCCACAAAATTATATAAAAATCCACTTGACGTGAGTTTCACCTTACTCGACCAACATGTTGCCTTTGTGAGCAAGGGTCCCCCCTGCAAATTTTTCAGAAAAATTTTTTTTTCAAAATTTAAAATCGCCTGCTTTTACTTTTAATCGCTTGCGGAGGTCAATATTAGTATAAAACAAGTGTTTAAAATTGTTTTAGATGGTACTTCATTTTTGGCCAAAAATCATGTCAAAGTCGACAACAAATTTGACATACAAGACCCTCTACAGGACCCGTATCCTCGCTTTCATCATTTCATAACTTTCTTAAAAATCATACGATTTTCATCGGGTAAAGCATTTTATTCATGGTTTTAGTTCTAGAATTGAATGGCTTAATAGTTTTTGCAATTTAAAAACTTAAAAAAAATTTTAAATTTTGTGGTTTTGGCAATGGTCCCCCAGGTAAATATTTTCAGAAAAATTTTTTTTCAAAATTTCAAATTGCCTTCTTTTACTTTTAATCGATTGCGGTGGCCAATATTAGTATGAAACAAGTGTTTAAAATTGTTTTAGATGATACTTAATTTTTGGCCAAAAATCATGTCAAAGTCGACAAAAAATTTGACATACAAGACCCTCGACAGGACCCGTATCCTCGCTTTCATCATTTCATAACTTTCTTAAAAATCATACGATTTTCATCGGGTAAAGCATTTTATTCATGGTTTTAGTTCTAGAATTGAATGGCTTAATAGTTTTTGCAATTTAAAAACTTCAAAAAAATTTTAAATTTTGTGATTTTGGCAATGGTCCCCCAGGTAAATATTTTCAGAAAATTTTTTTTTCAAAATTTAAAATCGCCTGCTTTTACTTTTAATCGATTGCGGTGGTCAATATTAGTATAAAACAAGTGTTTAAAATTGTTTTAGAGGGTACTTAATTTTTGGCCAAAAATCATGTCAAAGTCGACAAAAAATTTCACATGTAAGACTCTCGGCAGGACCAGTGAGGACACTTACCTCACTTCATAAATTTCTTAAAAATGAAACGATTTTCATCATAATTGCAAGAAATCTGCATACGTAATACTTGAACTATGTATAAATACATACATTATAGGGTATTTGTACATATTTTTTGGCGCTCTTTTAAGTGGGTAACTGAACTTTTTGGCCTGCTTTCGAGTGCTTTCGCGCTTTCCCATTTTTCATATGTTTCGCATCTATTTTTGTACTTGAGAGAGAGAGGGGAAAGAGCGCAGCGAGAGAGAGAGAGAGAGGGAGAGGGAAGGAGAGCAGTGCCGAATGCGAATGTGTTTCAAGGCGAGTCGCATTATAAATGCCAAACGTACACAGAGACCCCGATCGGTCCGATGAGTGGCATTAGAATAGGGGCATAGCAGCATCAGATCTATATACGATATTTATAATTATCTCGAGTACACAAAATATAAATGGATAGCGACAGGAAACAGATTTATGTATGAGCAGGCAGACAGAAATTCTGCAGCACTGTTATTAGTCTTGACCGTGAAATACCCTGTAGGATATTAAAAAGGGATTTAGTTTCATGCAAAAACTGGGCAATACTTTAAAGATTGCTTGAATTTCTAAAATACATCAGAGTTCCATTTTAAATATCTGTATATATGAATTCATGGTTTATTTATGTTCAAAAATTGCTCTGTTTGTTTATCCTACAAAATATTTTGGTAGAGAAAGTTCATCTCATACCTCTCCAGCTAACTGAACTCGACATTTTATGGGGCCTTGAGCTAAAGAATTTATATAGAGGCCACAGGGATCACAGGAGGTCTAATTTCGATAATAAAAGAATCCAGACAGGGTCGTAAAAATAGTTATACGATATGTGTACATGTGCTTTATATATATATGTATGTATGGTATATGCCATGTGCCACACTGGGCTATCCATCATGGTCAGCCAAGTGGGCTAAGTAATTGTCATCGTCATATGCAAGTTGGTTCCTTCAGTACATCAAATTGAAGTAAATTTATCGATTGCACGTGAAGAGTGAGTAACGCGAGGGAATGGTAGGGGGGGAGGGGTAAATGGTTACAATCTTATGGTAGACATCAGGGGGGGCTGCATGAAGACATAAGAATGTCGCTCTGTCTCCGGCCTGGCATGTAATTGTAGTACGAACGCCTCGATATTGGTTACACACGCGCCGCCATGGGCGCCCACCTTGGCCGGCACAGTCTGTCTGGACTGGCCTGGACTGACGCTGGCGTCAGCAACATCATCGACGACTGGCGGCGCCCTCGACGCGGTCATTGCCAAACTTGTTTCCTTGTACTTGGGCGCAATTAATTTCCCTGCTTTTGCTGGGGCCCTCCTGGCCTAGCCTGGTAACATGCGTCGCGACGCGTCGGCATATATCGTAGTAGTACCCCCTTTTTGGGTGTCTGAAAATTTGATGAGTGCCACAACAGAAAACTCGACGGTGTTGGATGGAAACTCGACCGACATTGATTACATATTGATGGATGTTCTTGTTGTTGTTATTGTTTTCTTTTTTCGTTTCGTTTTTGTTATCGTGTTTTCATTGTTTTTGTTTTTTTTTGTTTTTGTTGCCTACTGTACAGTTGGGGAGACCTCGTGCATTGTATTCGATATTCATTCATACGATTAATTTGTTTGGGAACTCGAGAACCGAATGTCCGACCCGCTGGCCGCTGTCAGTTTCGGTTTATCGATACGCTGCGTTATTTATGCAATAGCCAATCTTCTCCACACCTCTCCACACCTACCCAACGAGACCCTCCAGTTCCCCCCCGAGGGGGTTCATTCGCAGCGAAAGTGGATTCTAGCTGACTTGTCAGCTCTATTGACATTGAAAAACTCGTAAACAGTGCATATAATACCCGCACGGGTGCCCCATTTTGCCCACTCCCCCTCCCCCTCCCCCGTATACGTCTTCCTTCCTTCCACCCTGTTTCGCCTGCTGTTTGTTGTCTTAATTCCAATTATTGCAAATGATGCGGTTTAAACCGGTTTTCGATATCCGATCATGAGCAAAGCCCGCGTGCCCCAAATTTGCAATTAATGAATGGGTACCCTCATGGTATCAGTTTCCTTTTCTGGGAGAGAATTTGACTACATATTAGTACACAATATCACATGAATGCAAGGGCTGAAACTTTAGAAACTTTAGCAACTCTGATAACCCAAAGAACCTAGATTAAATAAGCTTATATCTAATGAAAACTATGGGTATTATCTCAAGAAACTTGTGCCTTATTAAAATGCGATTTTAATATATAATACTTTTCCCTTTTTTCCCAGGACAACTTCTGTTATTCTATGCGATCTTCTATGCAATACTTGCCATACTGTTTGCCATTTGCATGCAGGGATTACTTGCCTCGGTGGATAATAATCAGCCCAAATGGAAGCTGGAGGAGTCGCTGATTGGCACCAATCCCGGTCTAGGCTTTCGTCCCTTGAGTGAGCAAACCGAGCGCGGTTCGGTGATTGAGTACGATAAGAAGAAGCATGCTGAAAGCGAATACTGGATCAGTCTCGTGGACAGCTTCTTGGCGGGTAAGCTGGCAGACAGGATATAGCAGTCGGCAGATCCTTTAACAGTTTCATATGATCCACAGATTACAATCACACCGAGGGTCGCCACATGAAGCACTGCGACTTTAAGCAGGTGCGCCAACCCCAAGACGTGTGCGTCGTCAGTCTGGAGCAATTCGGGCCCTGCTCACAGGCCAATGGCTATGGTTATCCGAAGGGCAAACCCTGCATATTCCTCAAGCTGAACAAGATCTACGGCTGGGCGCCTGAAGTCTACGATGCTCCAGTCAGCAGCATGCCCCAGGATCTGCAGCAAGTGATCAATGCCACGGCGGTCGAGGAGGTACAATGTGGATCTATTAAAATTAATGTTAATATTGATTAACTTCCTTACATTTCTCCCAACTTACAGCGCCAGAAGATTTGGGTCTCTTGCAACGGTCACTATGGCAAGGATAAGGAGCAGTTCCACAACATCAGCTATTACCCCAGTCAGGGTATTCCGTCCTATTACTATCCCTATCTGAACCAGGACGGTTATCTGAGCCCAGTGGTTGCTGTGCAATTCAATGACCCGCCGGAGGGTTCCATGATCGACGTCGAGTGCCGTGCCTGGGCAAAGAATATCATCTATAGCGGCAGCCAACGCGATCGCATGGGTTCGGTTACCTTCCAGCTCTTGGTCGACTAATTATCGCGCTAGTAACAACAACAACAACAACAACAACTTGTGATCGCAACAAGCAACCCCAAGGGGAGACCAATGGCTTCGGTTGCTGCTAACAAACCCTCGGCCTGAGACCAAGAACTTTATAGAAGGAGTCAGAATATGCAAAAAAGAAGAAGAAAAACAAAACTAGAGCTTAGGCACCTTCAATGTTTTAAATGTATTGTATATATTTATAAGAAGAGAGATTTATCGACGTGCGTCAATAACTGAATCTGCCCGAACCTCACACACACACACACACACACACACACACACACACACACACACACACACACACGCCCTCAAGTCGATGAGAGTTCAAAACATACACCCGCAATTGTTGTTATAGCTTCCGGCTTGTCTGTCGCTATAAGTTAATACTATACATAATTATTTATAGTTTTTATCGATTCTTGTAATCATAAATTGTCACTGGTATTTAGTTAGTAATTATATCTATAAATTATTATGTTGTTATTTGAAAATTTTTTGTTTTCGTTGTCATTTCTCAGTTATCCAAGCGAAATACACTTTAATTTGTTAAAAACAACAAAGATCAACAAAACATAAAAAGTTTAACTTACGAAACTAAAGTAGATTACAACGAGTTGAACAGTAATGCCTATAACATATTTAATAATTATTAACTTATTATTTATTTGTCGTAATCAGTTAAACAAATGTCAAGTTATGATGAAAAAAACAAGTATTCATGAATATATTAATCCTTTAGTGCAATTTTAGAAATATGAAACATACATAGCAGAAACAAAGATACAAAATAAATTCCAGGCATATTCTCTATTTAATTTCTAGGCTTCGTGAGATTTACAAAAATAAATAATACTTACGTAAACTTTCTTTTGTTGCTTAAAACGATTGAATAAACCAGAAACTAATTCCTAAACGCTAAATATTGTTTTTATATATTCGTTTAATCATCATCTCTTGTTTATTGCTCACATTAACGCAGCAATCATCAAAAATTATTTTAAAATTAAGCTAGTTTTAAATATTGCGCTATTTTGGTCAGCAAGCTATCGATTTATTGCTTCGATCGAAACCAATCGAACTAAGTGGCAACGCTGGCGGCAAATTTGATTGCCACTCATGATAAAACGGCCCTGCCAACTTACTAGCCGGACAGCTGTCTATACCCAAAAGAGATGCCAGCTAGTCGATATATCGAGCAAAATTCATCGGAATTTTCCTCTTCTATCAGTTTAGCTGTTTACGCTATTAAAATTCATTAAAAGTACGAATTTTCGGTACTTAAGAGTGTTCTCAACAACTGTGGTTACACTAAAGTGTGGCCCCGAGCTGCGTGCAACATGGAGCAAGTGATTGATGTTGGTTGTGTCAAGGAGGAGCACTGTGAGGCAATCTGCAATATGTTCAGGACTCAGGATTGGCAATTAACAATGCGACATAGGGACTTAGGAATCGTGAAAATCGAACAGGACATGAGCATAGTCTGGCAAAGCACTAGCACTGCCACTGTGGACAATAAAGCAGCACATTTGGACAAACAAAAGAAGTAAGTAGACAGTTCTCCAAGTTGATGCAGATTTCTAATAAAGGATCTTCAAGTAGCGTCACATCCAGCGATAAACCATTTAAGTGTCCACATTGTACTAAGGATTTTGCCACAAGCAGCAATCTAAAGGTTCATCTCTCACGCACTCACTCCGGCGACCAGGAGCGTCCCTTTGAGTGCCCAACCTGCCCGAAGTCATTCGCCACCAATGACAACCTGCAAAAACATATTCGCAGGCATTCGAATGAGCGAAACCTCAATTGTCCACACTGCCCCAAGGCTTTTGCCACCAAGGACAATCTGCAGAAACACATTCGCCGTCACTCGAGCGAGCGCAACCACAATTGTCCGCATTGTCCCAAGGCATTTGCAACCAATGACAATCTGCAGAAGCACATCCGACGGCACTCGAGCGAAAGAAATCTACAATGCCCACACTGCCCCAAGGCTTTTGCGACAAACGATAATCTCCAGCGACACATACGTGGCCACACTGGCGAGCGTCCCTTTAAGTGTCCCTACTGCCCGAAACCGTTTGCCCAAAACAGAGATCTGAAGGCGCACATCTTGGAGCATACCGGGGAAAAGCCCTTCAAATGTCCGCACTGCCCCAAGGCGTGTGTGCGCAGCGAAGGACTAAAGAAACATATTTCGCGACTTCACAAAGATGTGGAGCCGCAAACGGTGGAGATTACGGCAGCTAAACAGTGAGTTGGGATTTACCCACACCAAAATATATGGTTAATCAACATTCGTACTCTCTTTTTCCTGCCTAAACAGATGGCAGATACCGACCGAGGTCAAGTCCTACATCAACGATGCCAATGGCAGAGTCCTAATGTACAAATATGATCTGGCTAAGCAGACACGAATGCCCACAGGAGAGGCGTAAAAGTTGTCCAGGCACGCTCAACATGGCCACATGCCTGGAATCTTGATCTCAATGCGTCCGATTACTCTCACAACGCATTTGCCGAAAGCATCGGAACTCTCAAGGAGAAGAAGTTTGCCTCAAATATGCATTTAATCAGGCAAAATTGATGCATAATCTTGTCGAATTCCAGCGCTGCGACAGGGCAACACTTTAGCAAGAATAACAACAACATCAACCCGAAAATGATATGTAACTTTTATATAGCCAACGAGATGGAAAGCTTCGCATCTAGTGACGCACAAGATCATATCGAATTAGTTGGATATGCTTAGCAACAGACTGTTCCGATTTTAAATTCATTCATTTTGTAAATACTTTAAAGGGCTAATGCAATTACTTTTGCCAACGCAAAATAAATCATTCTGCTGTCATATAAATATTGTGCAATGATTTTAAATCCCCCCCACCATACTATATAATTTAAAGCGCTCTATTTGATTTATCTGTACAAATTAGTTTTCGTACTTTTGTTTAACTTTATTGGTTTACCATTTGAAGTATTGTTCCTATATTACAGAATAGTTTTGAATTATGTATCCGTTCTCGAATTGTTTTCAATATGTTTTCATTTTCCGATTTGCTAACATTGTATTTGATTTACATATGTAGTAAAGTAATCACAAAATATTATTATCACAATTTTCGGATATAAGTATTGTATTTATCTCTGATCTGCTACATATAGCATAGTTTATTCTTTTACAACGTTTTGCTTTAGACAACAAGTAAAAATTTGAACTACACACGAGTACGATACATCAAGAATAGTTAAAGATTTTAGTTTTTCTTATGTATTTTGTTTTAGCTTCTGTTAAATCGAAAGTTTGCTTAAGTTAAGACAAGATTTGAAACGTTAGGTGATCAAAACTAGCATCAAACAAGTTTGAGCGGAGTGGGAGGAGGAATATCATTTTGGTAGTATAAACATAGATAGATTGCAGCGCAAGGCACACATCCTTAGGTCTGCTGGGCACCCCATTGTTCCGTCTCGTAGTACATGCGATAAATATTGTCCCTGATAAGCTTGGCCTTGTCTGCAGAAGAGGGAAAACTTATTAAAACAATTTCCATTTCAAAGATTAAGTTATATGTATATACATGGTGAAGTACCCACCCTTGGATAAATTGTGTGCCACCACATGCTTCTTGAGAAACTCCAGGCATGTCTCCTGTTTTGTGCCCAACGAGTGCATGTTGCACGTAAAGGCACTGGAAAAAGGAAGACATACAATACGATCTATCTAAAATATATTACTACAATCTTACGAACTTACCCAAGTTGCCGGAACACAATATCGTCGGGCTCTTTGCCCGTCTGCTGCTGTGCCGCATTGCACTTGCCCACCTTGCGCTTAGCTGTCGCCGTTGCTCCTGCAGTGGGATGATGCGAGGAGCTGGATGAGGATTTGATTGCTTCGCCAGGCTGCTCAACAGGTGCAGCCGGTGCAGAGACTGATGTGACCGCTGCTGCAGTTGCTGAGACTGCGGCAGCTGCCATGCGCTGTTGCTGCTTCGCCTGTCGTCGCTGCTGGCGACGTAGCTGTGAGGCCAAGCGATGCTCTCGCTCCGACTGCATTGTGTCATGGAAGACTGTGTTCCAGAAACGACTTAGCTGCCAAATTGGTTGCTGACGCAGCAAGGAATACAGGTACTCGCGATAGGGATCGCAGCCAGGAACCTCGACTGAAAAGAGAGCTTAAGAAGAGTACTTTCTTTTCTGGGACGGTCACTTACCTTCGTGGTAGAAGAGAAAACAGAGATTCATGAGCACCGCAGCGGGCGCATAATCATCGCACTCGCCGCACTCGAACAGTGCCAGAGCAAAATATTGGGCCAGCGCATTGAAAGTCAACGTGTCCAGGCGCTTGGACTTGTTGCGTTGCTCGCTGAGAAACCTTGTGAACCAGAGACGACCCATCTCCAGACGCAGCAGCACACCGAACTCAGACTTGAGCTCCAGATTAATGGATGCGCAGTTGTTGAAGAGCAGCTGCGTGAAATGCTTCATAAACTCCTTGACGGGTTCCTCGCCGGCGCGACAGTCCAGGCTGATTGAGGAGGCCCACGAGGGTACCGAGTTCTGGGACTCGGAGCGTATAAAGTTGCGCCAATCACTGGACTCCATGCTGGGACTAGCCTGCAGCTGATCGGGTTCATCCCGCAGACTCGTCAGGGTGCTGCTGTTTGAGGTGCGACTGCGTGGGGGCCCCCGTATGGAATTCACTGCACCCCATGGCTGGCGACCCATAGCCCCTGCACCAATGACGCCGCCAGCGCCCCCAACTGTCTCTAGAGGCGGTTGAACATCGATCTGGGGCGGCGTGGCAGTGGCCTCAAGCAGTTCACTGATGCGCTGCATATCCTTCTGCATATCCAGCTCACTGCGTCTGGCCCCAGCAATGGCTCTAGCGCGCTCATAGCCGCCCGAGTGACGCGATTCTATGTCCAGCGAATTGGAGTGCGTCGTGCTGCTCACCTCATGCGTTGAGCGTCGTCCCTCCGCCGTTGGTTCTGGCAATGATAACGAGCTGCTCGAGTCGCTGCTACTGCTGCCGCCGCCACTCGAGGCAGAGGAGGCCGAACTCGAGCGTAGTGGTCCGCCCAACTTGTTGCCACGGCGACTGCGCGAGTGCTCCAGCCGTGGACCTGAACGGGAAAGGGTAGCAACTAAGATGGACTCTTCTTCAGCTTGCCGTAGCAGCTCTACTTACGCGGTGCCAGATTCGGCTGTCGGTAGCGACCCGATATGATCTCCTCGTGTGCCCGTCGTGCCTTAACGCGTCGTGCCTCGAAATCGATCTTAGTGTAGTCGATTGTCTCATCAACTGCGGGAAAACTATAGTTATAAAGATGAATCTTTGAGTTATTGACCACGCTTACATATGGGCAAATCCTCGTCGTCGTCACAGTAGTCCGAGTCGCTGCTGCTGCTGCTGAGCGTCAACTAGAAAAACGATAGTCAAATTTAGTTAAAGTTAATAATAAATCGAAAATCGATAAGTCGATAACATAAATGCATAGAAATTGACTCTAGAGAGGCAGCGCAGGAAAACTAATAAATAATATTCCCTTTGAATTTGTGACCTTAGCTGGCATTGTTGCTTGTCCTTGTCTTTGGAGGTGCTGCAGAGGAGCTCAAGGCCCAGGACAATACGCCCAATTGATTGCTTTTTGCATTTAGCGACGTCTCAAGGCTCTCGGGGGAGCGGAAATGGAGACGGCGTAGCAGAGTAATCCATACTTAGCAGTTAGACAGACAAGAACAATGGCTACATCCGGGGAGGAGGAAGGGAATCTGTAATCATTTATGTGTATGCAATTAATTTCAATCAAGGCCGACCAAGGCGGCAGTGCGGCAGGCTGTCAGAGTCAAGTACGCTGCTGGCAAACAGCTGACCCAGTGCCCCCCTGCCCCTTTCCAGTGCTTCTCCAGCTGTTGCCTCTTTGCGATATTCGTGCCAAGTGAAGGTCAAACGAGTGCAGCGGCAGCACAAAGCGAAAGCAATAAAAACTATTGCAATCTCTCTCGCTCTCTCTCTCCCTGTCTCATTCTCTGTGTGCCTTGCAGCATAGACAACAACTAGTGCCCTCCCCTTCCCCTTTATAAACCCATCCCACGTTCATTATCAAGGCTCACCTTGTTCGATATCCCGTTGAGCAGCTCGTTGCTGTTGCCCAACACTGTCAAAAATTTCGATTTCAATGCGCCGATACTCGGCGTGCGTTCCATAAACAATTTGATTTTCGATCTTTCGCCGGCAAATGCAGCCGGCGGTGTGCCGGGCGTGGCTGTGGGCGGTGGCTTGGCGTCCACCATGCTGATTATGGGCTAAGTTCTTTTCTTTCTCTCTCTCTCTCTCTCTTTACCAAGTTGCTTCCTTCTTCTCGTTGTTGTTGTTTTTGTTGTTCTGCTGTTTTTGGCTATTTTTAGCACTCATTTAACAAGCAATTGCGTCGACTGACGCTTTGACTTTTGACGTCGACGGCGACTGCGGCTGCGACGGTGACAGTGGCTGATGCTGCTGCGGCTTCAGGTATCGATTTTTCGTATATGGCGCGTGTCGGTCAGCTGCAGCAGCTTTGACTACAAGTCGGGGCAGCTGGAAATGCCGTTAGCACGTCTTGGGTCAAATCGTAGGGGGCTAATGATTTAATTAGGTTATTTCTGTTTTTATATAACAGTATGCAAATATGTTATGTTTATTTTTAATTAGGATTTGAACTGTTTCCTATTTGTTTTTGTTCATGTGTTTTGCTTAAGGTTTTCTTTTTTTCCCATATATTATTTTATCTATTCACTAAATATTCATATATTTTGTATTTATTCGAATTCAACTGCACACGATTTTTAGATTTTATGCACGCTACCGATTAACTTTCCTTTTTTCTTAACATAAAACTCGATATCTTCACTCCCAACCCCCTATTGTAATGCTTCTTTTTGGGGGAAAATCGTTTTCTAGTTTTCCACACACACACACACTTACAGGGGCGCGCGTTTCACTTGCGTTTCCTGCAACGCGCCTTGCGCAAATGCAGCCGAAAGATTCGTGCACAGCTTTAAGATTGCGCCGCGTGTGCCAGACAAATTTATCGCATGCAATAAATGTCGTGTGTCGAAGCTTTTGGAAGAGAGCTTTCGCAGTAGCAGCTGCCTGCGTGAGCAATAGCAACAAAAACAACAGCCGGCGTTGTTCGGCATTGTTTACGAACAGCTGTTACGAGCCGAGCGCACTTCGGGCCACAGCTGAGTCGTCGTGTTTGGCTCTCTCGGGGGCTGCGACAGCAGCACGTGCACACCTCCTCGCTCGCGTTGGCCTACGTCGACGTCAGTGTGGGCAAGGTCGCTTCAGAGTGGGCGCTGCCATCGACGGCAGCTATAGGGAACGCTGCTGGCTTATGAAAAATGCGTGTCAGCCATTATTGAACTTCGCTCTCACCCGCTCTCTCTCTCTCTCTCTTTGCGCCATTGCCTTTGTCTTTGTCCTCTCGCGCTGTTTCCTTTGGCGATTCCGAATCCGTTTTGCATGTCATTTAAGGTTAGCTTGATTTGCAGTTATTATCGCTTAAATACTTGTATACATTATGCATGAGTGTGTGCCCCAATTATTATTATTACTCATACCACATGTTGCGCTTGCCTGTTGCAATTAAATATACAAAGCGAGGCGCCTCTATTGCCCATAATTCGCAACGGCGAGTGCCAACGTATTTATAGATAATATATAAATATTATTTGTAGTTATTTATAAGAACAAATAAACAAACACACACACATATATACATACATATATATATTTCTATACGTACGCACTGCCTTCAATTGTTGTTTGGCTTGTGCGCACGCCGACGGAAGGTGGCGCTGTTGAAGCGTGCATAAAATTTTATTTACATACATATTTTCTGAATCAGCAACATGCCACGCCTCCCTGCAAGGCTAAAGATTGAAAAAGACCACAAATATTCATTATACATAGAGTAAAAAAATACAACTGTTTGATTTGAAAAAAAAAAAGCACAACAATATGAGAAGAAAGACGCTTTTTAATTAATCTACTCGCAACGTATTTGTTTATCTAGTAGGTGGTCCACCTAATAATTGCCAAATATCAGTATGATGGCAATTTAAAATTTGTTTACAGAGCTGCAAATCATATTTATGATTGGGTATTTCTCCACTGCAGACACATTTATGACTATTTGCAATGCGAATTTACAATATTTGCGAAACATGTGAAAAAAAGATAAACATACATATCTTTTATTCGCAGGCAGATCCAAATTCGCATACATAAACAAGCATAAATAGATACGTGTATACTCGTAGTATTTATCACGCATGTTCCCAATTTTTAAGATCGTTAAAGCAATTTAACGGCATATAAAAATCATTTTAGTCAACAAAAATGACACTCGATACCCTGTAGAGTTTTCAAATTGTTTACAGATTTATTTATATTAATTATATCATTGTATTTTATGTAGACGCAAGAGTCATATAGTTTCTCATAAGCGACAATGGAAAATAAGTAGGGAAAGCTCTTTTAATTTAATATGTTTATATTACAGAGTATGACGACGTTGACTATGCCAAGAAGAACAACATAAAACATTTTGGGGCACGTCACTGGCAAAACGGGCATGAATATCGTATGCATGCAAAATGTCTAATCATCAAAAGGAAAAAAAATAAAAGAGGAAAACAAACATAAAGAAACATTTCGAAAACTTTTCATACACACGCGCCTAGCCAAAAAGTCTTCCGACCGATGCGTTTTTGTATTTATAAAATAACGCGAAAAGACCAAAATAGAAGCATACAAAAAAGAGAACAGCGATAATGAAAGAGATGGAGACACGCCGCGAGAGTTGAGCAGATATTGCGGCGTTGACTTCTTCCTTCTGAGATGACGACGACGACGACGGCGACGGCAGCGACGACAGTCCCCAAAACTGGGGGCTATAGTAGAATTTTGTTTAGATTTTTGGGCGAGAGATCAGTTTGTTAGGAGACGATCGCCGAACGAGACCGTAGCTAAATAATTAATGTCGTGCGGCTAGACTCAGTGTAGCAAAGTATATGTATATATAGTTTATATCTATATATATATATATATATAGATAGATATATATTCATGTGTTACCAGCTGCCAGCGGCAATTTTGAGTGCGGCGTGGCGTGTGGAGTGAAATTGAATTATGTAAGTCGTATACGGAAAAGGTTGTCGCGTCCTACTCCACCTCCCCCGCTGGAGAAAAGTTATTAAACGTTTTCTAAACAGAAATTTTCACATTATTCGCCAAGATAAAAATCCCATCAAAGTGTGTGCTAAAAATAAACGCAACTAAAATTAAACTCAAAAGAGATAAAAGTTGAAAATACGCAAAGCATTTCGCACATTCGATAAATAATCGAAATTGATTCATAAATATTCTTTTTTTAATCTTATACGTAAATTAACAAAAAAAAAGAGAAAAACAAAGGAAAAACTGTGCAAAAATAAACGCAAATTTAGGCAATTATCAAGAAGGAAAGCAATAACGGATTTATAAATAGTTTGTGCGCTCGTTAGCGTGTGACTGTGTGTGTGTGTGTTTGTGTGAGTGAGTGAGTGTGCGTGTGTCTATGTGTGTGTGTGCAGCTCCCAGGGCAGCTGCCACTTGAGGCTGCCAACGACAACGACGCAACCAAGAGGCGATCGCGGTGGTCAAGATATCATTGTGTTGGAGACGCCGCCAAGTGCAATTTCTGTTTATAGGGATTCTTTTATTAACTGGATAAAAGATCTTTATAGGGAATTTGTTTTTTTTTTTAAGTATAAAGTGTACAAGCTATCCCTACTTTAATTACTTTATTTGAACTATTATTATTCCATGTAGTGAAAATATACTTATATTTCTTTATTTACTGAGCATCATTAACAAATCATTAATTAAATTTCTATCTAAAGTTCCCAAAGAAATCAAAAAATGCACTATATTTGTATTATATATATTATAATTGTAAAAATTACTTACGTATTATAGTGCAATTATTATGCTACATTTCTTATAGATACTACCGAATTCCTGTCTGCCAAAATGACAATATATATGTGTATCTGTAAACATTTCAGCTCTTCTATAAACACAACTATGAGATCTCTAAATTTATAGCATTTTCTTTTATTTCAAATTAGGATTCTCTTTTATATTATTACGATTTCGCTCTCTTACATCGTTCAGTTTAGCTGCTCTTCCGCTTCTATATTTCTCTCTTTTGCGCTTTTCTTTACTCTTCCACCTCTCTCTCTCTTTCACTTCCTCTCTTGCTCTCTTACACTTCTATGCCACTTAGCCATGCTGTCAGCTTGGGCTAATTGAGTCACCGAAATTATTGCATTTGCGTTCGCAACGTTTCATAAATAAACAACAACAACATTTGCGAAAATGAGCAGCAGGAATACCCTGTAAATTGCAAGATGTATAGGAATAGTTTAGAATTGTATTATGTATAGAACTGTAGCATATTTTCAGGCTAAGTGAAGCTTATTAATCGAGTTTCGTTTTCTTTCTGAACAAATCAATTGCTTTTCATAAACTTCTGATATATAGTATGCTTAGGGCATGTATAGACCATCATATATAGCCTGTTCTAAACCGTCAGTTCTCACTTATTTTGAATGTAAAATTCTTGGCCTATATTTATACGGTTTATTCGTGGAGCAACTCTGGCGGCGATTGGGCGTTTCAATTTTGCGTTGCATTCGCTTTTTACCTAGGGACTTGTCTCAAGAATTGGGTGAGCATGCTAAAAATATTCATTCTCGTCTATATAGTATATATATTTTTGGCAGCTTTGGATTTCTAATTGAATATGAAGTCGTTTGAAGTGTGGCCAAAGTACACAAGCTAAAATACTTTTAGTAATGCAGCTAACTATATATAGAAAGGGAAGGGATATCATCTATATTATGTACTATATTATACTATGTATTCCAAGATTTCTTCTTAAAAACATTTTGTTTTTTTTGTCTTTGCTCTGATAATTCTGAATGATTTTTTACATAATATCAAAAAAATATGAATAACAGATCAAACAGCAAAGGCCACGGAAAAAGAACGACAAAAAGAGACGAGACAACAGAGACAGAGACGAAGAAGAAGGCGAAGACAACGATCGAGATGACGACACCGCAGTTGCTCAATCGCAACACGCGAAACATGCCCGCATGGGTGGTAAGAGAGAGAGATCAAAACTAGAGTTACAACAAATTCTTATAGAGCTCACTAAACCCATATCGCATCTAGACCGAGGCGAATGAACGCATTGGACCCAAACCGCCGCCACCGCCACCAAACGCCACCAATGGAAGCGCCCTCAAGCTACCCTCGCTGCCGCCCAAAACGAAGAACACACCCGAACCCGACTATGAAGTAATCGAATTCTCCCAGCAACAATACTCAAATGAACCCATGAAAACCACACAGATTAGAGTGAAAACACCAGGTGAGTGAGCAGCATGTAATAATATCGATTACATTCAGAATGTATCGGTGCGAGCGTTTGATAAATCGATATCATTTAAAGCTAAAAATACTAAGCCAGTGTTGTATTCTGGAATAAAATACTGTCTAAAATAGGATAAGCTTGTGTTATATAGATTTCTAAAATATTAATAATCTCTCTCTCCCTATCCCGCAGATAACAAACTAAAATGCACATTGTGCGGATCGCAGAATCCTTGGGTAACCTGCGCCGAGTGTGCGGGACAGATCTTTTGCGCCTCGTGTGACGACATGTTCCACAAGCATCCCAAGCGGAAGCAGCACATACGCAAGGCAAGATCTAGAACTCAAAAGAAATCAACTCTCACTAACTTTGATCTCTATCATTGTCAGGCCGTGGAGCAGGGAACTCCACCGATACCGCCCAAGGCACAGGCAGGTGCCACACCACCGGTGGCACCACCACGACGCAGCAAGCGGGGACTGCTGACACCGTTTCTGGGCCGCAAGGAACAGGTACGCCACTGCACGATTTCTTAAACCAAAATACAAACTCCGTACAGGTTCCAAAACCACTCAGCGTAGCTCCCGTAGCTCCACTCTATCGTTTAGTACCAGTTTGTAATTGATTTTCGATTTGTTTGGCTTCAATAAAAAACAACAAAAACAAAAACCAAAAAAAAAAAAACCAACTACAACAATAAGAAAATTACATTAGACCCTGTGCTGCCCGTCCTAGACGCAATTTAGATCTGAAACTAAATGTCAAATACCCAAATGGAACCCAAAAAACCCCACAACTCTTTTGCAGATGTTGCCGCCGCCCTCGCCCACACCCTCGCACAAATCTTTGGGTGCCTGGCGTGGTCCCTCGTTACCCTCGGCAGGAACAGCCACAATGAACAATCGCCCATTGCCGGAGCCACCGCGTACAGCGCCCAGCGAGGGTGGCGGTTCCTCTCGTTCCGGCACCCCGAAGTCAGTATTCGATACCATACAGCGACCGCCATCGGTGCAGCTGGAGAAGATCAAGACGAAGGCCAATGCCACGCTGGATCGCATGGCGCAGCTACAGCAACGATATCGCCAGCAGAAGGCGTCCCAACTGGAGCTGAACACGTCGGGCAGCGAGCAGGTAAGCAGTTGTCTTTGAGCACCCAATCTCAGACTCGTCTCGTCTCTCGTTCCCCTCATCAATGTATATCGTCTCGTTTCGTCTTACCCTTTTGTCCTTGTCTTCCCTCTCTCTCTCTCTCTCGCTCTGTCTCTTTGTGCACTTGCATCGCAGCAGCATTTGGCGAACGGCGCCAACTTCGAGCATTGGTCAAACATTTCACCATCGCCCTCGCATTTTCGTTCTGGCAGCATGTCATCTGGTTTGAATTCATCGCATTTTGATCTATCGGATGATTCACACAATTTTCCCAATTCCCTGTTGTTCCAACAACAACAACGACAGGCGGCCGGAGCACAGCGCCGCCAGATGAGCACCTCCGTCTTCAATTTGAACACACTACCCCGCCGTCCACTGGCCGAGACGCAGCCAGGAGGCGCCTGGTTGGCCAATCAGCGCATGCAGCAGGTGACTAACTCAATGTTTCCCCTCGTGAGGACGTTGATAGACTCTCTACTCTCTATTTGACAGGCTCAATCTATGGCTCAACTCAATTGTGCCGGCTGCCAGAGTCATCAGCAGCAGCAGCGTCAGTCCGGAAACTGGTCCCAGCATCAACATCCACACATGCATCCGGATGACTGGTCCCAGTTTGGTTCCCAACAGCAGTTCAATCACTCGAATCTCTCGCTCAACATGGGTGCCGGCTATCTGGCCCAGCATCAGCAGCAGCATCCACATTATCCGCCTCCGGTGTTCATGACACAACGCGGCATGATGCCCAACATGTATCCCGGAGCAGCTGGATATCCAATCATGCATCCAGGTAGGTTCGCTCTGGTTCCTGTGATATCCCGATCACTTACTCGCTCCTCTCCTCCTGTAGGTGTCATGGGCATGCCACCCACTGCAGCCTCGCGTGCCACCTCACGTGCTCGCTACGCAGCGTCTCCAACTCCGAGCCGCAAATCGCTCTCGATGCGACGCAAGCGTAGCAGCTACGTGGACGATGAATTGACCGATGATGAGGATTCCGATCAGGACGATCGTCGCTCGCTGGTCTCCAATCGATCGGCCATGACCAGCGCGTCGCGCTCCCATCATCAACATAACCAGCATGCGCAGCGACAGCGACGCTTATCCAGCGCTTCGCAGCTGATCAACCACAACGGCAACGATGAGCTGGACGGGGTGGATCCACGTCACGCATCACGGCAACACAAAAATCGTCGCGGTTCCATAGCGAAGTCTGTGCAGAGCGAGTGGCTACCCGAGCGAAGAGATTCGAATCCAACGACTGGTGGTGGTGGTGGCGGCACCCTGAAGCGAGCTCCCACTGAGCCGCCGAAGACAAGTCGCATTTACTCGGACCTGGAGTCGGAGGGTTCGGGTGCACGTGCCTTGGTTCAAGCGAAAATCCAACAGAAACTACAGGAAGCGGATCAGCAAAAGGTCAAGCGAACTGAGACGCGCCGAAAACCCGAGATGAAAGATGAGAATACACAGGCAGCGGCTGTGGTGCCCAAGACGACGCCAGCAGCTCCGCCGGCCAAGCCCGAACAAAGCGAATCGGAGTACGAAGAAGTCGTAGAGGAGGTTACGGCTTCGGAAAGCGAGCCCGAAGCACCAGCGGAGCCTGCCAATGTCGAGGCAGAAGAGGATGATCTTGGTCCACCACCCTCAACGCCCGATCACGAATGGGAATGCGAGTTCTGCACCTTCGTGAACGAACCCAACATTAAGATCTGTGCCATTTGTTGCAAAACTCCCAGCAAGCCGCCGGAGAGACCAAAGACCACCCCTAAGAAAGTGGCCCAAGCTGAGCCTAAGCCAGCACAAAGTGCAACCGCAGTAGTCGCCTCCTCCCAGGCAGAGCCGAAACTAGTGCGTAAGAGTTCCATGAAATCCAGTAAACCACTCGAGCAGCTCAACTCGACAAGGAGTGCTGAAACAGGCGGCCAGGCCAAACCCAAATCATCTACAGCCTCCACATCTACCGGCACCGGTTCGACGACAAGTGCCATCAAGAAACCCACATCCGCACCCAAATCAACGCTGAAAACCTCCTCGGAAAATGAATCAGACAATTCGCTGGCAAAGGGTTTCATACACAAAGGTAGGATACAAAAGAAAATCTCATTTTTCGAGGGCACCAAGACCTGAGTGACGAACCAAGCAAGCAACCCATCCAATCAACCAAATCCCCTCAAGAATCTCAAGACTAAGCATTGTACACCGACACATTAACCGTCTGTAACTGTCAATAACTGTACTGTAACTGTCTGTAACTGTAAACCTAAGACCTACGATTAACGCATTTATTTTGAAATCAAATACAAATCAAGTCCAACTGAACAACAACACATTATGGAGTTTTGTTTGAATCGTCGCACTGGTAGAATCCCCAACCCTACCAATCCTGCCCCTTCACCAACTAAAGCTCTCATCCATACATTCCAGAATCCGTTGAGAATATTTGGAATACACTGGATGAGAGCATACAGGCACAGGCGGAGCAGGTGCTGAAGCAAGCAAAGAAAGTCTCAACCGGTTGCGGTGGTACTCCACCCAGAGAGCTTGCCCCGAAGGAGGAAACCCCACGAGTGGCTCGTGAAATGGGCACCTCACCACCACCACAGAGCATATCAACACAAGTAAATTAGAAATTCATGATATCAAGTTGAAATCCTTGGATCTCATCGATTTATTTACAGACCTATGATGCGTTACCCTTTCACAAACAAACGGAGGAACCGCCCGTTAGTCAAGAACGTTTTAGAACGCCTGAACCGGCTAAAATGGAGCGACAACCCTATCACCGCAGTAGCTCGCAACTCACCCAAGAAAACGAACGGTATCGCAGCTCCAATGATTTGCATCATAACTCCGAATCTGTGAATACGGCACAGTTGACCAGACGTCCCAATTTCATCAACGATCTAAGATCATTGCAGCATGTAGGTGGCCCAAAATTCGAAAACTGAAAATTTGCCAGCTAACCCTCCATACTTACAGCAAACTTCCTCGCCCTTTGATCTGCCACATGATTCATCAAGCGGCTTTAAGCACGAGCCCGCGCGAGATCCCGAAATCGAAATGCACATCATACTTAAGGAACTGGAACTCTATAAATTCACCGTGGAGGAGCTTGAGGCGGCCTTGAAGTACTGTGGTCCGGACATGCATCCCATTCAGTGGCTGCGCGAGAACTGGCACAAGCTGGTGCAGACTGTGCAGAGTCTGTCCACGAAATATGGTCAGGAGCGTGCGGAGAACACAATCGGAACCATTTCCCAGAACGAGGCACGTGATGCTCTACGCAACTCCGGCGGCAACGTCTGGCAAGCTGTGGCCGACTGCATCCAACAGCGGCAGCAAAAGTATCGCAAACTGGCCGCCAAGGGTAACTTCCTGAGCGAGGACATCGTGAACGCCTTGACCGCCCATCAAGGTAATGTGGATCAAGCATTGCTGGAACTAAATCGCACACAACTCAAACCATTTCTAATGCGCATCTGGGGTTCTCCAAATGGCGTGGAGAATGAGAGTGCGGCCGTAGACACCAAGTCGGGTTAGTTTATAGTTCGATTCGTTCATAATTGATCCCCCCCCCCCAGTCATTACACCTATTCATTCATCTCTCTGCCTTTCTCATACTTCTATAGATATTCATGAGTTTCTGAACACTCACGCTTTGGACTGCCTGCAAATGCCAAACAATGAGGCGGGTCCTGCACTTGCCAATCCATTCGATACGCCCTATACTGATGATAATCACAGTCCTGCCAAGTCTACATATGCCACGCCTAGTCCCTATCAGCTGGAAGACAGCACGCTGAAGAATCTCGAGATACTCATCGGCAATATGGAACAAAACCAGGCTAAACAAAATCAAGAGGTTTTACGCTCAATTGAAACCATGTTGGAGACGTTTAAGGGTAAACCGGATCAGGAGTATGAAACTGATCCCGAGGTCATGCGCATTCTAACCAAGAGTCCCATTAACACGCTCAAGTCCCCGGACAGATCAAGTGATGATGTTAAGAACTTTGTCTGGCAACATATTCAAGATATTGTGCCGAATTTGGTGCAACAAGTGGAGCAGGAGCTAATGGAACCACTGGAAGAACAAGCACCCTCAATCGCAACAACAGTTGAAACGGAGGTACAAAAAGAGCCAACACCGCCGCCAGATCCAGGTGTCTATATAATGGAAGAAATGATTAAGCCAAATCTGCGAGAAGCTTCCATACGGGAGGAACTGCCTCCTAGTTTCATTTATGCTACGGAAATAGCGAACTTCAAATTGGAATTTGATCGGGCGATGGAACGAACACATGAACTGGAGTGGGAGCCAGAAGACCTAGAGGATGCTGAGCATATCATCTACAAGAGTTTCATGGCACCCAAAGAAGTTGTTCTCCCAGAGCAGGAGAGGTCAGTAGAAGATGAACCAATATCGACAAGTGTAAACGATCAGGGGGCCTGAGAGCTCGGTGGAAACTGCGGTCCAATCATCCAATGTAATAAATGAGATGCCGGTAGAAGCAAAAGTAATCGTTCAGCCGCAGGAACTAGCCACATCTATCAATGCGGAAGAGCCCTCAGAAGAGCCTAAAAAGACTGAAGACGCTGTTACAAAGAAATCTCCCGAATCTAAGTCTAGTGAACTGGTAAGAGACTCAAAAGAAACAAAGACAACCCTGGAACTTGACGACAGACCTAGCACAAGCAGAGATGCATCAAAGAGAAATAGACGTTCTCAACAATCGAAGAAGGGAAAATCACGTGATCAGAGCCAGAAACCTGTAAACAGAAATCGAGTTCCCCAAAATGCCGAAAAGTTGACACAGGAAAAAATAGAGACAAAAATAGAAGTTACACCAGAAAAACCAATAGAACATAATGTAGAACCAATATCTAAAACTGTAGCACAAAATGAAGAACCTATAACATCATTACAAGAAGAGAAAACTGAACAAACCCCAAAAGAAAGTATTCAAACACTGAGGGAAAACACAGAAGAAACGGTAAATAATGAAGTGCAGACACAAGAGGAAGTTGAGACTTTGGAGACAGATCAACTTGTTCCTGAAAGTGCAGAGACCAGTAAAGATACAGAGCTTCCTGGATCTCCTACTGCTGTACAAGCTGATTCTCCAAATATCCCTGTTGGAATCGTTAAAGTTGAGCATATTTCAGAGATTGCTGATCCCATTCAAAACGCAGCTTCTCAGGATAATTCCACAAATATTGTTGAAAACGAGGAACCTGAGCTAATTGAAGATTCCTTAAAACAAGCTGAAAGCGAAAGATCTCAGGACAATTTAGAAGTATTGGCTGCCACCACGAGTACCCAGGAACAATCCGAGTTAATCCCAACCGAACAGATTAATCCACAACGCAGTCGCAAGCGTCTATCGAAGATTCCTGTGCGCACCCTTAGTTCAAATAGTGTTCGCATTGAAAGTCCAGTTGCAACTGCCAATATTAATACAAACGTATTGAATTCTGAGCAGGTTGAGATAGCTACAAAGCCCGAAGAACCTAATCCTGAACTTGTTTCGGAAGCTTCATTAGAAGAACATACGATAGCTGCTATTGTCACGCCCATCGAAACAGAGGAGGTCTTTGAAGATGCCGCCGAATTTAGCGCAGAGGAGTTACGCACAAATGAAGAATCCATCTCGGATTCGGAACTTTATAGTCTGGACAGTGATGAGCATCCACCCAAGTCGCCAGAGAGCGAAGTGTTGCTCGTTATCAATGGCGAAGAGCAGCCTACCGAGGAGCTACACCTGGCAAAGACAAACAGCGATGCATCGATTAGTTCCCACTCTAGTCATTCGGAAGTAGATCGGGTTGTACTCAAGGAATTCATACCTTCCGGTGATCCGTCAAAGCAAAATCTTAGTGAACTAGTAGAAGATACACAACGCTTGATTAAACAGATGAGAGATGAGATCAGTATAGATGATTTTGAATCAACCGATGAAGACTACTCGGAGGAGTACTCTGATGAGTACGATGAGGGAGAAGAAGAAGAGTGGTATGACAGTGAAGGCGAAGAGGAGGGCACGTTCAACGAAGAGCATGCCTCAAATATTGAAGACGCATCGAGTGGAGCTGGCGAATTGGCTGATGGCTATGAGGAGTACACCGAAATAGAAGATATTATTGAAGAGAATGAAGACGACTTTGAAGAGGAAGCAGAAGCAGAGACACCTCTCTCTGAGACTATTGTCACACATGAAACAGTCACGAGCACATTATCAGTCACGCCTACAAATAATCATGAGTCTGATGTCCCAGAAGAAACTGATACTGTCTTGCACGTCATGCCCACAAGTCATATTGAAACTGAAGAAGCAGAAGCGGTTACTCCACCTACAAGTCAAAAAGCTGATAAAGTGGAAACTGAATCTGTTCCTCCCACAGCTAGGCAATCCGAGGAAAGTCCTTCCACGTCTAACGCAACAAGACAAACGTTGGAACCCACAGAAAGCACATTATCAAATGATCGCAAAGAAGAAGCTGCTCAAGTCAAGACAGAAGTTCACTCGGTTGTGCCACCTGTTGAAGTCATCCACGAACCTCCGCCCTCTGCATCAGAAGCTCTACAAAGAGAAGAACCAATTTCCCTACCCCTAATTCCCGCTCCACCCATAGTCGATTCCGAATCCCGACCACTGGAACCACCAAGCGAAGTAGTTTTGGAAGAGCCCAAAAAGGTAACTTCCAAAAAAATAAATAATTCTGTTAAAGAGGCACCAAATACTACCAAACCTCTTAGTTCTGTGGGTAAAACAGCAAAAACGTCCAGATCCACTGTAAGCAAAATACCCAAACCCACAAATGAACCCATTACTAACCCAGTTCCCACCTCAAACCCCAAAAAGTTGCCCATGCGTTCCAAGTCCTTTTCCGCTCCGATGGGCATATCCTCGGTAAAGCGCATACAGCAGGAGTACCTGCAGAAACAGTCTCAAATAAGCACGGCTGGAACCGGTAGCAGAGTCCCTTTGAAGAGTAGTCCGACCAATAAGAAATCCCTGAATGATGCCATCAGTAAATTCAATACGAAAACCACTTTGGATGGTCCAAGCACAAGTGGAGCTGCTGCGGCAGTTAACGCACTCTTGAAATCGCGTTCCCAACCACGTATACCCAAGAAGAAATACCACGAGACCTGCTTCTCGGACGACGACTATGAAACCTCTGCAACGGAAGAGGAGGAGCAGGAGCAGCCCCTTAAAGCTGAGCTGCTCAAGCGCAAGCTCAGTATACCCGTCTTTCGCGCATATCCCAGTGTTCAGGAGCCAGTTATAGAGGAGCCAGCGGTGTGTAGAACTTTGTCCAGCAATTCAGTGAGCACCTAAAACCAGAGATCCTAATCCCCTCTCGATTACAGGTGTTGGCACGCAAGTATGTGGAACAAAAGTTGGTGACAAACATTGCAGAGGCACAAATTGCTGCCACATTAGTGAACATGAAGTTCCAAGAGGATGTCGCGTTGTGGGCGGCGAAAGAGTGTTCCGATCTAGATCAGGCTATTTCCATGCTGCAACAGGAGTGTGAACTTTGCATGAATACGTATCCCATGAACCAGATAGTATCAATGCTCAAGTGCACCCACAAATGCTGCAAGCAGTGCGCCAAGAGCTATTTCACAGTGCAGGTGCGTATTAATCAATTCGATAATATATCGATACTCACTCGCGTGTATCGATACACTAGCATTAGGCACGACTTTAAAATCAGTGCTGAGTAACAACAGTTTAATAACATCGATTGAAATTTAAGCCTTGCAATTAATCGATATCACTTACAAGACAAACGTTTTAATAGACCTTGTTTTAAATACGCTTCAGATTACAGATCGCAGCATTAACGACTGCAGTTGTCCGTACTGCAAGTTGCCCGAGCTAAGCAACGAGGTGGAGCATGAGGATGAACACTTGGAGTACTTTTCAAATTTGGATATCTTTCTGAAGAGCATTTTGGACAACGATGTGCACGAACTGTTCCAGCGCAAGTTACGCGATCGTACATTGCTGCAGGATCCAAACTTCAAGTGGTGCATTCAATGCTCGTCGGGATTCTTTGCGCGTCCCAAGCAGAAACGTTTAATATGCCCCGATTGTGGCTCTGTCACTTGTGCTTTGTGCCGCAAACCCTGGGAGAGACAACATGAGGGCACCAGCTGTGATGCCTACCTAGAATGGAAGCGCGAAAACGATCCAGAGTTGCAGGCACAGGGTGTTCAGGAGCATCTGGCAACGAACGGAATCGATTGTCCCAAGTGCAAGTTTCGCTATTCTCTGGCCAGGTGAGATGATCCCAATTATTCCGTTTTTCTTCTCTAACTACAATTGTGTCTGGCTCATTTCAGGGGAGGCTGCATGCATTTCACGTGTACCCAATGCAAGTTCGAGTTCTGCTACGGTTGCGCCAGACCCTTCATGATGGGTGCCAAGTGTAATATTTCACCGTACTGCTCTAAGCTGGGCCTACACGCACATCATCCACGCAACTGCCTGTTCTATCTGCGCGACAAGATACCATTGCAACTGCAATTCCTACTCAAAGAGCACAAGGTTGCCTTCGACACGGAGCCCACCCAGCTGCCGGACGAGCCAAGCAGCTCCAGCAAAGCACGTGCCCTTGCACGTTGTCCCATACCGCTGCAAAAGGAGACGCCGCAGGGCCTGGTCGACACTGTCTGCAATAGCGAAGTGCCCGAAAAGCATGCGGGCATGTGTCGGTAGGACAAGTCAAACAGATACCAGACGAAATAAGAACCATTACTACATAATCCCATCTATTTTCAGAACACATTACGTGGAGTATTTGGCCGCCAAGGTGGCCAAGGCTAGCATCGATCCATTGCCCATTTTCGATTTGACAGATTGCGTGCAGGAACTGCGTAGGAGGGGCATAGCGTTGCCCGAGCGCGGCCCGTGGGATACCGATGAGATCTACAAGAACATGTGTTCCGAGGTTAGATTACCCGATTTCTATTGATTTACCATCATCATCTACCTGTAAATTGTTTTGGGCGATTTGCGTGTTTACTTACGGCGGAAAACGCATTTCCTGCCGCTTGTGGCTGTTGTGTGTCGGTCGGACATGTTTTGACCCGATGATTCAGTTTTGGTTTCGGTTCACGCCCCCGATATAAATAGCCGTCGATCGATGAAAACAAAAACAATATACTAGTACGTCGTCTAAATTTAGACGCTTTCTCTCTATCTCTGACGTATTTCGCGCGCGTCTTAATCGATTTTTCGCCTTTATCGTTGTTTAATTGTAAACAGGGCGGCAAACAAATTACAAATGTTTATAAAGTCGAACCGTCTCTCACTCTCGCTAACTCTCTGCCTCTTTCATTCTCTCTGTCTATTCTTATAGGTAATCAAACAGCATATACCACTCAAATCGGCCTGAACAGGCACTCGCAGATTGGATTGGGTCGTTCATCCTTGATCTTGATGGGAGCCATTATTCGGGCACATCTTGACTGTTGCAATATCTCATGATTTGTTTTCCATGAATTATTGCAAACGATTTTATAGACATTTATGTAAACACACACACACTCACACACACACACATCGCATATGCCAGATTATTGTAAACTTAGACAGCTCCTTAGTCCAAAGGAGAGTACTACAACCATTTGTTTAAATGCTAAGCCGTTTGGTATATTACATCTCTCGCCATATCACCGGAACAGACACGTGCATCAACAACTGCATGCAATAAACAGAATTAAAATACATGAATCCATGCTAATTTATGCATTTTGCTGAGCGTGTTTCAAATATTCGACGACGTGATGCAAATATATCCACAACAGATGGCCCTATTGCTCACAATATAATCGATAGAAACGAAAATCAAATGCCAAACGAAATATCTCAAATATTAGTTTCATTTCAATCGGTTGCACTTGGGAAAGTAAGTATACAGCTTTGCCAAACCTTTAAAGATAAAGAGACCGTTTAAGTGTTACGTAAGCAATATGACGGGGGCGGGAGGTCTGGCAAAACTATCGTTGGTAGGAATATTCGCTAGTTCTTTTGGTTTTTAATATAAAATTCAATAGTATCGCTGTAGTGCTGGATTAAAGTGAGCAGAATCTAAACTAGATTGTTTTACGAAAATATACCATACGATCTTTTTGAAACTTTTTGTGAGTAAGGGTCCCCCCTGTGCATTATTCAGAAAATTTTTTTTTTCAAAATTTAAAATCGCCTGCTTTTACTTTTAATCGGTTGCGGGGGACAATATTAGTATAAAACAAGTGTTTAAAATTGTTTTAGATGGTACTTAATTTTTGGCCAAAAATCATGTCAAAGTCGACAAAAAATTTGACATGCAAGACCCTCGACAGGACCCGTATCCTCACATTCATCATTTCATAACTTTTTTAAAAATCAAGCGATTTTCTTCGGGTAAAGCATTTTATTCCTGGTTTTAGTTCTAGAATTGAATGGCTTAATAGTTTTTGCAATTTAAAAACTTCAAAAAAATTTTAAATTTTGTGATTTTGGCAATGGTCCCCCAGGTAAATATTTTCAAAAAATTTTTTTTTCAAAATTTAAAATCGCCTTATTTTACTTTTAATCGATTGCGGGGGTCAGTATTAGTATAAAACAAGTGTTTAAAATTGTTTTAGATGATACTTAATTTTTGGCCAAAAATCATGTCAAAGTCGACAAAAAATTTGACATGCAAGACCCTCGACAGGACCCGTATCCTCACTTTCATCATTTCATAACTTTTTTAAAAATCAAACGATTTTCTTCGGGTAAAGCATTTTATTCATGGTTTTAGTTCTAGAATTGAATGGCTTAATAGTTTTTGCAATTTAAAAACTTCAAAAAAATTTTAAATTTTGTGATTTTGGCAATGGTCCCCCTGGTAAATATTTTCAGAAATTTTTTTTTCAAAATTTAAAATCGCCTGCTTTTACTTTTAATCGATTGCGGAGGTCAAACTTAGTATAAAACAAGTGTTTAAACTTGTTTTAGAGGATACTTATTTTTTGGCCAAAAATCATGTCGAAGTCAACTGAAAATTTGACATGTAAGACCCTTGACAGGACCAGAATCCTAACTTTCCTCACTTCATAACTTTTTTAAAAATCAAGCGATTTTCTTCGGGTAAAGCATTTTATTCATTGTTTTAGTTCTAGAATAGAATGGCTTAATAGTTTTTGCAATTTAAAAACTTCAAAAAAATTTTAAATTTTGTGATTTAGGCAATGGTCCCCCAGGTAAATATTTTCAGAAAAATTTTTTTTCAAAATTTAAAATCGCCTGCTTTTACTTTTAATCGATTGCGGGGGTCAATATTAGTATAAAACAAGTGTTTAAACTTGTTTTAGAGGATACTTATTTTTTGGCCAAAAATCATGTCGAAGTCAACTGAAAATTTGACATGTAAGACTTTTGACAGGACCAGAATCCTAACTTTCCTCACTTCATAACTTTTTTAAAAATCAAGCGATTTTCTTCGGGTAAAGCATTTTATTCATGGTTTTAGTTCTAGAATAGAATGGCTTACTCGTTTTTGCAATTTAAAACATTCCAAAAAATTTTAATTTTTGTGATTTTGGCAATGGTCCCCCCTGTACATTTTTCATAAATTTTTTTTCTTAAAAATTTAAAATCGGCTGCTTTTACTTTTAATCGATTGCGGAGGTCAAAATGAGTATAAAACAAGTGTTTAAAATTGTTTTAGATGGTACTTAATTTTTGGCCAAAAATCATGTCAAAGTCGACAAAAAATTTGACATGCAAGACCCTCGACAGGACCCGTATCCTCACTTTCATCATTTCATAACTTTTTTAAAAATCAAACGATTTTCTTCGGGTAAAGCATTTTATTCATGGTTTTAGTTCTAGAATTGTATGGCTTAATAGTTTTTGCAATTTAAAAACTTCAAAAAAATTTTAAATTTTGTGATTTTGGCAATGGTCCCCCAGGTAAATATTTTCAGAAAAATTTTTTTTCAAAATTTAAAATCGCCTGCTTTTACTTTTAATCGGTTGCGGGGGTCAGTATTAGTATAAAACAAGTGTTTAAAATTGTTTTAGATGATACTTAATTTTTGGCCAAAAATCATGTCAAAGTCGACAAAAAATTTGACATGCAAGACCCTCGACAGGACCCGTATCCTCACTTTCATCATTTCATAACTTTTTTAAAAATCAAACGATTTTCTTCGGGTAAAGCATTTTATTCATGGTTTTAGTTCTAGAATTGAATGGCTTAATAGTTTTTGCAATTTAAAAACTTCAAAAAAATTTTAAATTTTGTGATTTTGGCAATGGTCCCCCAGGTAAATATTTTCAGAAAAATTTTTTTCAAAATTTAAAATCGCCTGCTTTTACTTTTAATCGATTGCGGGGGTCAATATTAGTATAAAACAAGTGTTTAAAATTGTTTTAGATGGTACTTAATTTTTGGCCAAAAATCATGTCAAAGTCGACAAAAAATTTGACATGCAAGACCCTCGACAGGACCCGTATCCTCACTTTCATCATTTCATAACTTTTTTAAAAATCAAACGATTTTCTTCGGGTAAAGCATTTTATTCATGGTTTTAGTTCTAGAATTGTATGGCTTAATAGTTTTTGCAATTTAAAAACTTCAAAAAAATTTTAAATTTTGTGATTTTGGCAATGGTCCCCCAGGTAAATATTTTCAGAAAAATTTTTTTTCAAAATTTAAAATCGCCTGCTTTTACTTTTAATCGGTTGCGGGGGTCAGTATTAGTATAAAACAAGTGTTTAAAATTGTTTTAGATGATACTTAATTTTTGGCCAAAAATCATGTCAAAGTCGACAAAAAATTTGACATGCAAGACCCTCGACAGGACCCGTATCCTCACTTTCATCATTTCATAACTTTTTTAAAAATCAAACGATTTTTTTCGGGTAAAGCATTTTATTCATGGTTTTAGTTCTAGAATTGAATGGCTTAATAGTTTTTGTAATATAAAAACTTCAAAAAAATGTAAAATTTTGTGATTTTGGCAATGGTCCCCCAGGTAAATATTTTCAGAAAATTTTTTTTTCAAAATTTCAAATCGCCTGCTTTTACTTTTAATCGATTGCGGAGGTCAATATTAGTATAAAAGAAGTATTTAAAATTGCTTTAGATGGTACTTAATTTTTGGCCAAAAATCATATCAAAGTCGACAAAAAATTTGACATGCAAGACCCTCGACAGGACCCGTATCCTCACTTTCATCATTTCATAACTTTTTTAAAAATCAAACGATTTTCTTCGGGTAAAGCATTTTATTTATGGTTTTAGTTCTAGAATTGAATGGCTTAATAGTTTTTGCAATTTAAAAACTTCAAAAAAATTTTAAATTTTGTGATTTTGGCAATGGTCCCCCAGGTAAATATTTTCAGAAAAAATTTTTTTTTTAATTTAAAATCGCCTGCTTTTACTTTTAATCGGTTGCGGGGGTCAATATTAGTATAAAAGAAGTGTTTAAAATTGTTTTAGATGGTACTTAATTTTTGGCCAAAAATCATGTCAAAGTCGACAAAAAATTTGACATGCAAGACCCTCGACAGGACCCGTATCCTCACATTCATCATTTCATAACTTTTTTAAAAATCAAACGATTTTCTTCGGGTAAAGCATTTTATTCCTGGTTTTAGTTCTAGAATTGAATGGCTTAATAGTTTTTGCAATTTAAAAACTTCAAAAAACGTTTAAATTTTGTGATTTTGGCAATGGTCCCCCAGGTAAATATTTTCAGAAAATTTTTTTTTCAAAATTTCAAATCGCCTGCTTTTACTTTTAATCGGTTGCGGGGGTCAATATTAGTATAAAACAAGTGTTTAAAATTGTTTTAGATGGTACTTAATTTTTGGCCAAAAATCATGTCAAAGTCGACAAAAAATTTGACATGCAAGACCCTCGACAGGACCCGTATCCTCACTTTCATCATTTCATAACTTTTTTAAAAATCAAACGATTTTTTTCGGGTAAAGCATTTTATTCATGGTTTTAGTTCTAGAATTGAATGGCTTAATAGTTTTTGTAATATAAAAACTTCAAAAAAATTTAAAATTTTGTGATTTTGGCAATGGTCCCCCAGGTAAATATTTTCAGAAAATTTTTTTTTCAAAATTTCAAATCGCCTGCTTTTACTTTTAATCGATTGCGGAGGTCAATATTAGTATAAAAGAAGTATTTAAAATTGCTTTAGATGGTACTTAATTTTTGGCCAAAAATCATATCAAAGTCGACAAAAAATTTGACATGCAAGACCCTCGACAGGACCCGTATCCTCACATTCATCATTTCATAACTTTTTTAAAAATCAAACGATTTTCTTCGGGTAAAGCATTTTATTCCTGGTTTTAGTTCTAGAATTGAATGGCTTAATAGTTTTTGCAATTTAAAAACTTCAAAAAAATTTTAAATTTTGTGATTTTGGCAATGGTCCCCCAGGTAAATATTTTCAGAAAAAATTTTTTTTTAAATTTAAAATCGCCTGCTTTTACTTTTAATCGGTTGCGGGGGTCAATATTAGTATAAAAGAAGTGTTTAAAATTGTTTTAGATGGTACTTAATTTTTGGCCAAAAATCATGTCAAAGTCGACAAAAAATTTGACATGCAAGACCCTCGACAGGACCCGTATCCTCACATTCATCATTTCATAACTTTTTTAAAAATCAAACGATTTTCTTCGGGTAAAGCATTTTATTCCTGGTTTTAGTTCTAGAATTGAATGGCTTAATAGTTTTTGCAATTTAAAAACTTCAAAAAACGTTTAAATTTTGTGATTTTGGCAATGGTCCCCCAGGTAAATATTTTCAGAAAATTTTTTTTTCAAAATTTCAAATCGCCTGCTTTTACTTTTAATCGGTTGCGGGGGTCAATATTAGTATAAAACAAGTGTTTAAAATTGTTTTAGATGGTACTTAATTTTTGGCCAAAAATCATGTCAAAGTCGACAAAAAATTTGACATGCAAGACCCTCGACAGGACCCGTATCCTCACATTCATCATTTCATAACTTTTTTAAAAATCAAACGATTTTTTTCTGGTAAAGCATTTTATTCATGGTTTTAGTTCTTGAATTGAATGGCTTAATAGTTTTTGCAATTTAAAAACTTCCAAAAAATTTTAAATTTTATGATTTTGGCAATGGTCCCCCAGGTAAATATTTTCAGAAAAATTTTTTTTCAAAATTTAAAATCGCCTGCTTTTACTTTTAATCGGTTGCGGGGGTCAATATTAGTATAAAAGAAGTGTTTAAAATTGTTTTAGATGGTACTTAATTTTTGGCCAAAAATCATGTCAAAGTCGACAAAAAATTTGACATGCAAGACCCTCGACAGGACCCGTATCCTCACATTCATCATTTCATAACTTTTTTAAAAATCAAGCGATTTTCTTCGGGTAAAGCATTTTATTCCTGGTTTTAGTTCTAGAATTGAATGGCTTAATAGTTTTTGCAATTTAAAAACTTCAAAAAAATTTTAAATATTGTGATTTTGGCAATGGTCCCCCAAATATTTTCAGAAAAATTTTTTTTCAAAATTTAAAATCGCCTGCTTTTACTTTTAATCGATTGCGGGGGTCAATATTAGTATAAAACAAGTGTTTAAAATTGTTTTAGATGATACTTAATTTTTGGCCAAAAATCATGTCAAAGTCGACAAAAAATTTGACATGCAAGACCCTCGACAGGACCCGTATCCTCACTTTCATCATTTCATAACTTTTTCAAAAATCAAACGATTTTCTTCGGGTAAAGCATTTTATTCCTGGTTTTAGTTTTAGAATTGAATGGCTTAATAGTTTTTGCAATATAAAAACTTCAAAAAAATTTTAAATTTTGTGATTTTGGCAATGGTCCCCCAGGTAATTATTTTCAGAACATTTTTTTTTCAAAATTTCAAATCGCCTGCTTTTACTTTTAATCGATTGCGGGGGTCAATATTAGTATAAAACAAGTGTTTAAAATTGTTTTAGATGGTACTTAATTTTTGACCAAAAATCATGTTAAAGTCAACAAAAAATTTGACATGCAAGACCCTCGACAGGACCCGTATCCTCACTTTTATCATTTCATAACCTTTTTAAAAATCAAACGATTTTCTTCGGGTAAAGCATTTTATTCCTGGTTTTAGTTTTAGAATTGAATGGCTTAATAGTTTTTGCAATTTAAAAACTTCAAAAAAATTTTAAATTTTGTGATTTTGGCAATGGTCCCCCAGGTAAATATTTTCAGAAAATTTTTTTTTTTTAATTTAAAATCGCCTGCTTTTACTTTTAATCGATTGCGGGGGTCAATATTAGTATAAAACAAGTGTTTAAAATTGTTTTAGATGCTACTTAATTTTTGGCCAAAAATCATGTCAAAGTCGACAAAAAATTTGACATGCAAGACCCTCGACAGCACCCGTATCCTCACTTTCATCATTTCATAACTTTTTTAAAAATCAAACGATTTTCTTCGGGTAAAGCATTGTATTCATGGTTTTAGTTCTAGAATTGAATGGCTTAATAGTTTTTGCAATTTAAAAACTTCAAAAAAATTTTAAATTTTGTGATTTTGGCAATGGTCCCCCAGGTAAATATTTTCAGAAAATTTTTTTTCAAAATTTAAAATCGCCTGCTTTTACTTTTAATCGATTGCGGGGGTCAATATTAGTAAAAAACAAGTGTTTAAAATTGTTTTAGATGATACTTAATTTTTGGCCAAAAATCATGTCAAAGTCGACAAAAAATTTGACATGCAAGACCCTCGACAGGACCCGTATCCTCACTTTCCTCACTTCATAACTTTCTTAAAAATCATACGATTTTCATCGGGTAAAGCATTTTATTCATGGTTTTAGTTCTAGAATAAAATGGCTTTATAGATTTTGAAATTTAAAACATTCAGATAAATGTTATGTTTTTTTTTTTCATTTCGATAGCCGTGAGTGAGCAAGATCTATCTATATATGGAATTTTCGTAATTCTTCTCTGATCATTTGATAGATATGGGCGTATATGTATGTGTACATTTTCAGTCGATCTCAAGTGGGCGGCGCTGTGTACCACCTGTTGTCTCGCTTCCCGCCAAAAACGTTGCATACTTTTGAGGATGCATCGACGAGCGAGTGTCTCATGGTGGTACTCACGTCGTCGATCGTTATTCCAAGTAAAATCGGGCAGGCAAATGCGACTCATAAATTACGCTAGACAAGAGCGACAACAACAACAAAGACAACAGGCAACAAGAACAAGTCGACCGTGTGGAAAATGGTGAAAAGTTTCGACGAGCCGACGCTTTTGCGACGGGAATTGTTGGATGAGTTGACGCCTTGGCGGCATCGTAAAACCTATTTTCGTACGATTTGTTTTAATTTATGTGCATGGCACAATATGCTTTGCATTTCGGGCAGTTTTACAGCAATGGGAACCAATCAAATAAGTATACACATATATTTATTGATTCCCAGTCGCCAGGTCAAGTGACTGGGAGATTTGTCATGATCACAAATCTCGCTTAGGCTCAACTGAGGCGCGTGTCATGGAAATATGCGGATCATATGATTGACTATTAATAGGATTCTTGTTTTTTTTTGTTTCTTATTTCTTTTATTAATTTTTATTAGCCTTAAAAAACACACTTTAAGTGTTAACATGCGCGTGGGGATATAAATCCGAAATACCGTTGCTTTTTTTATGTCTTCGAGCGGGTGTGATTTGTCAGACAGACAGCCAGACAGTCAGACATAAACAAAGTCACCTGCTCGGCACGTGCCCACGATCGGTTAGGTTGATGAACACACGCAAAGGCACAGGCATTCAATCAGTCAATCAATCAATCGCTATTGAGTCTACCTATGCATTAAGTTCCGTGTTTTAGACAAGGCAGACAAACGGACAAGTTCACCTTTGTTTAATCAACCTTCGCCGTGTGTACACGTCGTGCCGTGTTTACTAGCGACAGATTTACGACTGCGTCACATCCTGTCGCTGTCCACGCCAGCAGCGCAAACAAACTAAGACAAACAACTAACGGTTCATTCATAAACTTTTCATCAATTGTTTGTATCTGTGTGTGTGTGTGTGTCCGTCCGTCCCTGACCGCTGACATTGGCGACCTTCAGACGGGAGACGTGAAACCACAGAAAAGCATTAGCGAATATTATCGTAATATCCATAGTACGTACCATAGTATAGCCGCATAATCGAACGCACCGAGGTCTAAACAATAATAAATAATTAACAATTTGCGCAAAAATTAAACGCGTCCAATAATAAATATTTATCGCGCTAATTTTGCGCTTCTTCTCCGATTTTTTAAACAATGTGCCACAATGTGAGCTTCAGTTTTGCACCGTTTTTATGATTGTTTGGAATATTCGCTGTGCACATCCATTTACGAGCTCAATTAATATCGTGGGCAGCGACTACATATGTACATACATACATGTGTATACCAGCGATCCCATAAAGATCGTGAATATATCTCGCTAACATGGGGCTAATATCATACCTGGGAACCGAATATCAATTCGGGGAAGAAGAAAATAAATAATGAAATTACACTAATTCACCACAGCAACATTAAAGGCTATAATTAGATGATCTAACTTTAGTATACATATAAACCATTGTCAAATTATCGTTTGCGTATTTCAATGAAAGCCCATTTGTGATATAAACTCAGTTTACGTCTCTATATTTGTGTACATAGTTTACAACTCATATATATATATATAGTATGGTATATAGTGTATTCGTAAAAATAATATGCGTAGTTATACGATTTTATACAAGTTTTGTTGTGGTGTAGACTACAAAGTAGTAGGTAGTAGTAATATCTAACGGTGTGTAGGTTCTAGGGATAGGTGTACGATATTACAAATACATATAAAGTACATTAAAGAACACTTAACTTATAATTGGTCATTTGCGTACTTGGTATCTTCTGTCATAGATAGATTTGCACTTATGTCTCTAGCATTAAGTTCTATGTAATTGCATTAGTTGGTACATATTTGGTTTATCGTATATAACGCACTCTTAAACATTTAAGTACATTTAAAGTAACGCGTACATCACACAATATTTGGGTATAGATTAACATAAATATATATATAAAACTACACATACATATAGAGTTTAAAAACCATCGTAGCGGAAGACTAGAAAGGTAACACTAGTGGAAAGTTATCCCCGTTTACGTGTGTGTTCAGTTTGATCTAGGTGGATCGTACACTATATAGATTTCGTTTTTATACCCTTCGACCATTGAAAATGGTCAAAAAAGGGTATACTAACTTTGTGAAATGTATGTAACAGGCATAAGAAGGCGTGGCAGACCCCATAAAGTATATATATTCTTACTCAGGATCACTAGCCGAGTCGATTGAGCCATGTCCGTCTGTCTGTCCGTCTGTCCGTCTGTCCGTCTGTCCGTCTGTTTGTTTGAGACAACGGATCTCAGCTATTAAAAGAACTAGAGACTCCAAATTTTGCATGGAGGTTCTTATATTTCCCAAGCAGGTGAAGTTTATTTCAAATGTTTGGTGCCACGCCCACCGCCCCCGCAAATCGGTAATTTGTGATTGTTAAGCAAAGTATTGAACATATAAATTTACGATTATTTAGCAAACTATTAAACTTATAGAGTTCTGCTTTGGTATGTATAAAGCTATATATCATACGAACATATTCTCCAAATTACAATTCGATCGGACCAATAACACAGAAGTTATTCAAGTTAACGTTTTCAGTACAAATGTACGAGCAGCAGCCTGCGCGCTACTTTAGCAGTTGACGTCGACGTCGACGTCACTCTTAACGTTTGTAACGGATTTTTATAATTGGGAGAAGGGTATCCTACTGTCGGGCGTTCGACTGTAGCCCTACCCACTTGTTTTTTTTGTTCCTTTGGTTCGGTTTTTTTAGAGTTTCTCTTAAAAACCCCTTACAGAGGGGCTGTTGTACAAATTCCTACTACTTAGTTACACATATGCATAGCAAAAAATTCGTCTATATTATATATAAGGTATATTCCGATCTGGCACGTCTCTGCATACCAAATAACAAAATTGTTGAGAAGTAACTTCTCGTATCGATCTCAAAGATCTGCAAATTCTTCGATTCCAAACTCACATCATGCCGATTCGGCAATCAACCAATCTACTGCGCCATGTCCAGTGCGTGTAGACTCTCGACATCGGGATCAAAGTTTGCATCACATGTCGAGAGCCAATCCCAGACTCGTCGCCGCACCATAGTCTGATCAATTGGAACATCGAGACCGTAGCTAGACATCATACGCTTGAAGCGCAGCTTATTCTCATCGCCAGAGAGGCGACCCTCGCGCTGGTTCAGATAGATGCACGAGTCCTGGTTATCATGGTTGTTGGGTGAGATCAGCGTGGCTGACTTGGAGGCCGAGATGCGACACTCCACCCAGCGGTCTTTCATGTACTTGGTCACCTCCGTGATCTTGCAGCGATCCTCGGGATCGTGGCTTAAATACTTGCGGAAGCAGCGCATCAGACGCGGAGAGAAGCGCCTAAAGCTATCCGGCACCTTGGTTGTCTTGCGCTGCTCGTACTTCATAAAGTTGGCATATGCCTGATCCTTGACCCAATCCGCTGCCTGCCACGGTGGATTACCAGTTAGAATGTTGTACAGCAAGATGCCAAATTGCCACGAGTCACTGATTGGCAAGCACTGAAAGCGCTCATTCTTGATCAGCTCCAGCTGCTCAGGCGGCACGCAACTGGTCCACGTATGCTTGACCTTGTGTACCAGCAAACCCTTCTTGGTGGTGGCACCAAAGTCGCAAAGCTTTACCCTTGTGAAATCCGGTGTGAAGACCAGAACATTCTCAATTTTGAGATCACGATGAACAAGATTCTTTGAGTGCATAAAGCCCAGAGCGGAACTCAACTGCTCTGTGATCAGCTTACATGCTGTCTCATGCAAACCATTTGGTCCAATGTTAGAAGCAAGATCCCCATAGGGAGCATGCTCCATGGCAAACACATAGTAGTCCATGGTCTGGAATGCCACGGCGTATGCACTGAGTATGTGATGATGATGCGACAGCTCGTAGTTGTAGTGGAATTCCTTCTGGAACTCCTTAATAGTTGTTAGCTCAGCATGCACCGCTTTCAGCACCACCATTGTATTAGTCGGCCTGTGCCGGCACAACAGAATCTTCGCAAAACAGCCCTCGGCCAGTGTCTTCTCAATGTTGTACTGATCGGCGAATGTCATCAAAGGCAGCTCAACATCGGGAATCAAATGTATCTGACCGCCATCGTTCTTCTCCGGCTTCTTGTAAATGCTGCTGCGTCGGCTCACCGAAGCACCAGGCACCTCCAGACGACCAGTACTTGTGCTAGTCGGTGTCAACGGTGTGCTGCATCGCTTCTGGTTGTTGTGATTGGTGCAGGTGCTGCTGTTGTTGTTGCTGTTGCGGCTATTGGTGCTGCCGCCATCACCGAACGAGCGTCGCAGGCGGAAGGAGAATGAGCGTTTCTCTGCAAGAGTAATGGAATCAAACGTAAGTTAATTGTCAAAAAGAAAGAATATCCATATTTCTAAGAAACCCTCGTAAAACTACTGCACATTTAATTTGATGCGCATTGCCAGTTTTATATATTAGAGCTTTTGTCAACTGACATCGATTTAGTAAATAGTGCTGGGTAATGCAAGTTAATCGATTATTAGTTATTCACAAGCATCGATATTTTTTTAAGACTCGATGCTTTTGCTTAATTATGCAGCACTGGCATTCAAAGTCATTTCTGTTTCTAATAAACAAAAGCGCATAATATATTTTAAATACTATTTAAATTGCTGGATAAAATAGCTCAAAAGCCAAAAAACTATGATCCTTGAAATGTTGCCACACACAGCTGCCGAGTCTCAACAGGCTATTGGGGCTGGGCTGATTCCCAGCATTGCGTTCGCACCTTGTCTAGGTCCAGCCCCCAGAGAGGGCAGTAATAGATCGGACAGTTGAAGTGGCCTTAATTAAAAATCAAGAGAAATACTTTCAACTCGAAGACGACGTACACATGTATTATTTGTTTGCATATGATTTATAACCGACGTTTGATGTGAACATGTTGCTCTTTGCTTTTAATGTGCCATTTGTTGTTGTTTATATGGCGCGAATTATTAATAACGCAGCGAAATAAAAACATAGAAAATCGCTTTGTTTTACAGCCCTCGACGCAGGAAATATTCGCCCACGCCCTGAGACGACGTTGTCGCCGAATTGTCTGTGACAAATCAGGCGAACGGTTAGTGGAGAACTTGCGTAGATCGCTACCAATCGGTTGCTGCAGGAGATATATTATTTGCACATATATGTACATATATCTAAATGATGTACTATGTATATACATAGTTAACATTTATAGCCCGCAGACCACAGACGTCAGACTTATTGTTAGTCACTGCGCTGCGTTTTTGGAATTCACAAATTTTCGTAGTGCTAGTGAAACTGTTCGGGGCCCGCCTACCTAAGTGCGTTTGATTCAAAATCGGGCGAAATTTATAGTCAGCGTGAAAAATTATTTGATTTTCGGCAAATGAGACAGCGGGTGCGGTGCATAGAGATAGCTTCTCGCTGGAGGAGGCAGGCAGCAACATTTATAGGGCGTGATGTGATTTCAATTCGAAATGAATTTCGCCGTGAAACGCTTTTCGAACATTTTTCGCATGTTCGAATTTCATTTAATGTCGCCGCGACAAACGTGTGAAAGAGAGAGAGAGGGAATCTGACGGGGGGACGTTTAAAATTAATTGTGGATTACATAGCTTGAAAAATATTTAGATTTTTAGACAAATTACGAGCGAAGAATCAACATTTTCAGGGGAGGTATGTGGAAAATGCATGGGTGAATTTTAATTTATGGCTTCGCCGAGAATGGATCGAAATAATAATAATATTCAGGAAGTAAATGCGAAATGAATTACGATCTGTCTTATGTACAAGTTGCATCGTATTCAATCGTTGAGAGATTAACGATGTTTTCGATTAGAATTAGATTTCGATATACTGTAAGATCTCTTGTTATATATAGGTAATACCTCTTAAGCCATTTGTTATTCAATAATTTCATGATAGCTCAAACGTTTTGTAGGATTAACCGAACTAAGTTTTCTGCCGAAAACTGGGCAAACATAATGCTGAACTCAATTAGCTGGCAGATCAATCACATAATGACGTGCTATACCGACACTTGCGTCACCCTTCAGACGTGGCCAAATGAGCGGGATGAGGAGCGAGCAGGGAGCGTGGGAGAGGCAATGCGTATCTAAACAGAGTCTGCCCAGCCCATTAACCCCCAGCATGGGGACACAGATCACGTTGAGAGATTGGAGGCGACTGCTCGGTGTTTCTATACTCTCAATGTCTATTTCCGTTCCAGAATTGATTGGCTCGGGGCCAGGGGCCAGGGATGTTGTGCCGGCGACGCTGCCAGTTAAATCCCTAATAAACAAGAAACCAAGAGCCCGACAAAGTGCTCAGACAGAGTATACAGGGGGATGGGTGTGAGATCTAAACTAATTATAAACCATTAAGAACCATCAATATCAGATACTAAACCCAGAGAGTACTGCGTGTGCTCATAAATCAAACTTTCACTTGTTTCCCCACAATCTTATCGCCGGTTATGCCAATTTCAATTATTCCCCTCCCCCTGCCCCTTCTTTAAACACTTTGCAGTGCCAAGAATAGATGCCACAAACGAGCCAAGCACGTCAAAAGGGTCAACAGGCGAAATGCATTTAGAAGAGAGAGCGAGAGAGATAGAGAGAGAGAGAGAGGGAGAGGGGGCAAGCTAAAATTAACCAAGTCACATTATTTGCTTGTAAATGGCCTGAGAGGCCATGCGCACAGTGGGTCAGCGAAATGGACAGACGGTGCGCCCCATGGACGGACAGATCGGACAGTTTCAATTGTGCAAAATGCAGTTGCATAAAATAACAACAAAATCCCCATCAGGGGATCGACCTGCACAAAACAGAAATAGAGAATAAGCGAAACGAAGTCGAAAGTTTGATACACTTCCCTGCACTGTGCAAAAGCTATCATCAAATTAGCATATTTATAAGTAATGAATCCTAACTAATTATGGCTTTAGCTTTAAAATAAATGCATATAATTTAAATACATATTCTATTTTGTTGATTATATGTATTTATATATTGTATTTTATTATTGAGCAACATTTGTATTATATTTATTATATATTGTCGCCTTTAATTCATTCGTAATATAGTATTAAATTGTTATATCATTTTTTACGATACCAAGGCGTAACAAACTCCCCCACATAGTCGTGGTATCTGCTGCGAACAAACCGTACACAATGTAGGGAAGGTGGCGCAGCATCAAATTGTATGACTGACTGCCAAAATGACTGTGTCCCATCCCCAGCCCCGGCACCGGCCACAATCCCTGGTAGACCAGCCCGATGGCCCCCGCTACGGTACGGTTCGGTTCGGTTCGGTGCGGTCTCTCGGCCCTCTCCTTGCCTGGTTGGCAACCCGCCCGCCACAGTGTGCGACTTTGGGGGCATTGCTGACGTCAATCGGCAAGTCGTTGTCGGTCGGCGTGCCACATACACACACACACACACAGGCACAGGTACATACATGCATGTCTGTCTGTATGTGCTTAGTCAAACGAGGCTGCCGCGTCTATTCGAAGCAGCCGCGCGGGCGTCTTCCATCCAACTTCTACATAGGTTTATTATTGTAAAAGTAATACTTATGGGCACGTATGGATGCTCTCGTTACTAGGGATCGCTGCTCGATGATAAAGTGGCCATGCCCCACACAGCACCGCACTGGAGATGGGCACGCATCGCCTTGGCCGACGGGCCACACTGTCTACGTTATTGAGCTGGCCAAAACAATTATATGGCGCACTTTTACGATACGCGATTATACTCATAATACTCTGAGCTGGCCGGGTTGGTCGTGTGCTCTATGTATTATGGCAAATCGCCCAGTAATTGATACAATCGCCGTCTATGCTTGCCGCCTTATGGCGCAATCGCATAAACTTTTTACAATTGCTTTTCCCAACTTTGATGTGTGCGTGGAGCAAATAAAATATTGATAGATGCATTATCCGAAAGAGCTAGGCCAACTTGCAGTAACGCTTTAATACTCAAGTCCCTGAAGTTGTTTTTTATTTACATATACCCCCCACAAATTTTTTGTTTATAACCCCCCGCCGGGGAATTGGGTCAAAATACATAGGTTTCTGTTACACTAACAACAAGTTGTTTGCAATTTGTTCTCATAGTTTTAAGGGCAATTGTAATGGAAGTGATTACAATTTCAGCAAGATCATTTAGTTGTTTTTCCTCAGGTTTTAATGATCTTTTTAAGGTGATTTTCTTGATAGAAAGGGGTTTTTTCTCTTATCTTTATAAACTTTTTGAAAAGAGATCTCTATTTCCTTCTCCCGGCCAACACTTCCCGTCGTATTCATTATAATAATGTTTGCGTTTTCAACAAAGTCTTCTTCCTTCTGCGCATTTGCACAACAACTAGTGGAAAAAACAATAACATAGTATAATAAAAATTAAGTATACGAAGCGAGTGTAAAACAAAATTTCCGTTGTGGCCACAACAAAAACAGACAAGACAAGAGAATCAAATAAAATAAAATAACAAAAACAATAATATTATATTATATTCTAGAGAATACAATGAAGAAAGTATATTATATACAATATATTTTTTCCACGGCTTGCGTCTATAGATGTTTTTTATGTGCAAAGAAAAAAAAAGAAATAAATAGAAACAAAATAGAGATTATACACCTAATTGATTTTGTTGTTGTTTGGCGTATTTATAAAACGCGATTAATTCTTTGATTGCTTTGCCTGCCGAGGAGCGACCACTGTCAGGCGCGAGAGGATATTTTTAGCAAAAGTGGGCGTGTCCCCCCATTTGCCCAGAATATTGATATATGGTGGCACTCTAAATAAACCGACCGACGCGACAGACAGCTGCTCTCTCGCAAACTGCGCACATGACTTGCACACGAGCAGCTTAGCATACGCGGGAGAATTGGAGAAGATAGAGACAGAGAGAGAGAGAGAGAGGGGGGAGGAGGGTCAGAAGGTAGCCGGTGCGTGCAATTCTCAAGTCACTTTCCGAGATTGTTTCAAGACCTGACAGCGACCCCGTCGTAAGTGCATGTCACGCCTAATGAGGGCCTCGCCGTGGCGTGCTAGAGAGCGAGAGAGAGAGAGAGAGAGAGGGAAAGTGTGTGTGTGAAGAGATAGAGAGCGAGAGAGGAAGAGAGGCGTGTGTGTGCGCACACACTGAACGCAAGCAGTATTCGTTCGCGCGGCCACCCACGCAATGCTTACGATTTATTTTCCATAATTTATTTAAATAGTTCCGCTTTACGATATATTTAATGTTTGTAAATAAATTTTTAAAAATAGTCTGTCGTAAACATCACCAGCTATAGGTAAACTTGTAATTACGCGCGCAAAAAATAATAATAACGTATGTTGTAAAGTAAAAATCGTTGTAGCTGCCGTTTTTCAAGGTAAGGTCAAGGCGAGTGTCGACGTAAAAGCGGCGCGACAATATCATTAATCAAATTCACGAGAATACAAATTGGTGTTCACATATTTACTTAATTTCGATATATCCAGCAGATATCGACATCGATCTATCGATGTTTTAGCTTTTGAAGAGCCAAAAATATCGATCAACGGCTTACAAAATTATAAATTTAAATTTTGTTTCGTGTTATCGATATACTTTTAAGGGACATGTGCGGTTTAAAGTCCGAAAGTAGGGGAAACATGCACACATACATCGGTATAACCACTTTGAGGGTCAGTTCAAAAGGAAAACAGCACACAGGCGTTTAAATAAATATACGTTCCCACAAGTGTTTGGCTTGAATAAATAAATACACATAAAGCACGAGCCTGTCGGAACAATTGTTTCTTATTTTCTGAAAGAGGTGGGGTGGGGGCACACTGTTTAATATCTTTAGCAATTTTATCTGCTCATTTTCGCAGAATACTCAGGATTCATCAGCGCGAAATTCTAGTCGTAAATAATTGTAAGTAATGCGAATAATAATATTTTGATTGCAATTTTCCTTGGGCCGAAGGGGGTGAATTTGGCAATTTGACGTCAACTGGCAGTACTGTTTTTTTAAATGATATTTAACTAACAAGGAAAAGGAAGTCATTAGATGATTGAGAGTGATTAAGTACTTTAAAATCAAATAACTCACGAATGAATGGAACTCTTGGTCGATATTTAGCAGGATGCTAGCTCTGATTGGTTTAAAAACAATGCGCAAATGACTGGATATTTTAATTGACTATTTCATTAAGGCTTTAAGTATTCCATTCACTAAATTAAATAGTATGTACAATTAGAAATTTATTTTTTTTTTTGTGTGGTCTTCAAAATAGATCTTATTCAAGTAGACTAGCCATTCGATTTTAATGTTCTTCACGTGTAGACTGAGCGCACTTCCACAGAAAATGGTAATAAAAAGCAACCGCAAACAACAAACAAGCGAATTGTCAATTCAATAAACAAAAAATACAGTGTGTAGGAGCGAATAAAAAAAAACAAACCGAATGAAAAGCAAACAAAATACTGAATACGTATGCGTTTAAAGAACCCCCAGCAAAACAAAAACAATTCGGGAGAACAAGAATATCACGTGTATAGGGTATATAGCAAAAATCTCGAGGCAAATCGGGAACAACAAGATACTTATATTTTTGGGAAGAACCTGATAAGGTCAGTTTCTGCAAGCAAATGAACTGCGTCGACCCAATTATTGGGTGATTACTTTCGGGCCATTTCAATTAAGCAGCATGCAAATTGCCATTAACTATCGATTGTTAATGCTTTTCGTCTTGTTTTTCGTCGCTTTTATGGCTTTTGCGCCACTTTTCTATGTCATCCAATTGAACGGCGGGCTGCTCAGTAATTTTCCTCGAGCGATGAAATGAAATCAAATATATTTTTGGATTTCATCCGAATTTCTTTCATCGCTCAATGCGTTGGTCCGGTCCCGGTCCCGGTCCAGGTACCATAAATAAGCCCAAATAATGTTCAATCAAAAGTTGTGGCCAACCGGCGAGTATGTTAATCATACACACACCTCGCGAGTCGCAACTAAGCTATCACGTAGAACATTATCATCACCATCTGTCTTTATATAATACTTTTTTTTTTTTTTTTTTTTTTTTTTTTTTTTTTTTTTTTTTTTTTTTTTTTTTTTTTTTTTTTTTTTTTTTTTTTTTTTTTTTTTTTTTTTTTTTTTTTTTTTTTTTTTTTTTTTTTTTTTTTTTTTTTTTTTTTTTTTTTTTTTTTTTTTTTTTTTTTTTTTTTTTTTTTTTTTTTTTTTTTTTTTTTTTTTTTTATTTTTTTTTTTTTTTTTTTTTTAAATTTTTTTTTTGGGGGGGTGGGTGGGGGGGTTTTTTGTGGGGTTTTTTTTTTTTTTTTTTTTTTTTTTTTTTTTTTTTTTTTTTTTTTTTTTTTTTTTTTTTTTTTTTTTTTTTTTTTTTTTTTTTTTTTTTTTTTTTTTTTTTTTTTTTTTTTTTTTTTTTTTTTTTTTTTTTTTTTTTTTTTTTTTTTTTTTTTTTTTTTTTTTTTTTTTTTTTTTTTTTTTTTTTTTTTTTTTTTTTTTTTTTTTTTTGGTTGGCGGGGGCCTTTCCTCTTTTTTCTCCCTTTTTTTTCCCCCCTTTTTTTTTTTTTTTTTTTTTTTTTTTTTTTTTTGGGGGGGGGGGGTGGTTTGGGGGGGGTTTGTTTGGGGTGAAGGGTTGGGTTTGGGGGTGGGGTTTGTTGTTTTATTTTTTTTTTTTTTTGTTTTTGGTGGTGGTTGGGGGGGGGGGGGGGGGGGGGGGGGGGGGGCCCCCGGGGGGGGGTTTTTTTTTTTTTTTTTTTTTTTTTTTTTTTTTTTTTTGTTTTTGTTGTTTTTTTTCCCCCCCCCCCCCCTTCTTTTTTTTTTTTTTCTTTTTTTTTTTTTTTTTTTTTTTTTTTTTTTTTTTTGTGTGTGGGGGGGGGGGTGGGGGGGGGGGGGGGTTTGTTTTGTTTTTTTTGGAAAAAAATTTTTTTTTTTTTTTTTTTTTTTTTTTTTTTTTTTTTTTTTTTTTTTTTTTTTTTTTTTTTTTTTTTTTTTTTTTTTTTTTTTATTTTTTTTTTTTTTTTTTTTTTTTTTTTTTTTTTTTTTTTTTTTTTTTTTTTTTCTTCTTTATAAATAAAAAAAAATTTTTTTTTTTTTTTTTTTTTTTATGGGGGGGGGGGGGTTTTTTTTTGGGGGGGGGGAAAAAAAAAAAGTCACGGACTTATCAAACGACCCTCGTACTTCTGCTTTCCCGCAGAGTCTTTGCTTATATTCATTTACGTCCCATGTCATGTGTGTCTGGCTGCGGCTGCCTGAGCAAGCGAAAATTAATAATTTATTAAATACTACATATAAAAAAAAAAAAAATATAGTAAAATAAAATAAAACAAACAACTGGGAGAGAGGGCTAAGAGACAGGAGACACAGGAGACGGCAGTACTGCTAAATATCGAAAACGTCGCGGCGCCCACGCAGTTTTACTGCTTTGCCTGCTGGCCGAAACAACATAAAAGAGACGCTAAAATCGCACAAATGCAAAATAGATTATGGGATTATTTTTTATCTGAAGAAGCGATGATTATTATGTTGCAATGGCAAAAACTGTTATCTTTAATTGTAATTTCTCATTAATTTCAATTTAATCTTTTCTAAAAGAAATACTCGATATTTGCATATATCGATAATTGAAGGAGTAAGCCAAACACACAGCTTGAAATGGCAACCCTTCGAACTTTCGATATTTTTCTGCCTTTCATTTTGTCCCTGATAACTCAAACAATTATTAAATAGGCGCAACAATGAAAATAAAAACAAACAGACACACACTCACATTTATCATGAAATAATACGCTCATTATAAATGCTTAATTTTTACAATTTTTAAGTACATATTTTTATTGCGTGTCAATGGCAAAAAGCGCGTCACAACGCACCCGACGATCGCCGGATCGGCGGACTGTCTGCCAAATTGTTGCTGCTGTTGTTGTTGCTGTTGCCGGTGGTTGTATTCCCCCAATGCTTATATATTTTATCTTTCGGTTAGCCATAATATTTCTCGCGCCGTCAAGCGACGTCGACCTTGTGCCACGGCTCAACGCGTAGAAAGCGAAAAAGTCAAGTCGAAAATCGAAGAGAAGCGGTGAGGAAAATTTCGAAGAAAAACTACTGGTAACATTCGTCAAAATGATTTTCACTTTAAAATGCATGCACACAATGTGTAAATATAAATATTATTTGCATTTGCACTTACATACCATACATATTCATATATATTCATCTATATTTGTTATATTTGCTGCGGCGCTACGCGGCGTATGCGCAATGTTTGCGCAAGGCAGACTGCACACTGGACAGCAACTTTATGGCAGCGCATTAAAAAATCAAATTAAATAAATATGTGCGGCTTGTTTTTTCGCATATCTATTATTTTAAGTTTGCATATAAGAAAAAAATGAAATTTAGCATAAATCAAGTTTTTACGGCCAGCGAAAGAAGCTGTTTGACATTTGTGAAATAAAGACATAAACTTAAAAGAACCTGAATAGTATAGATATATTATTAAATTAAATCCGTGATTGATATTGCCAGTATATGCCATAATTTAACTGATTTATAGTACATGCCAGCTTAGCGTCTCGACTTGATTCACTACTGCAAATGCAAAGCAATTCAAACTACACGCACTTGACTCATTCAATTAGCCAACTGAATAGGTTCGTTGCACTCATTGCGCTCAACGAGTGCACCCATAAATCTGCCAGCACTATACCCACTTACATACTATATATGGACACATTTAAGGGGCATTTGCCATAACTCAATGGATTAATTGCATGAAATATTCGCTGAAAGGGACCCAATCAAAAGAAAGCTTACGCACAGGCGGACAGACGGACGGACGGACCCATTAGCCAATGTTGGATGATAAAAAACATCTTGAGCACAGACGGTGCAGAAATAGCGTAGCGCATTACAGCAATAAAGACATCGCGCATACGCCGCGTGTGCGCTACGTAAAGCCAATTAAAACTCATAAACAAAATAAAAATTAAAAAATATATGTGCGTCGCTTTGCCATTTCATGCCATCACTTTCGCCTTTTACCGACTTGTCCTTAAGCGTAAAGGGCATTTGCGGCTCTCCAAGGGATAATGCTCATTAAAAAAATAAAGAGCTTACATTTCAATATAAGAAACGGCAAGTGCAATATAGGGAACCTCCAAGATATACTAAATGATTAAATTATCTTTCATATTGCAATTAAAAATTCGAACAATATAAATCCAGGGTATATTTTTGTTCGTACAGCTTTATTAGTTTTCATTGTCTTTATGATATTTTTTTATTTATTAATTAACGCCCGCATAAAAACAAAAATCTTCTTGGCATTCGGCATTTCGTTTGTTTATTTAAGTAATATTGGGAAACATTTGAGAAAATGAGAAATGTTTTTCTTTTTTTTGTTTTATGCTCCGAGCTGGTGAGTTCAAATTTCCCATGGCTTTGACTTTACGTTACCAGAGCGGCCTGGGCCAGGCTGTGCCCTGCCACATGTTTATACCTATTTTTATATACAGTGTCTACTGTTGAAATTCCGAAGGCGGCAATTGGCTTCGCACTTCATAAATGCGCTTCTCCCGCTCTCTGTCTCTCTCTCTCTCTCCCTCTCTACTTTTCTTAATCATTCCCCAACAGGTTTTACGCATTTCAAAAATATTTTGAAATCCATCGCGTCGCAGGCGGCTGCGGTGGCAAGCGGCAAGTGGCCACCGGCATCGGTTGTGGAAAATCTGCTAATTTCATTTACGTTTTTGGCTAATGCACAGGTTTTTTTTTGTATTTAATCGAAATCAATCAGAATATCTATTCACTGCTTTGCTGATTTTGGTATCCGCATTTGCAATATGTTTAGCGCAAATAAATATATGTATGTACATTCGTTTATTTTTCAATCCGCCATGTGATGAGCGGCTGTACCTCGTACAACATGACGTATCCGTGATATATTAATCGTGGTAGACAAATCTATTTTAAATCGATTTATGTGAATTGTTCATCAAGCACCACTTGATCTCACTCAATTGAATACCCTGTGCAGCAAAGAATAAGTGCGAAAGGGTAGCTCGAATTCATTATTGAATAATAATTTATATAGACTTTACGAGATTTTTAAGACTCTCCACATATTTAACATTTAAAGACAATAATTTCCGCCCCTAATTTATGTAGAATATATGTTCCTCTTTTTTTCAATATCAACTCTTTAAATATGCTATAGTTGTATAACATATGGTGTTACGTAGTATTGCGATTGAATTTATTGATGGCCACAAATTAGATTACCATCAAAGGCAATGGGGAATTGATGGGCGTCAGCTTAATTAATGTTGATCAATTTACGCTTGGTTAGCCGCCTGTCTTGGCCTATAAATGCCAAGTTAATTGATCAAAAGTATAAATTAGTCAAACCCAAATACTTAATTTGAATGTCACACATTTCATAGTTTCAAAAAATACACATAGAAATATAATGAATTATAATTTTCATAAACAAAATAACGTTCAATATGACGTCTGAGGCTAGTGAGGAGCATCTGACGGTGCACTTTAAACAGCACTACGAAAAGGAAGCCGAAGTTCTCAAACTTTTACTTGATCTGCAGCGTCGCTTTCGTGCGTATTATCAGTTCTATCAGTGCGAAGTGCAGACCCAACAAATCATAAACGAGCGACTGTGGCTACTGACTCAGCGTTATCTGATACTGATTAGCTCGGCGCCGGGCTGTCGATATCCCCAGGTCTATTCGCTATCCGCAGAGGAGTCGATTATCAATGAGTACGAGGAGAAACTGGAAGTGCTGCGATCCTCAAAGTGAGCTTATAATAAGTAGCCAAAATATGTGCTTGGATGAGTCCTGATATCGTCTTCTGTATCCACAGCAATAGCATGAAAAAAAGTATCCTTGAGCTCAACGAGTGCTGCAAAACATTTTTTGACGCATACAACCAACTGAATTTCAACCTGGAGACGCCGTTTATTATCGGCGATGATCACCATCGCAGCATCACTAGCCACAAGAACATGGTTGTCGACATATTTCATTATTTATATTCTGCAGTATTGAAAATGAAGTGTTACATGCATCAGATAGATCCTATCAGCTTGGAGAGCATTGAAGACTATCGCGAGCTGCTCAAGAAGGAGTCAACCTACGAGGAATTTCATGAGTATATCATGGAAACCTTCGTCTACTGCAAATGCCTTCTGCCGCTGAAAACTTGCCCAATTATAAAGCATAAGTGTATTCACGAAAGAATCGAAAACTTGAATTATGTTTCCCGATGAAATTATAATGTTATTGTTTATTGAGTTCATTATTTATTTTCTTCTTTTGTTTTGCTATTAAGTGAAGTCAGCTGCGCTTAACAATGATAATTTATCGATAGGCTGACAAAATATTAAAATTATCCTTTACAACACTATACAATAATTTGATGCTTTCGCAAACTGTTTTCATACAGAAAATAAAAACGACAATAATAATAAAAAAGGGCAGCTTGCCGTATTTTCGTTATTTCCGCTATCTGTCCTTGTATTTCGTATTTGCTTACAACTAAGCGGACTCATTAATTTGGCCATTAGCCGGATACTGGTTATTAAACACAGCAGCAGAGCAGAGGCACAGCAGCATTATGTGGCATCAAATTTAATGCTATTAGCAATGTGTAATTATCCCTGCGGTTGTCTATTGTATTTAAGTGCTTCGGAGTCAATGGAACTGTTTATTGAGGATGCTCTCATTTCTGTCGTCGTTATGTTAATATTCAGATTCATCTGTATTCTCATTACCGAGGATACCAACATTTTGCAGTGGATTTTATCGACAATAATTTCACAATGAACTTTACTCAAATGTCAAGTGAAATACAAATCCCAACGTGGCGAAAATAAACTGAACAACATGGTCTGAGTAGTACTTGGAAAACGCAACAAAGCTGGTAGGTTTTTCTTCGTACTTTTAATACACAGTTCAAGGTATTATAACTACATTTGTTGCATCTTAATCCCATTTCACCTGCAGCTCAGTGTGCATATTTTCGATAAACCTTGTTGCACAGTGTTTGCGTGTGGGTGCGTTGACAATGTCTTTTTGAATCGATGGACACATTCAACTCTGAACTTTTAGCTGACGCCAACGAGAATTTCGCCTTTGGATGCTCTTGGGCTGGCAAGCGAGCAAATAGGCGACTAGAAAGAGAGAGGGAGAGGGAGAGAAGAGCGTGATAGAGATAGTGAGGTAGAGCATGTCAAGCGTGTATAATAGAAGCAAGCACCCACTGAGAAGCAGAGACACAGCGACACGCACAGCAAACGGCATACAAAGTAGCAACATTGGACGAGCAACCTCCTCTCTGGCCTCACGCCCTACGCCTTGGCCATCCTCCGTGTTGTGGGACAAGCTTCAAGCCCCACAACTGGCACTTGTGCAATTGTGTCCCATGAAACGAACCAACGAACCCATTGAGCCAAGTGCCTGCCTCGCATACGCTCGACTCGGCTCTGTCCTGGCTGTGACTGGGATGGCAATCAAAGCGCATTTGTATCTGAAACGTGGCCATCTGTGCCAGCACGGGGCTACGGTGTGGTGCGCCCAAAAGGACACTGAGGCTCAAGGATAACACGCTGAACAAACCCAGCCTGATATACATACATACATATATGTATGTGTATAGTATAGAAATCAGAAGCGACAGGCTCGTGCGTCATTCGATTATGACTTAGGCCAGGCCGTTTTCACTTTTCACTGAGTTTATATTTATCTTTTATACATATGTATGTATGTACATATATTCGGATAAACAGAAATTCTGTAGAATTAGCGGGGACCAAGTGACGTCCCCAGAACCATGTTTATGATAATGACGTCGCAGCTGGCCATAGTCGCCGTCCACATCGTCGTTGTCGTTGTGCGGTTGTCGCTAGCTCTGGTTTATTTATAGCCCTCGCAGCTAGGATAATTGAAAAGGAAGCACAACAGGATATGACAACGCCCCCGTTACACCCGATCCCGCATGGTAGGGAGACGCCCTTCTGTCACATTAATTGAAAAAATCACTGTTCTCTTGCTGATTGCCCCGGCATTGTAAGCTCCTCAATGGGATTTATTTATATAACCATTCAACCGGAGCTGCGCTCCCAGCTAATGTAATCCCTGTGTGTAAGAACAAGACAGCCTGGACAGAATTGTGCAACCGAGGCAAGTTGCCTCACTGCGACAGAGGATGCGACGAGGCTCCCTAATCATGTATAAGGGTTGCGCAAACAACTTGTTAGCACATAAAAAAGTCATTCAACTATAGCTGATTATGGGTTACATTGGAATTCATTTAATGATCAGATACTCATCTAAACAAGTACTTCTTACTACAATTGCAATTTACTGAAATTTGTATTAAGATTAAGAATTTCAACTGGTTGTCCTCATCATGAATTCAAAAGAAAATTAATCTTATGGAACTCTATTAAATCAAAATTGCATTTTACACTCCTTAATATAGATCAATAAAAAACTTAAGCCTTTATAGAAAGTATAGATAAATAATAGAATACTCGTTGGATAATTTATCGTATTTGTAATAAATAGCATTTACTGATTTCATATCGATTTGTCTTTAGATTTTCGACCCATATATCTTGAAGATATTACAATATGATATGCATCAGAAAATGTTTACTCACCAATAGTGCCCATTTTCAGAGGGATCGAGTCTTGCATTAATCCAAGTTCAGTTTTTAATCCCACGTTGACCTTGATCAATGTCTGATCAGTGTTATCAGCAATCCGTAGTGAGAGGGTAACAGATTCGAGGTATTTGAGAAATTCGAAAATTTCTTGGCAACAAAATTGAGTACAATAAGCGGCGAACACACTGATAAAGTCACATTGCAAATGGCGATTGGAAATTATTTTGACTTTGCTTTGCGATTGTAAAAAAATTGACAAATTTTCTTTGTTTTTCAGTGAAAATTGTTCAAGGTTTAATTTGTTTTTTTTTTTTTATCTTCTGGTTTTTTTTCACACAATGCAACAGTTTGGCAAAACGCGGCAAAATATCGCAAAGTAATGAATGAATATTTAGCGCGTATTTTGTATTGTTGATATATTGCAGATGTAGGCTGGGACGTGGTAGTATTATATAGTGTAGTGCAGTAGAAGAAGCGAGTCACTGAAATAATACACAACACAATACACAAGCAGCGAAAGAGAGACGTGACAAGACGGAGAGAAATCACGACGAACACGTCCACACGTCAGGAGTTTTCCGTTATGAATGTTTTCGCATTTTCCAAGTGCCGCCGATTTTATATTTGTTGCATCGCAATCGTTCGGCTATATCGCCTCCACTTCGTGCATGGATATTGGCCAGCGGAATTCGCTTCGTTTCGCTATTCGGTTCTTGCTTCTTTCGGCTTCGGTTGTACCCGAAAATCTTGGGCAAATTTCCCGCTCTCACTCTCTCTCTCTCTCTCTCTCTCTTGCGATTTTCCATGTTGGAGAAAAGCTTTGCGGCATAGCTTTCACTAGCGCCACCAGCGTTGTCGTGGGAAAAGCTTGCGCGTTTCTTGGGTTCAATGCATTGTGCGTAGGTTCCTTCCGAAATGTTTTACAGGTGCGGATTCGCATTCATTTGACAAACTCGTCATCCTAAAAGTATGTTATGAAAACTATCGGAAATTAATGATTTGAAAAATATTTAGAAGGAAAAAAAGTTTAAAAAATAATTATGTAGTTATGAATTTAAAAAAAAAACTATTCCAAGTCAATTTGCTTTTATATTCAGTTTTTGTTTATACAATATATAAAAATTAAAATTCTAAGAATATATGAAATTAATAAATTGTGAATAAAATAAATATAAAAGCTTAGAATATTTAAGACTAAATAGTATTTTATTACTATCTTTGGAAATATTAATGAAGTAATATTTAAAAGTACTATTCTTTTTCACTGTTTGCTGGTATTTTATAATTTCCAAAGAAAATGATTATACGATTATAAAGTGATTAAAATAAATGGAGAAACGAACTTGGAACATGCTCAAATTGTTTTGTTTTCAGGTCATCCTCCTGCATTATTGTCATCGGGCGTATCACTTTCATCTCGCACCACACTCACTCACTGACTGACAAACACCCCTGACCCCAATACACAAGTTTTAAACGACTCCACCCAGATCCCCTCTCCTCCGTCGGCTCTGGGAGAAACTTAATCTGGCTTTGTGTTGTGGCCGCCATTAGCGAAGCGATAAAGCGAGTGCAAAAACTATTTTAAGCTGATTTTATTACCTCAAACCGATTGGGCGGAAATTAATTACCGCCCCAGTCGCAACAACCGTAACAGGAGCAACAACAACAATAGAAACAAGGAATACTACGGTGAGTGTCTTTCGAGTATCGGCTAAATACCAAGCAATTTTTAATACAACATAAACAAAACAGATTCGCAAAACTTCAACATGCACGCAAGGACAGAGCCCGACTGACGTCTGTGGAAGGTGTGGAAGGCGTGTGTGCAGTGTGGGATTGGGTGCAGCACCATGCCACATCCCACACTGCTGCAGAGCAAGCAGCTCGCAGCTCGTGTAGAAACCGCCGCAAATTAAGTTTGCGGCAGAGACGTCCTTGAACCAAATACTCAACATGGCAAAAGACAAAGCCAAGGGAAGGTATAAATAATGTAGCCCACCTTCTGCTGCCTCCACTTGCCCTCTCCTCCTCCTCCTCCATCGGCTTCTGTTCGTCTGGCGCAGTCGCGCCTCCATCGTCGTCTTGCGGTAACAGTTAACTTGATTATTTTACAAATAATTGAAAAGGCTGCCAGAGCCATTGCACAAATTGCACAAAATAGACAGAGAGAGACAGACACCCTTCCCGCTGCAGTGCACCCTGCCTTACACCTGGCAGGATTGATGTTGCCGTTTCCGGTTCGTGGTTCTCACACTCGAGCGGCTTTCATGACGGCAGCAACGTTGGCGTCGCGTCACCATCGCCAGGCATCGACTGTGACGACAACACCGGCAACACCAACACGAACACCCACACACTTGGCAGGAGACGAGTCGCAAATATTGCGCAAAGGACACGACAGAGACAGAGTGTGCACATGCCTCGAGAACTCCCTGCCCCGCCAAATACTCTTTCTCGAAGAAATTGTATTCCTTTTCTTTGCCAGTCTCAGTTTTTCTACAAATTCTTTTTCTTTCTACACAGTTCTTGGATTATATTAAGTATTTCTCAATTCTCCTCAAGTTTCTTATATCCATCTAACATCCTATTCCTACTGCACTTGGAGACAGCGACAAATCCATCCACCGCATCGACCTAACCCAATGCGAAATGCGACTCTGTCCATGCCAAGGAGTTTCGGCAAAAGCATGTGGAGTCTATTAATAGAGTCGTTCGAGCCGAAACTCAAAGTGAACTTATGAACTTAACTGGCTCATCGGTTGCCAGGCAGCTCGGGCCGTAGTCAAAATTAACAGGCGCCCCATTCAATTGAATCCACGCCGAGTCAGTCATCCGCTCACCCAGTGCCCCAGTCAGGCCGAGTCAGGCAATTCGTCAGCAGGCAGCAATCAGTCGCGCCTGGGGCTGCGCTGCGTGAGGAACGCGAATTGGTTTGTAGTTATGCACGAGGTGGTGCGTCCGTGCAGTGAGCCGCAGTCGAATAAAACGCGGAACACGTCCAGCAAGCCAACCAAATGCTCCAGCGCAACGTTGTGCAATCGAAGCAGCATGGTAGCAGTTGCAGCTCCGGCTCCACCGCCAACACCAGCTACGCCTAACACAGCACACAGCGCGCCCCTCACCGTGCCCTGCATCGAGCTGACTCCGGCGAGTGAGCATGCTGCCAGCGTGGAGAAGCAACCAGATAGCAACAACAACAACCGGGAGAAACCTGCACAGGGTGCGCCCAATAACTATGTGGCCCGTCGCACGTGGATAACCACAGATCGCATGAACGAGCTGCGTCGCAAGGCGCAGGAGGCGGCCAAACAGAACAAAATCTTCACCATACGTGGCTGCTTCAATTCGGTACGAAATGCTCTGCTAGCACGCGGTTGGGTTGAGAAGTTGGACATGCATCGCAAGGTGATGCCAATGGGACAGATGACATACGAGGATCTGACGCAACGTCTGCCAAAACGCAAGGCTGGCGAGACGAGGCGGCAGTATGTGCTCAAGTGCGAGCGGAACATTATGTCGCGCTTCCTGGAGCACATGCCAGTTGATTTCCTGTGGACAAATCGTAAGGAGAAATGCGACTACATCGATCAGGCCAAGAATCCTGGCATGACCATTAATAAATTCCATCGAGCACCCTTCACCACCAAGGAGGGATTATGCAGCCAGTTACGTGATTTCCATTGGTTCTTCGAGGAGGGCATGGCCGAGATGTACTTCCCACGCTGCTACAATGTTTGGAGTCCCGAGGAGCTGGGTGAATTTGTGGACAATTTCAAGTTGACCGCCTGCGTTGCGTATCTCCGCGCCATGCTCTATCGCTACCACAAGCAGGGCAGCGACTCAGTCTTCTCGCCCAGCGGCAAAATACCCTACTCCTCCATTGATTTTGCGTACAAGCGCCTGGTCGACTACATCGATAGCTGTCAGCACAACGACATCGACTTTGAGGATCCGCCAAAGATCTGGGAACATGACTGGGATGCATTTCTCTATCAACATCAACAGCTGGTCAACGAGGAGGGACGCATCCAGCACGATGGACAGCGTGGCGTGGATCACATGGTCAAGAGCTGTATATCGCTGGTGGAGAAAATGAAAATCCATTGGCCCCAGTACAGTCTTGATGGTTATCAGAACTTGTGGATTGTCAAGCCGGCGAACAAGTGTCGTGGTCGTGGCATCCTGCTCATGGATAATCTCAAGAAAATACTCGGTGTGGTCAATCCCTCCATAGCCTCAAAAAGTCGCTATGTTGTGCAGAAATATATAGGTGAGTAGGGGACAACAAATTGATGAGAGTTTCTATATTTGTATTATGCTGATGCGTTCAATAAGTGTTGCCGAGCGTTGAAATTTAGCAGTTGCCTAACACTGTTTAGAGATAGACTTAGAATCTGCTTAGAACACTGATTTATACAGCTGATTCTAATTCACAATTGACAATTAAACATATCGATAACAACAACAAATAATTCCATGATCTGCCTACAGCATATGCTAGTAACGATTTTTAGAAAATTTCCCAACAGAAGAGGGTCAAATTCAAAATGGTAAGCCTAATAGGGAAATCTTTGTACTATATAAACAAATTCTTTCCGATATACAGTACTTCAATTACCACATATTGTCATGTACCTAGTCTAGAAAAGCGCACATTCCGCCAATCTCACTTTTATTTAAAACCTTCTTTTTTGAGCATAATTCGAAATATGCTCGGGCTCTGGACTGAAAACGATATAAACAAACATGCCTAAAGTAGGTCACAAATCAGGCCGCTGACATTGTTGTTTTTGTTGTTGCTTATTATGCCATGGCAAGATGGGCGAGGGGTGGAACCTTACCAAGTTTCCCACTCGTATCAGCAGGCACGCACAGACCAAGCGAGAGCGTGTGTATAACGTGTGTATGTACATAGTCATTGCAAAATGCATAAACATTTGGCCTAAATGCGCAGCCATTTGCCACGTTGGCATATCCCGTGGTTGGTTTCATAATGTGCCGCCCCCTGAGCGAAGCAGTTAATGCAACAGGTGACTGAGACTGTCTCGGAGAACTATTAGCTAGAGATAAACTAACTAAATCATATCTAATTTTCAGAACGCCCGCTCATCGTCTTTCAGACCAAGTTCGATATCCGTCAATGGTTTCTCATAACCAATACGCAGCCGCTGGTGGTCTGGTTCTATCGCGAGAGCTATCTGCGCTTTAGCTCGCAGGAGTACAGCCTGAGTAACCACCACGAGTCAGTGCATCTGACCAACTACGCTATACAGAAGAAGTATACGAACGGAAAGCGGGACAAGCGTTTGCCCAGCGAGAACATGTGGGACTGCTACTCGTTTCAGGCATATTTACGTCAGATTGGCAAATCCAACATGTGGTTGGAGCGCATTTATCCAGGCATGCGTAAGGCCATTGTGGGCACCATGCTGGCCTCGCAGGAGAACATGGATCGACGCCCAAATACATTCGAACTGTTCGGGGCAGACTTTATGATATGCGAAAACTTCTATCCGTGGCTCATCGAGATCAATTCGAGCCCAGACCTGGGTGCCACCACCAGCGTGACGGCACGCATGTGTCCCAAGTGTCTGGAGGATGTGGTCAAGGGTAAGTCAATGTTGTCTAGACTGCTTAAAACTAAGCTAATTCCTTGTCTCTTGCAGTTGTGATTGATCGCCGATTGGATCCCAAATCGGATATGGGTAACTTTGAGCTGGCCTATCGTCAAGTTGTACCGCCCACACCCGCTTACATGGGCCTTAATCTCTTCGTCAAGGGCAAGCAGCTGCTACATAAGGTCAATCACGGACATGGCCACTACTACTACCAGCAGCAGCGCAAGGAGCGTAGCCTGGCGACAAGCAGCGTGTTCCGACAGCGCTCGGCCATCATACCAGCAACGACCATGTCCCGCATACATCGTGCTATGCCTACCTTCAATGCAACCGAGTATATGGAAAAGTACATGGTCGAGCCCTTGAGCAGCAGTCGCAGCAGCATCAGCAGTACCCAACAGCAGCAGCAGCAGCAGTCTGCAACCACAACCACCTTCAACACCCTCAAATCTCCCACGGTTGGCTCCATAGCCAACCAACCCAGTTCACCTTGTCCATATCTACTTAAGCAGGCGGGACGCTCCATTTCTCAGCTGCTGAGTGCCACCCAAAAGCGAAACACAACGAGCAACAATGCCTCAGGAGCATGCATGGAGCTGAACATGAATGCTTCTCTGCCACCCAAGCGTCAACGTAGCTGTGGTCCACGTTTTGCTACCAACCAAGTGGAGAGCACTGAAAAGAAATTCAAGATTCTGATTAAGAACTATGCTTCCAACACCGCTGCGAATCTGCTTGAGAAACAGGAACCGGTGCCCAGTGCGCCGGCCACGGCGCCAGTCATCAGTGAACGTAAATGGCGAAGTCTACGCAATATCAACGGGACCACCACGTCCTCGACGACGACGGCGACGTTAACATCTACCTGTTCAAGGTCGAAGCAAATGACCACATCGTCGCTGCTTGAGAGCAGTCACTGCTCACGTCGATTTGCCCGCACCAAATCCGAGATCGAAAGCTCCGCCAGTATGCATGCCATCGGACGCACCTTTGGACGCAAGTCAAATGGTCCGCGCCTGCCCATCAGTATCTCGGTGCAGGCGTTGCATCGTGGCGAACCGATTCTTAGCGCCATGAAGCAAGCCACCAGTGAACTGCAGCTATCGCAGTCCCAGATCGTTAGTCCGCGCACCGCATTGGCCAACAAACTAAACAATTCAACCTTAACCGTGCCACTGCCCACTTGTTGATTCCCATTTCCGGGCCGTATCTCACTGCCGCAGCACGAACTACAAAAACACCATAGAGATTACATAACATTGATTCTTTCGGTTATTGACATATTATATTTATAATTATTGCTAATATAATTATAACTGTTATTTTGAACGTTGAACATTTATAATAGTTTTGTAAATATCTAACACTACAAAATAAAAATCTATTTACGAAAAGATTTTTATTCAAAATATTTCTGTTATATGATCTGTACAATACGTAGGAATTATTTAATATTTGCATTTTTTTGTAATTACAAAGTAACTTCTCATTTTGTTGTTCGGCGAAAGCTTTGTGTACCAATAATGCTATTAATGAGTTCCATAGAATTTATTTCGGAGCGGTGTATTGTAATGCTAAGTTCTCGCGAACTGTTGAATTTAGCGTTATCTTGGGCACAACATTGGCCTCTTTCGAGCTAACGCTGGTGACTTTCTGTTTAGTGATAAACTACGGAATAATAAGAAAGAAATTCAATAAGATATCTGAGTGTATATATCATGAAAAGCGGAGGATAACTCACCTTGCCTACCTTACTACCAACTTTACCAACAAGGAGTTTGGCAGTTTTCGGCTGTTCCTTGGATTCTTTTGGCATATGTCTATTCGCCTTTCGCCCGGGCGTTTTTACATTGCCTAATATTTTATGAAGTAACTGTGTTCGTGGATTTGGTCTTCTCGGTAATGTGCTATACAGTTTTACTTGTGTACCTTGCAGCTCAAGGGGCCTGTTACCCTCCAGTTCCTTATTGGTATTATAATTGACCTGGAATACGCGTTCAAAAAGACCTGTAGCAGCCAACGGATTCCGTGGCACATCTAATACCACTCGTATGCAATCCTTAACGGCTAGTGGACAAATTCTGGCCGTCACCTCAGTCGAGTGGGATAAATCTGGTGTGGAATTAATCTCAATCAGTATGGGGTTAAAGTGTTCATCAAGCATAAAGTCGCATCCATATAATTCAAATGCATTTGGAACTAATTCGGTCTCATCCAAGCTGGCCAGTACCACGGCCGTTAGATTCTGTTTGAAGCCATTATAAATTTTTCCCCAAGTTCCATCAGGTGCTCCTATTTGCTTTAAGTGGCTCTTAAACTGTTCCAAAGACCACATATTATTTTTCGGCAATCGGCCATCACGATTTTGTTTATTCTTGTAGCGCTTCTGAACAGAGTTATTGGTCAGATGAATGGACTCCCGCAGATCATCCATTGTGAACTCCTGCGAACTGAACCGTAGATAACAGTCGCGGTATGTCCAAATGGTCACCTGCGATTCTCCAATCGTAAGCAGCATGTACTGACGTATGTCGAACTTCGTGCGATAGATCAAAAAAGGTCGTTCTGAAAGAAAATATAGAAAGTATAGAGTTAAATCTACTGCAATCTTATCTATTCTATGCATCTTATGATCTTTTGTATGTTTCTATTTCAACTATTTTACCTATTTGTTCTATCAATCTATAAATATTTATACTCACCGATATATTTCTGTACAATATATTTCCGATTTTGATTATTTGAGGTCCATTGCAGAATGTCGTCCAGGCAGCTGCGTATGACAATTCCTATGCCCCGGGACTGATAGCCAGGTTTAAGAATCCAAAGATTTCTGCACCCATCCCAGCAAAAGTCCCTACGTACCGCTTCAATTTGCTCAATATATTGGGTTGCGAGACGTTTATATTCGGACATGACTTTTTCGTTAACTAGGAACTTGGAATGCGTATGCAGTACCTTGGACGACTGCACCATGAACGTTTTTATTTCTACTATTTCTGCCGGCGTTTGCATCTTAACGCGTGCATCATCAATTGAATAGTGCTGGTTTTGTCGTATTATATCCTTGACTTTGTTCAGGGCAAAGTCAATTGTACTACTGTTTACCGCACCATTCTCAAGATCAATCATATCGGAAGCACGATGCTCTTTAATGTATCGCAGTAAACAACATGCCTGGGTCTGATGATAATCCTCTATAAAGGCAGAACGTTCCTCCATACTATTGGCGCCGAGGCGATAAAAACGCGGATAGCTCATGCCACATACACCATCCTCACGAAACCATCGCTCCTGTTCAGCACAGCCAACAAGACCAACTTTCGTTGAAAAATCAAGCAGTTTGCTTCGTCTAACACGATTGCGAAAAGGCTTCACTTCCGAGAACAAATCAGGTTGACCCTTACTCTGCCATATAAAGAAAGAAGGAAAATTATTGATCATCTTTGATATGACAACTGCTTCGTAGTCATTGCCCCGTCGCGCATGCTCTAACAGTGAATCTTCTGACATTGTCTGCAGCTTGGCATGACGATATGAGGGTAATTTCTCCAACCAGCCGCGACGCACCAGCGCCCGTCGTACAGTATGATAATTTCCATAGACGGTGAAAATGCGACGATTTCGATAGGCATCGATAACACGCGTTCGATAAGTGTTGCGCAATTGCCTTTTTTGTGCATCAGATGTCAAGGCGCTTCCCGAAGTGACTTTCTTTGTGGCAAGTGGTTGTGATGAGACACTACTTAGATTGAGTCCATGCAGTTGTTTGTGCAGTGGTAGAGTTGAATTTGAACTCTCAATGGTATGACTGCCTCCCACATTCTTGGGCAAAGAACATTGCTTGCAGAGGGTGTCAAGTTCCGCATCCAAGTTCTGTATTAAGGATTGAATTCGGGAAACGGGATTATAATATCGGTTACGTTTTGAAAATACACCCGTCAACGCCTCGCTCATGTTGATATTTTGAATGTTTTTGATTAGCTTAGTTTCAGATCTTTCAATCTTCAGCTGTAGGCGTCAGGTGCTTCTGCAGCCGATTTTTGCTGCAAAAAACGTAAAATTTTGAAGCAGTGGCCAAACCTATTTCTAATTATATCGCATTTAAATAAGTAGTGTATTTAGGGATTTATAAAACATAGCTTAAATGAAACAGTAAAATTTGAGACCCAAAAACTTGTAACAAAACGAATGCAATGTTGTCAACACACGAAAGCCTATTTTAAATTTCAAACAAATTAAGAACAACAATTTTTATCACAGCATACTGCAATCAAATGATTGAGGTGAAAGTTGATTTTCCTCGTCTGTATCAGTATTCAATTCTTCTTCAAATTGGGATTTTATTTTTACCCCTGCCACACATTTTGCTATAAACTTCACTTACATATTTATTGGAAGGACATATACATACTACATAGCTATAATAAACGATTATCCAAGATATTACATGGCAAATTAAGAGACATTTTTATCAGGTTGTTAATTTCAAACGTATGGCTTCAGTCACAGCAAACATGGGTCCATGTCCAGGCACAATGTGGCTACATAATTGAGACATACGATGTCGCTCCTCAGTCTGGCGTTTCTCGTCTTCACTGCCGGCAGTTTTCCAGATCTGCTCGTCGTCCACATCTTCCCGCCGCTCGAAAAGATCTCCGCAAACACCAACTGTACCACCCAGCTGAGAGTTATGAACTATAACAGAGATACAGCTCATTGTGTGTCCAGGTGTCTTCTCGATTAGTACTTCGCCATTGGAATCCAATGCGCCGGAATGTTCGAAGTAGGCGTCACGATTGGACGCGCAGGAGCCGACGATATGCATACGCGCTTGCAGAAACAGATAGTTGCAACCCGTGTGATCCGAGTGTCCATGTGTGCACACAACTACGTTTATATCCTCCACTTTTAGTTCATGTGCAGCCAGGAGCGATTTCATCAGTTCGCCATCCCATGCGGTCATTGTGTCCACTATAATATTGGTACCATCGCGACATCGTATAAGTGTGCAGCTGCAATTAGCGTGCATAACGTTTGTGTCATTCTCATCATCATATGAGTATCCCGCCTGAAGGACTATGACCTGGTTGTGCATTGCTTCCAATTGGATTGTTGTGATTTGAAAATAAAGCTTTGCGACCCTACGGAAAAAATTGAGCCCATTTACAGTTTATCGATAATCACGCACTAGCGCCAGTGCTGCCAATTTCAAATAAAAAAAATAACTCAACATTTCCTATACTTATCGGATTAAAGAATTTGAGTTTTAAACTAAGTAAGCAATAATATAAACTAAGTAATTAATTAATTTATTGGTAAATGCCTTTGAATTAGTTACAAACATGACTTCAACCAGGGCTGCAGAGATTGATCAGCACAGCTGTTTGCCGCACAGGGTGGCACTTTGCGAACAGCTGATGGTCGGCGCGCACACATTTTATAAGTCGCAGTTTGTTTATTATTTAACACATTTTCTGTATAAAACCTACCATATTGATAATGTATTTAAATTACCTGCCACATGCCGGTTGTAAATGTGTCCAATATTTAGTACAAATACGACAGCTACAACTGTTACGCCGGCATGTAAATATTGGCGCCAAGCCACCTATAAGAGACCGGTCCGAAATGGTAACATGGTCCATGCAAACTCTCCACAAGCCGTTCAACAACAATATAAATCGGTATTTTAGCACTGAGAGTGGCTCAAACAAACATCACCAGATTCTGAGCAGCGAGGACGAGCTGGATGATGGGGACACAATAAATCTGCAGTATGATCTGAGCCAGCAGCTAGGCACGGCACAAAGTGCTAGTGAACTATTCGCTTTAATAGATGAAAACCCATCGAATATTACGCAGTGCATTTCAGCGCTTTGGATATACTATCAGCGCCTCACCACCTCCGAGATGGAAAATCTAACGGATCGCGTACAGCAGGAGTTGTTACCAAACCTGGATAAACACATCAGCACAATGAATGTGAATGACCTAAGCAGTTGCTACTTGTATTTGCGCAAAGTTCGTGTGCCCAACAGTAACACAACGCTCGAACGGATTCTAATGCGTGCACTGCACATTATAGATAGTGAACAGAACAGATCCTTGGTGCCGCTATCGGCACTCTCACGTCTTCTGGTGGGCATCAATCATGAACGTGACTTCTTCACTCCGCTGGTCTGTCGAAATTTCATGACACATCTGGAACAACATATAACCCATTGTCAGAGCGAGCAAGAGGTTCGTTTATTATCCACTTGTATGTTTCAACTACACCCACTAATCGACAAGGAACTCCTGGATATGTACAAAATGCGGGTGGAGATGCTACTGCACGACAACGTATTGAGCAGCTCCACGCCCAAAGCGTTGCTTAAGTCATTGCACATGCTTAATCTGCCCGTGTGGTCGCATTTAAACACTGAAATCATACGGAAAGTTTTGCTGGAGCTGCAGCCCTGCCTAGCGAATCTGGAGTCCAACGATTTAAAAAGCGTTTGTCGTACATTTCTGCATCATCAGGAGCCAGCATCCATGCAACTCCCACTTAAAGCAGCAACAGTGGCACTGCTGCAGCGGGAGCCTACAGCGGACTCACTGGCCTGTGCTGCTCCATTTGCCGAACTGCATCAGCGGGATGCGTACATACGACAGTTTCTCGAACTTTTGCGATCCAAGTCTGCCTGGGATCTGCCCAATGCCAGCGGACATTTCTTCAGCGTGCTGCGCGCCTTAAAGATCGCCGATGTGCGTTGCTGTGATGCGTATTGGTCGGCCGTGGTAAATGAACTTGAGTCTAGCCCGGAGGCACAGACAAACCAGCGCTTTTTGCGCCATTGTCAGCGTTACATGAACTTCAATAATAATTTGGGAGGAACGTATCGCTTCGTTAAATTGGAGCGTTTGTTAAGCCGCCTGTGCTTGGATAGCATCGAGAACGATGTGGCTGGTAGAATACCATCCAAATTCGCTCACCTGGCTGCTTTTGTGATAGCCTATGGACACACGCCCTTCGCATGGAAGAAGTTTCCCAACATACTGCTTAGTAAGATACTCGCTATGACGCCTCAGTTCGATAAAAAGGATTGCTTCCTTTTAAGCCGCGGAATGCAGATCGCCTGCGAGTTGCGATTTCGTCAACATGTTCCCCCGCTGGTGGCCATGCAGCTCTCCACCATAGACAGTGCACTCATCTCGTGCAGCGAACGGTATCTTGCCGCCAGCGAACTGCAGCCCCTCAATGCCACCGACCTGAGCGTCATTGTGCGCACGCTTAGTCATCGGAAAAGTGAGTAATATAATCTGATCCCAGTATCAAGCTAATTAGCCCCTTTGATACTTAACAGCTCTGAAAACCACACAGGTCTATAACCAAGCGCTGTCTTGTTATAAGACCCTTGGCCACAACGATCTCAGCTCGCGTGTGGTGCGTGACATGGCCTACAATTTCAATTCCTCGCACTTTTATGTGCCCGAAATGTTGGAGTCCATGTTTGGCTATGTGACCAAGCAGCACGAACATGTGACGGGTGACACCGTGGAGAAGGTTCTTACCTGTGCCTACAATTTGGGTTACACACCCGCCTCACTAGAGGCACTGGACTATGCAGCATTGGTGCTACTTCGGTATGTTTCAAAGATTCACAAACTGTTGGCATTTTTTCAAATATGTTTTTCTTCTTGCAGAGACTTTGATCTTATGAGTGGATTGTCCTTGGTGCAGTCGTGCTTGGCTCTCTGCTTCTACAAAAGCGTTCCGGAGCAATTAATCAATCAAGTCTTTTGTGTAAAATTCATACAGCGCATCGATGACGAGATACAGATATGCTACTCTAAAGCTACGTATCCAGGTCTAGTGCTGAATAGAGTCATGCAACTAAATCGTACTGTTTGCCTCGATCTGCCCGAGACAAATGTGCCCTGGTTCCAGCAGAACTATGTAGAGGCACAGCTTAGCAAGAGTATGTTAACCAGAAAGATTGAGATACCGAATCGATATTTTATAATATGGAATATAATTCTTCTTTCGTAGAAACCTTTGTGCCCAGCGCCTTTAGCTCAGATGTCAAGGATTTACTGCAGAATCTACTAAAGAATGAGAACTATTTCCGCTGCAATCACACAACGCCCTATGGCTATCAAATTGACTTTGTGATACACTTCGATACGGATAGAAAACCTATTCCAGCGCCGCCTGTTGAGGCCACTATGCTAGATCGCATTACAAAGTATTGACCCTAGCTGTATTCTTGATCATTCTATTGAACTACTACTAACTATCCACATTTCCAGAGTTGCCATATTGCTGCTCAAACTGGACTCTTTTTGCGAGAATGACTTGACTGCATTGCGGGGTCCGGAGTCGCTGAAAATTAAGCATCTGGAAATGCTGGGCTACAGGGTGCTGCACATCAATGAACACGATTGGAACTCCAAGTACATGAAGGCGCCGGGTGCCAAAGCAAACTATCTGAAATGTTTGCTACAAATATCTAGTTAGCAATATCTAATATTAGATTAGATTTCGGTTTAAGTTTAATTAGTAAATAGATTTTTGTGTTGTTTCCTGTTCATAAAGTTGTTATAGTTAATAATAGTCGATGAAAGTTGTAATATATACCACATAAACCTCAAATTTAAAGAACTATGTATAATTGTTTTGTGATTTCGAGTGAGTTTAGGCATAAGATGCCTCTTGATAGAATGGATCGTAACTATATGCTTCATTTATTTATATTTATTTAAATTCGTAGTAAAAAAGGATTACAATATAAAGTATACATATGTATGTATATGGAAATATGAGTGTAGTGTGAGGAATGCAAATTATTTAACCTGTTCGGCACACCATTTGTAGGCGTTATTGAACATCAATTGCCAGGGACTCTCCACCTGCGAGGGCGAGACATTGAATTTGGGCGGCACATAGGGCCACTGATACATGGCGCTGCAACGTTCGGGATGCGGCATCAATGCTAGATGACGTCCATCGAGCGAACAGAGACCAGCAACTCCCTTGACACTGCCGTTCGGATTCATGGGATACAGTTCGGTGGGTTCGCCACTATCATCCACATACTGCAGAGTTACCAGCTGCTTCTCATGCACCTCATTCTGGAATTGCTCACGTTGGAAGGCGAAACGTCCTTCACCATGCGCCACCCAACAACCCATGACAAGTTCATGCATATTGCGCAGCATAATGGAGCGATTGGGTGGTATTCTCACTGTCGACCAACGGCACTCGAAGCGCTGCGAGCGATTTGGCAATAGTGCCACTTGAGGATCGAGCGACACCGTGCAGCCCACATAGCCGATCAGTGTCATCAACTGGCAGCCATTGCATATGCCCAACGAAAAGACATCCTGGCGGTTTTTGAAATTTTCAAACTGGGGACGCAGTAGTGGACTGTGCAGAATGTTGGCTGCCCAGCCCTTGGCAGAGCCCAAGGTATCAGCGTAGCTGAAGCCACCCGGAAAGACTAATCCACGGTACTGGGACAAGGTTGTGGCGCCTATGAAACCAATTGATTAATACCAATGAAATTCAAAGAAATCTCCTTCAATATATTACCTGCCAGCAGATCCGACATGGTTACATCGTGCACCTCAAAGTTTGCACGCAGCAAACTGGCCATCATCTCGCGCTCGCTATTAATGCCTTCCTCACGCAGGACAGCAACCCGAATGGGCTTGACGGAACGTTTGAGTTTCAACTCCGCCTCCAAGTTAACAGGTCCCTTATATTGCGGCGGCTTTCGATAGTCCAGACTGTCGTATTCCGATTGGGCACAGCTGACTTCGGTCTGTAGCTTCTCGAGCTCGAAACTGGTTCGTTCCCACTGCTTGTAGAGCTTACGTAGCGGCTCCTCGAGCAGACTCAATAGACCACGTCGTATAAGAACCTGCGCCTTGTCCAGGCCATAGCCTTTAGTGGTGCCCAGATAATAGTTTGGCACTCCCATCTCTTTGAATCTCTCTCGCACATTATCCAGTTCGACTTTCTCCACCTCAATAACCCAACCACACTCTTCGCTGAACAACAAGTTGGCCTCCACTGTACTCTCCTTGATCTTAATGCCACGCAGTGCCTCATTGATGTCAACCTGAATACCGCTCAGTCCACCGATAGCCATTTCGAGCAGACACACAATGAGGCCACCATCGCTGACATCGTGTCCGGCAAGGATTAAGCCCTCTTCCAGCAGCGTTTGAGTCACATTAAAGGCTCTGCTCAGTATGGTTGTCTCGACCAAGTCGGGTGCCGATTCACCCTGTTGCGAATAGGCTTGTGCCAGCGCAGATCCACCCAAACGGGCACGTTGCTCAATGTTAATCCAAAGTAATGCTGTGCTCCTACTGTTTGCCGGACCCTTAAGATCGGGTGTAACACGCACACGCACATCCGGACAGGGGGCATAGGTGGAGAGCACCAAAGTGCCCGGTGACTTGACAATCTCGTCATCGACCTTGGCAGCCATCGATAATGAATCCTTGCCGCCATCAATTCCAATACGTAGCTCCGACAACACCCTGCTGACTGCAGCGCAAGCCTCATAGAGTTTATAGCCCTCACCATCCAATTTGGCAGCCCACATCCAATTGCCCGAGCACTTGATGTCGCCAATGTCGCTAATCTTGACAAAGACAAGATTACTCACTGCTTCAGCGACGCACATGTGCGCCATGTTCACCGGACTGAGGATACCTAATATGGATACAATTAAATAATGGACTCGATCATCTTGTGCAATCAGAATACTCACTCTTAATGGGCTGCGTTCCAATGGATGTGGCAATGCCGTTGTGGGTGAAATGCGATACAGTTGTCAAGGCGTAGTCCGAGAGTGGTGCCTGCAATGGACCCACACATTGTTGCTGTGCGATCAGGCCGCCCACACAGCGATCCACCTTGTTGGTCAGGAATCGCTTACTGCCGACAGCGACAATGCTGAGCACACGCTCGAGGGCATCGGCAATGTGCAGATTATCGGGCAGTTTCAGTTTCTGTCGAGGAATAGGTTTTTCTGTCAGCTCATACAATCGCTTGGGTACTTCGTTCATCACATGATATAGTTCCAAATCAAATGGAGGATTTCCATAGTCTTTCATTGCGTTGGGCAGCAGAGCTTTCTCAAAATCATTGGGAGCCTCGTGTTCCACCAAGGTGACTTTGCCATGCCCGGTGACCACGCCTACAAAACTGATGGGGCAACGTTCACGTTCACAAATCTGCTCTAATAGCTCACGACTATCGGCAGCACAGATTATGGCATTATTCTCCTGGTACTCGGCACCCCACAGCTCCAGGGCCGTTATGGTGGGATCACCCAGTTTGAATTCCTTGGAGAAGACAATGGCACCAGAGTATCCCGGCTCGACCAGCTCCTTTAAAACATTTCCATTGCCACCTGCACCCTGATCGTGTATGGCCAGAATGGGATTGTTCTCGCCCAGCTCGATGCAAGCACGCACCACACGATTCAGTTTGTTCTCCATTTCTGGATCACCACGTTGTACGGCATTGAAGTCCAAGTCGGCATCGCCAGAACCCTGCACCTCCACAGAGCTAGCAGCACCGCCACCAACGCCAATACGATACACGGGTCCTCCGATCTTTGCCAGCAATTGGCCACGTACCGGCGTCTCCTTTTCACGCATATTAGCCGGCATGGTACCCAGTCCGCCGCTGAACATTATCGGCTTGACATATTCCTCCCGTTTAGTCGAGTCGGCCGCATTAAACATGCCGTAGGATATGGCGAATCCCGCAATGACAGGTTCACCAAATTTATTGCCATAATCCGAGGCACCATTGCTCGCCTCGATCAGTACCTGCAGAGGTGGCGCAAAAGAACTGGGATACTTTAGGCCCGCGGGCTCATAGGGCATCTTGTAGCCGGGTATATTCAGTGCACCTACACAGTAGCCAGCGGTGCCAGCGATGGGTACACCTCCCCGACCCACGCCCTGCACATCACGCAAACGTCCACCGGTACCGGTGGTGGCACCGCTGAATGGTGCCACAGCGGTGGGCATGTTATGAGTCTCTGCCGTAAATATCAAATCCGATTCGACACGCTCCAGATCCACAATGCCAGGGCCGGCGATTTCCCTTGGCTGCAGTGTATCATAACGGAATCCTATCATGGCGCTGCTATTATCACTGAACTTGATGGTGCTATTGGGATTCGTTGTACGCTGTGTCTCCATAATCATTTTGATCAACGATTTGGGCAGCTCTTCGCCATTGAGGAACATGCGTCCACGGAAGAACCAATGACGCGAGTGCTCACTGTTGCTCTGGGCACAATCGAAGAGCTCCACGGTCGTTGGATTCCGCTTGAGTGTGTCGATAAATAGATCGTGATAGTATTCAATATCGTATTCACTGAACGCCAAGCCAAGCTCCAGATTGATTTGTTCCAATGCGGCACGACCATGCTCGATCAGAGGCACAACATGCCATTCTGGTTGCGGTGGCGGCAGCTGCTCATCGAAGGTCTCGCGCGGCATGTTGCCCTGCGTGTACTGGCACTGAGTCATGCGATCACCCAGCAGAGCAACATAGGCGGCTGCCTCTCGTGCGTCGGAGCCAGCATCGCTGAAGGTTAGCAGATAACGCGTCGAGGTCTCCATGCGACGCACCTCAGTGTAGCCAAGATTCTGAAAGATGTTCACACAGTTGGTTGAGTATGGTGTGGAGAAGTTGAAACGTGGCCCAATCTCCAGCAACAATTCTGCATCTCCCTCCTTGGCCTGCAACGTTGGCAGCCGGCTTAATGAATCCTCCTCCTGCAGCGGTTGCCTAATCAGCCAGCACATGAGCTCGCTTAGCGACAATGCATGTTCCTTGATCTCAGTGTATTCCAGATGATAGCAACGTTCCATGCTCACTGATAACACCATCGGATCAAATTTCTGCAGACGCGTCAGTGTGCGCTGCTCTGCGGCGGCATCGAAGGCCTTGGCATCATAGTACCGTATAATGCCCATGTCCGGTCACTGGCAAGGATATAATGTTTGTATGTATTATAAATGTATACTAAATATGTATATGTTTTTATGTGTATTATGTAAATCGTATTCGCAAGCCGATTTCGCGTGCGCTCTTTAGACGCTCTGGCGCAAGACTGCGAACTGGAGCCGAGCCTGGTAACTGTAGAAGCTCGCCAAGCCGCGCCGTCGCTATCGTCGCCGTCGTCGTCAACCACGCTGGGGGGTTATCACCCACGGATCAGCTCAGTTTCAGGTTACATTGACAGACGCCTAGTTGCAATTGCAGTCGTTGCACTGGCGTCACAACTTGTTTTTGTTATTGTTTGTTTTTTTTTTTGAGCCTCCTATCAGCAAGAAAGCGTAAACATATTTTCGTTCGCTTTTAATTTACAAAATACGTATACACATACGTGCACATACATACGCACATACGTTTGAGCTATTTAAAATTATTAACTTACCCAAATTAGAACACAATAAGCGTCGCGCACGTGCGTAGCAAATGGCAAACTGATGAAGAGAGGGAGAGAAGTGGAGAGCAACTGAAAACGGCGCGCACGTTTTACCGGCCATTCAATTCGCTAGCGGGGCTGTCAAAAAAGCTTTTGCAATTCCCCCTTTGGCATCTAACTGCAGGGGTATGCATGTTTGAAATTACTTATTTATCATATTATTTTATTTGTTTACCAAGATACAACAACAAGGTAGTTTAAACCAGAAAAGAAATAATTACATTGCAAAATTTTGCACTTTCGCTTTTCGAGTTAAAACATATTTGTCTCGCTTACTGTTATTTAATAGTAAGAATTCGCAAACCTGTTTATAATTGTGAATACAAACAAACACTGGAACAAGTGCCGGCATAACATTACCTACGTATGCCTTCACTAATGTCACGCGCTCATCACTAAGCTGTGCACAATCGATTATCGAAAGCTTTCCATTGCCTTATGTATGCATGCATGTGTTAGTTGTTGTCACATTATACCATGAGTCTGCGCCTATGACGTAGCCGCTCGTCTCGTATGGCAACAGCAGCCAAGCAAAAACAACAAAGCAAAGCAAAGCGTCACGGAATGCTTGAGAACGGTAGGAAACGAAGACACGGTCAAAACGTGTGCACCTTCTCTTGCACATTGCTTGCACATATTTACATGCACATGAATGTGTGTGTGTGTATGTAAAGTTTATTTATTTATAGTGACATATGTATGTATATTTAAACTAAATTGAATGTTGCCAGTTTGGCGGTCATCAAGCCAAGTACGCAGTATTAAACAAAAATCCATACAATCCTTTTTTCTTGAGCATTTTAGTTTTTTATTTTTTGCCCTCCATTTATTTATTTTCTTTTGTTTTAGAATTTACAGTTTTCTGTTTTTTTTTTTAACTTTAATTTTAAGTTACGAATAAATAAGTTTAACTACTAAATTTACCGTTGCTTTTGTCGCATATATTTCCTGTCTGAACGACTCTTATCGGATTTGTTTGTACATTGGATTGTGACCCTATCTATATAAAGCACGCGCCAATGGACAACGCAGCACGCCCGCTGATAACCATGGGAAAGTTTTTATAATTGCTTTACAAAATATATATATATATAAATATATAGATAGCCATAGCAATCGGAACAAACGGTTAGCAATTGCAAGAGAATATTGTAAATAGTTGCATGTTGCTTATTGCGTTAAACTTATTCATCTATTTATGCTTGTATGTGTGTGTGTGTGTGTGTGTGCTGTCGTCGATCGTATCCATTACGTACGATGCATTCGCTGATCTACTCTCTATTATTTTTATATAATTCGCTAACCAAAACAGATCTAATCGCAATCTCCTACGTAATGTGCATTGCTTTTGCCGCCTTGGCTGCCTGCGCACTTATTTCATCCATACTCTTGCGGGCGCTCTCTGTGACTTCGTCGAGGGAACGCCGCGTACTGTGTATCAGTTCATCGGTACCGCGCGCCGCCGACTCGGCAATGCCCTTGACCTCGGTATTAATCAGTCCAATGACCCATTCGAGGCCCTGCCTTCCTTTGCCTGCATTGGAGCTGATTGTGGATGTCAGTAAATCTTCCATATAGTGTGACAATGGCACTCCATAGACAGTTACTGTTGCCTCCTGTTTGAGCAGCGTTTTGCTGGCGTCTGCGGGATGTGGTTCATAGTAGAGTACCTCGTCGACGCTGATGTTTCGACAGAATGTGAGATTGTTTGTTTTTAATACCATTTGCTTGCTCTTTGGGTCCACTGTGGAGCGTTCGCTGGCAAAGCAAGTCTTTGCAGTGCCAATCAGCGCATGTGTCCATTTGGGAAAATACCATTTGGACTGCACGAGCCGATGTGTGTGCAAGACACCGTTGACTACTCGTCGCTCGACAACATCAGTGCCGATAATTGAGGGTGTCATGGGATTTGGATATTTGCGCCACGCTGCCTGTGTGACGGTTTCCCACGGATGGTTGAAGACATGTTCCGACGTCCAGATTTTCATTATGCAAGCGTTTTTGTCGTAAGCGCAAGCGATGCGAGTTTTTTTTCTCTCGTTCCTTCGCTAACGGGGCGCAAGGTTGACAACCTATTAACCGGGGCGAAAAGACGGAAGAAGCAAATTTGTAAATAAAAAATATATATCACTTTAGGCACGTTATGCAAAGAAACAATTTTGAAAAAAAAATAACTCATTCAATGTTAATATCCGACCTCTTTACTCAGGTGTTCGGCGAGTAGTGTGAGTAAACTGCAAAACTTTTATGGATATCGATTGCTAAGTGTTTCGGTAATTGTATCGATAGTTGAAATCGTGAGTAACATAAAAATGTTCATTGTGTATAGCAAGCAATATTCATTTCAAATCACTTTGCTTTATAAATAAGTATTTAATATTTAAACAACAGTTTCAATAAATCGCATAATATCCTAAAAATAAAATACACACTATGCAACTCTAAGAATCGATATGACTTAAGTCACAATAAACAATGAGAAATATCAAATATTATTATCGATTGGTGACAGCTGTTTGTTTTTAAAGCAAAATTCGCTTGTTTTTACTTTAAAAAAATTAATTTAATAGTTATTAATTTGACAGTTAAGTAGAGCGTATATCAACAAATTTTAGTATTTCATTATGATTTATTTTAGAATTTCATTTGAAAAATTTCCAATATTCCAAATTTAATATTAATATTGTTGAAGATTGTTTTTATAGATAATTTCTGATTTTATTTGAAGTACTTTAACATCTTATTTAATACGGTATTTGATAGCCTTAAATTAAACCCTATTCTACTCCAAAAGTTCTTACGTATGTATCATATGGACGGGAATCAATAAGCCGCAAGCGTTCTTCCAGAAATTGTCGAAACTTTTGCATCTCTGAAGCATCCCTCACAATCTTTCGCTTTTCTTCAATTAGACAATGTTTCATATACTCTTCCAGATTAGTTGTAATATTTTTTCTTAATGAAGCTTCCAAACGCTGTGATATTTGATTACGTATATTGCAGCTTTCATAGTTCAGAATTTTTGCCAGTGCCCTAGCTGGGGTTCTTCGCATGTTGGTAGATGATTTTGGAAGAACATGTGCTGCACTCTGAACAGTACTAGCACTATCCTGTAGCTTAGGCTGTGTCATTTCATGCCCATTTACAGCTTTCTCGTTCTTCAATTCTATAATTTTTGCCAAGGCTCGTACTGGTGTTTGGTTCAAGTCAACAGATAACGAAGACGATGCAGAAGCTGAGGTTGACGGGACTGATGTTGTTACACCATTGGTAGTTGTACTCTTTTTATTATGTCCATTCTGTTCAGGATCTGAACTTGAGGGCTGATCAATAAATTCCAGTAACGAGGGTTCGTCAGGGTGTATATCCGCTTGTGCAGCTGACGCCGATTGTTGAAAGTTAGTTAAATGAAATACGCCATTCGTATCGTAAAACTTGTAGCCCAGCATTTCCAGGGCAATTTCCGTTAGTAAATACGACATTTTTGCGCGTAACTTAATATGTTGCTTTTATTTGTTTACCTGAAGACAGCGGGCCCTAGGGATGGACTGCAAGCGATTCTCAGATTATCGACAACAAGTATCGCACACTTCAAGCCTCACAACATCTGTAATTAGAGGTGGTAGCATTGTCCGATATTGAAAACATATGTTTTGTATAAGATATTATGATTTTACAAATGTACATGTATATGTGTTAGCACATACCTCATCTATTTTTGCGTAGTCTAAGAAAAGCAATCCGTATTATTCATGTTTTTACATATCCAGCAGCAGAAGCTAACTTTTAATTGAGTCAGGATGAAAATAAACGAGAAAAACCTTTGTGTTTTTGCGCGAACACCGCCCTACGACATGGAAGGTGAGTAAACCACATACGTACTCCGCAGTTGTTTTTCTAAAATCCCAAATCTTCACCGCAGGATTCCTTTACAAGCGCGGCGAGATAAACAAAGCATTTCAGAGACGCTATTTTGTATTGAAGGGCAACCTGCTATTTTACTTTGAGACGCGGATGGACAAAGAGCCACTGGGTCTGATCATAGTCGAAGGATGCACCATTGAGCTGTCCATGGAGCCAGTAGACAATTATTGCTTCGAGATCGTATTCAATGGCAACCGCACCTACATACTTGCTGCAGACACACAAGAAAGCATGGAGATGTGGATGAAGACGTTGACCTGCGCTGGCTACGAATATAAGCGAATTATCGTATCGGAGCTAAAGCAACAACTACAGGAGATCGAAGACTCCAAAAACAGTAAGTCGTTAAAATTGGAAAATATTCCAGATTTTTCATTGCATATACATATATAATATACAGAAACCAAAAGTGATCAGAGAGATGAAGCCAGTGGGCTGGGAAAACCCAAACCTCCTCCAAGACGCCATAATCCCTTTAATGTTGATATACCAATTACAGAGGGACACTTTGGTTCAAGCAACACAAACCCACATAATATAATAGGTAAGCCTTGACTCACACATACAGCCGCCTGCGGTACAGCTGTTCGGGCAGCTCTAAAGTTACCGTTACGGTAGCGAAACCGTAAACGCAACTGTAGATAAGCAAATAGAATATGAAATTAAAGGAAAGCAAGAAGAAAATATTGAACGATTTCAACTCTGCTTATCTCAGTTGATTTTGTACTTTGCTTTGAAATGTCGTTTTTCGAAGTTTTCTCAAAGATTTGTTGCATATTTATTACAAATGGATATACAATTTTGCCTCTTCCAGTCAATAAAAGCCCGCAGCGTACACCTAAGCCTACACGCCCAGCGCCAATTGCTAGCAAAACCATCAACAACAACAACAACAGCCACGTTGAGAGCGAGGAACATCAGCGTCGCATTGCGGCAGCCATTGCCGAGTTCAAAGAAAGACATGAGTATTATCGCAAGGAAGTAATGCCCGATATTGTTGCTTATCGTAAAAGTCAAAACCAGCTTTTGATTCAATTTTAACGTAAAACATAAGGGTAGCACACTCATGATGGTTTCAGTACCATATAATAAACCATAAACCTTAATGTGCTACATTTTATTTCTATATTATATTTATTTTCGATTTCTAAATACATGTTTAAATACATTTATACGACAATTTACAAAGAAGACCTCTGATTAAAATCAAAACTAAATGATAACAATGATAATAAGACATATATAATTAATTAAATATTATACGTTCTGTTTTTATTACTATAACTGAGATAGATACTCCCGCAGCAGATCGTTGCGTTCTCTTTGTATTGTATTTGACTCCTCTATCCTTTTGCTAAGTTCCCTGATGGCAGAGATTCGACTGCGCTCGAGGATTAGTAGCTGTCGCTGCTGTTCGTCTCCCATCGATATATCAAAAGTATTTTCTGCTGTCTCGGATTGTGTGTTTTCCTCTTTTACAGAGGCGCACGTATCAACAGAAGGAGTTCTGTCCTGCTGCTGATCGTCCTTTTTACTATTCCCCGGTTCGGATTTTATGTTTTCATTTTGAAACATTTCATCAAAGATGTCAAAGTATTCCCAGCCAGCGCGTTTGCGACCATTTTTTTCAAAGTCTCACGGCAAGTGCGATAGGTTTTCTTCATATTGCGCCACTTTCGATCACAAATATCTTCATTTATGCCTTTATAGCCAGCACGTTCCATGTCATCCACAATCTCCGTCCAGAGAGCGCGCTTGCGAGTTTTTGGATCCCGAAATCTGTTCCGCCGCTCAACATATAATTCGACTAGTAGCTTTGTGCTCTTGGCATTCCAATGCCATTCATCCATGCCTCCCGAGCAATCCAAGAAGTAATGCGTGGTTTCCCCTTCGTCGGTGTCCATTTTTGCCTAAATTTATTTTACGTGAAAGTCAGAATTTCTGACTCAAAAGTTTTGTTTATTTTTGGACCGCTGCAATAACGCAAGCGATAGTTTACTTATCATTCTTTCCAAATATCGATTGCAAAGTGGTAAATTTATAATTGGTAATTAATCGAAAAATAGTATGGTATTTCTTAAGCCATTTTCTACCGCGTAGAGTGTGTACACACTTTATTGTGCTGGATTTAGTTTTGTTGTTTTGCTGCGAACAGATCGGAAACAGTATACGAAAAGTTATACATTAGTATAGCTTAATAAGTAAGTTAACAATACACATATTAATTAATAACTAACAGGCTTTTAAATAAACATGCCATAAATGTATTCGGTCTTTTCGATACTTAGAAAATCGCAGTCTTTGTGCCTTTGTTTTGTCTGTTTTGAAAAAGTGACGCCAACATTTCAAATTGTTTTTAAGCCGCTGTTCAATGAAAGTACTCTTTTGTGATAAACATCGATAAGTATCATATATTTATCTGCCAATTTAACTAAGTTGTGTGTTGTTTTATTCAATGGTTCTGTTGTTTTTTCGAATAAAAGCAAAAGTACCGCAATCGGCGTCAGCAACGCAGCGGGTTTACTTTGTGTTGGCGTTCATTTTGTTTTTCCCTGCTTGCAAAACCACCACACGCACACATACATATAAATTTGCGCTCACAAACACGCACACACGAATAGACACGAGAATGTGAGAGCTGTGTTTAGAGATGTAAAGTTGACGATTATTCGTGACACGAACATGGCTCAAATAGTTTATAGCGTATTAAAAAAAAAGCTGATGAAACTAATGGTATATCTAGCCATGTATAAACGTTTTAGAGGCAAAGATATACAGTAAGTATATTAACTACCCTGTAGTTAATATACAAGAGTAAGAGTAAAGTTTTATTTGTCGTGTCACGCAAGCATCCCTAATTGGCAATGGCTACGGTTCGATGCGTACAAATTCTGGTTCGTCTCTCAAATTGCCCAATATTCTTTTCGTCTCTTTATAGTCGCAAAGAGATACAGATAGAGTTAGAGACGCACTGCTTCTAATTGAAAGATGTCCGCTAAGCGAAAGGCAGGTGGTAACGGGGCCGGTCCCAATAAACGTCGTCCAAAGAAGAAGGAATCTGACTATGAGGATGAGTTCAGTGATGAGTCTGATGACGATGTGGCTCAGCAACAGCAAGCAAGCGCCCAAATGGAGGTACTAATACCACACGATTCTCTTGATCCACCCAGCAAGTTGCCTGAGGATTTGCTTGCAACGTTGGAGAAGACACCGGGTCAGTTACTGCTGGCTGGCATGGTTACCTGGGATCTGACAGGTAAACGGGATCGCAAAAATATCTCAAAAGTGCGTCCCAATCTGTATAGTTTTCATCGTTTTACGGATGAGAAGGTAAGTCCGATATCCATGAGGAAACACTGGTATCTAAGCTATAATGTTTAATTCTTTTTACCAGTATCGCTCAGTGGCTAGTGGTCCGGCAGCGGCGCACACAATTCTCATTAACATGGATCGCAAGGCCCTTGGATTTGGTCGCAATCCTAGCGGACAGTTAGGACTTGGTCAGGATATTAAGTTGGTGGAGAAGCCCACGATCATTCCTGTACTGGATCAATTGAATGTCGTTCAGGCTGCCGTTGGGCGTCATCACACGCTGTTTTTAACAGACACAGGAACCGTGTATGCTTGTGGCGAGAACAAGTCGGGTCAGTGTGGCGTGGGAAACTCGCATCCTATTATAAATGTGCCCACTCCGATTAACTATCGTGGCCCGCCAATAATACGCATTGGTTGTGGCGCCGAGTTTTCTGTTATACTCGATATCAAGGGTAACTTGCACACATTCGGTTTGCCGGAGTACGGCCAATTGGGACACAACACGGATGCAAAGTATTTCGTAAACGCAAACAAGCTTTCATTCCATTTCGAGACATCTCCCAAGAAGGTGGTTCTCTACATTGAGAAGAGCAAGGAGGGCCATGTGACTCCAGTCGATGGAGTTCAAATTGTAGACTTTGCGTGCGGCAATAATCACACGGTACGTGCATGATCATTTCAAATCTAACCAGCAGGATTTCCTATATATCGTATATCTTCTTTAGGTTGCCATTGATTCCAAGAAACGTGTCTACAGCTGGGGTTTCGGTGGATTTGGTCGTTTGGGCCATGCCGAGCCAAAGGATGAAATGGTGCCACGTCTCATGAAGTTCTTTGAATCACAAGGACGTGGTGGACGCAGCATTTTCTGTGGTTCGACATTCAGTCTGCTGGTCAACGAGCTGGGACTGCTCTATCTATTTGGGCAGAACAAGAAAACGGGTGAGGCCAATATGTATCCCAAGCCCGTACAGGATTTGGCAGGTAAGTTTGAAATTCTTGTATTACTCAAAGTGCCCTGCTAATGTCTTTCCGGCTGGCTTCTTTATAGGATGGAACATAACATCTATTGGCTGTGCCAATACCTCAATTATGATTTCGGCCGATGACACGCTAATTGCCTGGGGTGCATCGCCCACTTTTGGCGAACTAGGCATTGGTGAGTTCCAGAAGTCTTCGACGGTGCCCAAAGAGGTGCCAAAATTGGATAACATTAAAATACCTCAGATAACCATGGGTTACTCTCATACTGCATTGCTGGTGGACACAACTCATGAGGCCACGAAGCAAAAATATGAAAAGATGCCCGAATATACCATTGAGGATTAGGGAACGGGTATCCCACACGAAGCAAAAACAAATACAAGCAACATAACGTATACCGCTGCCAACAATAATACTGCTCTATATACATAGATACTAAAAAACTTGAACTGATCAACGAAACGCTGCTGCTACTTACTGAATAACAACAAACAAAACCTAAAATTCATCATACTTTTTATGCTATAAGTTTAAATTACTTTACCCTACCACCAGCATCAACAACCCCACTCAAATCTCAAATATCAATTGCGTATTTATCAGCATTACGATAACGATAAATATTATTTTTCGGTAATTAGTTTTCGTAATTTATTTTCTATTTATGATGTGCGAGTATTATCTTGTAAAACTTGCTCATCTTTAATTTATTTCCGCCCACAATTAGGCTAAAGTTTTATTCAAAAAAAGCAAAAAAAAAAAAAAAAAAAAAAAACCTCTTCTAATTCCAATAGATACAAAATACATTTTAATATATAAACATATATTATTATTTCATGGAAATGCTGCTTAAAGTTAAGATCCACTAGTTTACAGTATTGAGTAATGTTCAACTCGTGACAGCATCGTCATGCATAAAGCACCACAAAAACAGAGACAACCACAACAACCATACAAGTAAAATTTATAATTAAGCGCATAAGTTACATACATATACATATATAAAAAACATCAAAGAAAACGTATACAACGGAACAAATGAATCCAATACAAGTTGCAACTATTAAAGTACATCATGCATTTTAATTATATACACAAATATTTAAATAAAGAGAAACATGTTAGTATTTAAATCGAATGTGTGTTTTTGTTCAAATTGGCTTAAAAATAATAAAAAAGAGGGAAAGTTTTTAAGCAAAGTTGGCAATACCACAATGGATACATATACATAAATTTCCCCTATCTAATTTAATATATGTCCTGTAAATGGCTTCGTCTTTAGTTGGCTCTAAAAATAGTAACTGCGAGTAAAGAAAAAAAATATAGTTCTAATCGGAGGCCAACCAAGAGTCCTGAATGAAAGCGAAAGTTAAACGGCTCGACCCGCCGAAAGCTCTTGAGCGTCACTCGAAAGCTCTGTCGGCGTCTCTCTCTCTCTCTTTCTTGCTCACTCGTGTGCTCTCGAATCGCGACTTTTAACTCCGAAATCTGCTCTCGGGCTGGGCAGCTTGACTGGCTTCAGCCCAATTTTCACTGTCACAGAGGACAGTCTTCCGCCGTAGTCCTTTCGTGTAATGTGCGCCATCGAGGAACGATTTTTGCACACCGCACATTGAGTTTTCTTTTAGTTTTTCCCACAACACACTCACACACAGACAGACACGATACAAACACACGCACACGCACTTAACGCACATACACACAAACAAAACTATTTTACCGTTCGCCAAAATAACAAAAAAACAAACATTTTTTAAACAATTTTATAAACAAAAAAAAAAAACGAGCCGAAAAATTTTAAATATTTGCTAAAAGTGTAATTTGATACAAAAAAAAAAAAAAAAAAATTTAATAAAACAACTCGCGCCTGCTGCAATAAAAACAAATAAAAAAAAACGGAAAATAGTTCTAACTGTAAATTACAGTGCCTTCGATAAAGTAAACAACAAGGATACAGTCGCTACACACACACACACCCCAACAGCCACAGCCAGAGGAACAGCAACAACAACAACTACAACAACAGGACAGACAGCAAACAATTTCGTTAGCTTTTCATTTTACATGAAGCGCGCAACAATAAAACTGTAAGTTATTACGTATAAGCAGAGTCTCCAAGTATGTATGCGTGTATTTGCCCGTATGCATGTGTGTGCGAGTGCGTGTTCGTGTGGGTGTGGGTGTGCTAGGGCAAGTGCGAGAGTGTTGCCGCCCTCTGATACTAAACTAATTGTTATGCAGCGTCCTTAACTGCCTTTTGTGTGCCTTAGCCACGCCACGCAATTGTATGGACAGTAATTATGGCGTCGTTTTTTACATGGCCAATATGAGTATTTATCTCGCTATGTGGGTGTGGATGTGGGTGCGAGTGTGTGCGTAAGTAGGTGTGGGAGCGCTGTCTTTGCTGCTGCTCCTGCTGTTTCCACCCAACCCACGCACTTTTCATTGTTCGGCGAAAAACTTTGCACAAGTTGCCATTCCCGAAAAAGGTTCGCTTCTTTTGGCAAAGACGAAGACAGCACGCACACAGACACAGCGATGGCAACTTGCTTGTTTGCCATTGTATTGTGGCAGGCACGAAGCAGCTAAAGACGCCTGGACATTCACACACACACGCACACATCTATACAAATTGTGAGCTGCCAAATCAATAAGGACAGGCAAAAGCAGTGGGCAAGCCAACGCCGTCAAATTCTGCTTCTTTCTTTCCCTACTTAGCTTGGAAGCGCGCGTGTGTGTGTGTGTGTGTGTGTGTGTATCCCGGCGCTGTCTTTATGTATGTATGCGTGCGTACGAGCCTTGTTATTAAATCACCTGTGGCTGACAGTTTCCACATCAGAGGAGGAGGGTGAAGTAACACAACAATCGAATCCATCTCTATCCATCGTTCGCATTACGCGCACTCTGCTCCTGTCGCGGCTCCTTCTCATCTCCCATCATCATCATCTTCTTGTTCTGCCAATTTTATCTCATTGGCTGCGCTTCTGGCCATTCTTAGCGGCAGCAGGTGGCTCCATGGGTTCGGTGTGTTGTGACTTGGTGGTGGGTCACGGCTTTTCCCAGCTTACGCTTTTGTCACCTTTTGTGCCTGTCGCTGACGTTTGAGTGACGTAAATTAATATAGATTTCATATTACTTTCGATAAACTCCAACGCAACAGAGTTGCCAACGTCAATGAAGATTTTCTGCTTCTTTATTCACTCTAAATTATCGAGAAAGTTTAAACTCATAATGGAAATTGCTTATATAAATATTTATACTCGCTTTTAATTTAGGAAAAAAAAAATAGGCATAAAATATTATGCCTAATGTAAACTTTATTTGACATAAGGTAATATAATTATTATATTGAGTATCATATAATTTTAATATATGCAAATTATCTATTAAGAAGAATTAATTGCATTACGCATGCTATTACTCACATACATATGTATGTCCTATTGATCATCATCCAATTTGCCTCAACCTAACAGGTTATTGACAGAAATACATACGCACTTAGGATGCCGCCGCTCACACACAACACAAAATGACGCTGACATGTGTTCTCGCATCCTAGACGCAAGAGGCCGTTTGTGTGTGGGTTTCAGCCAGGCCACGATTAAATTAACGCAAATTAAGCAGATTAAGCAAACGTCAGTCACATCATCCAGCAGGAGCCGCACAATGAGCTAAAAAAAAAAGAAGGCAAAAGGCAAAACCGTTGACGTTGACAACACTCTCGCACACATAAACAACAGGCTCCTCCTGCACACACATACACACACACACACAAACAATGGCGGCAGCTAAAATGCCACCACCAACAAAATTGATACACACTAGCGCTGCGGCGCGCCGCTCAAACCACACAAAACTGACGCAAACGAACGCCAACGCCAACGTCAACCACACACACATACACACATGTATACATATGCGGAGCTTTTGGTACACACGCACAGGCGGCCGCCATTTAATCATTGCTGCGTGTAACAGCAGCAGCGCGGCTGAGGGTGACTCAGGCGACGCGAGCAAACATTTCCATTATGGCGATTGCTGTAATTAGTGGTCAAATCTTGAGTCACCCTGCACCGCGCCGCAGCTGTGCTGTGATCCTGCGCCTAATGAGTTTCTTCACCGTTACCGTTTTTGGTCACTTTGCTGACTGATAACAGTTTCAATTAAAGTTTTTAATGGCATAGTTCGCCGGCATTTAAATTTCGCTCGCCCTCGCATTCCTCTTCCCCCCGCTATGTACTTTGCCGCGCAATTAAATCTCTAGTTCCGCCACCCACACACTCCGCTTCAACGTCACTGCAGCAGGAAGGGGCTGAATGGGCTGGCAGGCGCCAAACCTTGCGGTTTGTTTGTTGAGGGCGCAAAGTGCAAGGTTGCCATTCATTTGGCTCGGCAAAATGGGGCACGGCGGAAGGAAGCGCAGCACTAATCTCTGAGTGCGCTCTGTTCGCATTGCATAAGTGTCAGTGTCAGGCCAGGCTCTTGTGCAAGAGTGTGTGTGTGTGTCTGTGTGTGTATGCGTGTATGAGTGTGCATGTTGCTGTCACTTTATGTGTCCTTGCTATAACAAAACATGCTAGCAAAAGCGACTGTGGTGCACGACTATGGCATACCCTGTAAGCTGTTTTATTTGGCAAAGAATTTAAACAATTTTGAAAGATTTTAATTAACATTATTAATAGACTTGTTACATATAACATTTTGGTTTATGTCGAATTTACTATTTTTCTTTTTATTTTTTATTTTTTATTTTCTTTTTATTTTTTATTTTCTTTTTATTTTTATTTTCTTTTTATTAATTATTTTTTATTTTGTTTCCTCCTTTCATTTATTTTTATATGCACTTGAAAGGCAACCCCAGCCTTTCTTCAACCCGTTTGCCAATAGGTCTAATCCTCTATTGGTTCTATCAATATGTGCGCGGTATCAAAGACTGATGATGATGGCATTTTGTTACTTTCCACCTTTTTGTTTTGCTCCCATGCAGCACCAGCACCTAGCACCTTTAGTATGCAATGAGGCAGCCAGACAGACGCATCGACAACGATCGGCAGCGCCAAGAATTAGCCAAAGACGAGCTCACGAGTCTGACAACTGAAGGATGAACAGCAACAACCTGCAGCAATGGTGGGAAAGCACATACCGACGCCAGCAGCAGCTGCAGCAGCAGGAGCAGCCCACACTTGATAACGATAACGATAATAGCGACAACGATAACAACGATAACACCGATCTGCATTATGCGCTGCTTGAGCAGAATTATTTTGGCGCAGGAGCGGCTGGTCACGATAACGGACTCAATACAGGAGTCCAATTGTCCAGCAACTCTGGCTCGGGCTATGAATTCGATTACGACAACTATGGCAACTACACGCTGATTAATCCATACGATATCGAAGCTGGCACCGATACAGAGCATGCGATTCCTTCGTTTACCATTTTACTGCTCGCCATCAGTTATGGCCTGGTGGTGTTTGGTGGCGTTGTGGGCAACTCGACGCTGGTGCTAACGCTCTGTTCGGCATCGTCGGTACGTCTAAGAAATCCGCTGCTTCTGGCCGTTTGTATAGCAGATCTGCTAGTCACGGGCATTTCGGCACCGGTGACGCTCCTGAATCTGGCCATGAATCGAGGCACCAGATCTCTGCCGCTCTTGCTCTGCAAAATTATACATTATGTTCAGGTGGGTTCAGATAAACGCGACTCGCAATCCGCATATTTCATGGTTTTCATTTCACAGGTTATGCCCGTGGCGGCTAGCACAATTTCATTCTTTATGCTTTCTCTGGATCGTTATGCGACGGTGAAGCATCCTCGATTGGCACAATTGCGTCAACGTCGTTACCTGCACGTTTCGCTGGCGATGCTCTCATGGATTGCATCGGCTGCCATCAGCACACCCTTCCTCTTTGCGTACAAGATCATCGCCAAGTCAGTGATCATTAAGGGTGCGAGTGCGGGTGCCAGCCCAACGCCAAGTCCAATTCGGATTAGCTGCACCTCTGAGCTGGGTTCCAATGCCATGTTCATGTCTTTCATTATGTTCCATACGATTGCCGTGTTTGTTGTGCCTGGCGTGGGTGTGCTCCTCAATCATTACGGCGTGCGTCGAAAACTGTGCGCCTTGTCTTTGACCGCTCGTGCGGCACACGGTGAACTTCCACTGCCCATGCCAATTTTACGACGCCAAACACACATGGTCATCGTGACGGGCTGTGCCAATGCCCAACAGGCGGCCTGTGGCGGTGCAACCACAGCGGACGAAACTTCCAACGGAAACGGCAATGGAGGCGGTCAAATTGCCGTGAGTCCCGGCGACATACAATTGCATAATCTACAACCATGCTTGCCAGGCTCTAGTGCGGCCCTGGAGCCGGGTTCCTATCGTTCCAGCAATCCCATATCACCCAGGTAGGCTAGAAAAAGAAATAACTGGTAATTGAATCAAACTTATGAGCTTGCGAATCTTTCAGGGCGATGAGAGAGATCCGCGCGCACTCACAACGCCAGCGCATTCATCGTTCGGGCCGTGGTCCTGCCACACCTGGTATTCCCCTGCCGCAGACCTCAACTCTGCGCTCGCGTCGCCATCTGGCCAACATGCTTATTGCTTCCGCCTTAATCTTCATCGTCTGTTGGGCCCCGCACGTTTTCTGTATATTCTATAAGAACTTCGGTTACAAGCAATACTGCAGCAAGACTTCTGTTTACTTCAGTCTCCTATTGGGTAAGATCAAAGAGATGTGGTAACATTTCTGAAGCTCTAACTCTCTGCTCTTCTGCTTTTCAGGCTATTTCTACTCAGCCATCAGTCCGGTCATCTATTGGGCGCTTAACCACAACTCGCTACGACAATCGCCCTGTGCGCCCATCATTCGTATGCGCTCCATGCAGAACTTTCTACGCTCGCGCTTTCGCTCGCATACCGTTCCGCCGGCGGCGTCCTCCACCAATGAGGCGGCGCTGGGAGCCTTCAATCCCAAGCTGATCAAGCTAACACCGAAGCAGTATAGAGCTCAGGCTTCTTCGCATTATCTCTACTAGTGTGATACTAAACTAAACCTTGATATATACATATATATATATTGATATACATACATAAATCTAACGACATATTTTTTACTTACAACATCTCAAACCCATGCTATGTATTTCCGCTATAAGAAACTCTCTCGGTGTTTTCCCCTAAAAAAAAAAACAAAGTACTCTTCGCAATTAGTTGAAAAAGAAAGAAAAAAAAACGAATTACCATGAATACAAATCTACAAGCGAGATCATATACATATATACTATACTATATACATAATGTAATGCATATTATATACACAATACGATACATACATGAATAGCGAGTTTACATGCATAGTTGTTAACGCTTATTTACATATACACACACACTCCTACATAGACAGTGTTAGGCCTCTTTCAACTGCTTTGCAGTTCAGACTCTCTATAACTCTATAAAAATGGTGATTGATGACTACTACAAATCACAACACAGTAAACGAAAACCATATAGAAACGAAACTCATATAGTGACTTGTTTGAAATGTTGTTTAGTCTTTAAGCTGAAACTAAAAGAGATTACATACTTACATACATACATGATAATATTGTACTATGTTCCTTCTCATAGATAAGCAATAAGAAACGCTTTAAGCCAAGTTTAACAAACAAATCAAACTAAACATGATCTAAAACTAAATCTAAAGCTAAACCTAAATGAAATCTTAAAAAAAAATAATTAAAAAGAATCTAAAATCAAATACATACTTATTAAACAAAATCTAAGTAATTAAGAAGAAAAAAAAAAAAATGCAAAAAAAATTGTATATACTTAATGTGTCGAAAAAGATCCTTTGTACACCTTTTTCTAACATTTTTATCGTTCTATCTTTCAATTTCCTGTGACGCAATAGACGACAATTAAGTTTCCCGTTATTATAAATAGTGTGTTATTTGTGTGACGTATGTAGATCGATTTCCTTTCAAGTTCCCAATGGTTTCCTCAGATATCCTGTCATTTATCTTAACTTCCTTGGCCTTTCTTGAAAATTCAGTTAGACTTTATTTTGAAAACTTTTCAACTTGCAGTGCAATATCGAGTTTATATACAGTAAAATCAAAGCGTAATACCGACTAAATTTAAGTGAAATAACACCTATTAACTGGGTATCTGCCAAGACTATTGTCTGATTCAGAACTTGCCTGTTAACCCGACTGACGCCGTTGCCGTTCATACAGCATATTATAACATTGTCAAATTACTAAATCGGAGCACACATCTAAAAACAGGAATAATTCTAGAGTCTTGAGTTACTTGAGAAACTATACTAAACTATTTTTAAAATTATAATTTTGTACTCGACTTCGAAACTTCATGAAAGCAAAACAAAAAAAAAAAAAATGAGAAACTAAAAATTCTATGAATATGCCCCTAACTAACGGTTGTTTTCATTATCAAACACTGAATCGTGCATCGATAATTGAAAAATCGAGATCGGGTTTGTATTGTAGTAATATCGGCATAATAGACACGGGATGACAATCGAATTTATGGCATTAATTATTCATAAGGCCATAAAGCAGTTAATAATATGGGTAGAAATTCCCGAGGTTGCATAATATTTGCATACACAACAAGCCGGCTTGAAGTATTCTTGAACTGGGATCTCAGTAGAGATTTAGACGTACAGCGTAACGCAAGTGATTATCAGAATCTATAAAAAAATGTTCTCTAAATATCTCGTGGTCTTTTTGTCTCTGCTGATGTGTCTGGTGCATTGTGTTCCGGCCAGACAGTAAGTTATGGGGAAAAAGAAGAAGAACTATTGAAAATTTATTTTTTTATATCGTGTAGATATCAATTCATACCGGCCCGTTGTGTGGATCATCCTGGTGTGGAGAAACAAATTGGTGGCCCCCTAAGCCTCTGCAGCTTTCCCCCAGGCTATCAGACAGCCAACGAGGAGGACATACAGGCTGTCATTAAACACATTCAGGGCTTAAATCTACATTAATCTTAGTTAGATTTGTCATTGTTTGTTTAGTTTAGAGAACTTTACACTTTATTTGCATAATTAGCGCTCGATTAAAGAAAATCAAATAGAATTAGCTATAACGTTGTATCTTAGTTGCTTGCACGCTTCGTCTGCTGTGCATGCTGTCCCATTCGCTTCTCGATCTCGGGTCTGAAGTGACGAATGAGGCCCTGAACTGGCCAGGCAGCACCATCGCCTAGAGCGCAAATCGTGTGTCCTTCAATTTGTTTGGAAATCTCCCACAGCATATCAATCTCAGCGGGTTGCGCATCACCCTTGACGAAGCTACAAGAAAAGGATTTTATATTTGATTGTAATCCTAGATAGATCACGCAGAAACTATGCTTACCGCTCCATGATCTTGTTCATCCAACCGATTCCTTCGCGGCAAGGTGTGCACTGGCCACAGCTCTCGTGCTTATAGAAGGAGATCAATCGCGCAATAGCCTTGATCACATCCGTAGACTTGTCCATGACAATGATGGCTGCTGTGCCCAGCGAGGTTTGCGCCGCGATTAAACCATCGAAATCCATAATAACATCATCGCACACCTTCTTGGGTATGATGGGTGTTGAAGAACCTCCAGGTATGACACCCAATAGATTATCCCAGCCACCAATGACACCGCCACAGTGACGCTCGATGAGCTCCTTAAGCGGAATGGACATCTCTTCCTCCACTGTGCAGGGCGTGTTCACATGTCCAGAGATATTGAACAGCTTCGTGCCGGAGTTACGTGTACGACCAAAGCTAGCAAACCAGGTGCCACCGCGACGGCAAATGGTTGGGGCAACAGCAACTGTCTCCACATTAGTGACTGTCGTGGGGCAGCCAAACAGACCCACATCAGCCGGGAATGGCGGCTTCAAGCGTGGCTTGCCCTGTTTGCCCTCCAGCGACTCGATTAATGCAGTCTCCTCGCCACAAATATAGGCTCCAGCACCACGATGCATGAATACATCAAAATTGTAGCCACTGCCGCATGCATTTTTGCCAATCAAACCGGCCTGGTAGGCTTCGGCGATGGCCAGTTGCATGTTAGAAGCCTCATTATAAAACTCGCCACGAATGTAGATATATGCAGCCTGAGCGCCCATAGCACGGCCTGCAATCAAGCATCCCTCGACTAGCTTGTGTGGGTCGTGACGCATAATCTCACGATCCTTGCAAGTGCCTGGTTCACCTGTTTAAAAATAAAAACATAGTCGTAGTATTGCACCTTTTTAAGGAAAATACGAACATACCCTCATCAGCATTCACAACCAGATACTTGGGGCGGCCATCTCCGGGCTTATTCATGAAGGACCATTTCATGCCACTGGGGAAACCAGCACCACCGCGTCCACGGAGTCCGGAGGTCTTGATCTCATTGATAATCCAATCAGGTCCCTTCAGGACAATCTCCTTGGTTTTGTACCAGTCACCGCGCTTCTGCGCTCCCTTCAGACGCCAATCGTGACGTCCATAAAGATTAGTGAATATGCGATCTTCATCAGCGAGAGGTCCAAATTTGGTTTTCGTCTGTGGTGGCGGTGTGCCTGGGGGAGGTGCCTGCGTGCTCTGTAGCCGGAGCTGCAGTGACGCCGGCAGCGATGCAACTAAAAGCAACGCAATCGGTATTAATGAAAATCAATTGAAATGCGCAGAAGATTGGCTGCCGTTTTGTTTTGATGTGCGCAAAAATTACATAATTTGTTTGCAAGACAAAACGGAAAATTGCGAGCGCTCAGGCAGCACTACAGAACATTTCTGCTGTGTGACTGTTAACACTTTGTATGTTTTTATAGTTTTAATAATTATTTAACTAAAATATTTGTGTTTATTTACCAAATTGTGGCTTTGTTAACAAATTAAATCGCACAAGTGCAGCCATTTTCGGTACGACTTGACTGACAGCTGCGATTTGACGTTTGTGTGCAGAGTTGCCAGACTATTGCGTTTGCCACTGCTTTGATTAATCATATGGTTATTGTTATCGATACATTGCGGCTGAAAAGTAAAAAAAAAAAGCTCAAAGGCAGCAGCTGACATATTTTCCGCTTTATTTGTTTGTAATTTATAATTAAAAAATGGCTGAACAGTCGCATGCAACAAGCTCAACGAAAACCATTGAAGAAACAGATGGATCCCAACAAACAAACACATCCGACAGTGCACCAACTCTGCAGTTGCGCCTGGAACAGCCGCGAGACGATCGTCGAGTCGTCTTCCATGACGGTGTTATAGACAATGAGCATATGAATCGAATGAAGTCCAAGTGTAAGCCAGAAAATGTGATGTTTTTTTTTGTCTTATAATAATAACCACGCACTGCTATTTAGGCTGTTGCATCTATAGAAAACCATTGGCATTCGGCGAAAGCTCCTCCTCCGAAGATGATGAGTGTGAGAACTGCTTTGGGCATCCTGAGAAACGAAAGAAGAAAAAGAAGCCCACTGACTCGGATAAACCATCCACATCGAATGAAGCGCAATCCCAACTTAAGGAAAATCAATCAGTAGAAGAACCTGCATCAAGTGTCGATTTCGAAACTGAGGTATCACCCTCGCTATAACTAGACAAAAAATCAATTAGGGCAAAACATTTGATTTTTTAATTTTATCGAAACATTAACAACACTGAACAATTTGCATCTTATTCAAACACCAAAGGGTAACAAGTACAGCAGAACGGCAGAACGGCTGTTGCCTTAAATTTTTGGTTTCAGCTCAAAAGATTCGCTGACATCGACCGGAATATTGTATGCCTTTGCCTGAGCACGAGAGCGCCACACCTAGAAATCAAACAAAAAACTTAAATAAGAAAAGCAAGTAATAGATAAAATGTCAGATAGCTCTACGATAACACATAACCAATTTGTGAAATAAGATAGACCGTTACTTACTTTGATTTGTTAAATTACAAAAAAATAAATTATTATATGTTATTTTAAACTTTTAAGGAGATTCCACTATTTTGTTTTTTATTTATAATTCTTCATTTTCAATTTACCTTTATGGTATAATCATCACTGGTTGTGACCAGCATGTGCGAGTCGCGCGGATTGAAGGCGACGCTGTTGACCACATCGGCGTGCTTGAACTTGGCCAGACTAATGCCATAGTAACGATCCCATAAATAGGCATGCTTATCCTCTGCCCCGCTGGCCACATATTCATCACAGACATCTAGAAATATGAAAAAGCATTCTGTGCTGGGAGTATAGGCTTTGTGGGCGCGTAGCATATTGCCAACGCGCTTAAGTGTCATCAGATCGATAACATGAATATCGATCTCCTGGGCAATTGGTGGCGGCTCGAGAGGATTTAGAATATTGTAGTTCTTTGGCCACGGCCGAGTATTCACATAGAGATAACGATGATCGGGACTCAACGACATTCCAATTATATGACCATGCAGATCAATCACCTTGTCAACCTGATCGAAACGATTTTTGACAGACTCATAGTCCCACCAATCGGGATCATTGCGTGGCTCCTGCTGCTGTTGTTGCTCGGCGGCACGCTTGGCAGCGATGCGTTCCTTGAGCGTCGGACCTGGATCCAATTTCTTGGGAAAGAACACGTTGCGTATGCGCTTAAATCCAACCTGATGGGGAGTAAAGGTTTTCGAGCCAGTCGAAAATATAAGATACTTGGGCACACTATTCTCCATTTCATCGTATTCATCCTGCACATCGAAACACATCTCGTAATCCTCATCACCATCGACATCCTCATTGCCATCTTCGGTTGCTGCTGCAGCTGCTTTCCTGTACTCTTCCAAATAATGTATAGTGGCATCCGATGTATGACCAGGTCTGGCTCGCGATCTGCGTACTTGACTGTGCTCGCTGATATCTGGCAAATAATTATCCTCCGGAGTGGCGCTACGTGTGCGTCTCAGGCTAGCTGCATGGGACACAGGATTTCCACTGGAAAGTGATGAAGATGAGGATGTAGATGGTTCATCATTGCTTACTATGGGCGCAGAGCTAGCATCGGGCTTCACTTGCGCCAGCGGATCATTTGATTCATCTAGCCAGGGGCAACGTGCCACCATAATGGCACGCACAGAGCTGGCATTCCGATTATAAAACTTGTATAGTTGACTCATAATAGGCACATGCTCGGAGTCAATCTCCTGATTTGCCTTGTTCAACCATAGCACCGATGTGCTAACCAAATGTGCCAACCAATGGAGGTCACCCGACAGCAAATACTGATCGCTAAACCAGGTGCCAAATATATCGTAGGGTCGATTGACGACACGGCAACGTAAATGCGATTCCGTAGCACCCAAATAGAATACGGCTATCTCGCCGGAAGTGCTTTGCGGCGATCCAAAATGTACGCCGGACACCAGTAAGAGGGTGTCGCTCTGATTGAATTGGGAGTACTGGGTGTACTTCCAGCTAAATTGTTTCATGTTGTGCGCATACCTTTCTGTGCATGGATGCTGTGCGTTCCAGACAATAACATAGCCATCTTTAGAGCAGGTGGCAAACATTTCACCGTTGTGAGCAAAGCTCACATGCAGCACCTGATGCGTATGTCCATGATTGTGCTCGCTGCTTGGCTCCAGGCGCTGTGCCTGCACGAAGGGTATCTGAGTGCTAAGTCTCTGGTATTCCGCGCGCCAGCTTGGAGCTCCAGGCTTAAGAGGAATGCTGGATGAGGCTCGAAAGTTTTCCTGAAACTTTTGACGCCACAGTAGATCATCGTTGGCAATGGCATTCCAGCGCCGGCAGCAGAGACTTGCCTGGAGTATATCGTAAACACTCAGGCGGGAAAATATTTGAAGCAGTGCGGGCTCCGGCAGTGCCCACCACCCAATTTCGGTTTCAGTGTCATATCCATCGGTGTCAAAATCATTGTTACCATCTCCGCCAGCTGCAGCTGTGTTTGCATTAATCACCAATCGGGCCTTTTTGAAGGTCAGTTCCATTTGAATTTAAAATGTTGAAACGTCGCGTTGGTTCGTTTTACACCAACTTACAGATGGTTTGTAAATGATATTTTTTTTCAAAATAACAAAGCAACTTATGCGTAATAAAAGCTTTTTTTGTATTTGTTTATTGCTGTTGTTGTATTTTTTCAATTGAAAATAACTTTCTCCGCCGTGTTGTTGTTTTTTTTTTTAGCAGAACAGCTGATAGCGCATACGCATACTCTTGTAGTGCAGCTGTTTACGTTATCGATAGTCTTAAGTGGAGGAATCGAAACATTAAAATAAACTGTGCAAACTCACAACAAACACAGCTGATTTACAATGTGACCGTGCAACACACTTCATTATACTTTTTAAGATCTGGTCGTACTGGTAAATGCTGCCTAAAAATCTATAGAAATCGTGGAGTTATAGGGGTCTATTTCTTCCAAATTAAACTGAAAATAAGAAATTGTTACTTAATATTTTCGCCTTTTTTCGTCGAGCTCTATAAAATAAGTTTTCTGATCTTGGTGCCACAGAAACAGCAATACTACTCTCATCTCTAATGACCATTAAGCAAACTCACATCTCTAATGAATAATGGTTAAACAAGTTTATTTATAAGTAAACTGTAAAATGAGCGATCCGGAGAATGAAACAAAATCCGGAAAGCGTGTGTCGAAGCACACCCGGCTGCGCTACTACACATCCTACGAGGAGGCAACGATTGTGAAACTCTGGCGGGAGCACTTTACCCAGATCTCCTCGTACAGCGAAAACTTACCAATTTTCCGTGACATTGCATTCGGTCTGCAGCATCACCGGATCCGACTGAACAAGCAAGAGGTGCGCCGTCGTATTAATTCCTATCGCAACAAGTATTTGTAAGTACTTTGCAAGCTTATTGACATAAATTCATACTTAATCTATACGCCCCCTTGGTGCAGGCTCGAACGCAATCGCCTGGAGAATGACCCACAATACAAGTCGTCATGGCGTCTGTATTCACTCATCGACTGCCTCTTTCAACCGGCCACCAGTCCGGTGGACACTCTCCACGAGCGCGGTTTTATTGACCAAATCGAATCCAACATACGCAACGAGCTGCCCAGCTTGCCACGCTTCAACAGGCACGACTGTAATACCATGAAATACGACCAGCATAAGGATAAGTGTCCCTTCTTGGAGGCAGATTTGAAGCGTGTCAAGATTAAATGCGAGCCGCAGCAGACACTACCTCTTGTATTGCCTCAAGTTGCAGCGCTGGTCAAGTCGGAAATCATGACCTACGACGAAATAGAGCCAATCAACCAACTTTCAATGCCAACTCCGACTGAGAAACGATCTCCGCTAGCACCAGCGAATCGTATATTTGAGGCGAATAACTTGGACTTTGCCTCAGTGATAACGCCGATCGGTGCACGCCGCCCACGTCGACGCAGCATCATGCCGCGCACAGGCCAAATAACGATTGCCCAAATCGAACGATTGCGCCAGGAGAATGACCTGCTGGCGGAGCAACGCGATGCGAATTTGGCAGATCTGGAACTGAAGGAGCGCGAATATCAGCAGCTAGAGCAGACATTTGATTTTTGGATACATCAACAGGAGACCTGGATGGCGTACCTGGACGAGCGTGGCATCAAGTAATTGTAGGCATCCGCTTAACTCGTAGTATTCAGGAAACAATCCATACGATTGCTTCATAAAGAAATAAGCCAAGTCTAGCTTTCATTTTGGGCCTGATCTCGGCGAACGGCTTTAGTTCTATTTGTTCCTTTAAGTGTATTATTTAATTTAGTTTAGGTGCTAATGAAAGTGGCCCAAAAAATATTTTTGTCAAGGCATTGAAAGAAATGAAGCCATGAATATGTGTTTTCAAATTTCGTAAGTGAAATAAATGACAATCTTTTGTAAATTTATCGCTATAAGTATCGATATAAATACTGCTTAGGTGGTTGGTATTTTTTTTCACTGAAATTAGCTGCTGTTATAACTTTGGTCACACTGCGTATCATATTTTCCCAATTGTTTTGAATTAAATATTTTTAATTACAATGAGCAGCAGCTTGATAACACATTCTCTTCGATTGCTGCGGATAAGCAGCCAGGTTAAATGGCAAGCACCCGCTGTAGCTGCAGTGCGTCATTACGGTAAGTATGCGGCGGCGTCTACAGTAGCCAGAAGAGATTTCATAACCGGCATGGACACACACACACACACAAAAACATTGACACTCGTGTATTTTACAGCCAGTCAGCCGAAACGTTTCTACAAACAAACCAACGTGCTGAGCACGGATACAGGGTATGAGGTTACTTTGGACCATCGAAAGCTAAAGACACCCAACGGCACGCTGTTCACAGTGAAGAGCGAACCGCTGGCGATAGCCGTGGCTGCTGAATTCGACAGCCAAAAGGAGCACATCGAACGCTCCCGCATGCACATCTCGGCGCTCTGTTTTACCGCCATTGACAACCCCAACAGGTTGACCAAGACCGACATAGTCAACTATCTGCTAAATTTCGTAGCCACAGACACAGTGCTCTTTCAGTATGATGTGAGTAGGGAGACGTTTAGAATGATTTATGAATTGTTGCAACATTTTGATTATTTCCGCACAGGATGAAAAGGATCTGCAAGACTTGCAGCACAATGAATGGGACCCGCTTATCGATTGGTTTAACAAGCGTTTCGAAACGAATCTACAGAAGACGCTTAATATAACGCCACCCCAAGTGACCGTAGACGACAAGATGAAAATCGCCAAGCATTTTCAATCTTTCAGTTTGGAAACGTTACATGGTGAGTGAAATAACTTATGTTAGCTGCAGATATATTAATTATTTTCATATATTTTTAGGCTATGTCTTTGCCGTGGACACACTAAAGTCCATTGTGCTGGCATGTGCCGTCATTGAACAGCAGATCTCGGTGGAGAAGGCGGTTGCCCTGGCGCGACTAGAGGAGGAATATCAACTAAAGTTCTGGGGCCGTGTCGAGTGGGCTCACGACCTAAGTCAGCAGGAGCTACAAGCGCGCTTAGCCGCCGCAGTGCTATTTGTGCACTTTAATTGTTCCGAACATTTTGTTAAAGAGAAGATATTATTGTAAATAAATGTTACGAGCTTATATATATTTATTTTTGAATAAGGCGCTAGAGCGGGTACTTTGCGTAAGTGGTGAAACAGTGAAAAAAAACAAATATCGATAACAAATTCTGAGCACTGCCAATTCTTTTTCAAGCTATCTGGCAACGCTTACGGCGCTTTTACACTCGCACACATTGGCGCCACTTTCAATTGCGTACGACCGCCGTCACAAACACATAAAAGTTCTCTTATCTCTGGCTCTGGTAAATCTTTCGGCCTCCGTGCAAAACGTAAACAATAAGCAGAGCAGATAAACCGCACGTTACCATTGAACAAAACTGTGAAGCAGTCCGTGTGCTACATACGTACGTAGCATGCACGTCTCATACATTGCGATTGGCATTCTCTTACCGCCCCTCTCTCTCCCTCTCTGACTTTTTCAAATGCTTTCTTCTTTAACATCATCTTCGCTCAGCAACATAAGTATGTCCGTGTATGTGTGTGTGTGTGTGGTGTGTGTGTGGATGTGCACACGACTCTCTTCGATGTGTGCGTAAATAGTTGTACAGTTCCTTAGAGTGTGAGTTTATCAGTCATTCCGGAGGTTTATCTGATGTTTGCTTTGATTTTATCGCTGTTGATGTGACTCGCAGCCTCCGCCTTCGTCTTGACTGACTGGCATGGATGATCTATAAGAAACAACAAGCCAGTTAGCTCTCAGACCTTTCGTTGTAAAGTGCAGTGGAAAAAAGTTTTCGTGTTGAAATTACCTCAGTGTACGTTTGTATGTGTGTGTGTTATATTTATAGTAGAAATGTCGAGAAACGAAGATACCCCAATTGTGACGTAAGTTATGGAAAGGGAAGCGAGGGCGGCACAAAGAGTTGCCCCTTGACTTTGCAGTTGGTAAATTTGTGCAAATTCCTTCGAAAAATCTTAGCGAAATTAACATAAAACGCAGGGCCAAATGAGCTGCCGATTTGTTAAATAGGCGTGAAAGCGGACCGTGACCCGTGGGATCCTTGACAACTGTCGGGGAAGGTGTGAAAAGGCCTCGAAACTTGTGCGGCTGATAAAAAGCGCTTAAAGTGAAGTGGCTACATATTTTCTCGAGTCTATTTTATTTTATTTCTCTTTTTTTTTGCTTTTTGTTTTCTCCTTCTTTTTGCTTGTGCTTTTTGCTGCAATTGCGTTGCAAACTTGCAGAGCAAGTAGTTTAGCGCCATTTGCACTTTTCGTAGTAAAAATTACGCCCCTCCCCCGCATTCAGTACCCCTCTGTCCCGCAAACACACACACACATACTCCCACACGCACTGAGCAACCAAACACATACAGCAAACTTATCAACGGCCACATCACACACACACACACACATTCACATACAAACGAAACGCTTACAACGGCGCTGTCGTTGTGCCGTTGATGAAGGGGCGGTGCACGCGGTGCAGGAGGCGTGGCATTAAGTAGTCGTCGTAGTTTGGGTTAAGTAACAAAACTTCAAATTGAATTTTTCGTTGCAGTTTTCATTTTAGCACCTATCAAAAAAACCCTTTTCATGCGCTTCGTACGTACGCTTCGGCGTAGTTTTTTTTTTTTCTCCTCCTCCCCCGTCTTTGCCATTCCTGTTGCTCATTACGTGCTTTGGGGACATGAGGGACACACGATGGGGGCGGTATGGGGGACGTAGCATGCGCGAACGCGCTTACATTGTGTCGGTTAAATACCGCACATGGCAGCCATCAAGCGCGGTTTAATTCTCTTTTGTGTTTTGTATTCGCACAAGTTTCGCTTTAAAGCTGGCGTATTTTTTTTCGCTGAGTAAATCAAACAAAAAATACCAAATGCAATTAAAGCAGTCGAAACATATCGATATCTGTCGATCATCGTTTGCACGCGTGAATTCACACACACACACACACACACACACGCATACATACATTTGCTTTTGCTGCTATATATAGCTATCCCATTTCTTTGCACTTGCAGGAGATGCAACAATTACGGGACGACACCAACACTGCAGGCAGTGGCACGAAGCGCCGCCGCCACTAATGGCAACAACAACAATCCACCAGCAACACCTACATCGCAGATTTTCTGTTTGCATGGCCGCTCGAACAACGTGGAAGTCGATGGTAAGTTCCCGGAGTGGGGGAAGAAGGAAAGGGTGTAAAGAGTGGGCGTGACAGAGAGGCGTTGATAAACTGCGGCACTTTCCGTGTCGCTTTCAATCAACGCTCCAGCAATTTGCAGTCATTCATAAATTATCAAGAAAACGCAGTTGAAATTGCATTCTCATGCAGGCAAAAAGTCGAAAACAAACAACAACGAAATTAGTTTTCACAGCATTTTTCGTCAAGTTTTACTACATAAACAGTAAAACACACACACAATCACAGGCAATCGTACATTTGTAACAGTACGTACTATATATATGTGCGTGTGTGTGTCTGCCCTTGTGTGTGTGTGTACGTGTGGAATTGTTGATTCAGTTTGGAAATCGAAAATTTTGCGCAATTTTCACTGTATATTATTATTGCCCGGTAATGCGCACTAATTGGCAGACGACACGGAAATGGAAATGAACGAATCTCGCGTTTATCGACAGACAATATCGACAACGACACTGACAAGGACGACACAGCAGTCGCCAAGTCTGGAGAAGGTTCGTCTGAATGGAAACGGTGAGCAAATTACCTTATCCCTCCCTCTCACAGTTACACCCACACCCACACCCGCTTGTCCTCTTCCCCTCTTCCTCTTGCCTACCAGCTTGAGCCGTCGCTTTGCGCTTTGTCATCAATCAGTTGATGATTTCCAACGTTGCCAACTTGCTCGCAATTTTGTGGTGGCCAACGGGCTGCGGCTGGGGCGGGGGGTGGTGCCTGTGCAGCAGCAGCTGTGTCGCCTGAGCGTAATCAAAATTTATGCTTGGACCGCCGCTTGACTATTGCCATATGCCATAAATTGCCATAGCGGGCTCATAATTTACGTATGACAACGCAGCCAAATAAATGCCCGGCTCATTTTTCTATAACGGCAAAATGTGTTACGAATAAAAATAGTAGAAGAAGGAGAATGTACAAACTATGCATGATCCCTATTCCCATGCCGTTCCCCCCTCTTCATACCGTTTCCCTAGACTGCATTTTAATTTCCTCTCTTTCGATAAGTAAACATGGAAGCCAAAAACCGCAGCTCTCTCTCTTGCTCTCTCGCTCTGCACACTCTGATTGGATTTATTGGCAGACGAACGACCTTAAATGACATTACCTCATGTCTAGACGGAGAGCTGCACATCAATAGGGCGAGCGCCTTTTGCAATCCCCCAATCCCAATCCCAATCAGGCAGCCGCTTGGCATCCAATCTGCTTCCACAGCCGACTAATCATAGTCTAACAAGCTAGTGGAGTAATGAGCCAAGCATGTCGCTAAACAGATGAGCTACTTAGCTATCTCATCATATAGTGTACCCGTACCCGTAGTCGGTTGCCAAGCGTGACCCAGATGTGACCTGTAGCAACGGAATCATTTGCATCGTTCAATAGTTTTGCCATTGTTACAATGCTCTGCGTAATGGATCTATTCAAGCTCAAGGAGCTGACCAATTATGAAGGTATATATGTATAAGCACACTGTGAAGGATACCCTGTAAAGAGCTACTGGGTATGCTCAATTAGTTGTGAACTGAAAGTAGTACAATAATAATCAGTTTTATAAAATAAGAAACGATTAGTGATTATACATTTAAATAATTGCAAAATAGACTTTACAAATTTTCATTTTTATTGCAATATTTTACGGCCTCCCCCCTGTAAAATATTTTAAAATTGTTTCTTAAAAATTTTAAATTTCCTGCTTTTTCACTCTTTACTTACCAAAACTTTTTCAAAAATCATTTGATTTTCTAGCGGAATCCCATTTTTTTATGATATACAATATCATAATATTATATCCATATTAAATATAGAATATATTACATATAATAAGTAAATTTATTTTAGAAAAGAGAACTCAAAATTATCCCGAATTTGACTGTTAATTTAATTTATTTCTATAATTTATTTAATTTATTTCATATAAAATATGGAATATTTTAAGAAAGTGTTTGTGAAATTGCAATCTTGAACTATTTTTCTTTAATTTTTTTGTTAATTTAATTTATTTCTATAATATTTTGTTATAAGTCATATATGATATGGAATATTTGAGAAAGTGTTTGTAAAATTGGAATCTTAAATTAATTTTCTTAATGTAAATGTTAAAAAAAAAACCGTTTAAATTGAAATATGCTTGGAAAACTGATAAAAGTGAAAGATCTATATATATTTCTGTAAATTTAAAGAAATTGGAACAATGTATTTCCAATTCATCAGACTTATGATCATCAGCTTTAAGATGAATCTCTCTCTCACGCTCTCTTTATTTCCAATATGTGTATTTGTATATAATTACTGCTCGGCATGGTGCCTGATCATCCATTATTTATAAGGAGTGTGCAGTGCACATTGTTGGCGCACGAGGAACCCCAAATGAATGCCAAGTAGCATGGAAGAGGCAAAGGCTGGCCAAGAGAAAGATGGCACATTGCAGCGCAAACAGGGTTGGCAACCAGGGCAACCAGGGCGACCAAGGCGACCAATTAAAGATGCAGATGGATTGGAGTTGTTTAAATTGCAAGTATGATGATTTTTATGCATCAGCTGCTGCGTTGACGACGACGACGATGATGAGGACTCCGACGACGTCGGAGAAGATGCAATTGCAGCTGGTGCAGGAGCAGAAGCTGCCAGCTGAGGCGGTAAACTACCTGTGTGTGTGTGTGTGTGTGTGTGTGCGGGTCTAATAGGTGAAATGTTCATGTGGCATTGGGAATTCGTACCTGGGCATACGCGCTGGCTGGGCTGGCTGGCCCCAGTCTTGGTTATGCACTGGAATTTAATTTCGCTGCTGGCATTGTTGGCTGCCATTGTGCAGCAGGAGTGGGTGACGGAGCGCAGTGCCACCAGCCTGGGAGAGCAGAGCAAAGGAGAAAAGGAAGAGCGGCAGGCGGTGTCCTTGTGCTGAATTCAAATGAAGAAACCGCGCACAACGAACGAGCTACAAGCAAAGCATATGCACATTCTCTGTGTGTGTGTGTGTCGAGCAGCTCCGGCTCCGGCTCCTGCTCCGGCTCCTGCTCCGACTCCTGCTCCGACTCTTCCGAGTCTTCACTGTGGGAACAAAGGAAAACTGCACAACACGAAAGCGGTAAAGGCGACGGTGGAAAGGAGGAAAGGCGGCAAAAAGAGTGCAAAGAAAATGCAGCGGAAATGACAAAGCATGAAATACGGCTGCGACAAATGCAATAAAGTATTTAATAGACTGCTCCTAGCCAAGCGGCAGGGCAGGCCAGGACCAGGACCAGGACCAAACCCAGACCCAGTTGGGTCTTGCCAAGCCATGCCTGTCAGTGACACCCAGTGCCGGCCAGAAGAGTCACCCTCGGTCCAACGAGCACACAACTCCGCTCATGTGTGTAGCGTGCAGCAGGAGGAGATGTGGATGAGGGGGCGAGTGCACGCGAGGCGTGGCAACCATGGCAAACAGCGTTGGTGGTCATTATTCACGTAGCATGTTAAATAAATTTAAATGCCTGTTTTGTAAATATGTAAACGGCATAACAGATGGCCACAGCCGGAGCAGAAGGATGCCAGGACGAGAACGAGAACGAGAGCAAGAGTGTGTCTCTGGGGTCAACCCTTCTTCTGGCATCTTGCATACGCCACGTTGTCCAGCTTATATTTTAAATAATCTTACAGAGAGAAAAGCATAAGAAAACGACAATGGAAAACGAAACATTCTGTAGGTTTTGGGTGGGGTACAAAAGAATGCCATGATTCCTACTCGGACTCGCACCAGGACTCTCCTGCAGGCGAAACTGTAAAACTGTCATCTTGTCAGCAGAGTGGCCAGTGGAGTAGCTGCTCTACTCGAGCATCCACTTTCCTAACGTGTTGGGGTTTTGTCTTGGATTTACTCTATGAAATGCTTAAGTGACATGACAAGACTGCAAACGTTTTCTAGGGGAGTTCTCTAGAAATACGCATAAGTTCAATTTAATTACATATATTTCTTTTTTATATTTTTCTTTATTTCTAAATTTATTTCTAAATTGAGTTGTCCTATTTAAAGTTTACTTCAACGAATTTATAATTAACTTAAGTCAATTTAAAGTTAACTTTCTTTTCTATATTTGTAAAATCACTAATACTTTATACAATTTTTAAAGCTTTCATTTTTTAAATGCGCTCTCTACTCTGTGTAATATTTCAATTATATTATAAGAATTTTCCTTCATTTACCATCAATCTCACAACTCTCTTTTCGTTTTTTTTCCAGTGCGTGACCATTGTCATCGGGCACGGAGCGAGGGCGTCGACCTGAAGGCGCGACGTAAGCTGATCATAGCGAGTATCTTATGTTTGGTTTTTATGATTGCCGAAATTGTGGGTGAGTATTGTGTGTGTTTGAGAGTTTTGAACCTTTTAACTGACTGGGCTCTTTGTTATACCCTGTAGGCATTGGAAAAACAAGGGTATACACAGTTGAAGGTTGCAGATTATAGAAAATAATAATATGAGAGTCAATTTCTGCTGTCAATCTGTGTGTATTATGTGCATAACTCAGGGAACTCAGCCCAAATCAAAGCTAGAGTAAACGGAATCTTTAAAGAGACTTTAAACAATTTTGTAGAGCGTAGATAACTAAGGTTAAATTCAAGGGTATCCTACAAGTCGAGTAGTGCCAGCTGCAACATTTTTCTTTATTTGTTTTTATTTTGTCCTGCGTCTTTGGGGTTTTTCCTTAACATTTTTGAGTGTGTGTGTTCACTTTGATTTTTTTTTGTCCGTTTTTGTTCCGTTTTTTACGTGTTGCCTTCCAATTCCCCCAACTAATTTCGCTTACCTCTCTCCGAGAATGAGAAAGTAACGAAGAAGCAGTAGAAGAAGAAGAAGAGGAAGACGAGGAAACAGAGCAGAATGTCAGTCAAACAAAGCGTGCAAAAAGGGGCGGAAAACGGGAGACGAGACGAGATACGATTAAAAACTGAGCACCGGAAGTGCAACAATATGGCGACCGGAAGGGCTTACTGTCCTCTGGATGGAGGAGGAGCTGATGTGGCGTCCCTTTTTTTTATGGAGAGTGGCCTGTGATACAATAAACATTTAATTTTTGAAGCGCACCCTGTGCTGCACTGTCAACCTGTACCGCCGCTGGCTGTACCTCTGCCTCTACCTCTGCCTCTGCCTCTCGCTCCTCCTTCATCCTTATCCATCGTCGGCTGTTGCTGTTAATCGCTTTGCAATTACCTACAATGTGCCATCGGAGCCGCAGTTAACTTGCTCGCATTGCCCTTGCCCCCCTTCTTTCTTCTTGCTTTATTTCTGCCCTCTTCTTTCGCCTTTGCCTTTTCTCTTTATGTTTTTCTTCAAATCGGAATTGTTGACTGTCCGTCGTCGTCGTCGTCGTCAGTAACGGCTCCTCCTTTTTGCTGTTCTCTCGCAGATTGCAGGCAACTGCGACTCCAACTCTTTTTTTCCTTTGTCCTTTGTCCTCGCTGGCTCGGCCGAACTATCCCCACAGATTGCAAGTTAATTTTTTGCGCATTTATTTACTCTCTTTTGTCTCTCTTCCTCTATTTTTTTCTCTTTCTCAGGTGGCGTCCTATCGAACAGCTTGGCCATTGCAACAGATGCCGCACACTTGCTCACCGATTTCGCCAGTTTTATGATCTCACTGTTTGCCATCTGGATAGCTGGACGTCCATCTACGCAACGGTAAGTAAGAAGAGAGAAAGAGAGAGAGAGAGAGATACAAACATGACTGGAGGTGTGACACGTAGACAGGGAGCTAGACAAAGTCCAGGGGAAAATCAATAGAACGTAAAGTTTGTGCTTTTCAAACGATGCTCAAAATTCCCACGTGTTTCCCCTGCGGAAACGTATATAGTGAGAGAGAGAGAGGGAGCTATAGAGCTACGTCGCGTGTATGTATACGGTAGTCTAGAGGGACACCAAACCAACGTTTTGACACAATTCATAACAGCAGACGATTTTAAAATTTGAAACTAAAACTAAAACCATGAAAAAAATTTCTGAAAATTGTACAGGGGGGACCATTTCCAAAAACACAAAAATTAAAATTTGTTGGAATGTTTTAAATTGCAAAAACTATTAAGCCATTCTATTCTAGAACTAAAACCATGAATAAAATGCTATACCCGAAGAAAATCGCTTTATTTTTAAGAAAGTCATGAAGTGAGGAAAGTGAGTCCTGTCAAGGGTCTTGCATGTCAAATTTTTTGTCGACTTTGACATGATTTTTGGCCAAAAATTAAGTACCATCTAAAACAATTTTAAACACTTGTTTTATACTAATATTGACCCCCGCAATCGATTAAAAGTAAAAACAGGCGATTTTAAATTTTGAAAAAAATTTTTCTGAAAATATTTACCTGGGGGACCATTGTTAAAATCACAAAATGTAAAATTTTTTTGAAGTTTTTAAATTGCAAAAACTATTAAGCCATTCAATTCTAGAACTAAAACCATGAATAAAATGCTTTACCCGAAGAAAATCGTTTGATTTTTAAAAAAGTTATGAAATGATGAAAGTGAGGATACGGGTCCTGTCGAGGGTCTTGCATGTCAAATTTTTTGTCGACTTTGACATGATTTTTGGCCAAAAATTAAGTATCATCTAAAACAATTTTAAACACTTGTTTTATACTAATATTGACCCCCGCAATCGATTAAAAGTAAAAACAGGCGATTTTAAATTTTGAAAAAAAATTTTCTGAAAATATTTACCTGGGGGACCATTGTTAAAATCACAAAATGTAAAATTTTTTTGAAGTTTTTAAATTGCAAAAACTATTAAGCCATTCAATTCTAGAACTAAAACCATGAATAAAATGCTTTACCCGAAGAAAATCGTTTGATTTTTAAAAAAGTTATGAAATGATGAAAGTGAGGATACGGGTCCTGTCGAGGGTCTTGCATGTCAAATTTTTTGTCGACTTTGACATGATTTTTGGCCAAAAATTAAGTATCATCTAAAACAATTTTAAACACTTGTTTTATACTAATATTGACCCCCGCAATCGATTAAAAGTAAAAACAGGCGATTTTAAATTTTGAAAAAAAATTTTTCTGAAAATATTTACCTGGGGGACCATTGTTAAAATCACAAAATGTAAAATTTTTTTGAAGTTTTTAAATTGCAAAAACTATTAAGCCATTCAATTCTAGAACTAAAACCGTGAATAAAATGCTTTACCCGAAGAAAATCGTTTGATTTTTAAAAAAGTTATGAAATGATGAAAGTGAGGATACGGGTCCTGTCGAGGGTCTTGCATGTCAAATTTTTTGTCGACTTTGACATGATTTTTGGCCAAAAATTAAGTATCATCTAAAACAATTTTAAACACTTGTTTTATACTAATATTGACCCCCGCAATCGATTAAAAGTAAAAACAGGCGATTTTAAATTTTGAAAAAAAAATTTTCTGAAAATATTTACCTGGGGGACCATTGTTAAAATCACAAAATGTAAAATTTTTTTGAAGTTTTTAAATTGCAAAAACTATTAAGCCATTCAATTCTAGAACTAAAACCATGAATAAAATGCTTTACCCGAAGAAAATCGTTTGATTTTTAAAAAAGTTATGAAATGATGAATGTGAGGATACGGGTCCTGTCGAGGGTCTTGCATGTCAAATTTTTTGTCGACTTTGACATGATTTTTGGCCAAAAATTAAGTATCATCTAAAACAATTTTAAACACTTGTTTTATACTAATATTGACCCCCGCAATCGATTAAAAGTAAAAACAGGCGATTTTAAATTTTGAAAAAAAATTTTCTGAAAATATTTACCTGGGGGACCATTGTTAAAATCACAAAATGTAAAATTTTTTTGAAGTTTTTAAATTGCAAAAACTATTAAGCCATTCAATTCTAGAACTAAAACCATGAATAAAATGCTTTACCCGAAGAAAATCGTTTGATTTTTAAAAAAGTTATGAAATGATGAAAGTGAGGATACGGGTCCTGTCGAGGGTCTTGCATGTCAAATTTTTTGTCGACTTTGACATGATTTTTGGCCAAAAATTAAGTATCATCTAAAACAATTTTAAACACTTGTTTTATACTAATATTGACCCCCGCAATCGATTAAAAGTAAAAACAGGCGATTTTAAATTTTGAAAAAAAAAATTTTCTGAAAATATTTACCTGGGGGACCATTGTTAAAATCACAAAATGTAAAATTTTTTTGAAGTTTTTAAATTGCAAAAACTATTAAGCCATTCAATTCTAGAACTAAAACCATGAATAAAATGCTTTACCCGAAGAAAATCGTTTGATTTTTAAAAAAGTTATGAAATGATGAATGTGAGGATACGGGTCCTGTCGAGGGTCTTGCATGTCAAATTTTTTGTCGACTTTGACATGATTTTTGGCCAAAAATTAAGTATCATCTAAAACAATTTTAAACACTTGTTTTATACTAATATTGACCCCCGCAATCGATTAAAAGTAAAAACAGGCGATTTTAAATTTTGAAAAAAAAATTTTCTGAAAATATTTACCTGGGGGACCATTGTTAAAATCACAAAATGTAAAATTTTTTTGAAGTTTTTAAATTGCAAAAACTATTAAGCCATTCAATTCTAGAACTAAAACCATGAATAAAATGCTTTACCCGAAGAAAAAAGTTATGAAATGATGAAAGTGAGGATACGGGTCCTGTCGAGGGTCTTGCATGTCAAATTTTTTGTCGACTTTGACATGATTTTTGGCCAAAAATTAAGTACCATCTAAAACAATTTTAAACACTTGTTTTATACTAATATTGACCCCCGCAATCGATTAAAAGTAAAAACAGGCGATTTTAAATTTTGAAAAAAAATTTTTCTGAAAATATTTACCTGGGGGACCATTGTTAAAATCACAAAATGTAAAATTTTTTTGAAGTTTTTAAATTGCAAAAACTATTAAGCCATTCAATTCTAGAACTAAAACCATGAATAAAATGCTTTACCCGAAGAAAATCGTTTGATTTTTAAAAAAGTTATGAAATGATGAAAGTGAGGATACGGGTCCTGTCGAGGGTCTTGCATGTCAAATTTTTTGTCGACTTTGACATGATTTTTGGCCAAAAATTAAGTATCATCTAAAACAATTTTAAACACTTGTTTTATACTAATATTGACCCCCGCAATCGATAAAAAGTAAAAACAGGCGATTTTAAATTTTGAAAAAAAAATTTTCTGAAAATATTTACCTGGGGGACCATTGTTAAAATCACAAAATGTAAAATTTTTTTGAAGTTTTTAAATTGCAAAAACTATTAAGCCATTCAATTCTAGAACTAAAACCGTGAATAAAATGCTTTACCCGAAGAAAATCGTTTGATTTTTAAAAAAGTTATGAAATGATGAAAGTGAGGATACGGGTCCTGTCGAGGGTCTTGCATGTCAAATTTTTTGTCGACTTTGACATGATTTTTGGCCAAAAATTAAGTATCATCTAAAACAATTTTAAACACTTGTTTTATACTAATATTGACCCCCGCAATCGATTAAAAGTAAAAACAGGCGATTTTAAATTTTGAAAAAAAAAATTTTCTGAAAATATTTACCTGGGGGACCATTGTTAAAATCACAAAATGTAAAATTTTTTTGAAGTTTTTAAATTGCAAAAACTATTAAGCCATTCAATTCTAGAACTAAAACCATGAATAAAATGCTTTACCCGAAGAAAATCGTTTGATTTTTAAAAAAGTTATGAAATGATGAATGTGAGGATACGGGTCCTGTCGAGGGTCTTGCATGTCAAATTTTTTGTCGACTTTGACATGATTTTTGGCCAAAAATTAAGTATCATCTAAAACAATTTTAAACACTTGTTTTATACTAATATTGACCCCCGCAATCGATTAAAAGTAAAAACAGGCGATTTTAAATTTTGAAAAAAAAAATTTTCTGAAAATATTTACCTGGGGGACCATTGTTAAAATCACAAAATGTAAAATTTTTTTGAAGTTTTTAAATTGCAAAAACTATTAAGCCATTCAATTCTAGAACTAAAACCATGAATAAAATGCTTTACCCGAAGAAAATCGTTTGATTTTTAAAAAAGTTATGAAATGATGAAAGTGAGGATACGGGTCCTGTCGAGGGTCTTGCATGTCAAATTTTTTGTCGACTTTGACATGATTTTTGGCCAAAAATTAAGTATCATCTAAAACAATTTTAAACACTTGTTTTATACTAATATTGACCCTCGCAATCGATTAAAAAGTAAAAACAGGCGATTTTAAATTTTGAAAAAAAAAATTTTCTGAAAATATTTACCTGGGGGACCATTGTTAAAATCACAAAATGTAAAATTTTTTTGAAGTTTTTAAATTGCAAAAACTATTAAGCCATTCAATTCTAGAACTAAAACCATGAATAAAATGCTTTACCCGAAGAAAATCGTTTGATTTTTAAAAAAGTTATGAAATGATGAATGTGAGGATACGGGTCCTGTCGAGGGTCTTGCATGTCAAATTTTTTGTCGACTTTGACATGATTTTTGGCCAAAAATTAAGTATCATCTAAAACAATTTTAAACACTTGTTTTATACTAATATTGACCCCCGCAATCGATTAAAAGTAAAAACAGGCGATTTTAAATTTTGAAAAAAAAATTTTCTGAAAATATTTACCTGGGGGACCATTGTTAAAATCACAAAATGTAAAATTTTTTTGAAGTTTTTAAATTGCAAAAACTATTAAGCCATTCAATTCTAGAACTAAAACCATGAATAAAATGCTTTACCCGAAGAAAATCGTTTGATTTTTAAAAAAGTTATGAAATGATGAAAGTGAGGATACGGGTCCTGTCGAGGGTCTTGCATGTCAAATTTTTTGTCGACTTTGACATGATTTTTGGCCAAAAATTAAGTATCATCTAAAACAATTTTAAACACTTGTTTTATACTAATATTGACCCCCGCAATCGATTAAAAGTAAAAACAGGCGATTTTAAATTTTGAAAAAAAAATTTTCTGAAAATATTTACCTGGGGGACCATTGTTAAAATCACAAAATGTAAAATTTTTTTGAAGTTTTTAAATTGCAAAAACTATTAAGCCATTCAATTCTAGAACTAAAACCATGAATAAAATGCTTTACCCGAAGAAAATCGTTTGATTTTTAAAAAAGTTATGAAATGATGAAAGTGAGGATACGGGTCCTGTCGAGGGTCTTGCATGTCAAATTTTTTGTCGACTTTGACATGATTTTTGGCCAAAAATTAAGTATCATCTAAAACAATTTTAAACACTTGTTTTATACTAATATTGACCCCCGCAATCGATTAAAAGTAAAAACAGGCGATTTTAAATTTTGAAAAAAAAATTTTCTGAAAATATTTACCTGGGGGACCATTGTTAAAATCACAAAATGTAAAATTTTTTTGAAGTTTTTAAATTGCAAAAACTATTAAGCCATTCAATTCTAGAACTAAAACCATGAATAAAATGCTTTACCCGAAGAAAATCGTTTGATTTTTAAAAAAGTTATGAAATGATGAAAGTGAGGATACGGGTCCTGTCGAGGGTCTTGCATGTCAAATTTTTTGTCGACTTTGACATGATTTTTGGCCAAAAATTAAGTATCATCTAAAACAATTTTAAACACTTGTTTTATACTAATATTGACCCCCGCAATCGATTAAAAGTAAAAACAGGCGATTTTAAATTTTGAAAAAAAAATTTTCTGAAAATATTTACCTGGGGGACCATTGTTAAAATCACAAAATGTAAAATTTTTTTGAAGTTTTTAAATTGCAAAAACTATTAAGCCATTCAATTCTAGAACTAAAACCATGAATAAAATGCTTTACCCGAAGAAAATCGTTTGATTTTTAAAAAAGTTATGAAATGATGAAAGTGAGGATACGGGTCCTGTCGAGGGTCTTGCATGTCAAATTTTTTGTCGACTTTGACATGATTTTTGGCCAAAAATTAAGTATCATCTAAAACAATTTTAAACACTTGTTTTATACTAATATTGACCCCCGCAATCGATTAAAAGTAAAAACAGGCGATTTTAAATTTTGAAAAAAAATTTTCTGAAAATATTTACCTGGGGGACCATTGTTAAAATCACAAAATGTAAAATTTTTTTGAAGTTTTTAAATTGCAAAAACTATTAAGCCATTCAATTCTAGAACTAAAACCATGAATAAAATGCTTTACCCGAAGAAAATCGTTTGATTTTTAAAAAAGTTATGAAATGATGAAAGTGAGGATACGGGTCCTGTCGAGGGTCTTGCATGTCAAATTTTTTGTCGACTTTGACATGATTTTTGGCCAAAAATTAAGTATCATCTAAAACAATTTTAAACACTTGTTTTATACTAATATTGACCCCCGCAATCGATTAAAAGTAAAAACAGGCGATTTTAAATTTTGAAAAAAAAATTTTCTGAAAATATTTACCTGGGGGACCATTGTTAAAATCACAAAATGTAAAATTTTTTTGAAGTTTTTAAATTGCAAAAACTATTAAGCCATTCAATTCTAGAACTAAAACCATGAATAAAATGCTTTACCCGAAGAAAATCGTTTGATTTTTAAAAAAGTTATGAAATGATGAAAGTGAGGATACGGGTCCTGTCGAGGGTCTTGCATGTCAAATTTTTTGTCGACTTTGACATGATTTTTGGCCAAAAATTAAGTATCATCTAAAACAATTTTAAACACTTGTTTTATACTAATATTGACCCCCGCAATCGATTAAAAGTAAAAACAGGCGATTTTAAATTTTGAAAAAAAATTTTCTGAAAATATTTACCTGGGGGACCATTGTTAAAATCACAAAATGTAAAATTTTTTTGAAGTTTTTAAATTGCAAAAACTATTAAGCCATTCAATTCTAGAACTAAAACCATGAATAAAATGCTTTACCCGAAGAAAATCGTTTGATTTTTAAAAAAGTTATGAAATGATGAAAGTGAGGATACGGGTCCTGTCGAGGGTCTTGCATGTCAAATTTTTTGTCGACTTTGACATGATTTTTGGCCAAAAATTAAGTATCATCTAAAACAATTTTAAACACTTGTTTTATACTAATATTGACCCCCGCAATCGATTAAAAGTAAAAACAGGCGATTTTAAATTTTGAAAAAAAATTTTCTGAAAATATTTACCTGGGGGACCATTGTTAAAATCACAAAATGTAAAATTTTTTTGAAGTTTTTAAATTGCAAAAACTATTAAGCCATTCAATTCTAGAACTAAAACCATGAATAAAATGCTTTACCCGAAGAAAATCGTTTGATTTTTAAAAAAGTTATGAAATGATGAAAGTGAGGATACGGGTCCTGTCGAGGGTCTTGCATGTCAAATTTTTTGTCGACTTTGACATGATTTTTGGCCAAAAATTAAGTATCATCTAAAACAATTTTAAACACTTGTTTTATACTAATATTGACCCCCGCAATCGATTAAAAGTAAAAACAGGCGATTTTAAATTTTGAAAAAAAAATTTTCTGAAAATATTTACCTGGGGGACCATTGTTAAAATCACAAAATGTAAAATTTTTTTGAAGTTTTTAAATTGCAAAAACTATTAAGCCATTCAATTCTAGAACTAAAACCATGAATAAAATGCTTTACCCGAAGAAAATCGTTTGATTTTTAAAAAAGTTATGAAATGATGAAAGTGAGGATACGGGTCCTGTCGAGGGTCTTGCATGTCAAATTTTTTGTCGACTTTGACATGATTTTTGGCCAAAAATTAAGTATCATCTAAAACAATTTTAAACACTTGTTTTATACTAATATTGACCCCCGCAATCGATTAAAAGTAAAAACAGGCGATTTTAAATTTTGAAAAAAAATTTTCTGAAAATATTTACCTGGGGGACCATTGTTAAAATCACAAAATGTAAAATTTTTTTGAAGTTTTTAAATTGCAAAAACTATTAAGCCATTCAATTCTAGAACTAAAACCATGAATAAAATGCTTTACCCGAAGAAAATCGTTTGATTTTTAAAAAAGTTATGAAATGATGAAAGTGAGGATACGGGTCCTGTCGAGGGTCTTGCATGTCAAATTTTTTGTCGACTTTGACATGATTTTTGGCCAAAAATTAAGTATCATCTAAAACAATTTTAAACACTTGTTTTATACTAATATTGACCCCCGCAATCGATTAAAAGTAAAAACAGGCGATTTTAAATTTTGAAAAAAAAATTTTCTGAAAATATTTACCTGGGGGACCATTGTTAAAATCACAAAATGTAAAATTTTTTTTGAAGTTTTTAAATTGCAAAAACTATTAAGCCATTCAATTCTAGAACTAAAACCATGAATAAAATGCTTTACCCGAAGAAAATCGTTTGATTTTTAAAAAAGTTATGAAATGATGAAAGTGAGGATACGGGTCCTGTCGAGGGTCTTGCATGTCAAATTTTTTGTCGACTTTGACATGATTTTTGGCCAAAAATTAAGTATCATCTAAAACAATTTTAAACACTTGTTTTATACTAATATTGACCCCCGCAATCGATTAAAAGTAAAAACAGGCGATTTTAAATTTTGAAAAAAAAATTTTCTGAAAATATTTACCTGGGGGACCATTGTTAAAATCACAAAATGTAAAATTTTTTTGAAGTTTTTAAATTGCAAAAACTATTAAGCCATTCAATTCTAGAACTAAAACCATGAATAAAATGCTTTACCCGAAGAAAATCGTTTGATTTTTAAAAAAGTTATGAAATGATGAAAGTGAGGATACGGGTCCTGTCGAGGGTCTTGCATGTCAAATTTTTTGTCGACTTTGACATGATTTTTGGCCAAAAATTAAGTATCATCTAAAACAATTTTAAACACTTGTTTTATACTAATATTGACCCCCGCAATCGATTAAAAGTAAAAACAGGCGATTTTAAATTTTGAAAAAAAAATTTTCTGAAAATATTTACCTGGGGGACCATTGTTAAAATCACAAAATGTAAAATTTTTTTGAAGTTTTTAAATTGCAAAAACTATTAAGCCATTCAATTCTAGAACTAAAACCATGAATAAAATGCTTTACCCGAAGAAAATCGTTTGATTTTTAAAAAAGTTATGAAATGATGAAAGTGAGGATACGGGTCCTGTCGAGGGTCTTGCATGTCAAATTTTTTGTCGACTTTGACATGATTTTTGGCCAAAAATTAAGTATCATCTAAAACAATTTTAAACACTTGTTTTATACTAATATTGACCCCCGCAATCGATTAAAAGTAAAAACAGGCGATTTTAAATTTTGAAAAAAAAATTTTCTGAAAATATTTACCTGGGGGACCATTGTTAAAATCACAAAATGTAAAATTTTTTTGAAGTTTTTAAATTGCAAAAACTATTAAGCCATTCAATTCTAGAACTAAAACCATGAATAAAATGCTTTACCCGAAGAAAATCGTTTGATTTTTAAAAAAGTTATGAAATGATGAAAGTGAGGATACGGGTCCTGTCGAGGGTCTTGCATGTCAAATTTTTTGTCGACTTTGACATGATTTTTGGCCAAAAATTAAGTATCATCTAAAACAATTTTAAACACTTGTTTTATACTAATATTGACCCCCGCAATCGATTAAAAGTAAAAACAGGCGATTTTAAATTTTGAAAAAAAAATTTTCTGAAAATATTTACCTGGGGGACCATTGTTAAAATCACAAAATGTAAAATTTTTTTGAAGTTTTTAAATTGCAAAAACTATTAAGCCATTCAATTCTAGAACTAAAACCATGAATAAAATGCTTTACCCGAAGAAAATCGTTTGATTTTTAAAAAAGTTATGAAATGATGAAAGTGAGGATACGGGTCCTGTCGAGGGTCTTGCATGTCAAATTTTTTGTCGACTTTGACATGATTTTTGGCCAAAAATTAAGTATCATCTAAAACAATTTTAAACACTTGTTTTATACTAATATTGACCCCCGCAATCGATTAAAAGTAAAAACAGGCGATTTTAAATTTTGAAAAAAAATTTTCTGAAAATATTTACCTGGGGGACCATTGTTAAAATCACAAAATGTAAAATTTTTTTGAAGTTTTTAAATTGCAAAAACTATTAAGCCATTCAATTCTAGAACTAAAACCATGAATAAAATGCTTTACCCGAAGAAAATCGTTTGATTTTTAAAAAAGTTATGAAATGATGAAAGTGAGGATACGGGTCCTGTCGAGGGTCTTGCATGTCAAATTTTTTGTCGACTTTGACATGATTTTTGGCCAAAAATTAAGTATCATCTAAAACAATTTTAAACACTTGTTTTATACTAATATTGACCCCCGCAATCGATTAAAAGTAAAAACAGGCGATTTTAAATTTTGAAAAAAAATTTTCTGAAAATATTTACCTGGGGGACCATTGTTAAAATCACAAAATGTAAAATTTTTTTGAAGTTTTTAAATTGCAAAAACTATTAAGCCATTCAATTCTAGAACTAAAACCATGAATAAAATGCTTTACCCGAAGAAAATCGTTTGATTTTTAAAAAAGTTATGAAATGATGAAAGTGAGGATACGGGTCCTGTCGAGGGTCTTGCATGTCAAATTTTTTGTCGACTTTGACATGATTTTTGGCCAAAAATTAAGTATCATCTAAAACAATTTTAAACACTTGTTTTATACTAATATTGACCCCCGCAATCGATTAAAAGTAAAAACAGGCGATTTTAAATTTTGAAAAAAAAATTTTCTGAAAATATTTACCTGGGGGACCATTGTTAAAATCACAAAATGTAAAATTTTTTTGAAGTTTTTAAATTGCAAAAACTATTAAGCCATTCAATTCTAGAACTAAAACCATGAATAAAATGCTTTACCCGAAGAAAATCGTTTGATTTTTAAAAAAGTTATGAAATGATGAAAGTGAGGATACGGGTCCTGTCGAGGGTCTTGCATGTCAAATTTTTTGTCGACTTTGACATGATTTTTGGCCAAAAATTAAGTATCATCTAAAACAATTTTAAACACTTGTTTTATACTAATATTGACCCCCGCAATCGATTAAAAGTAAAAACAGGCGATTTTAAATTTTGAAAAAAAAATTTTCTGAAAATATTTACCTGGGGGACCATTGTTAAAATCACAAAATGTAAAATTTTTTTTGAAGTTTTTAAATTGCAAAAACTATTAAGCCATTCAATTCTAGAACTAAAACCATGAATAAAATGCTTTACCCGAAGAAAATCGTTTGATTTTTAAAAAAGTTATGAAATGATGAAAGTGAGGATACGGGTCCTGTCGAGGGTCTTGCATGTCAAATTTTTTGTCGACTTTGACATGATTTTTGGCCAAAAATTAAGTATCATCTAAAACAATTTTAAACACTTGTTTTATACTAATATTGACCCCCGCAATCGATTAAAAGTAAAAACAGGCGATTTTAAATTTTGAAAAAAAAATTTTCTGAAAATATTTACCTGGGGGACCATTGTTAAAATCACAAAATGTAAAATTTTTTTGAAGTTTTTAAATTGCAAAAACTATTAAGCCATTCAATTCTAGAACTAAAACCATGAATAAAATGCTTTACCCGAAGAAAATCGTTTGATTTTTAAAAAAGTTATGAAATGATGAAAGTGAGGATACGGGTCCTGTCGAGGGTCTTGCATGTCAAATTTTTTGTCGACTTTGACATGATTTTTGGCCAAAAATTAAGTATCATCTAAAACAATTTTAAACACTTGTTTTATACTAATATTGACCCCCGCAATCGATTAAAAGTAAAAACAGGCGATTTTAAATTTTGAAAAAAAAATTTTCTGAAAATATTTACCTGGGGGACCATTGTTAAAATCACAAAATGTAAAATTTTTTTGAAGTTTTTAAATTGCAAAAACTATTAAGCCATTCAATTCTAGAACTAAAACCATGAATAAAATGCTTTACCCGAAGAAAATCGTTTGATTTTTAAAAAGTTATGAAATGATGAAAGTGAGGATACGGGTCCTGTCGAGGGTCTTGCATGTCAAATTTTTTGTCGACTTTGACATGATTTTTGGCCAAAAATTAAGTATCATCTAAAACAATTTTAAACACTTGTTTTATACTAATATTGACCCCCGCAATCGATTAAAAGTAAAAACAGGCGATTTTAAATTTTGAAAAAAAAAAATTTCTGAAAATATTTACCTGGGGGACCATTGTTAAAATCACAAAATGTAAAATTTTTTTGAAGTTTTTAAATTGCAAAAACTATTAAGCCATTCAATTCTAGAACTAAAACCATGAATAAAATGCTTTACCCGAAGAAAATCGTTTGATTTTTAAAAAAGTTATGAAATGATGAAAGTGAGGATACGGGTCCTGTCGAGGGTCTTGCATGTCAAATTTTTTGTCGACTTTGACATGATTTTTGGCCAAAAATTAAGTATCATCTAAAACAATTTTAAACACTTGTTTTATACTAATATTGACCCCCGCAATCGATTAAAAGTAAAAACAGGCGATTTTAAATTTTGAAAAAAAATTTTCTGAAAATATTTACCTGGGGGACCATTGTTAAAATCACAAAATGTAAAATTTTTTTGAAGTTTTTAAATTGCAAAAACTATTAAGCCATTCAATTCTAGAACTAAAACCATGAATAAAATGCTTTACCCGAAGAAAATCGTTTGATTTTTAAAAAAGTTATGAAATGATGAAAGTGAGGATACGGGTCCTGTCGAGGGTCTTGCATGTCAAATTTTTTGTCGACTTTGACATGATTTTTGGCCAAAAATTAAGTATCATCTAAAACAATTTTAAACACTTGTTTTATACTAATATTGACCCCCGCAATCGATTAAAAGTAAAAACAGGCGATTTTAAATTTTGAAAAAAAAATTTTCTGAAAATATTTACCTGGGGGACCATTGTTAAAATCACAAAATGTAAAATTTTTTTGAAGTTTTTAAATTGCAAAAACTATTAAGCCATTCAATTCTAGAACTAAAACCATGAATAAAATGCTTTACCCGAAGAAAATCGTTTGATTTTTAAAAAAGTTATGAAATGATGAAAGTGAGGATACGGGTCCTGTCGAGGGTCTTGCATGTCAAATTTTTTGTCGACTTTGACATGATTTTTGGCCAAAAATTAAGTATCATCTAAAACAATTTTAAACACTTGTTTTATACTAATATTGACCCCCGCAATCGATTAAAAGTAAAAACAGGCGATTTTAAATTTTGAAAAAAAAATTTTCTGAAAATATTTACCTGGGGGACCATTGTTAAAATCACAAAATGTAAAATTTTTTTGAAGTTTTTAAATTGCAAAAACTATTAAGCCATTCAATTCTAGAACTAAAACCATGAATAAAATGCTTTACCCGAAGAAAATCGTTTGATTTTTAAAAAAGTTATGAAATGATGAAAGTGAGGATACGGGTCCTGTCGAGGGTCTTGCATGTCAAATTTTTTGTCGACTTTGACATGATTTTTGGCCAAAAATTAAGTATCATCTAAAACAATTTTAAACACTTGTTTTATACTAATATTGACCCCCGCAATCGATTAAAAGTAAAAACAGGCGATTTTAAATTTTGAAAAAAAAATTTTCTGAAAATATTTACCTGGGGGACCATTGTTAAAATCACAAAATGTAAAATTTTTTTGAAGTTTTTAAATTGCAAAAACTATTAAGCCATTCAATTCTAGAACTAAAACCATGAATAAAATGCTTTACCCGAAGAAAATCGTTTGATTTTTAAAAAAGTTATGAAATGATGAAAGTGAGGATACGGGTCCTGTCGAGGGTCTTGCATGTCAAATTTTTTGTCGACTTTGACATGATTTTTGGCCAAAAATTAAGTATCATCTAAAACAATTTTAAACACTTGTTTTATACTAATATTGACCCCCGCAATCGATTAAAAGTAAAAACAGGCGATTTTAAATTTTGAAAAAAAAATTTTCTGAAAATATTTACCTGGGGGACCATTGTTAAAATCACAAAATGTAAAATTTTTTTGAAGTTTTTAAATTGCAAAAACTATTAAGCCATTCAATTCTAGAACTAAAACCATGAATAAAATGCTTTACCCGAAGAAAATCGTTTGATTTTTAAAAAAGTTATGAAATGATGAAAGTGAGGATACGGGTCCTGTCGAGGGTCTTGCATGTCAAATTTTTTGTCGACTTTGACATGATTTTTGGCCAAAAATTAAGTATCATCTAAAACAATTTTAAACACTTGTTTTATACTAATATTGACCCCCGCAATCGATTAAAAGTAAAAACAGGCGATTTTAAATTTTGAAAAAAAATTTTCTGAAAATATTTACCTGGGGGACCATTGTTAAAATCACAAAATGTAAAATTTTTTTGAAGTTTTTAAATTGCAAAAACTATTAAGCCATTCAATTCTAGAACTAAAACCATGAATAAAATGCTTTACCCGAAGAAAATCGTTTGATTTTTAAAAAAGTTATGAAATGATGAAAGTGAGGATACGGGTCCTGTCGAGGGTCTTGCATGTCAAATTTTTTGTCGACTTTGACATGATTTTTGGCCAAAAATTAAGTATCATCTAAAACAATTTTAAACACTTGTTTTATACTAATATTGACCCCCGCAATCGATTAAAAGTAAAAACAGGCGATTTTAAATTTTGAAAAAAAAATTTTCTGAAAATATTTACCTGGGGGACCATTGTTAAAATCACAAAATGTAAAATTTTTTTGAAGTTTTTAAATTGCAAAAACTATTAAGCCATTCAATTCTAGAACTAAAACCATGAATAAAATGCTTTACCCGAAGAAAATCGTTTGATTTTTAAAAAAGTTATGAAATGATGAAAGTGAGGATACGGGTCCTGTCGAGGGTCTTGCATGTCAAATTTTTTGTCGACTTTGACATGATTTTTGGCCAAAAATTAAGTATCATCTAAAACAATTTTAAACACTTGTTTTATACTAATATTGACCCCCGCAATCGATTAAAAGTAAAAACAGGCGATTTTAAATTTTGAAAAAAAAATTTTCTGAAAATATTTACCTGGGGGACCATTGTTAAAATCACAAAATGTAAAATTTTTTTGAAGTTTTTAAATTGCAAAAACTATTAAGCCATTCAATTCTAGAACTAAAACCATGAATAAAATGCTTTACCCGAAGAAAATCGTTTGATTTTTAAAAAAGTTATGAAATGATGAAAGTGAGGATACGGGTCCTGTCGAGGGTCTTGCATGTCAAATTTTTTGTCGACTTTGACATGATTTTTGGCCAAAAATTAAGTATCATCTAAAACAATTTTAAACACTTGTTTTATACTAATATTGACCCCCGCAATCGATTAAAAGTAAAAACAGGCGATTTTAAATTTTGAAAAAAAATTTTCTGAAAATATTTACCTGGGGGACCATTGTTAAAATCACAAAATGTAAAATTTTTTTGAAGTTTTTAAATTGCAAAAACTATTAAGCCATTCAATTCTAGAACTAAAACCATGAATAAAATGCTTTACCCGAAGAAAATCGTTTGATTTTTAAAAAAGTTATGAAATGATGAAAGTGAGGATACGGGTCCTGTCGAGGGTCTTGCATGTCAAATTTTTTGTCGACTTTGACATGATTTTTGGCCAAAAATTAAGTATCATCTAAAACAATTTTAAACACTTGTTTTATACTAATATTGACCCCCGCAATCGATTAAAAGTAAAAACAGGCGATTTTAAATTTTGAAAAAAAATTTTCTGAAAATATTTACCTGGGGGACCATTGTTAAAATCACAAAATGTAAAATTTTTTTGAAGTTTTTAAATTGCAAAAACTATTAAGCCATTCAATTCTAGAACTAAAACCATGAATAAAATGCTTTACCCGAAGAAAATCGTTTGATTTTTAAAAAAGTTATGAAATGATGAAAGTGAGGATACGGGTCCTGTCGAGGGTCTTGCATGTCAAATTTTTTGTCGACTTTGACATGATTTTTGGCCAAAAATTAAGTATCATCTAAAACAATTTTAAACACTTGTTTTATACTAATATTGACCCCCGCAATCGATTAAAAGTAAAAACAGGCGATTTTAAATTTTGAAAAAAAAATTTTCTGAAAATATTTACCTGGGGGACCATTGTTAAAATCACAAAATGTAAAATTTTTTTGAAGTTTTTAAATTGCAAAAACTATTAAGCCATTCAATTCTAGAACTAAAACCATGAATAAAATGCTTTACCCGAAGAAAATCGTTTGATTTTTAAAAAAGTTATGAAATGATGAAAGTGAGGATACGGGTCCTGTCGAGGGTCTTGCATGTCAAATTTTTTGTCGACTTTGACATGATTTTTGGCCAAAAATTAAGTATCATCTAAAACAATTTTAAACACTTGTTTTATACTAATATTGACCCCCGCAATCGATTAAAAGTAAAAACAGGCGATTTTAAATTTTGAAAAAAAATTTTCTGAAAATATTTACCTGGGGGACCATTGTTAAAATCACAAAATGTAAAATTTTTTTGAAGTTTTTAAATTGCAAAAACTATTAAGCCATTCAATTCTAGAACTAAAACCATGAATAAAATGCTTTACCCGAAGAAAATCGTTTGATTTTTAAAAAAGTTATGAAATGATGAAAGTGAGGATACGGGTCCTGTCGAGGGTCTTGCATGTCAAATTTTTTGTCGACTTTGACATGATTTTTGGCCAAAAATTAAGTATCATCTAAAACAATTTTAAACACTTGTTTTATACTAATATTGACCCCCGCAATCGATTAAAAGTAAAAACAGGCGATTTTAAATTTTGAAAAAAAAATTTTCTGAAAATATTTACCTGGGGGACCATTGTTAAAATCACAAAATGTAAAATTTTTTTGAAGTTTTTAAATTGCAAAAACTATTAAGCCATTCAATTCTAGAACTAAAACCATGAATAAAATGCTTTACCCGAAGAAAATCGTTTGATTTTTAAAAAAGTTATGAAATGATGAAAGTGAGGATACGGGTCCTGTCGAGGGTCTTGCATGTCAAATTTTTTGTCGACTTTGACATGATTTTTGGCCAAAAATTAAGTATCATCTAAAACAATTTTAAACACTTGTTTTATACTAATATTGACCCCCGCAATCGATTAAAAGTAAAAACAGGCGATTTTAAATTTTGAAAAAAAAATTTTCTGAAAATATTTACCTGGGGGACCATTGTTAAAATCACAAAATGTAAAATTTTTTTGAAGTTTTTAAATTGCAAAAACTATTAAGCCATTCAATTCTAGAACTAAAACCATGAATAAAATGCTTTACCCGAAGAAAATCGTTTGATTTTTAAAAAAGTTATGAAATGATGAAAGTGAGGATACGGGTCCTGTCGAGGGTCTTGCATGTCAAATTTTTTGTCGACTTTGACATGATTTTTGGCCAAAAATTAAGTATCATCTAAAACAATTTTAAACACTTGTTTTATACTAATATTGACCCCCGCAATCGATTAAAAGTAAAAACAGGCGATTTTAAATTTTGAAAAAAAATTTTCTGAAAATATTTACCTGGGGGACCATTGTTAAAATCACAAAATGTAAAATTTTTTTGAAGTTTTTAAATTGCAAAAACTATTAAGCCATTCAATTCTAGAACTAAAACCATGAATAAAATGCTTTACCCGAAGAAAATCGTTTGATTTTTAAAAAAGTTATGAAATGATGAAAGTGAGGATACGGGTCCTGTCGAGGGTCTTGCATGTCAAATTTTTTGTCGACTTTGACATGATTTTTGGCCAAAAATTAAGTATCATCTAAAACAATTTTAAACACTTGTTTTATACTAATATTGACCCCCGCAATCGATTAAAAGTAAAAACAGGCGATTTTAAATTTTGAAAAAAAAATTTTCTGAAAATATTTACCTGGGGGACCATTGTTAAAATCACAAAATGTAAAATTTTTTTGAAGTTTTTAAATTGCAAAAACTATTAAGCCATTCAATTCTAGAACTAAAACCATGAATAAAATGCTTTACCCGAAGAAAATCGTTTGATTTTTAAAAAAGTTATGAAATGATGAAAGTGAGGATACGGGTCCTGTCGAGGGTCTTGCATGTCAAATTTTTTGTCGACTTTGACATGATTTTTGGCCAAAAATTAAGTATCATCTAAAACAATTTTAAACACTTGTTTTATACTAATATTGACCCCCGCAATCGATTAAAAGTAAAAACAGGCGATTTTAAATTTTGAAAAAAAAATTTTCTGAAAATATTTACCTGGGGGACCATTGTTAAAATCACAAAATGTAAAATTTTTTTGAAGTTTTTAAATTGCAAAAACTATTAAGCCATTCAATTCTAGAACTAAAACCATGAATAAAATGCTTTACCCGAAGAAAATCGTTTGATTTTTAAAAAAGTTATGAAATGATGAAAGTGAGGATACGGGTCCTGTCGAGGGTCTTGCATGTCAAATTTTTTGTCGACTTTGACATGATTTTTGGCCAAAAATTAAGTATCATCTAAAACAATTTTAAACACTTGTTTTATACTAATATTGACCCCCGCAATCGATTAAAAGTAAAAACAGGCGATTTTAAATTTTGAAAAAAAATTTTCTGAAAATATTTACCTGGGGGACCATTGTTAAAATCACAAAATGTAAAATTTTTTTGAAGTTTTTAAATTGCAAAAACTATTAAGCCATTCAATTCTAGAACTAAAACCATGAATAAAATGCTTTACCCGAAGAAAATCGTTTGATTTTTAAAAAAGTTATGAAATGATGAAAGTGAGGATACGGGTCCTGTCGAGGGTCTTGCATGTCAAATTTTTTGTCGACTTTGACATGATTTTTGGCCAAAAATTAAGTATCATCTAAAACAATTTTAAACACTTGTTTTATACTAATATTGACCCCCGCAATCGATTAAAAGTAAAAACAGGCGATTTTAAATTTTGAAAAAAAATTTTCTGAAAATATTTACCTGGGGGACCATTGTTAAAATCACAAAATGTAAAATTTTTTTGAAGTTTTTAAATTGCAAAAACTATTAAGCCATTCAATTCTAGAACTAAAACCATGAATAAAATGCTTTACCCGAAGAAAATCGTTTGATTTTTAAAAAAGTTATGAAATGATGAAAGTGAGGATACGGGTCCTGTCGAGGGTCTTGCATGTCAAATTTTTTGTCGACTTTGACATGATTTTTGGCCAAAAATTAAGTATCATCTAAAACAATTTTAAACACTTGTTTTATACTAATATTGACCCCCGCAATCGATTAAAAGTAAAAACAGGCGATTTTAAATTTTGAAAAAAAATTTTCTGAAAATATTTACCTGGGGGACCATTGTTAAAATCACAAAATGTAAAATTTTTTTGAAGTTTTTAAATTGCAAAAACTATTAAGCCATTCAATTCTAGAACTAAAACCATGAATAAAATGCTTTACCCGAAGAAAATCGTTTGATTTTTAAAAAAGTTATGAAATGATGAAAGTGAGGATACGGGTCCTGTCGAGGGTCTTGCATGTCAAATTTTTTGTCGACTTTGACATGATTTTTGGCCAAAAATTAAGTATCATCTAAAACAATTTTAAACACTTGTTTTATACTAATATTGACCCCCGCAATCGATTAAAAGTAAAAACAGGCGATTTTAAATTTTGAAAAAAAAATTTTCTGAAAATATTTACCTGGGGGACCATTGTTAAAATCACAAAATGTAAAATTTTTTTGAAGTTTTTAAATTGCAAAAACTATTAAGCCATTCAATTCTAGAACTAAAACCATGAATAAAATGCTTTACCCGAAGAAAATCGTTTGATTTTTAAAAAAGTTATGAAATGATGAAAGTGAGGATACGGGTCCTGTCGAGGGTCTTGCATGTCAAATTTTTTGTCGACTTTGACATGATTTTTGGCCAAAAATTAAGTATCATCTAAAACAATTTTAAACACTTGTTTTATACTAATATTGACCCCCGCAATCGATTAAAAGTAAAAACAGGCGATTTTAAATTTTGAAAAAAAATTTTCTGAAAATATTTACCTGGGGGACCATTGTTAAAATCACAAAATGTAAAATTTTTTTGAAGTTTTTAAATTGCAAAAACTATTAAGCCATTCAATTCTAGAACTAAAACCATGAATAAAATGCTTTACCCGAAGAAAATCGTTTGATTTTTAAAAAAGTTATGAAATGATGAAAGTGAGGATACGGGTCCTGTCGAGGGTCTTGCATGTCAAATTTTTTGTCGACTTTGACATGATTTTTGGCCAAAAATTAAGTATCATCTAAAACAATTTTAAACACTTGTTTTATACTAATATTGACCCCCGCAATCGATTAAAAGTAAAAACAGGCGATTTTAAATTTTGAAAAAAAATTTTCTGAAAATATTTACCTGGGGGACCATTGTTAAAATCACAAAATGTAAAATTTTTTTGAAGTTTTTAAATTGCAAAAACTATTAAGCCATTCAATTCTAGAACTAAAACCATGAATAAAATGCTTTACCCGAAGAAAATCGTTTGATTTTTAAAAAAGTTATGAAATGATGAAAGTGAGGATACGGGTCCTGTCGAGGGTCTTGCATGTCAAATTTTTTGTCGACTTTGACATGATTTTTGGCCAAAAATTAAGTATCATCTAAAACAATTTTAAACACTTGTTTTATACTAATATTGACCCCCGCAATCGATTAAAAGTAAAAACAGGCGATTTTAAATTTTGAAAAAAAAAAATTTCTGAAAATATTTACCTGGGGGACCATTGTTAAAATCACAAAATGTAAAATTTTTTTGAAGTTTTTAAATTGCAAAAACTATTAAGCCATTCAATTCTAGAACTAAAACCATGAATAAAATGCTTTACCCGAAGAAAATCGTTTGATTTTTAAAAAAGTTATGAAATGATGAAAGTGAGGATACGGGTCCTGTCGAGGGTCTTGCATGTCAAATTTTTTGTCGACTTTGACATGATTTTTGGCCAAAAATTAAGTATCATCTAAAACAATTTTAAACACTTGTTTTATACTAATATTGACCCCCGCAATCGATTAAAAGTAAAAACAGGCGATTTTAAATTTTGAAAAAAAATTTTCTGAAAATATTTACCTGGGGGACCATTGTTAAAATCACAAAATGTAAAATTTTTTTGAAGTTTTTAAATTGCAAAAACTATTAAGCCATTCAATTCTAGAACTAAAACCATGAATAAAATGCTTTACCCGAAGAAAATCGTTTGATTTTTAAAAAAGTTATGAAATGATGAAAGTGAGGATACGGGTCCTGTCGAGGGTCTTGCATGTCAAATTTTTTGTCGACTTTGACATGATTTTTGGCCAAAAATTAAGTATCATCTAAAACAATTTTAAACACTTGTTTTATACTAATATTGACCCCCGCAATCGATTAAAAGTAAAAACAGGCGATTTTAAATTTTGAAAAAAAATTTTCTGAAAATATTTACCTGGGGGACCATTGTTAAAATCACAAAATGTAAAATTTTTTTGAAGTTTTTAAATTGCAAAAACTATTAAGCCATTCAATTCTAGAACTAAAACCATGAATAAAATGCTTTACCCGAAGAAAATCGTTTGATTTTTAAAAAAGTTATGAAATGATGAAAGTGAGGATACGGGTCCTGTCGAGGGTCTTGCATGTCAAATTTTTTGTCGACTTTGACATGATTTTTGGCCAAAAATTAAGTATCATCTAAAACAATTTTAAACACTTGTTTTATACTAATATTGACCCCCGCAATCGATTAAAAGTAAAAACAGGCGATTTTAAAAATTTAAAAAAAAAAAAAAAAAAAATTTATGGGGAATATGTAAAAAAAAAAAAAAAAAAATTTTTGAAGTTTTTAAATTGCAAAAACTATTAAGCCATTCAATTCTAGAACTAAAACCATGAATAAAATGCTTTACCCGAAGAAAATCGTTTGATTTTTAAAAAAGTTATGAAATGATGAAAGTGAGGATGGTCTTGCATGTTAAATTTTTTGTCGACTTTGACATGATTTTTGGCCAAAAATTAAGTATCATCTAAAACAATTTTAAACACTTGTTTTATACTAATATTGACCCCCGCAATCGATTAAAAGTAAAAACAGGCGATTTTAAATTTTGAAAAAAAATTTTCTGAAAATATTTACCTGGGGGACCATTGTTAAAATCACAAAATGTAAAATTTTTTTGAAGTTTTTAAATTGCAAAAACTATTAAGCCATTCAATTCTAGAACTAAAACCATGAATAAAATGCTTTACCCGAAGAAAATCGTTTGATTTTTAAAAAAGTTATGAAATGATGAAAGTGAGGATACGGGTCCTGTCGAGGGTCTTGCATGTCAAATTTTTTGTCGACTTTGACATGATTTTTGGCCAAAAATTAAGTATCATCTAAAACAATTTTAAACACTTGTTTTATACTAATATTGACCCCCGCAATCGATTAAAAGTAAAAACAGGCGATTTTAAATTTTGAAAAAAAAATTTTCTGAAAATATTTACCTGGGGGACCATTGTTAAAATCACAAAATGTAAAATTTTTTTGAAGTTTTTAAATTGCAAAAACTATTAAGCCATTCAATTCTAGAACTAAAACCATGAATAAAATGCTTTACCCGAAGAAAATCGTTTGATTTTTAAAAAAGTTATGAAATGATGAAAGTGAGGATACGGGTCCTGTCGAGGGTCTTGCATGTCAAATTTTTTGTCGACTTTGACATGATTTTTGGCCAAAAATTAAGTATCATCTAAAACAATTTTAAACACTTGTTTTATACTAATATTGACCCCCGCAATCGATTAAAAGTAAAAACAGGCGATTTTAAATTTTGAAAAAAAAAAATTTCTGAAAATATTTACCTGGGGGACCATTGTTAAAATCACAAAATGTAAAATTTTTTTGAAGTTTTTAAATTGCAAAAACTATTAAGCCATTCAATTCTAGAACTAAAACCATGAATAAAATGCTTTACCCGAAGAAAATCGTTTGATTTTTAAAAAAGTTATGAAATGATGAAAGTGAGGATACGGGTCCTGTCGAGGGTCTTGCATGTCAAATTTTTTGTCGACTTTGACATGATTTTTGGCCAAAAATTAAGTATCATCTAAAACAATTTTAAACACTTGTTTTATACTAATATTGACCCCCGCAATCGATTAAAAGTAAAAACAGGCGATTTTAAATTTTGAAAAAAAAATTTTCTGAAAATATTTACCTGGGGGACCATTGTTAAAATCACAAAATGTAAAATTTTTTTGAAGTTTTTAAATTGCAAAAACTATTAAGCCATTCAATTCTAGAACTAAAACCATGAATAAAATGCTTTACCCGAAGAAAATCGTTTGATTTTTAAAAAAGTTATGAAATGATGAAAGTGAGGATACGGGTCCTGTCGAGGGTCTTGCATGTCAAATTTTTTGTCGACTTTGACATGATTTTTGGCCAAAAATTAAGTATCATCTAAAACAATTTTAAACACTTGTTTTATACTAATATTGACCCCCGCAATCGATTAAAAGTAAAAACAGGCGATTTTAAATTTTGAAAAAAAATTTTCTGAAAATATTTACCTGGGGGACCATTGTTAAAATCACAAAATGTAAAATTTTTTTGAAGTTTTTAAATTGCAAAAACTATTAAGCCATTCAATTCTAGAACTAAAACCATGAATAAAATGCTTTACCCGAAGAAAATCGTTTGATTTTTAAAAAAGTTATGAAATGATGAAAGTGAGGATACGGGTCCTGTCGAGGGTCTTGCATGTCAAATTTTTTGTCGACTTTGACATGATTTTTGGCCAAAAATTAAGTATCATCTAAAACAATTTTAAACACTTGTTTTATACTAATATTGACCCCCGCAATCGATTAAAAGTAAAAACAGGCGATTTTAAATTTTGAAAAAAAATTTTCTGAAAATATTTACCTGGGGGACCATTGTTAAAATCACAAAATGTAAAATTTTTTTGAAGTTTTTAAATTGCAAAAACTATTAAGCCATTCAATTCTAGAACTAAAACCATGAATAAAATGCTTTACCCGAAGAAAATCGTTTGATTTTTAAAAAAGTTATGAAATGATGAAAGTGAGGATACGGGTCCTGTCGAGGGTCTTGCATGTCAAATTTTTTGTCGACTTTGACATGATTTTTGGCCAAAAATTAAGTATCATCTAAAACAATTTTAAACACTTGTTTTATACTAATATTGACCCCCGCAATCGATTAAAAGTAAAAACAGGCGATTTTAAATTTTGAAAAAAAAATTTTCTGAAAATATTTACCTGGGGGACCATTGTTAAAATCACAAAATGTAAAATTTTTTTGAAGTTTTTAAATTGCAAAAACTATTAAGCCATTCAATTCTAGAACTAAAACCATGAATAAAATGCTTTACCCGAAGAAAATCGTTTGATTTTTAAAAAAGTTATGAAATGATGAAAGTGAGGATACGGGTCCTGTCGAGGGTCTTGCATGTCAAATTTTTTGTCGACTTTGACATGATTTTTGGCCAAAAATTAAGTATCATCTAAAACAATTTTAAACACTTGTTTTATACTAATATTGACCCCCGCAATCGATTAAAAGTAAAAACAGGCGATTTTAAATTTTGAAAAAAAATTTTCTGAAAATATTTACCTGGGGGACCATTGTTAAAATCACAAAATGTAAAATTTTTTTGAAGTTTTTAAATTGCAAAAACTATTAAGCCATTCAATTCTAGAACTAAAACCATGAATAAAATGCTTTACCCGAAGAAAATCGTTTGATTTTTAAAAAAGTTATGAAATGATGAAAGTGAGGATACGGGTCCTGTCGAGGGTCTTGCATGTCAAATTTTTTGTCGACTTTGACATGATTTTTGGCCAAAAATTAAGTATCATCTAAAACAATTTTAAACACTTGTTTTATACTAATATTGACCCCCGCAATCGATTAAAAGTAAAAACAGGCGATTTTAAATTTTGAAAAAAAAATTTTCTGAAAATATTTACCTGGGGGACCATTGTTAAAATCACAAAATGTAAAATTTTTTTGAAGTTTTTAAATTGCAAAAACTATTAAGCCATTCAATTCTAGAACTAAAACCATGAATAAAATGCTTTACCCGAAGAAAATCGTTTGATTTTTAAAAAAGTTATGAAATGATGAAAGTGAGGATACGGGTCCTGTCGAGGGTCTTGCATGTCAAATTTTTTGTCGACTTTGACATGATTTTTGGCCAAAAATTAAGTATCATCTAAAACAATTTTAAACACTTGTTTTATACTAATATTGACCCCCGCAATCGATTAAAAGTAAAAACAGGCGATTTTAAATTTTGAAAAAAAATTTTCTGAAAATATTTACCTGGGGGACCATTGTTAAAATCACAAAATGTAAAATTTTTTTGAAGTTTTTAAATTGCAAAAACTATTAAGCCATTCAATTCTAGAACTAAAACCATGAATAAAATGCTTTACCCGAAGAAAATCGTTTGATTTTTAAAAAAGTTATGAAATGATGAAAGTGAGGATACGGGTCCTGTCGAGGGTCTTGCATGTCAAATTTTTTGTCGACTTTGACATGATTTTTGGCCAAAAATTAAGTATCATCTAAAACAATTTTAAACACTTGTTTTATACTAATATTGACCCCCGCAATCGATTAAAAGTAAAAACAGGCGATTTTAAATTTTGAAAAAAAATTTTCTGAAAATATTTACCTGGGGGACCATTGTTAAAATCACAAAATGTAAAATTTTTTTGAAGTTTTTAAATTGCAAAAACTATTAAGCCATTCAATTCTAGAACTAAAACCATGAATAAAATGCTTTACCCGAAGAAAATCGTTTGATTTTTAAAAAAGTTATGAAATGATGAAAGTGAGGATACGGGTCCTGTCGAGGGTCTTGCATGTCAAATTTTTTGTCGACTTTGACATGATTTTTGGCCAAAAATTAAGTATCATCTAAAACAATTTTAAACACTTGTTTTATACTAATATTGACCCCCGCAATCGATTAAAAGTAAAAACAGGCGATTTTAAATTTTGAAAAAAAAATTTTCTGAAAATATTTACCTGGGGGACCATTGTTAAAATCACAAAATGTAAAATTTTTTTGAAGTTTTTAAATTGCAAAAACTATTAAGCCATTCAATTCTAGAACTAAAACCATGAATAAAATGCTTTACCCGAAGAAAATCGTTTGATTTTTAAAAAAGTTATGAAATGATGAAAGTGAGGATACGGGTCCTGTCGAGGGTCTTGCATGTCAAATTTTTTGTCGACTTTGACATGATTTTTGGCCAAAAATTAAGTATCATCTAAAACAATTTTAAACACTTGTTTTATACTAATATTGACCCCCGCAATCGATTAAAAGTAAAAACAGGCGATTTTAAATTTTGAAAAAAAATTTTCTGAAAATATTTACCTGGGGGACCATTGTTAAAATCACAAAATGTAAAATTTTTTTGAAGTTTTTAAATTGCAAAAACTATTAAGCCATTCAATTCTAGAACTAAAACCATGAATAAAATGCTTTACCCGAAGAAAATCGTTTGATTTTTAAAAAAGTTATGAAATGATGAAAGTGAGGATACGGGTCCTGTCGAGGGTCTTGCATGTCAAATTTTTTGTCGACTTTGACATGATTTTTGGCCAAAAATTAAGTATCATCTAAAACAATTTTAAACACTTGTTTTATACTAATATTGACCCCCGCAATCGATTAAAAGTAAAAACAGGCGATTTTAAATTTTGAAAAAAAAATTTTCTGAAAATATTTACCTGGGGGACCATTGTTAAAATCACAAAATGTAAAATTTTTTTGAAGTTTTTAAATTGCAAAAACTATTAAGCCATTCAATTCTAGAACTAAAACCATGAATAAAATGCTTTACCCGAAGAAAATCGTTTGATTTTTAAAAAAGTTATGAAATGATGAAAGTGAGGATACGGGTCCTGTCGAGGGTCTTGCATGTCAAATTTTTTGTCGACTTTGACATGATTTTTGGCCAAAAATTAAGTATCATCTAAAACAATTTTAAACACTTGTTTTATACTAATATTGACCCCCGCAATCGATTAAAAGTAAAAACAGGCGATTTTAAATTTTGAAAAAAAAATTTTCTGAAAATATTTACCTGGGGGACCATTGTTAAAATCACAAAATGTAAAATTTTTTTGAAGTTTTTAAATTGCAAAAACTATTAAGCCATTCAATTCTAGAACTAAAACCATGAATAAAATGCTTTACCCGAAGAAAATCGTTTGATTTTTAAAAAAGTTATGAAATGATGAAAGTGAGGATACGGGTCCTGTCGAGGGTCTTGCATGTCAAATTTTTTGTCGACTTTGACATGATTTTTGGCCAAAAATTAAGTATCATCTAAAACAATTTTAAACACTTGTTTTATACTAATATTGACCCCCGCAATCGATTAAAAGTAAAAACAGGCGATTTTAAATTTTGAAAAAAAAATTTTCTGAAAATATTTACCTGGGGGACCATTGTTAAAATCACAAAATGTAAAATTTTTTTGAAGTTTTTAAATTGCAAAAACTATTAAGCCATTCAATTCTAGAACTAAAACCATGAATAAAATGCTTTACCCGAAGAAAATCGTTTGATTTTTAAAAAAGTTATGAAATGATGAAAGTGAGGATACGGGTCCTGTCGAGGGTCTTGCATGTCAAATTTTTTGTCGACTTTGACATGATTTTTGGCCAAAAATTAAGTATCATCTAAAACAATTTTAAACACTTGTTTTATACTAATATTGACCCCCGCAATCGATTAAAAGTAAAAACAGGCGATTTTAAATTTTGAAAAAAAAATTTTCTGAAAATATTTACCTGGGGGACCATTGTTAAAATCACAAAATGTAAAATTTTTTTGAAGTTTTTAAATTGCAAAAACTATTAAGCCATTCAATTCTAGAACTAAAACCATGAATAAAATGCTTTACCCGAAGAAAATCGTTTGATTTTTAAAAAAGTTATGAAATGATGAAAGTGAGGATACGGGTCCTGTCGAGGGTCTTGCATGTCAAATTTTTTGTCGACTTTGACATGATTTTTGGCCAAAAATTAAGTATCATCTAAAACAATTTTAAACACTTGTTTTATACTAATATTGACCCCCGCAATCGATTAAAAGTAAAAACAGGCGATTTTAAATTTTGAAAAAAAAATTTTCTGAAAATATTTACCTGGGGGACCATTGTTAAAATCACAAAATGTAAAATTTTTTTGAAGTTTTTAAATTGCAAAAACTATTAAGCCATTCAATTCTAGAACTAAAACCATGAATAAAATGCTTTACCCGAAGAAAATCGTTTGATTTTTAAAAAAGTTATGAAATGATGAAAGTGAGGATACGGGTCCTGTCGAGGGTCTTGCATGTCAAATTTTTTGTCGACTTTGACATGATTTTTGGCCAAAAATTAAGTATCATCTAAAACAATTTTAAACACTTGTTTTATACTAATATTGACCCCCGCAATCGATTAAAAGTAAAAACAGGCGATTTTAAATTTTGAAAAAAAAATTTTCTGAAAATATTTACCTGGGGGACCATTGTTAAAATCACAAAATGTAAAATTTTTTTGAAGTTTTTAAATTGCAAAAACTATTAAGCCATTCAATTCTAGAACTAAAACCATGAATAAAATGCTTTACCCGAAGAAAATCGTTTGATTTTTAAAAAAGTTATGAAATGATGAAAGTGAGGATACGGGTCCTGTCGAGGGTCTTGCATGTCAAATTTTTTGTCGACTTTGACATGATTTTTGGCCAAAAATTAAGTATCATCTAAAACAATTTTAAACACTTGTTTTATACTAATATTGACCCCCGCAATCGATTAAAAGTAAAAACAGGCGATTTTAAATTTTGAAAAAAAAATTTTCTGAAAATATTTACCTGGGGGACCATTGTTAAAATCACAAAATGTAAAATTTTTTTGAAGTTTTTAAATTGCAAAAACTATTAAGCCATTCAATTCTAGAACTAAAACCATGAATAAAATGCTTTACCCGAAGAAAATCGTTTGATTTTTAAAAAAGTTATGAAATGATGAAAGTGAGGATACGGGTCCTGTCGAGGGTCTTGCATGTCAAATTTTTTGTCGACTTTGACATGATTTTTGGCCAAAAATTAAGTATCATCTAAAACAATTTTAAACACTTGTTTTATACTAATATTGACCCCCGCAATCGATTAAAAGTAAAAACAGGCGATTTTAAATTTTGAAAAAAAAATTTTCTGAAAATATTTACCTGGGGGACCATTGTTAAAATCACAAAATGTAAAATTTTTTTGAAGTTTTTAAATTGCAAAAACTATTAAGCCATTCAATTCTAGAACTAAAACCATGAATAAAATGCTTTACCCGAAGAAAATCGTTTGATTTTTAAAAAAGTTATGAAATGATGAAAGTGAGGATACGGGTCCTGTCGAGGGTCTTGCATGTCAAATTTTTTGTCGACTTTGACATGATTTTTGGCCAAAAATTAAGTATCATCTAAAACAATTTTAAACACTTGTTTTATACTAATATTGACCCCCGCAATCGATTAAAAGTAAAAACAGGCGATTTTAAATTTTGAAAAAAAATTTTCTGAAAATATTTACCTGGGGGACCATTGTTAAAATCACAAAATGTAAAATTTTTTTGAAGTTTTTAAATTGCAAAAACTATTAAGCCATTCAATTCTAGAACTAAAACCATGAATAAAATGCTTTACCCGAAGAAAATCGTTTGATTTTTAAAAAAGTTATGAAATGATGAAAGTGAGGATACGGGTCCTGTCGAGGGTCTTGCATGTCAAATTTTTTGTCGACTTTGACATGATTTTTGGCCAAAAATTAAGTATCATCTAAAACAATTTTAAACACTTGTTTTATACTAATATTGACCCCCGCAATCGATTAAAAGTAAAAACAGGCGATTTTAAATTTTGAAAAAAAAATTTTCTGAAAATATTTACCTGGGGGACCATTGTTAAAATCACAAAATGTAAAATTTTTTTGAAGTTTTTAAATTGCAAAAACTATTAAGCCATTCAATTCTAGAACTAAAACCATGAATAAAATGCTTTACCCGAAGAAAATCGTTTGATTTTTAAAAAAGTTATGAAATGATGAAAGTGAGGATACGGGTCCTGTCGAGGGTCTTGCATGTCAAATTTTTTGTCGACTTTGACATGATTTTTGGCCAAAAATTAAGTATCATCTAAAACAATTTTAAACACTTGTTTTATACTAATATTGACCCCCGCAATCGATTAAAAGTAAAAACAGGCGATTTTAAATTTTGAAAAAAAATTTTCTGAAAATATTTACCTGGGGGACCATTGTTAAAATCACAAAATGTAAAATTTTTTTGAAGTTTTTAAATTGCAAAAACTATTAAGCCATTCAATTCTAGAACTAAAACCATGAATAAAATGCTTTACCCGAAGAAAATCGTTTGATTTTTAAAAAAGTTATGAAATGATGAAAGTGAGGATACGGGTCCTGTCGAGGGTCTTGCATGTCAAATTTTTTGTCGACTTTGACATGATTTTTGGCCAAAAATTAAGTATCATCTAAAACAATTTTAAACACTTGTTTTATACTAATATTGACCCCCGCAATCGATTAAAAGTAAAAACAGGCGATTTTAAATTTTGAAAAAAAATTTTCTGAAAATATTTACCTGGGGGACCATTGTTAAAATCACAAAATGTAAAATTTTTTTGAAGTTTTTAAATTGCAAAAACTATTAAGCCATTCAATTCTAGAACTAAAACCATGAATAAAATGCTTTACCCGAAGAAAATCGTTTGATTTTTAAAAAAGTTATGAAATGATGAAAGTGAGGATACGGGTCCTGTCGAGGGTCTTGCATGTCAAATTTTTTGTCGACTTTGACATGATTTTTGGCCAAAAATTAAGTATCATCTAAAACAATTTTAAACACTTGTTTTATACTAATATTGACCCCCGCAATCGATTAAAAGTAAAAACAGGCGATTTTAAATTTTGAAAAAAAATTTTCTGAAAATATTTACCTGGGGGACCATTGTTAAAATCACAAAATGTAAAATTTTTTTGAAGTTTTTAAATTGCAAAAACTATTAAGCCATTCAATTCTAGAACTAAAACCATGAATAAAATGCTTTACCCGAAGAAAATCGTTTGATTTTTAAAAAAGTTATGAAATGATGAAAGTGAGGATACGGGTCCTGTCGAGGGTCTTGCATGTCAAATTTTTTGTCGACTTTGACATGATTTTTGGCCAAAAATTAAGTATCATCTAAAACAATTTTAAACACTTGTTTTATACTAATATTGACCCCCGCAATCGATTAAAAGTAAAAACAGGCGATTTTAAATTTTGAAAAAAAAATTTTCTGAAAATATTTACCTGGGGGACCATTGTTAAAATCACAAAATGTAAAATTTTTTTGAAGTTTTTAAATTGCAAAAACTATTAAGCCATTCAATTCTAGAACTAAAACCATGAATAAAATGCTTTACCCGAAGAAAATCGTTTGATTTTTAAAAAAGTTATGAAATGATGAAAGTGAGGATACGGGTCCTGTCGAGGGTCTTGCATGTCAAATTTTTTGTCGACTTTGACATGATTTTTGGCCAAAAATTAAGTATCATCTAAAACAATTTTAAACACTTGTTTTATACTAATATTGACCCCCGCAATCGATTAAAAGTAAAAACAGGCGATTTTAAATTTTGAAAAAAAATTTTCTGAAAATATTTACCTGGGGGACCATTGTTAAAATCACAAAATGTAAAATTTTTTTGAAGTTTTTAAATTGCAAAAACTATTAAGCCATTCAATTCTAGAACTAAAACCATGAATAAAATGCTTTACCCGAAGAAAATCGTTTGATTTTTAAAAAAGTTATGAAATGATGAAAGTGAGGATACGGGTCCTGTCGAGGGTCTTGCATGTCAAATTTTTTGTCGACTTTGACATGATTTTTGGCCAAAAATTAAGTATCATCTAAAACAATTTTAAACACTTGTTTTATACTAATATTGACCCCCGCAATCGATTAAAAGTAAAAACAGGCGATTTTAAATTTTGAAAAAAAAATTTTCTGAAAATATTTACCTGGGGGACCATTGTTAAAATCACAAAATGTAAAATTTTTTTGAAGTTTTTAAATTGCAAAAACTATTAAGCCATTCAATTCTAGAACTAAAACCATGAATAAAATGCTTTACCCGAAGAAAATCGTTTGATTTTTAAAAAAGTTATGAAATGATGAAAGTGAGGATACGGGTCCTGTCGAGGGTCTTGCATGTCAAATTTTTTGTCGACTTTGACATGATTTTTGGCCAAAAATTAAGTATCATCTAAAACAATTTTAAACACTTGTTTTATACTAATATTGACCCCGCAATCGATTAAAAAGTAAAAACAGGCGATTTTAAATTTTGAAAAAAAAATTTTCTGAAAATATTTACCTGGGGGACCATTGTTAAAATCACAAAATGTAAAATTTTTTTGAAGTTTTTAAATTGCAAAAACTATTAAGCCATTCAATTCTAGAACTAAAACCATGAATAAAATGCTTTACCCGAAGAAAATCGTTTGATTTTTAAAAAAGTTATGAAATGATGAAAGTGAGGATACGGGTCCTGTCGAGGGTCTTGCATGTCAAATTTTTTGTCGACTTTGACATGATTTTTGGCCAAAAATTAAGTATCATCTAAAACAATTTTAAACACTTGTTTTATACTAATATTGACCCCCGCAATCGATTAAAAGTAAAAACAGGCGATTTTAAATTTTGAAAAAAAAATTTTCTGAAAATATTTACCTGGGGGACCATTGTTAAAATCACAAAATGTAAAATTTTTTTGAAGTTTTTAAATTGCAAAAACTATTAAGCCATTCAATTCTAGAACTAAAACCATGAATAAAATGCTTTACCCGAAGAAAATCGTTTGATTTTTAAAAAAGTTATGAAATGATGAAAGTGAGGATACGGGTCCTGTCGAGGGTCTTGCATGTCAAATTTTTTGTCGACTTTGACATGATTTTTGGCCAAAAATTAAGTATCATCTAAAACAATTTTAAACACTTGTTTTATACTAATATTGACCCCCGCAATCGATTAAAAGTAAAAACAGGCGATTTTAAATTTTGAAAAAAAATTTTCTGAAAATATTTACCTGGGGGACCATTGTTAAAATCACAAAATGTAAAATTTTTTTGAAGTTTTTAAATTGCAAAAACTATTAAGCCATTCAATTCTAGAACTAAAACCATGAATAAAATGCTTTACCCGAAGAAAATCGTTTGATTTTTAAAAAAGTTATGAAATGATGAAAGTGAGGATACGGGTCCTGTCGAGGGTCTTGCATGTCAAATTTTTTGTCGACTTTGACATGATTTTTGGCCAAAAATTAAGTATCATCTAAAACAATTTTAAACACTTGTTTTATACTAATATTGACCCCCGCAATCGATTAAAAGTAAAAACAGGCGATTTTAAATTTTGAAAAAAAAATTTTCTGAAAATATTTACCTGGGGGACCATTGTTAAAATCACAAAATGTAAAATTTTTTTGAAGTTTTTAAATTGCAAAAACTATTAAGCCATTCAATTCTAGAACTAAAACCATGAATAAAATGCTTTACCCGAAGAAAATCGTTTGATTTTTAAAAAAGTTATGAAATGATGAAAGTGAGGATACGGGTCCTGTCGAGGGTCTTGCATGTCAAATTTTTTGTCGACTTTGACATGATTTTTGGCCAAAAATTAAGTATCATCTAAAACAATTTTAAACACTTGTTTTATACTAATATTGACCCCCGCAATCGATTAAAAGTAAAAACAGGCGATTTTAAATTTTGAAAAAAAAATTTTCTGAAAATATTTACCTGGGGGACCATTGTTAAAATCACAAAATGTAAAATTTTTTTGAAGTTTTTAAATTGCAAAAACTATTAAGCCATTCAATTCTAGAACTAAAACCATGAATAAAATGCTTTACCCGAAGAAAATCGTTTGATTTTTAAAAAAGTTATGAAATGATGAAAGTGAGGATACGGGTCCTGTCGAGGGTCTTGCATGTCAAATTTTTTGTCGACTTTGACATGATTTTTGGCCAAAAATTAAGTATCATCTAAAACAATTTTAAACACTTGTTTTATACTAATATTGACCCCCGCAATCGATTAAAAGTAAAAACAGGCGATTTTAAATTTTGAAAAAAAATTTTCTGAAAATATTTACCTGGGGGACCATTGTTAAAATCACAAAATGTAAAATTTTTTTGAAGTTTTTAAATTGCAAAAACTATTAAGCCATTCAATTCTAGAACTAAAACCATGAATAAAATGCTTTACCCGAAGAAAATCGTTTGATTTTTAAAAAAGTTATGAAATGATGAAAGTGAGGATACGGGTCCTGTCGAGGGTCTTGCATGTCAAATTTTTTGTCGACTTTGACATGATTTTTGGCCAAAAATTAAGTATCATCTAAAACAATTTTAAACACTTGTTTTATACTAATATTGACCCCCGCAATCGATTAAAAGTAAAAACAGGCGATTTTAAATTTTGAAAAAAAATTTTCTGAAAATATTTACCTGGGGGACCATTGTTAAAATCACAAAATGTAAAATTTTTTTGAAGTTTTTAAATTGCAAAAACTATTAAGCCATTCAATTCTAGAACTAAAACCATGAATAAAATGCTTTACCCGAAGAAAATCGTTTGATTTTTAAAAAAGTTATGAAATGATGAAAGTGAGGATACGGGTCCTGTCGAGGGTCTTGCATGTCAAATTTTTTGTCGACTTTGACATGATTTTTGGCCAAAAATTAAGTATCATCTAAAACAATTTTAAACACTTGTTTTATACTAATATTGACCCCCGCAATCGATTAAAAGTAAAAACAGGCGATTTTAAATTTTGAAAAAAAAATTTTCTGAAAATATTTACCTGGGGGACCATTGTTAAAATCACAAAATGTAAAATTTTTTTGAAGTTTTTAAATTGCAAAAACTATTAAGCCATTCAATTCTAGAACTAAAACCATGAATAAAATGCTTTACCCGAAGAAAATCGTTTGATTTTTAAAAAAGTTATGAAATGATGAAAGTGAGGATACGGGTCCTGTCGAGGGTCTTGCATGTCAAATTTTTTGTCGACTTTGACATGATTTTTGGCCAAAAATTAAGTATCATCTAAAACAATTTTAAACACTTGTTTTATACTAATATTGACCCCCGCAATCGATTAAAAGTAAAAACAGGCGATTTTAAATTTTGAAAAAAAAATTTTCTGAAAATATTTACCTGGGGGACCATTGTTAAAATCACAAAATGTAAAATTTTTTTGAAGTTTTTAAATTGCAAAAACTATTAAGCCATTCAATTCTAGAACTAAAACCATGAATAAAATGCTTTACCCGAAGAAAATCGTTTGATTTTTAAAAAAGTTATGAAATGATGAAAGTGAGGATACGGGTCCTGTCGAGGGTCTTGCATGTCAAATTTTTTGTCGACTTTGACATGATTTTTGGCCAAAAATTAAGTATCATCTAAAACAATTTTAAACACTTGTTTTATACTAATATTGACCCCCGCAATCGATTAAAAGTAAAAACAGGCGATTTTAAATTTTGAAAAAAAATTTTCTGAAAATATTTACCTGGGGGACCATTGTTAAAATCACAAAATGTAAAATTTTTTTGAAGTTTTTAAATTGCAAAAACTATTAAGCCATTCAATTCTAGAACTAAAACCATGAATAAAATGCTTTACCCGAAGAAAATCGTTTGATTTTTAAAAAAGTTATGAAATGATGAAAGTGAGGATACGGGTCCTGTCGAGGGTCTTGCATGTCAAATTTTTTGTCGACTTTGACATGATTTTTGGCCAAAAATTAAGTATCATCTAAAACAATTTTAAACACTTGTTTTATACTAATATTGACCCCCGCAATCGATTAAAAGTAAAAACAGGCGATTTTAAATTTTGAAAAAAAATTTTCTGAAAATATTTACCTGGGGGACCATTGTTAAAATCACAAAATGTAAAATTTTTTTGAAGTTTTTAAATTGCAAAAACTATTAAGCCATTCAATTCTAGAACTAAAACCATGAATAAAATGCTTTACCCGAAGAAAATCGTTTGATTTTTAAAAAAGTTATGAAATGATGAAAGTGAGGATACGGGTCCTGTCGAGGGTCTTGCATGTCAAATTTTTTGTCGACTTTGACATGATTTTTGGCCAAAAATTAAGTATCATCTAAAACAATTTTAAACACTTGTTTTATACTAATATTGACCCCCGCAATCGATTAAAAGTAAAAACAGGCGATTTTAAATTTTGAAAAAAAAATTTTCTGAAAATATTTACCTGGGGGACCATTGTTAAAATCACAAAATGTAAAATTTTTTTGAAGTTTTTAAATTGCAAAAACTATTAAGCCATTCAATTCTAGAACTAAAACCATGAATAAAATGCTTTACCCGAAGAAAATCGTTTGATTTTTAAAAAAGTTATGAAATGATGAAAGTGAGGATACGGGTCCTGTCGAGGGTCTTGCATGTCAAATTTTTTGTCGACTTTGACATGATTTTTGGCCAAAAATTAAGTATCATCTAAAACAATTTTAAACACTTGTTTTATACTAATATTGACCCCCGCAATCGATTAAAAGTAAAAACAGGCGATTTTAAATTTTGAAAAAAAAATTTTCTGAAAATATTTACCTGGGGGACCATTGTTAAAATCACAAAATGTAAAATTTTTTTGAAGTTTTTAAATTGCAAAAACTATTAAGCCATTCAATTCTAGAACTAAAACCATGAATAAAATGCTTTACCCGAAGAAAATCGTTTGATTTTTAAAAAAGTTATGAAATGATGAAAGTGAGGATACGGGTCCTGTCGAGGGTCTTGCATGTCAAATTTTTTGTCGACTTTGACATGATTTTTGGCCAAAAATTAAGTATCATCTAAAACAATTTTAAACACTTGTTTTATACTAATATTGACCCCCGCAATCGATTAAAAGTAAAAACAGGCGATTTTAAATTTTGAAAAAAAAATTTCTGAAAATATTTACCTGGGGGACCATTGTTAAAATCACAAAATGTAAAATTTTTTTGAAGTTTTTAAATTGCAAAAACTATTAAGCCATTCAATTCTAGAACTAAAACCATGAATAAAATGCTTTACCCGAAGAAAATCGTTTGATTTTTAAAAAAGTTATGAAATGATGAAAGTGAGGATACGGGTCCTGTCGAGGGTCTTGCATGTCAAATTTTTTGTCGACTTTGACATGATTTTTGGCCAAAAATTAAGTATCATCTAAAACAATTTTAAACACTTGTTTTATACTAATATTGACCCCCGCAATCGATTAAAAGTAAAAACAGGCGATTTTAAATTTTGAAAAAAAATTTTCTGAAAATATTTACCTGGGGGACCATTGTTAAAATCACAAAATGTAAAATTTTTTTGAAGTTTTTAAATTGCAAAAACTATTAAGCCATTCAATTCTAGAACTAAAACCATGAATAAAATGCTTTACCCGAAGAAAATCGTTTGATTTTTAAAAAAGTTATGAAATGATGAAAGTGAGGATACGGGTCCTGTCGAGGGTCTTGCATGTCAAATTTTTTGTCGACTTTGACATGATTTTTGGCCAAAAATTAAGTATCATCTAAAACAATTTTAAACACTTGTTTTATACTAATATTGACCCCCGCAATCGATTAAAAGTAAAAACAGGCGATTTTAAATTTTGAAAAAAAAATTTTCTGAAAATATTTACCTGGGGGACCATTGTTAAAATCACAAAATGTAAAATTTTTTTGAAGTTTTTAAATTGCAAAAACTATTAAGCCATTCAATTCTAGAACTAAAACCATGAATAAAATGCTTTACCCGAAGAAAATCGTTTGATTTTTAAAAAAGTTATGAAATGATGAAAGTGAGGATACGGGTCCTGTCGAGGGTCTTGCATGTCAAATTTTTTGTCGACTTTGACATGATTTTTGGCCAAAAATTAAGTATCATCTAAAACAATTTTAAACACTTGTTTTATACTAATATTGACCCCCGCAATCGATTAAAAGTAAAAACAGGCGATTTTAAATTTTGAAAAAAAAATTTTCTGAAAATATTTACCTGGGGGACCATTGTTAAAATCACAAAATGTAAAATTTTTTTGAAGTTTTTAAATTGCAAAAACTATTAAGCCATTCAATTCTAGAACTAAAACCATGAATAAAATGCTTTACCCGAAGAAAATCGTTTGATTTTTAAAAAAGTTATGAAATGATGAAAGTGAGGATACGGGTCCTGTCGAGGGTCTTGCATGTCAAATTTTTTGTCGACTTTGACATGATTTTTGGCCAAAAATTAAGTATCATCTAAAACAATTTTAAACACTTGTTTTATACTAATATTGACCCCCGCAATCGATTAAAAGTAAAAACAGGCGATTTTAAATTTTGAAAAAAAAATTTTCTGAAAATATTTACCTGGGGGACCATTGTTAAAATCACAAAATGTAAAATTTTTTTGAAGTTTTTAAATTGCAAAAACTATTAAGCCATTCAATTCTAGAACTAAAACCATGAATAAAATGCTTTACCCGAAGAAAATCGTTTGATTTTTAAAAAAGTTATGAAATGATGAAAGTGAGGATACGGGTCCTGTCGAGGGTCTTGCATGTCAAATTTTTTGTCGACTTTGACATGATTTTTGGCCAAAAATTAAGTATCATCTAAAACAATTTTAAACACTTGTTTTATACTAATATTGACCCCCGCAATCGATTAAAAGTAAAAACAGGCGATTTTAAATTTTGAAAAAAAATTTTCTGAAAATATTTACCTGGGGGACCATTGTTAAAATCACAAAATGTAAAATTTTTTTGAAGTTTTTAAATTGCAAAAACTATTAAGCCATTCAATTCTAGAACTAAAACCATGAATAAAATGCTTTACCCGAAGAAAATCGTTTGATTTTTAAAAAAGTTATGAAATGATGAAAGTGAGGATACGGGTCCTGTCGAGGGTCTTGCATGTCAAATTTTTTGTCGACTTTGACATGATTTTTGGCCAAAAATTAAGTATCATCTAAAACAATTTTAAACACTTGTTTTATACTAATATTGACCCCCGCAATCGATTAAAAGTAAAAACAGGCGATTTTAAATTTTGAAAAAAAATTTTCTGAAAATATTTACCTGGGGGACCATTGTTAAAATCACAAAATGTAAAATTTTTTTGAAGTTTTTAAATTGCAAAAACTATTAAGCCATTCAATTCTAGAACTAAAACCATGAATAAAATGCTTTACCCGAAGAAAATCGTTTGATTTTTAAAAAAGTTATGAAATGATGAAAGTGAGGATACGGGTCCTGTCGAGGGTCTTGCATGTCAAATTTTTTGTCGACTTTGACATGATTTTTGGCCAAAAATTAAGTATCATCTAAAACAATTTTAAACACTTGTTTTATACTAATATTGACCCCCGCAATCGATTAAAAGTAAAAACAGGCGATTTTAAATTTTGAAAAAAAAATTTTCTGAAAATATTTACCTGGGGGACCATTGTTAAAATCACAAAATGTAAAATTTTTTTGAAGTTTTTAAATTGCAAAAACTATTAAGCCATTCAATTCTAGAACTAAAACCATGAATAAAATGCTTTACCCGAAGAAAATCGTTTGATTTTTAAAAAAGTTATGAAATGATGAAAGTGAGGATACGGGTCCTGTCGAGGGTCTTGCATGTCAAATTTTTTGTCGACTTTGACATGATTTTTGGCCAAAAATTAAGTATCATCTAAAACAATTTTAAACACTTGTTTTATACTAATATTGACCCCCGCAATCGATTAAAAGTAAAAACAGGCGATTTTAAATTTTGAAAAAAAAATTTTCTGAAAATATTTACCTGGGGGACCATTGTTAAAATCACAAAATGTAAAATTTTTTTGAAGTTTTTAAATTGCAAAAACTATTAAGCCATTCAATTCTAGAACTAAAACCATGAATAAAATGCTTTACCCGAAGAAAATCGTTTGATTTTTAAAAAAGTTATGAAATGATGAAAGTGAGGATACGGGTCCTGTCGAGGGTCTTGCATGTCAAATTTTTTGTCGACTTTGACATGATTTTTGGCCAAAAATTAAGTATCATCTAAAACAATTTTAAACACTTGTTTTATACTAATATTGACCCCCGCAATCGATTAAAAGTAAAAACAGGCGATTTTAAATTTTGAAAAAAAAATTTTCTGAAAATATTTACCTGGGGGACCATTGTTAAAATCACAAAATGTAAAATTTTTTTGAAGTTTTTAAATTGCAAAAACTATTAAGCCATTCAATTCTAGAACTAAAACCATGAATAAAATGCTTTACCCGAAGAAAATCGTTTGATTTTTAAAAAAGTTATGAAATGATGAAAGTGAGGATACGGGTCCTGTCGAGGGTCTTGCATGTCAAATTTTTTGTCGACTTTGACATGATTTTTGGCCAAAAATTAAGTATCATCTAAAACAATTTTAAACACTTGTTTTATACTAATATTGACCCCCGCAATCGATTAAAAGTAAAAACAGGCGATTTTAAATTTTGAAAAAAAATTTTCTGAAAATATTTACCTGGGGGACCATTGTTAAAATCACAAAATGTAAAATTTTTTTGAAGTTTTTAAATTGCAAAAACTATTAAGCCATTCAATTCTAGAACTAAAACCATGAATAAAATGCTTTACCCGAAGAAAATCGTTTGATTTTTAAAAAAGTTATGAAATGATGAAAGTGAGGATACGGGTCCTGTCGAGGGTCTTGCATGTCAAATTTTTTGTCGACTTTGACATGATTTTTGGCCAAAAATTAAGTATCATCTAAAACAATTTTAAACACTTGTTTTATACTAATATTGACCCCCGCAATCGATTAAAAGTAAAAACAGGCGATTTTAAATTTTGAAAAAAAAATTTTCTGAAAATATTTACCTGGGGGACCATTGTTAAAATCACAAAATGTAAAATTTTTTTGAAGTTTTTAAATTGCAAAAACTATTAAGCCATTCAATTCTAGAACTAAAACCATGAATAAAATGCTTTACCCGAAGAAAATCGTTTGATTTTTAAAAAAGTTATGAAATGATGAAAGTGAGGATACGGGTCCTGTCGAGGGTCTTGCATGTCAAATTTTTTGTCGACTTTGACATGATTTTTGGCCAAAAATTAAGTATCATCTAAAACAATTTTAAACACTTGTTTTATACTAATATTGACCCCGCAATCGATTAAAAGTAAAAACAGGCGATTTTAAATTTTGAAAAAAAAATTTTCTGAAAATATTTACCTGGGGGACCATTGTTAAAATCACAAAATGTAAAATTTTTTTGAAGTTTTTAAATTGCAAAAACTATTAAGCCATTCAATTCTAGAACTAAAACCATGAATAAAATGCTTTACCCGAAGAAAATCGTTTGATTTTTAAAAAAGTTATGAAATGATGAAAGTGAGGATACGGGTCCTGTCGAGGGTCTTGCATGTCAAATTTTTTGTCGACTTTGACATGATTTTTGGCCAAAAATTAAGTATCATCTAAAACAATTTTAAACACTTGTTTTATACTAATATTGACCCCGCAATCGATTAAAAGTAAAAACAGGCGATTTTAAATTTTGAAAAAAAATTTTCTGAAAATATTTACCTGGGGGACCATTGTTAAAATCACAAAATGTAAAATTTTTTTGAAGTTTTTAAATTGCAAAAACTATTAAGCCATTCAATTCTAGAACTAAAACCATGAATAAAATGCTTTACCCGAAGAAAATCGTTTGATTTTTAAAAAAGTTATGAAATGATGAAAGTGAGGATACGGGTCCTGTCGAGGGTCTTGCATGTCAAATTTTTTGTCGACTTTGACATGATTTTTGGCCAAAAATTAAGTATCATCTAAAACAATTTTAAACACTTGTTTTATACTAATATTGACCCCCGCAATCGATTAAAAGTAAAAACAGGCGATTTTAAATTTTGAAAAAAAATTTTCTGAAAATATTTACCTGGGGGACCATTGTTAAAATCACAAAATGTAAAATTTTTTTGAAGTTTTTAAATTGCAAAAACTATTAAGCCATTCAATTCTAGAACTAAAACCATGAATAAAATGCTTTACCCGAAGAAAATCGTTTGATTTTTAAAAAAGTTATGAAATGATGAAAGTGAGGATACGGGTCCTGTCGAGGGTCTTGCATGTCAAATTTTTTGTCGACTTTGACATGATTTTTGGCCAAAAATTAAGTATCATCTAAAACAATTTTAAACACTTGTTTTATACTAATATTGACCCCCGCAATCGATTAAAAGTAAAAACAGGCGATTTTAAATTTTGAAAAAAAAATTTTCTGAAAATATTTACCTGGGGGACCATTGTTAAAATCACAAAATGTAAAATTTTTTTGAAGTTTTTAAATTGCAAAAACTATTAAGCCATTCAATTCTAGAACTAAAACCATGAATAAAATGCTTTACCCGAAGAAAATCGTTTGATTTTTAAAAAAGTTATGAAATGATGAAAGTGAGGATACGGGTCCTGTCGAGGGTCTTGCATGTCAAATTTTTTGTCGACTTTGACATGATTTTTGGCCAAAAATTAAGTATCATCTAAAACAATTTTAAACACTTGTTTTATACTAATATTGACCCCCGCAATCGATTAAAAGTAAAAACAGGCGATTTTAAATTTTGAAAAAAAAATTTTCTGAAAATATTTACCTGGGGGACCATTGTTAAAATCACAAAATGTAAAATTTTTTTGAAGTTTTTAAATTGCAAAAACTATTAAGCCATTCAATTCTAGAACTAAAACCATGAATAAAATGCTTTACCCGAAGAAAATCGTTTGATTTTTAAAAAGTTATGAAATGATGAAAGTGAGGATACGGGTCCTGTCGAGGGTCTTGCATGTCAAATTTTTTGTCGACTTTGACATGATTTTTGGCCAAAAATTAAGTATCATCTAAAACAATTTTAAACACTTGTTTTATACTAATATTGACCCCCGCAATCGATTAAAAGTAAAAACAGGCGATTTTAAATTTTGAAAAAAAAATTTTCTGAAAATATTTACCTGGGGGACCATTGTTAAAATCACAAAATGTAAAATTTTTTTGAAGTTTTTAAATTGCAAAAACTATTAAGCCATTCAATTCTAGAACTAAAACCATGAATAAAATGCTTTACCCGAAGAAAATCGTTTGATTTTTAAAAAAGTTATGAAATGATGAAAGTGAGGATACGGGTCCTGTCGAGGGTCTTGCATGTCAAATTTTTTGTCGACTTTGACATGATTTTTGGCCAAAAATTAAGTATCATCTAAAACAATTTTAAACACTTGTTTTATACTAATATTGACCCCCGCAATCGATTAAAAGTAAAAACAGGCGATTTTAAATTTTGAAAAAAAAATTTTCTGAAAATATTTACCTGGGGGACCATTGTTAAAATCACAAAATGTAAAATTTTTTTGAAGTTTTTAAATTGCAAAAACTATTAAGCCATTCAATTCTAGAACTAAAACCATGAATAAAATGCTTTACCCGAAGAAAATCGTTTGATTTTTAAAAAAGTTATGAAATGATGAAAGTGAGGATACGGGTCCTGTCGAGGGTCTTGCATGTCAAATTTTTTGTCGACTTTGACATGATTTTTGGCCAAAAATTAAGTATCATCTAAAACAATTTTAAACACTTGTTTTATACTAATATTGACCCCCGCAATCGATTAAAAGTAAAAACAGGCGATTTTAAATTTTGAAAAAAAATTTTCTGAAAATATTTACCTGGGGGACCATTGTTAAAATCACAAAATGTAAAATTTTTTTGAAGTTTTTAAATTGCAAAAACTATTAAGCCATTCAATTCTAGAACTAAAACCATGAATAAAATGCTTTACCCGAAGAAAATCGTTTGATTTTTAAAAAAGTTATGAAATGATGAAAGTGAGGATACGGGTCCTGTCGAGGGTCTTGCATGTCAAATTTTTTGTCGACTTTGACATGATTTTTGGCCAAAAATTAAGTATCATCTAAAACAATTTTAAACACTTGTTTTATACTAATATTGACCCCCGCAATCGATTAAAAGTAAAAACAGGCGATTTTAAATTTTGAAAAAAAATTTTCTGAAAATATTTACCTGGGGGACCATTGTTAAAATCACAAAATGTAAAATTTTTTTGAAGTTTTTAAATTGCAAAAACTATTAAGCCATTCAATTCTAGAACTAAAACCATGAATAAAATGCTTTACCCGAAGAAAATCGTTTGATTTTTAAAAAAGTTATGAAATGATGAAAGTGAGGATACGGGTCCTGTCGAGGGTCTTGCATGTCAAATTTTTTGTCGACTTTGACATGATTTTTGGCCAAAAATTAAGTATCATCTAAAACAATTTTAAACACTTGTTTTATACTAATATTGACCCCGCAATCGATTAAAAGTAAAAACAGGCGATTTTAAATTTTGAAAAAAAAATTTTCTGAAAATATTTACCTGGGGGACCATTGTTAAAATCACAAAATGTAAAATTTTTTTGAAGTTTTTAAATTGCAAAAACTATTAAGCCATTCAATTCTAGAACTAAAACCATGAATAAAATGCTTTACCCGAAGAAAATCGTTTGATTTTTAAAAAAGTTATGAAATGATGAAAGTGAGGATACGGGTCCTGTCGAGGGTCTTGCATGTCAAATTTTTTGTCGACTTTGACATGATTTTTGGCCAAAAATTAAGTATCATCTAAAACAATTTTAAACACTTGTTTTATACTAATATTGACCCCCGCAATCGATTAAAAGTAAAAACAGGCGATTTTAAATTTTGAAAAAAAAATTTTCTGAAAATATTTACCTGGGGGACCATTGTTAAAATCACAAAATGTAAAATTTTTTTGAAGTTTTTAAATTGCAAAAACTATTAAGCCATTCAATTCTAGAACTAAAACCATGAATAAAATGCTTTACCCGAAGAAAATCGTTTGATTTTTAAAAAAGTTATGAAATGATGAAAGTGAGGATACGGGTCCTGTCGAGGGTCTTGCATGTCAAATTTTTTGTCGACTTTGACATGATTTTTGGCCAAAAATTAAGTATCATCTAAAACAATTTTAAACACTTGTTTTATACTAATATTGACCCCCGCAATCGATTAAAAGAAAAAACAGGCGATTTTAAATTTTGAAAAAAAATTTTCTGAAAATATTTACCTGGGGGACCATTGTTAAAAT